>OY821757.1:39324718-40014490 GCA_963682095.1 Potentilla sterilis | reverse complement strand
GAGTAATTTAAAAAATTTAATTTATTTTACGTAATATTTAATAATTTTCGGTATTGTTATAATTGTAAAACTAATAAAATATTATCTTTCAGACATACTTCGAGATTGCAGAACATAAGCAGCATTGGGCGGACGCGATGCAGTCGTTGAGGTACGTTGGGAATTCCTTATCTTATAATTCAAAATATTTTATGATATTAATAATATTTCTAATGCACTTTTGTTTTTTCCGTAGGTTCAAAGAGTGGAAGAACGAGCTCCGTTCCCACTTTAACCAATACGACAATCGTGGTCATATGGGTACTCCCAGAGAGTTCATGTTCAGGGAGTACGAGTGGCGTTGGTTGAAGACAGTAGACTTCAACAACCCACTTATGCAGGTAAATACTAAACTTAACTATAAATATTTATTTTGTTAAAATTTTAATTATTAGTTTAATTATTTTATAATTATTACACTAATATTTTTTGATGCATTTTTCTAATATTTTATTATTTGTTTGAAGCAACGGTCTCGGGTAAACTCTGAGAACTGCCGCCGTAACACAACCCCCCATCATGGTGGTTCTAGGCCGTTTGCACAATATCCGGAGGAGGCGCTTAGAGATCATCCTGATAGCAACCCGTACGTGGAGACGTTCAAGATCGCTTATCCACAAGCGACAAAACAGCTCGTAAGTCGTTGATTACGCTTTTAAAATTTTAATTATTAATTTTACTTAATTATATATTTGTTAGAATATTAATTTTTTTTTTCCCGTTCAATTAGGAGAGGGTGAACCGGGCCGAAGAAGAGGTGTTCCAGCAAGTAGTTCGGGAGACACAACCGAACATCTCAGAGGCAGATCTGGAAGAAGCCCTGCGCCAGGTCGACCGCTCCAATGTCCAAAAGGCAGCGAGGATGTTCGACGCAGCCTTCCCAAACCGCTCAAACAACTACTACTGCCTGGGTATGGGAAGTTCTGGACTAGGGCTCCTGAAGACCACTAAGGGAGGTCAAAAGAAGGGAGGCGGGGAGAGCCAACAGGTGAGGGGGGAAGTGCGGAGATTGGCAAAAGAAAATGCAAGGTTGGCGGCCGAGTTCCAGAGATCACAGGAGGAACAACGCAGATCACAGTAGCAACACCGCAGAACACAGCAGTATTATTTAGATCTGTCCAGTTGGCATGCTGAATGCGAGAGAATTCGGCGACACAACTACGCCGGCCAACAAAACTGGTGGTATGATATGTTCGCGGCACAACAACAAGGCCTTGAACCCCCGCCCCCGTTTCAGCCGTTAGTTGAACCTCCAATGCCTCAACCTCCTGAGTTCGGTCAGCAGGATGACGACCATGATGGAGAGCAGGATGCTGGGGATGACCTGGTGGACTTTAGTGGTTAGGTGATGATTAGGGTTATATTTTATGTATATTGGAACGAATTAAATAATAAGTCATTTAGACGTGTTTCTTGTTGGTGCAAATGCATGGACTGTCTTTGTGATTTGCAGGTTGCTTGGAACGGTGATTTAGAAAATAATTTAATTTTTTTTCCTCAAATGTAAGAATAGCCGACGATTTTGGCATTATTTCATCGGCTATAAGCACTATAGCCGACGATTTTTACCAAATTTCGTCGGCTATAAAACTTATAGCCGACGAAAATGACATCATTTCGTCGGCTATAACTAATTAATGCCTATTAAAATATTAATATATTTCGACAAAATAACGGACGAAATAAATGAAATCGTCGGCTATATTTCAGAACAAATATTCGTCGGCTATAGTTTACGATATCGTCGGCCATACTCGAAAATACCCGACGAAATTCGTCGGATATTCCGCCCACGTTTGGCCGACAAAATAAATTTTCGTCGGTAAATTCGTCGGCTATACTCTACTATAGCCGACGATTTCGTTATTTTCGTCGGCTATTGGTATTACCGACGGCGTTTTTCCGACGAAGTATAGCCGACGAAAATTTCGTCGGCAGAAGGCATAGCCGACGAAAATTTGGCATAGTCGACGAAATTTTTTTCGTCGGCTATCCACTCCGATCTGGTAGTGCATGCTCTCCGGCTCGTTCTGATATGGCAGAACGCCCGGTCAAGATCCCATGCTCTCCGGCTCGCTCCGATATGGCAGAACGCGGGGTCCAGGTTCCATGCACAAATCTATTGCATGGCGGATTTCAACGCCCCATTATCATTCCATGCACACATCTATTGCATGGCGGATTTCAACGCCCCATAATCATTCCATGCACACATCTATTGCATGGCGGATTTGAACGCCCCACTATCATCTCATGCACTCTCCGGGTTTCACCCCGCTCCATGCTCATAGCACTACAACACTTGAGCACAGTACTACTTATATTGCAAACATACTCATAAACTGTTGCACATCATCGGTAACAGGTACTCACCCCGGTCACGCCCAATCTTCAACGCGGACTTGGGGGACTGGGCACCGTTGGGTTGGTAACCCTGCGGGTCTGCGGGACAAGGGCAAGACAGTTTAAGTCCCCATTCAAGATTGCACTTGACCGGGAACTTGGGGGACTTGTTGACAGTAGTCACAGAGGGGCTACAGCAGGCCCACAGACCCGCAGCTAGTGTACCAGGGGCCGGCCCGAGGCCCGGGACTGGATCACCAGCACCCGGCCTCGGGGTCCAGCAGTCTATCCTGCTACCAGGGGCCCGGGGGCGCCTGCCTGCCAAAGAGGTCACCAAAGCTGCCCTTTGGTATGCAAACAGAAGAAAACCAGTCCCACATCGAAGAGAAAGGCCAGACCTCACTCCTGGTCACCTATATAAGGGCCTCAACTACCCTCATTAATAGGTAACTGATCCTTCCTACCGCTTATATACGTGCTTAAGTTATATCTATTCCAACTATACTAACTTAGGCATCGGAGAGGAGAAGACCGGCCAGCCCGGTATTCCCCTTAGTAAGTAGGTTTACGGGAGATCACGCTTAGATTCATCTGTCTCAACCAGGCCTACGGGTTTGTGCAGAAACAGCTACCATTAGGGAAACGAAGGAATAAAACCTTTGACCGCATCTTTCGACACTCAGATTTTATCGGAATCTTGTCATTTTTCAACCGTAGATGTACTTCATTATTTCGGTCATATCTTATTTCACAACATTTTTGCATTTGAAGGATGAAGCAATGGCTTATCGTTAGTGATAGAAAATGGAATATGATCATTTTTTGTTTTTGTTTTTTTTAAATCATAGCCGACGAGAGACAAGTACTCGTTGGCTATTCTTTTGTCGTTTTCTGTCTAAAATAAAATATGTATTTTTCAATATAGTTATAGCCGACGAAATAATGAATTTTTCGTCGGCTATTATGAGTATAGCCGACGAAATAACAAATTTTCGTCTGCTATTATATGAACAAAAAAAAAACAGTTGGCAAGGAAGTTCAAGCAAAGTTCAGTTGGCAGTGCTGTTTATCTGCACCGAAAACTGTACTCTGTCTCGAAGGACTGGAAACCCTCTGACTGAAATGAAAAAATGGATGAGTTGGTCGAGACGATAGACTTGAATGAACGTCTCTACGCAAAAGTTAACCGCAACATTCGGCACACAGATTTTATCGGAATCTTGTAATTTTTCAACCCCTGAATGTATTTCATTATTTCGGTCATATCTTATTTCACAACATTTTTGCATTTGAAGGATGAAGCAATGGTTTATCGTTAGTGATCGAAAATGGAATATGGTCATTTTTTGTTTTTTTTTTTTTAAAATCATAGCCGACGAGAGACTCGTACTCGTCGGCTATTCTTTTGTCGTTTTCTGTCTAAAATAAAATATGTATATAGACTTATAGCCGACGAAAATGTCAATTTCGTCGGCCAAAATTTCAAAAGTTTTCATCGGCTAATGTTTTAGAGAAAGGCCGACGAAAATTCAAAATCGTCGACTGAAATATGAATATAGCCGACGATTTTTGTTTATACCAACGAAAAAACAGTATCGTCGGTTATCGTTAAACTATGGCCGACGATTTTATTTTTCCACCGACGAAAAATAAAATCGTCGACTATTCTATGGAATTACCGACGAAAATTTTTAGTCGTCGGCCGTTTTTTTTTATTTCGTCGGGAAAAGCCTTTTTTCTGGTAGTGCTCTCTGCTTGTTTATCACGTACTCGTAACTTCATGTTGTAGTAGCAATATACAAGCTTTTCCAACTTCTTATATGCAAGACGGTTTATTTGCTTCGTATGAATAAGAGCAAATGTACTCCAGTTTCTTTCACAAGCTGAAGAAGAGGCCGTCTGTGCTAAAATACGCATTGCAATTTTTGATATGTTTGGTGCAGAATAGCCCCATTGTGCCCACCAATCAGCTTTAAATAAACTAAAAGAGTTAGTTTTGTAGCTCATCAACCATGTCTAATAATGAATGTTCATATAAACTACAAACCTGAACTTCTAGTCTCTCTTGTTTGCTTTGCAATGTTAGAGCCAAATGATCCTTTTGATTCTCTAAAGCATACAATCTGAATGAACCGTTTAAATATTAATCGTATATAATGCCAAACATTCTTAAAAAAAAAATGTCAACAATTTACCTCATCTACAAAAGTATCCACATCAGCAATGCTTCCGTCAGTTGTGTTGAATTGTTCGAACACTACTCCAATTGCTTGTGAAAATTTTTTGTTATGACCAACCCTAGGTCGATATTGAAAATTCGGGTTTAAGAAATATGCTACAAACAAGAAACCAACAAATTATATAGTAATATATCAACTTAATAATTAGAGTATTGGATAATATAAATATTGGTAGATACATAAGAATAGTACAAACCTGCTGCATGCAACGGTTGACTTAGTGTTTTGTCCCATCGATCATTGATGATATCAAGCACCCATTTTTTTCCATTCATCTGTGATACTTGTTGTTTCATTCTTTGAAACATATCATATAATATGGGCATGGTCGGTTGAATTTCTGTATCAATAATTCGAAGAATCTCATACAGTGGGTTGTAAATTTGATGGACTGTTTCCATGCCTTCTTAAAAACTGGAGTCTAAGATTATTCTTTCTACCCCGTTGCCTTCTCTAGTTCGGCTTGTTGCATTATGATTTCATGCGCTGCTCTCAAATTTGCTTTATTTTTCAGTATGCTATTGATGGCGATGTGATTTATTGCAAATCGAGTTTTGCCAGGCCAAACTAAATTCCCATGAGTGATGCTCCTCATTTCTGCAAGTACCCAACTATGATTGTAGATATAGTTAGTTACAGTTTGAGCCATTTTAATTGTACTGCACACTGATTTTCTCTTCCCAATATCTTCAAATATCAAATCAATGTAGTGAGCAGCACATGGAATCCAAAACAAGGGGTATTTTTTCTCCAAATCTCTTCCGGCCTTTTTAAATGCTGATGAATTGTCAGTGACAATTTGAACAACATTTTCTGCTCCAATATCTTGGGTAATCTCATCTAACAGACCATATATGTACTGAGCAGATTTTTTTACATGGGAAGCATCTACAGATTTCAGAAACACAGTTGCACCTTTCGAATACACCATAAAATTTATAATAGATAATTTCGGTGGCCCATGTCCATCCATCACACATAATAGTGCATCCAAATAATTTCTAAGATTCTCTATGCTTATCCACATACCTTTGCATTTCTGTGTACTTTGCCTCCAGACAAGGACCTTGAATTTCATATGGGGTTGGAGACTTTATGCCAGGACCTATAAACAAGAAACGATATATTTAATAAAATTGGTCAGTATGTATATTCTACAACAAGTGCATTAAAGTATTAAATATTTACCACAATCTCCTGCGACAGAAAGCATCTCCTTAAAATGTGGGGAGTTTGCCTTGTTTGCAGCAATACCAGTATATATATATATGAAAAATCTTGCAGTCGATTTTAGTAAAGTTTCTCTCGCACCTTTAAATATTCCTTTAACTGTGCTTTGCTTTGTGACGTGTCGCCGAAGCGAGCATCAAGCAATAATAACCCTACAATCGTTAGTAGTATAGAATAAGTAGGGATCGTTCTAGGCCGGGGATTAAGGGTACCTGAGATATGAAATTGTTAGACAAATATACACATATATATATATATATATATATACACATGAAACGTCACAAATGGGGGATGAAATGGATCGGCAGCTAGGCTGCCCTAAACTATGTTCGGCACAAAAATTAAAAGAAAAGAAATACGAAACAAAAAGATCCTAGGCTCGGCAGCAATAGGCTGCCTCTAAATCATGCATAAAAACAGAAATTTAAAAATCCTAAATTACTATATACAAGGTTGGTCGACATTCTTCCACAAATTACTAACACAAAACACTCAAAACACTTAGCAAATTGATAAGACAAGACACGGCAAGAGCACACAATATCCTAGATCCGATTTAGTTCCAACCCAACTAGGGCCTCAGCGGTTATCTAAGTTGTTTCAGACTTCACAAAGGTAATTAGAATTAGCTCAGCACATAACCCTAATCTTTAGCTAATCGACTATAAACACGCAGCGTCGAAGATAATCAATTAACCAATGAAGTACGAAATCCTTTTAATTGGAAACACATCAATCAAGCAAGGCGTCACCACTTCTTGTTAACATGCATAGTCATTTAAACCACTCTAGTCCTATTTTATATTGACAGATACAAGACCAATACTCAAAACACATCGCGAATATGCTAAGTACCAATCTTTGCGGCACACGGATTTAAAAGACTAAACCAAGAACGAATTACTAGAATCAGAGTGAACATGCTTGCCTATCTAATCTTATCTCTTTACTTCATATTTTCCTTACAATTTAGCATGCAATTCGAAACTTATCTTTGAAATTCTTTATTAATACCATAAGAATTAAATTAACATGCATCATCATAAAACCAAATTCACAATCGTTTTTCACATAGACATGAAAACACAATAACCAAACATACATATGAGTTTCATAGACAAAACTACACATAACTACATAAAAACTATTACAAACCAAGAGTAGGGAGTAGATCACACATTAGAAACCTTGAAGACTTCGTCGTGTATGGATCCAATGGAAAGTGGTTCGATGGTGGCTGGATGAATGGTGAAGACAATCGGCAGAATTTTATGGTGGTGGTGGTGGCTTTTGGTTTGTGTTTTTATGTAGGATCTTTGGCTGAAAATTGGTAGAGCTTTGGCTAGGGTTTTTTTTTGCTTTAGAATGTGACACCTTTTTCTGTGTAAAAGTTGGGTATTTATAGGGAGAGTACTAGGGTATTGCCGGCAGCCCCTTCTTGCACAAGGAAAAAGAAAACCTAGTGGGATAAGGTTTGAAACCTTCCTTTTCATAGTTCAATTAGGTTTTCTTTTTCTGAATTTTTCTTCAAGGCTTGGGCTTCATATCTTCATGGACTTCTTGTATGATCTTGGACTTCATTTGATATGTCTTGGTCCACCGAAAATGCCCCAAAATCCGGCAGCAACATCAAGCACCAAATCTGCCATAGTCGGCAGCTTCTCCTAGTGTGACTAGGAGAACTTCTTTCTTCAATTTTTTTTTTCAATGCCATGGCCTAGTGTCTTCCTCGTCCCTTCATAAAGCTTGAACCATCTTCAAAAATGCATTTGTGCACCATTTGGTCCAAGAAAAACAGAAAACACAAAAAGGGGGCAGTAGGTTCCTGGAATCGGCAGATTTGACCTTGTTGCAGTAATTCCAGCATATCTCCATCCGTGGAGCTCCGATTGATGCGATTCCAAGTCTCAGATAAACTAAACATATATGGCCATCTCCCCATAAAACAGTTCGATCAAATTCCTTGTGAGTCGACGGGAATGATTTTTAGAAGTTGGGACAAAGTCCCAGGAAAATCCTGGAAGCCTCTGGATTGAAATGCCCGGACTGCCGTTTTGCAGCCAACTTTTGGGTGGCTTCCCGAACTCCAATTGATCTGAAATTTTAACACAACATTCCTCAGCATATGAATATTAAGCACGCCAAATTTCATAGAATTTGGATAAGGATAGATCATATTTGTACTCGTCACAAAATCGCGAAAAAGACATATTTTGCACTATTTTCCAGATTTCTCATACTTAGTCATTTTTCGGACAATTAAGCACATTTCACCAAAACTCTACCAAAATTGACATTAACTATATTATGACTCTATCTTAGACAAATAAGGGTTAAACAAAGTATAAATGAGGGCATAAGCATGTATTATCATCGCACATTGTGCTCCTATCACTTTGATCGACTACCCTTGTATGACATTTCTACTGGAGGTTCAGGAAATTGATACTGATGACTATGAGGTTTTGATCGATCAAATTGTTGAGTTTGACGATTGCTACTACCACCCTTCGATCTTGTTGGAAATCTCAAACTTGCACTCCTTGTAAATTGAGAGTTATCACGATCTACAGTTGATCGTCTTATTGCTTCCCGATAATCTCCTTGTTCAGAACGACGCATGTCTTGAGGATATTGATATCCATCATCGCCATCACTCCCATCATCTTCATTGAGATTTTCTTCACTCCCAATATATTCATTTCGGAGTTCTTCTCTGATATCTTCTTCCACAGCTGCATTTTCTTGTTTGATAGCATCTTTTCTCTTGATCCATGATATCACCTCTTGCTTCACATCTGGTGGCACCTTATCACATTTTTTAACACCCCTGTGTGGATCATAACCTGATAAATGACTCTTCAATCTTGTAATTCCCCCACTTTGAAATCTACTAAAGCAAAATTTGCAGATTGTGCCACTTTTATTTCCTTCAATAGCAGTTGCAAACTTCCATGCTAGATCATTTCCACGTCCACTATCACTTGCCATTATTGATCTAGCACATAATAATATTCAACATCAGTTAAACATTTAGTATAAGTGTAGTAGGCAATAAGTAATAACTATAAAATTAAAGAGAAAATTTTTCTTATAAGGAGATTTAGTTACCTGAATTCTACAACTACTTTTCGTAAGGAGAAGAAGAATGCAAATATGCTTGCATGTTGAAGTACTTACGCATGCGATCTCTTATATAGATTCATCACCAGCCTTGGGTCATCAGTAGTTCAATACTTTGCCATGTATCTTCATTATTTTGTTGAATAAAGTGAATGACATTACGTGTGTTTTGTTTTGGTCGGGTTAAAGTTAAGTTTACTTTTTGCATTTTTGGGCTCTTCCTATAATTAAAGGAAAGAGGAAAACACTAGTTGACTTGTCTTCTGTTGAATGAATTGAATGATAATACATAACTTTGTTTTTGTCGGGCTAAAAATAAGCCTATGTTTTGCATTATTAGCTTTTTCTTACTAGTTACTAGTCCTAGCCGATACTAAACATTCATCACCTTCTAATCTGCTCGAGGGCATCTTCAATATGCTCGGAGGCATCTTCGAATCTTATCAAGGTCTCTAGTTGTTCTCATACAATTGCGAAACAACACGCTAAGATCATCATTGATCTCTTCGACATCCACATTTTCTCTTTTCTTTATAATCCAACTATTGATTTTATTTGTGTTATTTTATCAATTATGAGTCTTTGTTAAGAGGATGGACTTACTACATTCATTCAATATTGTTGCGTCCACTATCGATTATTGATCACGGTTTTTATGTTCTATCACATCTATGACTTTCATCAAGAATTAATTATATTTGAACAAGTTGTTGATTGATCGTTCATCACAAGTTACTAATTCGAGAACTCGAGGTGATTACTTTTTCGAGAACTCGAAGCGATTACTAATTATGAGTCCATGAGACGATTGCTTTTTCAAGAACTCGATGAGATTACTTATTCGAGCACTCGAGGAAATCACTTATTCAAGAACTCAAGGCGATTACTTATTCGAGCAATTGAGGGGATTACTTATTCGAGAACTCGAGGCGATTACTTATTCGAGAACTCGAGACGGTTACTTATTTGAGCAATCAAAGTGATTACTTTTTTCATACTTTCTTACATATTCCTCGAGGAGAACACTCCTCACCAATATTTATCAAGACTGTCTGCCACTTCTCTCATTCGGATATCCTTTGAGGAGAATCCGGAGTACTCATTTTTTTTATATCCCTCGAGGTGATCACTGATTATTTATTCAATTACTCTTCTCTTAAACATTCTCGAATCTCGAAAAAAAATTTAATTTTTTTTTCTTTACAGATATTTCGTTAAAATATCAGAGATATATCGCAAATATCTTAAATATCGGAAATATTTTAAGTTATCGGAGATATATAGTAGATACGGGAAAAGAGAAGATATTTACCTCAAAGATATATCGGTCGGCCGAAAAAAGGAGATATCGGCAGAGATATCGGATATATCGCAGAGATTTTAAACCATGTAGCTGATGCAATAGCACACTAAAGAGTTAGGACATACTACGCCTAATGAGCCGCTCATGCCCTTGTTTTCGATTGTTTAAAACTTTTGATGCATATATACTCTCTTATTTAATTTCTAATAATTTGTTTTGAGTGGTTATATTAACACACTCAAAATCTCTATTCACACACCTTATGTATTTTTCTAATTCATTAGAATGTTATTAACACACTCTTTTTCTCTATTTACATACTCAATTTAAAGAATAAAATATCTGATAGGGTGTGTGAATAGAGATTTTAGGTGTGTTAATATCATTACCTTTATAACTATTTATAACTATTTTCTATAGAAAATAAAAAGAGAAAACTACATGTGGTAGGCACGTGTGACGACGCAATTTGGCGACTCTGAAGAAACAATATTAAAAAAACCAACGACATCGTTTCTTACTCCTCCGTAACATATAGTGGGATCGGAGGTAGAGCTAAGCTCTGATTAGAAGAAAAAGAAGAAGAGATGACGATGACGGCGTGTTTCATTATCGTGAGCAGAAACGACATTCCCATTTACGAAGCTGAAGTGGGATCCGCGGCCAAGGTAAAATCTTTATCGTTTTCTCACTTATAATTTTATGAATGATTCCATAGTCATCTACAATGTCATTGCCATTCTTTTTCGTCTTGTTTTCAATCACCTGAACTGGGTTTCTTCATTTCTTCAATCACCTGAAATGGGTTTGTTCATTTCTTGTAAAATACTGTCAAAGTTTCTTCCTTTATTTGTGTACTGAGAGTTTGGAGAATTGATTGGCAGAGAGAAGATGCTGGTCAGCTTCACCAGTTCATATTACATGCAGCTTTGGATATTGTGCAGAACCTTGCTTGGACTACCAGTGCCATGTCAGTCACTTGTTTCACTTTCTTCAATTTTTAACTTGTTTAGTTGTAACCATTATTAACTAAGCATTTTGGTTCTTTACAATGTTGCAGGTACTTGAAAGCAGTGGACCACTTCAATGATTTGGTGGTTTCCGCTTATGTTACAGCTGGTCATATCTTTCATCACTGATTCAGAATTATGTAATTCCTGTTGTCGTGTGTTTTACAAAAATGTTAGTCAATAGGATGATAAGGATAATTTTGTCTTCCATACCGCAATTCATTGCTATTCTTACTGTATAGACTCTAGAGGGATATGTTTTTCTGTTTGTATATGTTGCTACTTTGTTTGGTGAACACATTCCAGTTTGATACTTTCCCTGACTAGGCATACATACACGACTTATGCTGCTTCATGACTCCCGTAATGACGACGGGATTAAGAGCTTTTTCCAAGAGGTTCATGAGTTAAATATCAAGGCAAGTTCCTCCATACCAGCACTCTTTTCTTCTTTTTAGGGAGCCAGGTTACACTTCTGTGATATGTTTTTAAACTGTGGTAGATATGTTCTTTATGAATTTCCACTCAATGTCTATTACAATTTCTTATCCTGTAGCCTTAGGATGCCATGAAATTTAGAACAGCCAGGTTGTGTTCTTCCATGCCATTCTGTATAACAAAACTTCAAATTTCAGATTGCTATATTTAAATTAGTACACACTAGTTGTCTGACAATTTTTTTTGTCTTCCTAAGAAGCTATTTACTTACAGTGGCTAGGATTCCTAATAAATCAATTTGTTTCATTCATAATTGTTCTATGAAGACCACTTCAAGTTCGATGTTTACTGGAACTATAAATTGCTTAGGAAAAATATTAAATAAGACAAAACACATGGATTCCAATTAGTAACTGTCATAATTTTGTCATGTCGAGGAGAGATACTAGATGGTGGTGTATTGGCTAACTACACTCCAATTCCTCCATTTCATATGCATCCCTTTTCTTAGCTCAGGATAGATCAGGACCCAATATTTTATGTCATCTTTCAGGAATTCTTGCTAACAATTTAGATAAATGAGGAACTGTTTGGTCAGTTGATTACTAGAAGCAATTTACAAAGATTAGATTGACCAAGCAATTTGAGCTAAGTGTTTGCGAGGATAGTTATCAAAAAGAATCTAATAGATGTACAGTTCCTCAATATTTGCATTCACAAGTTAGCTGGTGTGAAGCTATCCTAACTTTCTTAAAGAGACCACGCCTCTTTTTTTATTGCAAATTTTCTTTGTGGAAAGACTGCTATGAGTGATAAACTAATGTTACAGTTTTATAGTATGTTTGATGATACAAACTTGCAGAGTTAATTACTTGATATACATCCATAATTGGTAACAAATAGGTTCATGTGTAAAGGGTCTTTTCGCCCATATTGTTTTGTCTACTATGCATACCTTTTTATTTTTCCTATATTTTGATTGCACACATACTTGCAATTTTCCTTCTATAAAATACTACAAATGTGGATATATATATATATAGGGTATCCTGTTTTCTGTTTTCTAGCACAAATCTTTTTGAAAGCCTTTTCCTTGACTTGGTTTCTCTATATGTAGTCTTTGTTCTAATGAGTGTGGTATTACCTAAAGCCGCAGTGAGAAACCATAGAAGCTGTAAACAAAAAACGAAAAATAATAGTTGCTTATTGTGATTCACTTATTAGGATTATTGAATTAATTTACTGTCCTTAATTTTCACTATTTGGAGACACTGATCATTGACCAGAGTTGTTTGTGAATTTGCAGACTCTTCTTAATCCAACCTACTTGCCTGGTTCACGAATAACATCGTCACACTTTGATACCAAAGTTCGTGCCCTTGCAAAAAAATACCAGTAGGGCTCATGCGTCGTGCAAGGGGACAACCTCTTTCTTTTATTTCTGAATGAGGTCAAATTCTAATTACAAGGTATTCGAAAGTCTTTTCCCCCCATATTAGTCCTTATCAGGATTTTTTTTTCATGATTGTCACTTTTAAACTATTGTTGTTGTAAAGATCTTTAGTTCCGCCTTTTGGGGTGCTCGTGTATTAGAAACCTCTTATATATATTGTTCATACATAATTACATGTATCCTCACAGATTGATGATTATGTTGAGATGGTGCTGCATATATTTGTTACTTTGTTATACCCAATCGAAAGTAATTACGGAGAGTTGACTATCAATTGTAGAGAAACACAGCTGCACATTTGGTCTGAATCGGTCATACACATTTTTTTTTTCTTTCCGATTACCAGTCATACACATTCACACACATTCCAAGCAAAGTTTTCATATGCATTTCATGAGATATGGAAAACAAAAAGCTCATGGGAAGGAAGACTCAATCAATTGCTATGAAGCTTTCACTGACTGAAGGACCGAGACTCCCCATCAATTGCTATGTCTAACTTGTCTTCCATTGTCAAAGTCAGCACCATCACTCATTAAACGAGAACAAAATTTCGTTGCAGACGCAATTGCTAAAGCAGGTCATCAAGTTGGCATTTAGGCTTGGAGAGTTGGACTCACTCTGCTAGTTTAGCTTTCTTTTTTGGTATTTGGGTTTTGGTTGTAACGTTGGTTTTCTTTGTGTGTACCATATGGAGAAAAAGAAAAACTCTGGATAATTTACTTTCTTACCAAAATTATCTTCTCTTAAGCATCAACAATGCATTGCATATGTAAAATGAAAACCCTATATCATATGACAGTTTTGAACCCTCTGAGGCCATCTAAGCAGAAATTGGGTTTCTTTTTTAGATTTTAAAGATGGTGAGAGTCTGTCTTTTATCTCCCAAACACTTCAATCTTGTTCTTTCTTCGTCTCCAATATCAAAACATGTTTGTTACTATTAAATCTCTAACATACAAACCTGGAGTGAAAAGAGACTCTTATTCAAATAGAAGCTCATCTTCTGGTTGAAGTTCTGGTATCTGAATCCATTCATTTATACAATATCTCAGTAAGACCATGGTTACGCAAAATAAACTAACATTTGTTGCTCAGAATTCAAAAAATAAATGACATGTGTGATGATCACCATCCATCCCAGTTATTTAGCTATCACAAGAACAAGAAGTAAAGGAAGACCAAAACAATCCCATCTTGAACTACCATTCACATAGTTCTAAAGGCATCCAGAGGTTGAGTTTCGATAGATTGATCTAACAACAAAAGTCCTTTGACTTTCACTGAATTGACATAAACTTTACATAGAAAACTGCATACAGCAGTGCATTTACAAAATTAAAAATTTCATGAATCTCTAAATCACTGATTTAGTACACTGTGACACCCATGGTCAGTAGTCTCTCAACCAAAACATTATACTAAGCCGATCTTCGCCTAACTGTTCTTGTTCCTGAAATTGATTAGTAGATGATTGATACTGAGACTCACTAGGCTCCAAGTGTAGAACAGATTCTTGAACATCAAGAGGAGCTGATCCAAGACGATCCTCCATCCAAAACAAAGAGTCATTGCTTTGAGTAAGATCAGGAAATAACTCAGGACAGGGCTCGACATAATAATCTTGATCCTCAACAACTTGCACCAGCTGATGTTCTTGATCCTGGTTATTGCAAGTTGCTTCCACATTTCGATTATCAACACATCTGTTGCTAGTGGATGATTGTTCCTCACAAGTCTCTGCCTTTCTCGCCGTTCTTGTTTCACAATCAACAAAAGTTGCCTTCCTCTTCTTATCATTGATCTTAGCAGAAGTACTAGTTGATGCTGATGATGATGGGGGTGGTTTTCTTGGGTTCTTCTTCAAAGAGCACAAGACCAAGGCATCAGTGGCACACAACTCATACTCTTGCATCAACCAAGAGTTGTTTTGATCAGGATCAGACCCACCTTCATACCTGAAATCCCTCCTAACCCCAATAACACGATCATCATCCTTCACTTCATTCGGACACTGCCCGCTCCACGTTCTTGAGCCCACTTTGCGATCAAAGCGCCTGCTTTTGGGGTTCAAGCTTTTGCGTTCAGTGAAGAAAAAGAGAGGCTCTCCATCTTCTACATCAGAGCCGCCGTTGTTTTCCCAAAAAAACCCATGGTTCTTCTCCGCCGTAAAACTGAGGATACTCGGAGATCTCACTTGACTGGAAATGGGTGCCCATCGTGGCGCTGTGGTGTAGGTAGAAACCCACCAGCTCTGCTTCTGTGGGATGAAACCTATACCCAACTGGGTAATCCATTTCGAATGTTGGACAGAAAAGCTAGAGAGGTTGTGAAATAGAGTATTGATGGAAATGGAAAGTGGTTTTCAAATGAAAGAAACGCTAGAGAGAAATGACTTTGGGAAAGGAGAGCTGTGGTTTCCTATTATAGGTTTTGGGCAAATCCGAATGGGCCAAGGAAAGAGGCATTTCCGAATGGGAGAAGGAAAGAGGAGTGATTCCAAATAGGTAAAGGAAACGGGGTAATTGCAGGAAAGGTCCCAACTCCCAAGTATTCGTAAGGTCAGTTTAGGCTTAATCTTATATGGAAGCGGCGTCGTTTAGGTTATATGGGTGAAGAAAAAAGGGGTAGTTCTGGACAATTCCAGATCTAAGTCGGTTTAGCTTCAAATTCCTAAGGTTCAATTAGTAATTTGAGAACATGGTTAATACCACATGGTTAAATCAAATAAAATCCACAGTGAAGCAGCAATGCCTTCTGATAATGTCGCAAATTCAACATTCGACTTTTGCTGAAGTAGAAAAATTGGCAAATTGGACTTCTTCTGTGGATTTTGTTAAAAGTAACAGTAAATGTCAAATTGATCAGAGCCGTTTTAAGATTGAATTTGTAAGAACCAGAACATTGCTTGTAATTAAGCTTAATGCCAAGGATCTGTCATCTCTGCGTCTCTATTCTGAACTCTATTCTGAAACGCATTGAGGTTAGGTTCCAACAAAAACTTTCATTAAATCATATAAATGCAAAAACTTCTGCTTCTCCCATATTTTTGTCACAAGTTCAACCTACACAGTAAATGACAGCTTCAAGTTTAAATGTAAAAATTAATAACCCAGCCTCATCATCATCACAGGTCAATGATGGCTTCATCAGTCTGTCATCCACGACACCATTTTGACACGCTATATGTTTTTACTCGGCAAGGTAAACATCCCCAGAGAAAGAAAAAATATATATATATTAGCTGTGCCTGGCTCTTTAGGCTCTCATTGTACAATATAGTATGAAGTCGATTTTAGTGCAAACATGCCAGGAGTTTGGAGATGTTCAGTAAAGAATTGTTGGAGATCTGCTACCTCGTATACATCACTAGAGCATATACATCGGTTCTCTGATGGCAAGGACAGTAATATTTTGAGCCCACAATCTTCCCCACCATATCAATTTCAACAGGAAGATTGTGGCGCAAGTCATTTAAGCCTCAGCTGGTATTGCACAACTAAAGGGTGAGTACTGTCATAGAGAGGCGTTCGGACCTATTGCATGAGCAACATGTCACCTTTCCTCTTCATCCATAGTGTAGACTGGTATTTGCCAGTTCTTGGTGTTCTTCTTGGGGTCATCTGTAAGATGGAGATCTATATCATCTTCTTTAAATGTTTTAATGAATGTTTTGGCACCCATCAGGATAAGCCTTTCAATCATGAACAACTGGTAGTTATTCTCAATCAAGGGTTCCAATATGCGGCTATAATTTGATGAGTATGCCAATTTGTATCTGCATATACAGGTCAGCAATTATTATCAGTATCAGCTGGGACAATTAATTTGGAGCAACAAAGGGCCTTTAGATTGGCTGAGTTATAAAGACAATAAAAAATATAAAAAAAATCTTAAGATGGATAAACAAATGAAAAAAAAAAAAAAAAAGCACTACCACCCAGTTGAATAAATATAACTGCCCTTCTTAAAAGAAGAAAGGTAGTAAACAGAAACAAGCTGAGACTCCTTTGTGGAACTCAATTCAGTGTTGGGGTGTTCCTAATTGGGATCTAGTACTCAGATGTTCGGTCTGATACTCACAACAGGATCAACCATGTGCTCTAACGCACTACTCCACGTAGAACGGTAGAAGGCAAATAAATTACTCTCTGCTAGTATCGGTACCAAGTGTTCAAAAGTTTAGCACCAAGAAACCAAGTCAAAAGTTATCGTCAGATGCATTTCACTTACTAATCATAAATCACCCCTACTGATCAATCGCCAAACATAATTTAAAATTTTGATCCCACAGACAATCTAGCAATTCCTGATTTTTTAGGTGTGGTAAAATGCTAGAGGAAAAAATGTGAAACAGTGTAGCAAACTAGAACATTAGATGCACGAAACATTGTTTATTCTAGCAGACGAACACACATGTCTTCCATTTCTAAGTATATGGTGCAGAGAACTGCCGAAAAAGAAGTACCTGATTGAGAGAGGTGAAAAAAATCCTAGTGTCCTTTCATTTGAAGCAACATAAAGAGTTCGTCCAGGTGGGACCCATTTTTTAATTCTGCGGAAAATGAACTCAGGGCGTGTGTCCCTGTCCAGATGAGGTGAAAGGGTCCTCTCAACACCATTCCTGTCCTTTCTGGTCTTAAGTCTATCTCCACGACGAACATGAATGGCATCATAATCACCAAGGATTTCCTTAATCTGTGAAAATAATCCGGTCAGTCTGTAGTAGCAGCTTATAGGCTAACTGCTATAAATACCCTTTATTATAACCCACATATTAAAAACTAATGCAAAATAGAAACATAAATAAGTTTTCAAACCCACTTGTGGTTAATTACATCTCAGCTATTTGTTCATAAGGTTGACTACCACCATAAACTGTACTTTCTTTTGATGCTGTTGTAATCGGGGTTACAAAAAGGTTCTAAAATAACATGTTCAGCAACCTATCCCTGGTCTGCATAGGAAGTTCTTGTTTCATCTCATGAAAATAACGTGTATCTTCATTTGGATATAGTATTCACTATAATTCTGTCATGATGAATTTGACGAGTTCCTGCAGTCTTTATTATAATACAGTATTACAAAATCCTACTTGAAACATATTCATTTCTCTACTTTGTTATAACTTCTCAGATACACCATGGTTTCTTTAATCTACCTCTCACATGCCAAAAATCTCTAGTTCTCGGATTTTTTTTAAAAAGTCATCTAGTACCTAACATCTTCATGTTCTCGAGTTTCACTAAGAATGAAAGAAGATACTTAATATCTGACTACAAGACACTGAGAAGAGAGCATATAAGTTAAATTATCCATACTTGAGGCAGAAATCAAACATTCTACGAGATTGGAGAGATAATGAAACAGTTCCCAACAACACATCCGGCTTTTGTTAAAATAGTGACTGACATGCAGAAGATTCAGTGCTGTATTCATCAATATGTTAATAGAATGCATATTTCTCAGAATCATAATGCACGATAAGGATACAGAAGGACAACCAATCATGAAGAAGCTTTATGCAACTCTCAGGTGTGGTAATATGACTTCATGGCACTTCACATGATACATACCTTATCAGCTGCATTTCTCAATTTCTTTGCTGCCCTTGAGGGGAGAAAAGAGTAGGGCAAAATTAAAGCACTACGGTTGTTTCGATTCTTGCACTCCGCAAACCTATATGAATACGTAATTAATTCCTGAAAGAGTATTAAAGTTCGACTAATTTTATATACTTAACCAAAGGGAGCATAATTCAAGAAATACACCTCATTTTTTTTCAGCATTAAAAAGGGTATCACAGACACAATCCAAAATGAATCGAACAGACCTAGTAAGACCACATTATGCAACTGCTTATAAAAAGCCTAGAACCTATCTTGACCTTAAAAGTCCATTGCTTTTAGAGCAAGATAGTAATTAATTAACAAAAGATGAGTTAACAAGAAACAAAGGCTATAGGTTTATATCTAAACAAAGGCCAATGGAACAGGGTTGACTCGACAGTTCAGACATCACAGAAATTACAGTCCTATCTTACATAACCAATTAAGACATCTATTTTTTCAGATCTAGATAGCAATTAATTAACAAAAGATGAGTTAACAAAAAACAAAGGCTATAGCTTCATATCTAGACAATCTAGTGACGAGAAGAGGTCAAGTGGTATCTGAAACATAGCTAAGACATGAACAGGGCCAATGGAACTGGGTTAGCTCGACAGTTCAGATAACACAGAAATTAACAGTCCTATCTCACATCAATCAGTAAACACATTTTACTTTGTTCTAATATAAATTTGTCCACTTCTCATAAGAAAGTAGAGGTTTCCCCTCAAGAAATTTAGAGGCTAAAATAAACAAACAAAAAAAAGAACTAACCATGAAAGAGGGCTTGCAGTTCTGTTTATCAGCAAAAGATTTGAGAAACTACTGTTTTTGAGATCAATACGATTTACTCGTTCCACATGAGAAACTCCTCTATCTCCCAACTTCATGCTTGTCGTTAGCACCTTATACCACATTTTTGAATTGTCTAAAATTACTGGTACAGTTTCCGATATGAAGCCGATATCATACAAAGAGTCCATGGAACAAAAGTTTGCATTCCAGCTACCAAACAAAAGGGAAGTGAGTTCACATTATATATTATATGTATGCTAAATTATCCAAAAGAATATCCATTTTGGAGGTAAATTACATATATTAACCTACCTGTGTCTCAACATTATATTTCTCAGAAGATTAAAACCGTAAAGAAAATAATTAATACAGTTTAAGGTAACAAGCATAGATGTTACAAAGACGAAAAAAGTAAGTAGGAGGCAAGCAACTAACTTTTCCTCTGAACTTGCATTATCAGAGTAATGAAAGATCCCTTTCTTATTGTGTATGGGATTGATGCACATTCTGGAAGGCATTACAAAAGTCCTGCGCACAAAGTAAAATACTACACCACGTTACTTACAGTTACTCCAAACAGGGATTAACTATGTCTTTGAATCTAGAGGAAACTTCACATATAGGGATTACTTTAGAACATTATATCATCCTAACACAAGACCACACATGATTTATATTACTGCCTCGGTAGCTTTCTCTCCTACCTTGTTCACTCTCTTCTAGTCTATTTGAGCACACACCTTCTCTTGTTCTAATACTAGTTATCCACAGTTTTTGTTTTTACATTATATGGAAAATAAAAGGTAAACATTATATCTCATGTATAAACAGAAGATGCATCCATATAAATAATGGTGAACAGTTAACATTCAACTATTGATACGCATAATGCATTGTTCTCAATAAAGGCAATGTGAAAAAGAAAGAAACTTTTGAGGTTCTTAGGATTTTAGAGTAGGAGAGGTTTTATCTATCAGACAACGTTTTAACCCAGTTTTGGTCTTTCACTTCAAAACAGACCAGACCCTAATGGCGGTTTTGGTTCTACTCAAAGCAATGGAGGGCTTGGGCAGCCCGCTTTCTCCCAGCTTCTTGGAGCCACTATAGGAGGAGTGGCAGTGAAAAAACAAAGAGAGGAGGAGGAAGGATTTGAAGACAGTGACAGAGATGATGAAAATGGTGGTGGGGTAATTATAAAGGCGGTTCTGGTAAACATGGCCTTGGTGCCGCAATCCTTGCATCCCGCTTTGCAGCAAATGCCCTTCATGGTCATAGGCTTCAAAGTTCAGGCATGAGGGAGCCAACGAAGCTGCAGAGGCTCCATGATGATAAGTAATGTGCAATCCAAGTGTTTAACTTGATATCGAAAATCCTCCAGGTCTGGTGTGAGCATAGAATTTAGGCCCTCACACTAATGATGCCATACAGGCATACAAAGTTTCCTGGAGCTGGTTTACAGTTTAAGTTGCCATCAATAAAAGAAAACATTATAAGCCATATACCATAGCAGCAAGGTTTAAACTACAAAGTAGATAATACAAACTACCAATGAACACACACATATGTCGATTTACTGAACTCTTCACGTTACTCATACTCTGTTTCATCCATGTCATCACAAATCCAAAGAAATAGAAGAACCAGGCATTCTCGAACCCAGGTCCTCATCCATGTTCAAAATTACTACATTACTTCCTAAGTAGCATTCTCTTGTAATCTATCTCAACACAAACCTTGTCTTGTTCTAATACTAATCTACTATAGCATTTGTTTATCCTTTTTCAAATTATCCGAAAAAAGGAATAGAAAGCGAAAAGTGGAGAATGTAGGTACCTGTGGAGTAAGATGGCTTCTTCGAGAGCACAGCGGAGGCTGGACTCCTGGTGGCCGAGTCCCTCACAGGACTGGCAGTGCTTTCCGGGGCAGTCGATTCGGCTCCCCCAGTAGAGGTACTTGTCATGGCGCTGGGGCACACTTGGTAGTGTCTTTAGTGATGCAGAAGTGAACTCATTTGTGGAATTCAGATAAGTATATAGAAAAACGAGAGCAATTAGAGCAATGCAGGTGGCCAGGAACACGATGGGGGAGCTGGGCCCTGATTTGGGCTTTGGGGATCTTCTCAATTCCATTGGAGATAGCATTGTTTGTTCTTATTTGATCATTTTGAAACATAGAATTCGCAAACTAAAACTGGTAAGAGATTTGGGAACCTTGGTTTTGATGGATTTCTGGGTTACGAAAGAACAGATGGTGAGTATTGAACCTGGAATTGGAATAAGAGAGTGAGGCAGTGAATAAAAGCATGACAGTAAATAGTAAAAATATATAAGTTTGACTTTTACCTCACGTGACCCATTCTAGTGGTGGAATGGATTTATAGGTCACGAAGGGTTTAGTAATTCTCTCCGTCGCCGCCGGCAGAAGTGAAGATCAAGATGAAGGTGAAAGTAATATCCCGATCGACAGATGAACATACAAAAGAACGAAGCCAAGACCTCCAGAGGGTTTTCCACAACTACGACCCCGCCATCCGAACCCAAGAGAAGGCCGTTGAGTATGTCCGCGCTCTTAATGCCGCCAAATTAGACAAGGTATAAAACCTATCTATCTAGTGTTTACTTTTCATCACTGAGTTGAACTTGTGATTTTTATTGGGGTTGTGATTTTTAGATTTTCGCAAAGCCGTTTGTTGGAGCAATGGATGGGCATATAGATGCTATTTCGTGTATGGCCAAAAACATGAACCACTTGGTTGGGATATTCTCCGGTTCCATGGATGGAGGTACTTTTGATGCATCTCTTCCCGGTATTCATTTCGTGTGGCAACTTCTAACGTATGTCTGATTTTCTCTAACTAACTATCCAGTATTTTTAATGTATACGCAGATATTCGGCTTTGGGATATAGCTTCCAGGTAATCCTAGAATCGCAGTGTTTCTTGTTCCTTTTATGGTTTTATGTATATTCCTCTATTGACATGTTAAGACATTGTCGTTTTAATACATATATGATATAATTTCTTAATCAAGTGCAACTGAATAGTATAACCGTACTCAGACATTAGACAAAGTACGGTTCGCATAGACTTTGGTTTGTACCTACATGGAATGGAGTGGAAATAAAGTTTGTTTGGCTGTAGTAAAAATGGGGTGAAAGAGTGGTTCTATATATTTGTTGATTTTGTCCACAACTTGAAATAGTCATTACATAATTGTTGAAATTTATATTTCATCATTTTATGGAAAAAAAAAGGCGCACAGTTCAGCGGTTTCCTGGTCACCAAGGTGCTGTGCGAGGTCTAGCAGTATCTACAGATGGACGTGTTCTTGTTTCTTGTGGAACTGATTGCAGGTAAGGCATAACATCCTAGAGGCATAATTTCCCCTCTTTGCTTAAATTTTCTATCCATGTATGAAGATTTGTTCACCCACCAGGCAGTTTGCATGACCTTATATAACTGTGCTTTTATTTACAGTGTCAGGCTTTGGGCCGTACCTGTTTCCACTGCTATGGAGCTAGATGCCCCTACTGATAACTCTGTTGAGGTAGTTCCTTCCTACTACTTTTATATTTCTTTCCTATGTAATATTGTTTCTTTTTAGAATTATACCCTCTAATTACCATGTATATTCCAGCCGCTGGAAACTTATGTTTGGAAGAATGCATTTCGGTAAGTAGATCAACCCGAATTTTCAGATGCTATGTTACTTATTCAGCTGCTTTTGCAAATAGATTTACGTGTTATGATTTACAAAGGTTTCTACTATTGAGGTTTGTGTAATATTTTTCAGGTCTGTTGATCACCAATGGAATTTTGATCGTTTTGCCACAGGTGGAGCCGGTGTAGATATATGGAACCACAACAGGTTTTAGTCTCGTCCACATATTTATCTGAAAAAAAAAAAGATGTTATTGTCGTCCTCAACATGACAATAAAAAATGTACTTTCTGATGCATAGGTCTGCACCGGAACAGAGTTTAGAATGGGGAACAGACACAGTTATATCTGTCCGATTTAACCCTGGACAGCCTGATCTTTTGGCAACATCTGCAAGGTATGCGCCAAATATTTTAGTTAAGATTTTTTATGTCAATACTAAGTAGAAAAGAAAACTGTAAATTACATCTCTTAGAGATCATGTGCCTTTTTTGTTATAACTAACAGATTCCTTGCTTATTTGAGCATTGTCCTGCTCCAGGCTTGTTCTGCTGTCAGTATTATATTTTGTTTGTGGGAGCATTTTCCTCTCAAGATGTGTCATCAGTTTAGCTGACATTTCAAATATAATTAAATCTACTTGATCTAGAGAATACGTCTGTACATTTTAAAGTTGTTGAGGATGATTAGTGAATTGTGATACCATCAAGTAGTACATTTATTTGAGGTAGTTGGTTTTGTTGTTAGAATAGTATAATGATTTTGGTGGACATGTACTGCATCTATTGGAGGAATTTTGTGTGTGTCTGTGTGTTTTCTCCAATAGAGCATAATGATTAGCGACATTGTAGTTAGGCTCTGTTTGTACACAGGATACCCTCTTCTTTTGGCAAACTATTTCCAGGATTTAGAGGCTAAAAGAACATTGTACTTCTCAACATAAACTCATTATCATTAAGCATTTCTGGTTGAAGAAAACTCTTTTCTGCAGTTGTGGGGCACTAAGTTTTGGGGGCTTACATTAGCCAGGATGTGTTTTTATAGATCTGTTTTTATATCATATAGACCCAATGAATAATTCTGCTCCAGGGGTTCACAAGGACCATTCAATGTCTTGGATATCCATTAGATACCCTAGGCTGTGAAATATTGCTACAACCTAGGCTGTATATGCCATGTGATTAATATATACTTCTATTACTAGGCACATTGGTGTTTCTGTAGGCTGTCATGATGTTTCTTTTCTGTTTGTTTTTAAAATTGTAGTTAAGTGTTGCATGTAGGAGTGACATTATGTATTTTTCTGTTTTGTAGTGATCGCAGCATAGCACTATATGACTTACGCATGGGGAAACCAACTGCGAAGCTTATCATGGCGGTATTGATCCCCGTCATCACTACATTTAGTACTAGATTTAAGTGTGGAGCTTTCTGAAGGGGAACTTTGCACTTCTGACTTATAAATTCTCTTGGCAGACAAAAACCAATTCTATTTGCTGGAATCCAATGGAGCCATTCAACTTCACTGCTGTAAGTGCACTTATTTACATGCTGTTTTTTCCAAGTTCTTCCTCCAGATGGTATGAACAGGAAGAACTAGCATTCTTATTCAGACTAGAGCTCATAGGGAAAGCATTGGGTAGATGTGCTTTTCTGGCTATACTTTAGGTGATTTGGTGGGATAGACACAAATAAGTGAGTTGTGAGGATGTAGAGTACTTGTGGGAAATGGTTCATTGCTGGGTTTTTCTCTGGCTGTCGGTCTCATCAGTAGTTTAAAGATTGCTCTCTTCAAATCGTTCTTTTTTATCAGGAGGCAGTTGTCTTCTAGTTCTTAGATGCTTGTCTTTATTTTCTCATTTGTGTTACACGCGGATGTTGGCTCGACCACTTTCACTCCACTTAAGGAAAACAGACTTATTTCTTTTTTTTTGTAGTACTGTCTGTCGAACTGTATTAGATTGTTCAATATTATCTAAAGAGTTCCGCATGTAGAATATATTCTTCATTTTATAGCAATTTCTTATAACGGAGGTTCTAATCCAATTTTTCACTTACACAGGCAAATGAGGACTGCAACTGCTATAGCTTTGATTGTAGAAAGCTTAACGCAGCAACATGTGTTCACAAAGATCATGTCTCAGCTGTGTAAGTTGATCACTTGGTAACTGAAATTCTTCTTTCACATCATAACTGTTAAAAGTCTATAAGTCTCATTATGCATATGGTGAATATAGATTATTTGACTTGCATACCAATTCTATATGTTTTGTTTCTCAGGATGGATATAGATTATTCTCCAACTGGTCGAGAATTTGTAACTGGGTCTTATGATAGAACAGTGAGTTTTGTAATTTTAAATTATTAAATTCCTTCTCTAACAATTCGATTGTTGTCAAAAAGTGCAGTGGTGATATTAAAATACGTGTTTTTCAGGTGAGAATTTTCCAGTATAATGGTGGTCACAGTAGGGAGATTTATCATACTAAGAGAATGCAAAGGTTAGCCCAATTTTATCTCTTGATTGCCAGCTTGGATTTTGTTGAAGACATGTAACAAACGATACGCAAATTCACACTGCCCACTTCTATAACAATGTGGCGGCTGGAGTGTTTGAGAGAGTGAAACTATATTTCCTTTTACTTTATTGAACCTGTTGTTTCTGTTCTGCTTTTTTGTAGGGTGTTCTGTGTCAAGTTCAGCTGTGATGCTAGTTATGTTATTTCTGGGAGTGATGACACTAATCTTAGGCTTTGGAAGGCTAAAGCATCAGAACAATTGGGAGTTGTAAGACATATCTTCCTTTCCTCATGTCTCAGTGGTTGCCTTGGCTTCTTAAAGCATGCGTTTTCGATTCACTATATAGATTGTTTGTAGTGTAAATGATTATGTTTTGTTATGCTGCAGCTTCTTCCAAGGGAAAAGAAAAAGCATGAATATCATGAAGCTCTCAAGAATCGCTACAAGCACCTCCCTGAAGTCAAGCGTATAGTGAGGTATGGAACGATGATAATCTTGAATTGAATCTTGTTTTATTTACATTTAAAATGTCTATATTTGTATGTGGTCATAAAAGATAGCACTAATTTACTTGTAGCACTGTGTATCATAAAACTGTTTCATGATTTGAGGTCAAAGGTAACAAGCATATAATTAAGTATAGTTTTCCCCGTATAGAGTCACCATTGTTGATTCTGTGTTGAAAGCTTGCTGTTGCATCCATAATATGGATTAGAAACATCTTGTGGAATAGCTATATGACCCGATAGAAAAAGCTCTCCCAAAAACTATATATGCGGCATAACTCCTAAGTATGTCTTTTGCACGTCTTAGTGTTGTTCTAAAATATGGAGTTGTAGATAGGTTGGGTAGAACATTCTGATTAGGGAGAAACGGTCCCTGACTTTGCAATTGCTGCACATGGTGTTTCTGCAGGCACAGGCACTTGCCAAAACCAATATACAAGGCATCTGGTCTCCGGCGTACAATGATCGAAGCAGTGCGAAGGAGAGAAGAGAAGAGGAAAGCTCACAGTGCCCCAGGAAGCATGACATCAAAGCCATTACGGCAGAAAATAATTGTCCGTGTTGAGGAGTGAGTTGTACAGGGAGGTGCATGCTGGTAGTCAACTGTTGCCTATTTATCGAAGGATGATCATTCATACTCGGATTCCCTCTGTAAGTTTACAGCATGGTTCATTCCTTGAGTTAGTGACTACGCAATCACAAAAAATCTCAACTTGCGGGAGATGTCTGGTGTCTTTGGCGTTGTATTTATTTAAGGTTTTGCAGAAATGTGTGATGGCTTTGCCATTGTAACTGTAGGTCATGTTATAGTTGAATTAACATGTAGAAATTAAAAAGGATGAAATTCATTACCTGTTGGTGGCATTTATATAATTAATTGAAAGATTTTGCATTTATGTGATTGGATGAAAATTGTTGTTGGAACCTCACCTCAATGCGTTTCAGAATAGGGAATGCAGAGATCCCTGGCATAAAGCTTAATTACGAGCAATGTTCCTCTGCTTGCAAATTCAATCACAGGATGGCTCTGATCAATCAGACATTTACAATTTAAAGTAACACACACCCCTAGCACAATATCCACACAAGAAGGCCAGTTTGTTATCATTGAACTCGAAGCCATCTCTGTAGAAACACCGGTATTGTGAATCTCTTCAACAAAATTTTTGCCTCATCACCCTCAAGGAGAACTTTGCGGGTATGATGGTCCTCTGCTGGCACGATGCATAGTCCTATCCCAAGGGTGGAATGGTTTGAGACCATATGAGGCATGTCCAAGTCCCCCTATTTAACTATCCTCTATCCATATCTTTAGAGTGAGTGCAACAGCTTATGATTTTTCAACTTTAGTTTAATTTATGATGTCAACAAATTATCTGTCATGACAAATTATCTGTTATGACAGATTATGTAAATTGAGCTGAACTCGCAGTAAATAGCTTCGCCATTTCTATAGTTCGCATCTCCAGATGAATTTGTGTTTTCAAATTCTTCCACAAACAAAATGATTTTCCTTTATGTGCTGGGTTATATTATTCTTTCCTCGTTTGATTAGCGAAAACTTTGTCTCCGGTTTACTAACTAGAAATTCGTTTAAATTTGGGAAATAAATTACCTAAGAGCTCTTGACTTATGTATTACTTGTCAAAAAAGTTTGTGTTTGAAAGTGAATTGGCTGATACTTGGCTAATTGAGATTAATCAAGACGAGATTTTCAAACATGTCGCAAGAAGACAACAAGTGGACGACGGCTGGAGATAAGAAAGACTATTCACATAAAGATAGTTCATATGAAGACCGCTCGTGTCCACCAGCTCCAAAAAAGAAACAACCTTCTTCAAGATACAATGACTCATTAGAAGGACAAAATCTGAATACGAGTTTCGACCAGGAGGATGAAAGGAGTAGAGGATGTGGTATTAGGAATTAACAATTTGATTCTGTTTGCTTCGAGCTTAATTTTGATAACTTAAAGTTTATATGTTTCTCTGTTTATGTTTATGTAAAAACCTGACGTGTGTTTAGTGATAGAAGAATTGAATGACAAATTTTATGTCAAAATGCGTGCATTAATCTTACATTTTTATCAACACTGGCTAGTTTGCACTTGTGAATCACGCATACACACTGAAGTAGAGAAAAAGAGATTGAGAAGATTTCATGCGCCCATTTCATTTGGATCTTTGGGATTACTTTAACTTCCTCTTTCGCTTGCAAATGGAACGTTATTTTTTATAACAAACTACACAAAAATACCTGACAACAATTTAATTAATAAATAGGTCACTTATCATATTTTTTATACAAAGTAGGACTAAATTTTACAAACTAGGACAAGGTGTCGTTAAGCTGCCACTTGTCACTAAAAATTTACTTTTTTGCCCTTCTTAATTTCACACTTGCATTCAGTCTTAATTGCTGCTACTGCAGAATTAAAAACTGTTACTGCTGACTTAAAAACTGATATTGTGGATATAGAAGCTAGCCGCAACTGTCGACCTTGAAGTTAGATGTCGTTGTTGACCTTAAAGATAGCTGCTAATGTAACCCTGAGGCAAACTGCTTGCTAATGTTAACCTTGAGGCAAACTGCCTGCTAATGTTAACCCTGAGGCAAGCTGTTACTGCTCGCTGCTACTGTGGCACGTGATGGCTGAAACTCGAAATTTCAAAATTTCTCAAAATATATGCAACACTATACTCAAATAAAAGCTCATGGGATAAAGAACAATTTTGTAGTTTAAACTTTCTCCAAATTATCGACGGTTTGGCCTGAAAACTTGAAATTGTCGGAAGTAACTTAAAAAGGACGAGAGAAACTTATCAGTTAGTGGAGTGGCAGGTTTAGCTTCAATTATTCAATCAGTTTTGGGTTCACTCAATTTTGGGCTAGGTTTATGTACTTTTTTGTTAAAAATTATTGAAAGTGAGTTTTTTGTGTTTGTAAATTTAGTCGGGTGCTACTGTGTAATTTACTATATTTTTTATTTTGGCTGAAACAAATATTGTTTTTTTTTTCCAAGGTTTTATGCAAAGGACCATGAAAATCTTTGGAAAATGTCGAGCAAACTGTAATTTTAGGACGGTAAAGTGCAATATTCTAGTCATGAAGTCCATATGGTTGAAAAATTATGAGAAATATTCTTCTACTCGCAAATTCAAGAGAAGACCAATTTGTCATTCAATGTCATGATTGTGGTTAAACCAATTTTTCTACTCAGCAAAACCAACTCAAAACGTTGTTACATTATCATAAGGCATTGCCGCTTCACTTGTGGATTTTATTTGATTTAAGGATGTGGTATATTTATTTTTGTTCTTAAATATTTATCTTTCAGAATAAATAAATAAAAAATATTTATCTTTTAGAATAAAAAATATAAAAAATATAAAAAATATTTATCTTTTAGAATAAATAAATAAAATATTAGAATTCTCAAATTATAGAGCCTACACCCATTAGGAAATTGAAGTCTAAATCTCATTAGGAAATCAAAGCCAACATCTTACAAGTAATTCCAGAAATACCCATATTCACCCCTCCTATTCCGACTTTAAAACAATGTGGCTTCCAATATATCTCCTATCCGTTAAGTATAAACCGACCTTAATGTACGATTAGGAACTTTCTACGCTGGAAATGCCCCAATTCCTTAACCCATTATGATTCTCCCATAACTTATAAATAGGGAATCCCAGAGCTCTCCTTTTCCATATTTATTTTCACTTTTCGCGTTGCTATCACTTCTCAGATTCCATCAATACTTTGTTTCTCAACTCTCTAGATTTTCTGTCTTAAATCTAAAATGGATTACCCAGTTGGGATGCGGTTCCATCCCACCGAATCAGAGCTTTTGAGGTTCTATCTTCACTAGAGGGCCATATTGGGCGACCAATTTCAGTCAAATACCATAAAGGAGTGTCTTCACTTTTACGGTAGAAAAGAATTATGAGTCTAGAATAATGACATGTCATTGTTTTTAATTTGTCAAACACAAAAGAAAAGGCGTGCGCTTTGATCGTAAGGTTTGCTCCAAAACATGGAGCGGGCAGAGCCCAAATGTAATTAAGGAGGGTGGTCGTGTAATTGAGATTAGGAGATATTTTCGGTACGAGAACGGGTCTAATCCTAAGTTGCACAACTCTTGGTTGATGCATGAATATGAGCTTTGTGCTACTGATACCTTGGTGTTGTGTATTTTAAAGAAAACCCGAGAAAACCATCATTGACTACTTCTAGCAGTTCTGCAAAGATCACTGGAAATAAGAAAAAGGGGAGTACTGCTAAGATCACTGGAAAAAAAAAGGAAGGGGAGTATTGCTAAGATCATTGGAAACAAGAGGAATGTGGGAGTAGAGTTGTTGATTGTGAAAATAGAAAGAGGAAAAAAGTTGTGACTTGTGTGCAACAACCATCCTCTTCGAGGTATATGGTAATCAAGACCTGCAAATCTAAGGAAGCCCTAATCCAAGTAAAATCACCCAATCCTTAATTGAAAACCTTTCTACTCGCTTTGATATGGTTGATGTTTGAGTTTTTATTTAATTTTTTTTAAGGGATGTTTGAAGGAAAATACTTGTGTCCATACCAGTATGGATGTATGCGTCCATACTTTCTCTAATTTGCATATTTTGGGCAATGTTATCAACGATTTTAACAGTTTAAAATTTGAATTAATCAACAAAGATCATCTCTGTAAAAATTCGAAATAAACCAAAATCGTTTGCTCATTCGATTGCATCAAACAAATGAACAGTTCTAGCAAAAGTTGGGAGTTTCACTACCAGAAAAAAGGTTTTTCCCTACGAAAAAAAAAACGACCGACGACTAAAAATTTTCATCGGTAATTCTATAGCATGGCCGACGATTTTATTTTTCGTCGGTGGAAAAACAAAATCGTCGGCCATAGTGTAACCATAGCCAACGATACTGTTTTTTCGTTGGTATAAACAAAAATCGTCGGCTATATTCATATTTCAGTCGACGATTTTGGATTTTCGTCGGCTTTTCTCATGATCAGCCGTCCATTTGTTTGATACAATCGAATACAAACTAATGAGCAAACGATTTTGGTTTATTCCGAATTTTTACAAAGATGATCTTTGTTGATTAATTCAACTTTTGAACGGTTAAAATCGTTGATAACATTGCCCAAAATATGCAAATTAGAGAGAGTATGGACGCAGACGTCCATACTGGTATGGACACAAGTATTTTCCATGTTTGAATGTTTTATGCGAGCGTTGTTTGATATGTCAGAGCTTTTTTTTTGGAGGGGAGGGGGGGGGGGGGGGGGGGGGGACTGTAAAGTTTCCATAAATGCCTCAAGTCAAACGCATGTGCCTCTTTTCATTTTTGTGTTTGAATCTCCGTCCAAGCATTCTCTTATTTTTACTTCTTTTTTTTTTTTGCAATAAAAATAGTTTAGGGAACTTCTATTCATACCTCCCAAATTGGCACTTAGACCGCTTTTCTTTTTTCAACTTTCAGTTGACTTTGTCAACTCATGTGCAATTACTAATAAAACTATATAAAGTTAAATAAATTATTTTAGAATGCATGAATACTTAAATATGCTCTATCACAATTTATTTAAAAAAAATTAAGGTACATGCTATAATCTTTAGCTTATTGCATATTGGTTTCTTTGTTCAAAAATATATCTTCTATGCACATTAGTCAATTATTATCAAAAAAATAAGTGTATCAATTAATCCAATTATATGTTTAGCAACAATTTACATAAAACATATTAAGAGGTTGTTCATAATAAACTGAGGCTTTGATAATTAATTTTTTTTTATCAAATCAAATTGAATGTTTCATTTTTTTATTCTTCAGAAATTGGAAGTGAAATCATCTTGGAGGTATTAGTATAATATTCACATAAAAAAACACGTTTTTATTGATTTAATTATCCAATGGGTATTTTGGGAAGATTAAGGAGGTGTAAATAATATTTTAGTTTTTTGTAAAAATAATTTGGAGGTCTATTGAGTAAGGAGGTCTAAGTACCAATTTGGGAGATATGAATAGAAACTCCTAATAGTTTATTGAGTAAAAAATCATAGTTTTCAATGCACATCATGTACATACATGAGCTCATTATGGATGGTTAGAACTCATGACTTTAATATAGATGCACAGTAGTTAAAACATATAGATGGCTAAGACCACGCCGCGTACATATAAAGCCATGTGTATAAGAATTTCTGGTTATATATATGGGAGGTTTAATTCATACATCCAAAGTTGACACTTGGACCTCTCTTATTTCGAATTAAATGTTGACTTTGTCAAGTCCTATTAAATTAGCATTAAATACATACAAAAACCTTCTTTTAATTTCATGATCAACAATACATGTCTAAAGCTATACATTAAAATTTCTTTATAAAATTGGGTAGTGAATTTTGCACACCCTAAGAGTATGTTCGAATGAGGAGAAAAGTGAGGGAATTTAATTGAAAATGAAGAATTCATAATATGTAAAAGTAAATTCTCTTGTTTGGCAATATCAGATATGAAAAATTCTAAATTTCTTAGGAAAAGAAAACCAATAAATTCATCGTTTATATTCCTCAGTTTAATTTCCTACAAAATATGTGTCATTTAGAAATTCATTTGCAGTGTTCAATTATCTTTATAAAATAAGGTTTTTTTTTATATATATTTTTTAATCTATACTATTATTAAGCAAACATGTTTTGTTAGCCAAAAGGCATGTGAAAATACGACTAAACCCTTCAATTATAGGTTATGTTAAAATATATTTTAATAAATAAAGAACAAAACAGTAAAAAATAAAATAATATTAAGAAATATTCTAATTTATTTTCCCCTACAATCTCTCTGCAACCTGTTTTGTTTTACTTTTTTATTTTTATTTTTTCAAATCAATTTCCACACACTATGTGTGTGGGGTCTGTCTTTTAAACTTTCTTTATCCATTACACACTTCAAATCTCACGTAAATATAACAAAATAATAGAAGTAATAGATAAATGAAGTTTGGTCGTTTGATATCCTCTTATCGTTGCCTAAATAAAAACAAAAAAAAACCTCTATGTTAGGGTTTGAGAGAACAGCATCGCTCGGCGGCCTCTTTTACAATTGAGATGGAGAAAACTGACAACGCTTCCCCTAGTGCCGTGTATTTTAGGTGCGGTACAAACCGTGTGTCCTCCTTTTTCGATTTGTGCGTCCAAGGTGTGGTTCTCGACCTCTTTTACGGTGGTGAATCGTGATATCCCTTTCTGTAGTCCTCCTTTGCTTTCTCAGCTCTTGACAATATTGGTTTCAAAGGGTTCGATTGGTATAGGGGGCTGGCTTCCTCTCACACTAATCTAGATGGGTTGGATCCGGATTTGGGATCCGGGATCTTGGTCGACGGCTTGGTCCGCATGCATTATTTTTCGGTAGAGAAGGTTGGCTTTGGCTGCGCGCGTACTCTCTCCGGCGAGTGATGTGGATGTGGTGGCGGGGGTCTTTACAGATGCCGAGAAGAGTGTTGCGATCTGGTGGTGGCTGCATTAGATTGAAAAAGTCTAGTCTATGATTTTTCCGCTGAAAGATGGCAGCGTGTCGGCGAAAAATGTTGCTGGGTCGATGGCGGTAGTTGGCGGAGGAGGCCGGTGGTGGAAGGCGACGGCTATGGGTGCTCATAGTAGTTATGAGTTCTCCACTTTGGACATTGGTTGTCATGGGCCTGAACAAGCTGTGGTGGATTTTATTTCTAAAGCGTAATCATTGTTGGGCTCGAATTTGGGACCCAGGAGGTTGGACTAGGCTAGTTTGGGTTCTATTTCTTTTTTCGATGGGATGCTCAGATTTAAGGCTCTGGTTATTTGGTTACTTGAAATGTTTCACTCTCGGGTTTGCAGTATTGATATTGCTAAGGTGTTCCCCAAGCAATTTCACATGATTCAATTTTGTCGTAGTCCTCCACAAGGGCGTTCCGTGTTCGTGTTGCTCTCTTGTATGTGTTCAACTGTTCATACTGGTTATAGTTACGGTTACGGTTATGATTCCTTCTACATTTACACTGCTTTTGTGACATATGCAGTGCAACGTGGTCTAGTGACAACAAATTACATGTTTACCCTTCATTCTCGATGCGTCTATGCATCTTTTTATCTTTTATCATTTTATTCTCGATGCGTCTGTGCATCTTGCTATTTTATCACTTTTATCCAGATGTGTTTACATCCCCATGTATTTTTTTCAGATTTCTTTTAATATAGCGCTTGACATCTTTCTTTCAAAAAATAAAATAAAATTTACAATTAATGGATTTTGAATTGATAGAATGGAGTTTCTATTCATACCTCCAAAATTAGCATTTGGACCTCTCATATTTTTCAATTTATCTTTGACTTTGTCAACTCGTGTCTAATTACCAACAAAGACACATAATTACTATTTTAATTACCAACATATATATCAACACCCTAAGAAAAACAAAATAATTCCAAATAATTCATCATTTGCTTCTCTCGTGTATTTCCTTTTTGCTCTATTGATCTGGACTCATATATATTTTCTATCTTTCACAATATTCAAAAGCAAATCAGCTATGAAAATAATAAATAAATTTGCAGTATTATGAGAGAAGGTTGGGAGCTCTAGTATATTCTTTTTTTTTTTTTAAATGTTCATTAATATATTGAAGCCAAGATGACAATTACATACTCACCCGCTATCACCTATTTTCAGGATAGAACAAGGCGTCCGGTAGACAATTATATTCTACCGTGGTACATAAGCTAGACCAACTATTATCGAAACTGCAGCCCATTAATAAACATGGCATATGAACACCACTAGGTGCTAAATTCTTATTACAAGAAAATCAAATTAAATAAACAAAGCGAAAAAGATAGAGTCGGGATTGGGACGAGCCCAACAATTCTACTAGGACCCAGCCTAGATCATTGTTGGGACAAAACCCAACATCACCATCTAAAAGCCCACCATGAAGATAACCCAAAGCCAACCTAGAAGGCCCAACCCTGAGCCCAATTTGTCTGCCTCTAGCGCTAGTAACACGAAAACTCCATCACCACCAGTCGCCGCCGCCGCCGCGACTCCCCCCAAGCATACCTGACGTCAGCACACTTCTTTGCAGGCCCGAGCAAAGGTTGAAGACCAAACAAAGTGTGGAAAAAACAAGCCAACGCTCACAAGGATGACAAAAAAACCATTATCAAGATGCCGTCATCAAAATGGCATACCTGTCCAGACTACAAGAAACTTCAAAATCCGGCCAAACTTGATCTCTGATTACCTTCAAACCACCAACAATTGGGACCTAAGCATTTAGAATTCCCGTCCGGCAGCAAGCCAATATTAAGGGCAGCAAGGCTACCACTGCCATGGCTGCCACCAGACAGAAACTAATTTGGGGAGTTGGTGCTCGCAAACGGCGCAAAGAGAGAGAGAGAGTTTTAGGTTTTAATGCTCTAGTATATTCTTAGATCCTAATCCTATGAAGATAATAATTGAATATACAAGTCTGATAAAAATCTTGCATATTAATTACTTTTGTTATAATAATCTTTATTGTGGCTTTCGTTATTGGTTGTTTTTGTCAATTGAATTGATCTGGTCACCAGTTGCAGAAAGCCAGACACCCATAACAACGTACTGCATCTCTAATTGAGATTTAGTTTAAGTTTTTTATGATTTTTAAAGACATAGAATTTTAGCTTAATTATATTGAAGGAGGTCTAGTTATTTTTTCGAGGAAATGGAATATATTCTATTAGGCAAACCGCTCATACCGGCCGAAGCCTACACTACCAGTAATCATGTAAGAGAAAAACCTCTAATACAATCTCATACGCCTGGTCAAGCGGGAAATAAACTCATATTCAAACTAAACTAAACTACTGCACTTGATCAATAAGAAGATACAAAAATTAACCCAATAGTATATCCGCCTAAAGACCCAATGGTATACATCAATACTGGTGCAATGGGTTAATTTGTGTACTACCTAACAATCAAGTAATATAGGGCCAAACTCGCTGCACTCTCTTGAAAAGAGCATTATTAAATAAAAAGGAAAAGGAAAAGGAAAATGAAATAAAAAATAAAAGACTAAAAGATTGAGTATAGGTCCAACTCAAAGTCCAACAACATGTAGTTGACCTAGGCCTAGGCATCATCTTCCACTCCATCAAACGCCGACACAGCGCTCGTACTCTTTCGACCCCGAGCTCCGCCGCATATTGGTGTTGTTCCAAGCCTCACCGATCTCCATGAGAGCTCACCACCCAACCAAGATCATCTCATGCAGACGGAACGACAAGATCCCATCGACTCAACCTCACAGACTTTCGCTCGAAAACTCCAAAATCCACAACTTCGCCAGAATTGAAAGTCCCCGACGAGCACATCGCAACTGCGGAACCACCAAATGCCAAACTAAAATGCCGCCTGGAAACCATAGTCAAGCTACTGCCAATCCATGAGCCAAAACCCATACTCGACCTACTAAAGAAAGAAACCTGCAAGCACCTGTCTGATAGCAACCCTTGCTCGGCAAGCGGATCGTGGGCGCCTCCGAACAGGCATCCAACTCTCAAACCCAAGGCTCTGCTCGTCCGGATTTTGTGGAGCTTTACTTGACGATATAGATTAGTATTTCTTAAATTAATTTTCGAAGGAGGTCTAGTTATTGATTCTGCAGGTTATGAATTCAATCTTCTTTAAAAAATGCTTTTATTAATTATATTAGATAATGGATAGTTTAGTAAAATTAAGGAAGTGAAGATAGCAAAACTGATACCTATAAAAGTAGGTTGGAAGTCTAATTAGTAGGGAAGTCTAAATGTCAATTTCAGAGGTATGAATAGAAGTTCCTTAGAAAAGATGTCATCATTTATAAGCTTCTATTACATAATTTTCTCATCCAAACGCACCGTAAATTACAATCCACATTGAACAAAAAAAAATTACAATCCTCCCACCTCTATCCCACTTTTTGCAATAGAAAAATATCAAACATGTCCCTATCATGTCAATTTAAGATGAAAAAAAGGGAGATTTTTGACATTTCTATAGTAAAAGGTGCCCGGGTGAGGGTGCACTTTAGGGTGTGCAAATTTCACTCACCTAAAATTGATACATTGTTTCATATGAATGTGAAATATGAATTGACGAACTTGGTTTCAAAGACGACGAGATGATGAAACTTATAAAAAAAAAAAAAAAAAAAAAAAAGAGATTTCGATTTAACAAGACAAAACTAACAGCAAAGAAACAACAAGGTTGATTGTTCTCAATAAGATTCAAGATTTAGGACATACTTGATTTTTCTTAAGTGAATATATGTGAAATTTTTTATTATGATTAAATTGAATTTAGTTTCAATATTTGATTGTTATTTTTTTATTGAATTTATCATACAAAGGGTATTTGAGGAAAACTAGGGAGGCGTAAATAACATTTTAGCTATTTGTAAAAGTAAATTGGAGATCCATCCAACCAAGAGGTCCATATGTCTTTTTTTTAGGTATGAATAGAAGCTTATGCTTAGGTAAAATAGCAAAACCAAAATGCACCTAAACATAAGTAATAATAATTAGAGCTGATTGCATATCACAAATATCAAGACGCACAATCAACGTTTATGTACAAGCAGGGTAAGAGTCTCATGAATATTTTTTGTCTTCACTTTTTTTTTTCGAGTCTTTAGTAAATACATAAAGTCATTCATATCTTCCGGAGTTGTTTTACCTTCATCAAACCAAGAACTAAAATAACTCATCCTCTTGGTCTAGGCGGGGGTGTGTGTGTGTGTGTGTTTAATATATTGGTCTTGTTGCGTTTGAGCAATAATCTCAAAACTATTGCCAATACAAATATTACCAAAAAAAACATTAACTGGAGGACTTGGTTGAATTGAACATGGGGAATCGATTCTGAATCAACAGCCACCTCTTCAACACAAGAATGAGATATATTATGTTGTAGTAGTATATACAGCGAAATAAGAGGGGGAAATGGTTCAATTGAATTTTAAAATGAACCACTGTCCTCATACTTTCCTTCCTTCAAGAAAGTAATACCTTCACTTTCCATCCCAAACACATGAATGGAGGGAACTAACGTTCCATTCCCTATGCTTACATTTCGCGAACAAAAAACGAAAAAAAAAAAAAACAAATACCTGCTAAACAATTAAGATGTACATAATCCTCGTAATATTCCAAAGAAACTCAGACAATGATTCCTATATGGCCTATCTAACATGAAATTCCCTTTAGTAGAACAAATATGAGCAGCGAGTTTATATTTCATATTAGAGATGCTGTGCTAATTTTCCATCCAAATGATGTGCGCTTAGCCCAAACATTCCCTTGAGATCCTGCCCTTGCTCCACAAACCTGACCTTCTTTGCAACAATGGAAGCATTCTTATATACGCAGGTCATATCCCCTGTTTTACTCCATAGGTGGTTGGCTAGCTGCAGCCTTCTGCAATTTTGAGTCCAGTGCAATACCCCACTTCTCAAAGAAACACTTCCTCTCTTGTGTTGAAAACCTTCTCTGCATCAGCTTGCTTAACATTTGTCTCTCACGAGCCATTGCTTTCTTACTGTGTATCAAAATAAATATGTCAGATTATGTGAAGCTACCGATATTAATTGCTGCATGATATATATGTTCGCGGAACCATAAGTCTAGATTCTACATAGACTCTTACACAAGTTTAGAAGATTTTGTGAAAATTTATTTACTCCTGGCCTATAGGCTGGTGTATTGAAGTTCATCTTTGATATCAGCTAGTGTGTGCCAATTGGACCTGATTTAGTATGCTAGAAATCATGGTTTATTCAAGCTAAAATACAGAAAATGTAAGGAAAACACAAAGAAAGCTTTGTGGCTATCTTCATTGATTAAAGCTTTGTGGCTATACAACAATTACGTATAGCGCTCAAGATATAAAATAACTCACATATCTTGTGAGTTGCGACTTAATAAACCTAACATATTGTTAACAAAGTCGACAATTATATTTAACTAAGTAGCCATGTGAAATGACAGTCATCAAGAAGATTTTACTAAAATTGAGTATACGTAGAAACTGAAATAAAAACTAGGGTTACAATTATGATATGGAGCTTAATTTGCGTATGTGCAAGTGTGCAACTATGGTTTCACGGCAACTAGCATTACAAAATAAGATATGAGAGAAAACTAGTAAGACAATAATAGTCATGTGGGGTGTTCATGTGTGTAGCTACGAGTACATATTGTATGCAAAGTTGTGAGTGATTTATCTGTCGTTGGTTTCTAGTAATTAAAAGTGGTTGGACTCATATTATTGAAGACCATGTTAACTACCCTGGTGAGGAATCTTGAGCTCAGAATAATGTCATGAAATCTAGGTGAAGCTTTTAATTTAGTAAGAAAAGTACCTGGACAAGGGATCTGTTCATTTGTGGGGCTCTATATGAAAACGCTTTTCGGCTCATCCATAAATGCGAACTTCAACTAAGTACAGGGACTTAATAATAAAAGGAGATAGTGATTACGTAAAATTTTCTTTTCATATATTTTTTTAAAAAAGATAATGACCTGAGTGGTACCTCATTTTTCAGCCTTTATAAACTTTGGCATCTCACGTTTGGAATATATCAGATTGGTACCCCATGTTTGAACCCTGACGTAGCTTTGGTACTTGTGCTGTTAAAAGACAGAAAAAAAGAATATTCTGTTAACACTGTCAAAAGACTAAAATACCCTTAATCCTTGTTTCTTTTATTTCTCTCTCTTGTTAAGTTTTGAAGGAGCGTGGTAGGTCCATAATTTTGTTTATTTAGCATATTACATATATACAATTTATTTTCTGTACTCAAAGGTAAACAGTTAATTTTAATCATTAAAGTATTTCTTCTCAGCGTTTAATTTATTTAGAAAATATCAGATTAACGGAATAAGAATTAAAAGACAAAAAAGAAAAATTGAGAAAATTAAAAAGCTTCAGAGAAAGACTTCCTAGACATAGACAAAGATATTGGGAGATAATTTTTAGAGTTACACAAGGCATCCATATTTTAGAAAGACAAATTGCAGATCTTGAACAGACTTGGGAACAAGAAAAAGAACCCCTTGAAATTTTGAGCCGTGGTTAGTGCCGCTGGTTAGATCCGCCCTAGTTGGTATCAGAGCCTGTTTTGCTAAAAAACAGGTCAAGTAAAGGCTTATGCCACAAAGTTGGCTTCTCTCAACAAATAAAAGAGAGCCAAAGCAAAAAAAATATTTATCTTATTGCATAGAAAAAGAAAAAGAAAAGTGGAACTTGTGTTTTCACACAAGACATATCCAAGAAAACCAATACTCCATTGAATACGCTTGTAGAGTCCTAAACACTCTATACGACGAGCATATTCATCTCCAGAAAGAAATATGAGTAGAAGAACTTGACCCCTCTAGGCCAAGCATAGTTGAATTTCTAGATCACATATCTAGAGATAAGACTACTGAGAAAGTAAAAGAATAACTCGAGAGATTTTATCTCAGAGTAAATCAGCTAGAAGAAATTCAAACAAAGATATCAAAGCTTAAAATCAAGCTTGATTATCTTAAAGAAAAACAATATCTTTCAGATATTGAAAAGAAATTAGTAAGAACCGAAAATCTTGCAAATAATATTCATCAACAAGCAGTTGATTTAAAGGGTACGCAAGAAAATCTAAAACGACTTTTAGAAACCCTTATATCCTGTATAGGATGAAGCAAAAGGTTGAGTTAAGATTAAGACAAGAAGACGTAAAAGCTTTAAGTTTTTATCTTCCCACAGAAAAACTTGCTGAAAATATTGAGGCAATAATACATCAGCAGAATTACAGCAATACCTATCTTCAAGAAATAGGGAAAAATATGGAAGAACAGTTCCAAGAACTAAGCACGAAAATCTCTAGCCTACAGAAGGGTATAGAAAAAATGAAAGAAAATTCAACCGTTGAAAGAATCAACGAAGAATTACTAGCACAAACAGTAGCTAGTAAAATCATTATACCACAACCAAAGATAGAAAGTGGGTTCAAATTCAGTGAACCTAAGCTATTAAAATGGAAAGAATCCAAAAGGGTTACAAAGATGTTTAGTAGAGTCTTCAGCAAAAGACATACTATACCAGCAGTACAGCTTATAAATGCTCAAGAATTTGAGTATAACGAAATTGAATCTAGCGTAAGAGAAGCTTTAGCACCGAAATTTAGATTCAATAAGATTTATAAGAAATGACCTTTTATTATGGATTCTCACAGATTCAAGATATTAGAACTAACAGTACCAGCAACTGGTGGTGAAACAGACATCAGACTAATCACTTCTAGAGAAGTGAGTGAAGCATTTCAAAGAAAATATTCTTACATGCACATTGGTGTAGTCCAAATATCCATAAAACTCTTAGTAAGAGACGGTATAGACTGTTCGGTTTTGTGTATTCTGCAAGACGACAGAATAATAGACTTCAAGAAAAGTCTGTTAGAAACAGTAGAAGCTTCACTATGCAACCAGGTTGCATATTTCAATGTCTTCCCAAACTTCACCACTCATCTGAAAGACGCAGCACACTGCCTAAGATTGAGAATCAAAACGAATGGGATTGCCATGAGACAAGGCATGATGGAACTTGCTGTTGACTATAGGATCTATTACAAGCTAATGAGCTCCAATGTGATACCAAATACTAGATTCGTCAACAGTCCTGGTCTTACAACATCTGTCCTTACCAGTCCTAGAAATAATTCCCAGCAAAAGCACATCACAAAATGGGATGAAGTATCATTCCCTAGAGAATGGAGTTTAGTACCTCCTGAGAGGCAGATATAAAGCTCTAATGCTTCCATCTATGAAGACACTGGAGGAAAAATAAATCTCCAGTTCCATAGACATTCTTTTGCTAACTATGAGCAAGCAAGTACTTCAGGATCAATTCCTGAAGAGTCTTTTGAGGAAGAAGAAGACTCAAAAAGACCTATAAGGATGCTTAAGGTAGAAGGGTTGAAGGAACTCTATAAGCAGGCAGAAACTTGTGAAACCTTAGAAAGGTTAGAAGAGATAGTTAAGAAAATTTCTTTAGTACAAACTAAAAGAAACATTCTACCTTACCAAGCGGCAGAGGCAGAAGCGAGCACCATGGATGCTGAAGCAAGTACCATGGATGCAGAAGCAAGCACTAACCAGCCACCATTGGCAGGAAACACTATCATCAACAACATTACCAATAACCCTACCAAGATCATTAGAGAAGAAAAAATCAAACTTCCTAAAGGACAGCCACCTACAGGAAAGATAGGAGAAAGAAGCTCCCAAAAATACATTCCTACAAAACCACTCTGGGGACAAGCAATCTCTGAAAGAGGGGTTTATCTAGACCTCGATAAAGTAGGAGATAAAAGAAAAACCATAGATAACTGGGTAGCCAGTTTAAAGCTAACCCAAACCCTGGTTTTATCCAAATTCCACTATAAAGAAGCCCACGCTTACTATGAAGCAACCCTAACGGGAATAGTTCAGAAATGGTACAATTCTTTTAAGAGAAGTAATAGTTGGGCAGATTGGGAAGCAAAATTAGCTAAGACTAATGACCCAATGGACTTCGCTATCCCTATATACGCACAATTTTGTGGAGATATAACGGGACATATTGAACAAACCAAGGAAAGAGCTAAAGCAAACATCCAAAAATTAAGCATCTGCAATATGAGGTATTTTGAAGAATATACAAATGAGTTCCACAACTACTATTGTACGATAGGAGATTTGGAAAACATAGATCTTATTAGAACATATTACAGAAAATTACCAGAACCCTAGAATAATGCTGTAGCACAGTCCCTTGAAGAAAATCTTTTAGAATATTTTTCTATAGGAGGAATAGCAGAAAGAGTAAGAGACCTGTTAAGAAAACAGTGCACAGAAAATCAAAAGTCAAAAATTGCTAAGAAACAACTCAGAGGAGTTGAGAACATGTGCCCAAAAATCTTAGACACACCAACACAATGGGGATGTCATCTCTACACTGATAGAAAAAATAAGAGCAGGTTTAGAAACAAGAAATACAATAAATTTACTTCCAAAAAGAAGTACAAGTTCGGAAAAAACTCTGAACAAGAAAAAGAAAAAAGATCTCCTAGAAAGAGATTTTTTAAGAAAAAAACTCCTAAGAAAAATACTTCTAGAGACACAAAGCCCTGTAGATGCTGGCTTTGCAAGGCTGAAAGTCATTATGCAAATGAGTGTCCTAAAAGGGATAAAAGATCTTCTAAAGCCGTTCTAGTAGAATACGATGAAGTCATAGAATACGCAAACATAAAAGGGTTTGAAGTAGCCTATTCTGATGAAGAGAATGAATCTGTATATTCTCTTGAAGATACATCAGGCAGCGATACGGAAAGTACCTCTAACAGCTCCGGAGAAGAAAATGAATACAGTTATAGACCTATATTCATGTTGATCCAAAATTGGAAAGATAAAACCACTGATAAAATCAGTCAGTTTACTCCAAGGCCTGGAGCTTTCACTTGTGACTATTGCAAGTGTGAAGATAATAATACAGTACCCATGTACTGTAAAGAAACAAGAGAAACCTATCATAAAGAATGTTTCATAGCAGAAGTAAGAAGAAAAACAAAAGAACCTGACGCACATACACTAGTAAATCAAGAATATGATATATTCCTTGATCAAATCCAAAAACAGGATCTTGAGGAAAACCTCGAGAAAATGAAATTAGAAACTTCAAGAATTATAAAAGAAGAACCAAGTCCCTCGATAGTAGTACAAGAACGTAGCCAAACGGAGGTAAAACCTGAACCCCGTCAAGAAGAGGAAAGGATTATAAACCCTTTCATAGAGCTCACTTGAGAAAAAGATACCATCGAAGATACATTTCAACCAGTAAAACAGGTTCAGACAAGTATATATAGTAATTATATTACTGTAGGTCTGAAATTTCCCAACTATAATAAATACCATCTACATGCTTTTGTAGATACTGGTTCAGGCTATAGCCTAGCAAAGAAATATGTTATTCCTGAAGAATATTGGGAAAAGTCTGATAGAGCAGTTACTGGAATTGGAATGGGAGATAAGGCGTTTACAATGAGCTATGCAACCAGAAACGTCAAGATCTCGATAGGCGGAGGAACCTTTACGTTCCAAATAATTTGGCAGAGTGAAGCCCAAGGAGCCGATATGCTAATAGGAAATGATTTCCTACTTCAGCAAAGAATAATACAAACCCTCGAAATGATCGGATTTGAAAAGAACAACAAGTTATACTAGGAATCCAGATTACTGGATGCAGTCAGCATTGCAAGTAAAGGATTCACAGAGCAATATCAGAAGTCGCGAGCCAAGCGTGGTGATCATAAATCACCTTTTGAACTAGTTATGCAACCGGTATTAACATTTCAAGAACACCAAGAAATTGTGCAAAATGAAGCGACAACTTCGGAAGATTCAGAATCAAAGGAAGAACCTCAAGATTCAGACAGCTCGGATGGTGAAGAAGAATTCATCCGAGAACACAATCTAAAAGTATACATTAACAAAATAGAGCAAAAGAAAATCCCAAAGCTCGTTGAGATAGAAAATCTACTGAAACCCATAATCAGTGAAGATCCCCAACTATACTGGGAAAGAGACCCGGTATATTGTCAGCTAAAAATGCATGATGCCAATGTAATATGCCATGTCAAAGCCATACCTCATTATAGAGATGAAGATCGAAAAGAAATGGAGAGTCAAATTCAAGAATTGCTTGAAAAGAAATTAATTAGACCCTCAGATAGCCCTCATCATGCTCCAGCATTTTTGGTTAGAAACCATGCAGAACAACTAAGAGGAAAAGCAAGGATGGTCATAGATTATAGAGACGTCAATAAGAAAACTATTAAAGATGGCTATCAAATTGCTCAAGTCAGAGTCCTGATAAATAGACTAAAAGGAGCAAATATATTCTCAAAGTTCGATGCAAAATCAGGCTTTTGGCAAGTAAGAATGCACCAGGATTCCATAGCCTTAACAGCCTTTGGAACTCCTCAAGGACATTACGAATGGCTTGTAATGTTGTTTGGACTTAAGCAAGCTCCATCTATCTTCCAAAGAAAGATGGATAACATATTTAAGCCATACTCAGATTTCTGCATAGTGTACATTGATGACATTCTTGTCTTCTCTAAAACTATGAATGAACATCTGAAGCATCTTGAGCAAATTTGCAAACTCATAGTCCAGAAAGGAAGTATCCTTGGACAAAAGAAAATTCATCTTATAAAAGGAGAAATTGACTTCCTTCGCATACACGTCAAGGATGGAGAAATTCGTCTTCAAGAACATATAGTAAAGAAAATAAGCCAATTCCCTGACAATATCCCAGATGCAAAGTTTCTACAAAGATTTTTGGGAGTTGTTAACTTTGCGAGAGATTTTATTCCTCAAGTGAGTGGCCTCACTGCTCTTCTATCTCCCAAGATAAGCATGAAAAAGAAATGGTCATTTACAACGGATGATAGCAACACCGTTAAGAAAATTAAAGAGCTCACAAAAATCCTCCCCCTTTTGCAGTTACCTGAAGAAGGTGACCTGATTATTTTGCAGACAGATGTAAATGATTATTATTGGGCAGGAGTAGTTTTAGCAATAGCACCGAATACAAATCAAGAAAAGATTTGTAAATTCTTGTCAGGAAAATTTAATCCAGCAAAATTAAATTATTCCACAGGAGATAAAGAGGTTTTAGCCCTAATTAAATCCATTAAAGGAGCAGAAGCCTTTTTAGGAAACAAGTTTCTGGTTAGAACAGATAATAAGAGAGTAAAAAACTTTAAGAACTATAAGCTTACAGATGCAGCTGATAGAGGAAGAGTTCTTAGATGACAGATGTTTTTATCTCAATATGAATATGATGTTGAAATGATTGCAGGAAACAAGAATTATCTGCCTGACGCTCTCACCAGAGAAATGGCAATGTTCGAAAGGGATGAAGGCCGTAACCCAAGAAGCAGAAGGCCCGAACCTGAACCAGAAGTTGAAGAAAGAAGAAAGCCCGATTTCGGAACAAGAACTAGGCCTAAAGACAAAGGATCAAATGACAAAGCCATACAAGAGAGATACAGAGATGGAGACAAAACTGTTGGACCATTACATGATGGACCAGGTTACCAATATCTGGTATCATACTCTCCTGCTGGATCCAGTAGCGCCCCTGAAAAAATTTAGCCTGACCCGATAAGAAGAGAAAATAATCCAGAAGATAAGCAATCTTCCAACCCAGAAGAAGAAACAATTGTAAATGAATATTTACAGTATCCCAGAGCTACAGTCACAAATGACTGGTTCCAAAGAAGACAGCCTTATAAGGCAAGAACCACTGACAGGATAGCATCCCTCAGATTACCAGCAGTAAAAGGACTGAGAAAGATTTTTAATCATCCTATGAGGATTTATGAAAGACCGGTGTTCAGAACCAGCAGGAATTTGCAGTTCAATCAGAGAATTATCATGGATAATATTTTAGCTGCATCCCGAGAAAATAATGAAGCACTGGTACTACAAGCTCTGGAAACTCTAGCTGATGAATTTTGCAGCTACAAGTTAGAAGAAAAGGAGCAGCATCTCAAAGAAAAGCTGGATATACAATACCTCGAGAACCCAGAAAGTGCTAAAGTCCCACTTTTAGCCCTATCAGAATCTGAATGGTTCAGTTTCCATAATCTCTTAGGAGATTTCAAGAACAGAAAGACTCTTCCATCAACCTTGCTAGTAGTAGCAGGTCCTTATTATGGAAGATACCTGATTGATGTTCAAGCAGAACATCTGCGGAAGAACAAATTATGGTTAATTGAGAATGGTTTTGTTCATAACCTTTGGACGAAAACCAACAAAGACCTAGAAGGTCTCCCTGAAGCAATTTACCAGGCAGTCAAGAACATTAGACCAGATGATTGTACTCTGAGATTAAAGTTCATTTCAACTCCTCCTGAATGGACTAAAGAGGAAGGGAGAAAGAGTTATATTTCTCCTTATCATTATGTCAGAATTAGCCAGAGTTGTGCCTCTCAAGCACAAAAATGGTCATCAAGCAATGGAAGACCTAATCAGAGTATCCCTTGGATGAAGGCAATGGCGATAATTCGTATCCAGAACCTAATCCAGAAAGACGGTGACACTACTCTTCTGGCCAGAGGAGAAAAGATTATAGTTGCCAGCTATAACCATCCACCTCTAGAGCACTGTGATCTGTATAAGGCCCTAGAAAGACTAGAAATCGATGGTACGTTAGCAACTACCACATAGATAGAAAAATTAGAAAAAGAGCAAGAATTCAAGGATCCGTACGACTCAGATATGGAATCCGAAGAAAATAATGACTCTGGAGCATCTTTTGCTGATGAGGAATTGTACAACATCAATAATAGGATGGAATATTAGCCTCCAGCGTATCAGGACAAGTAACTTTAGGTGAGTAAGATCCAGTTAGTGGAAGCCAGCCCAGATGTAAGATAAGTGTGTGAAATAAAGTTGCTGCCGACGCTTAAGGACAAGCTCCTTTAGAAAAGTGGAAGCCAGCTGCTATGATAAGGATTCCTCATGTCTGCTTTTCTTAATGGATTTCAATTCTGGTTTGAGATCCGAAGGCTATTTAAGGAGGCTGAAAGCTCAAAGGAAGGCATTCGAAAATCAAGGAAGGAAAGAGGAGTCTGAAGTTTGAAAGCTTGTGAGAAGTTTGTGAGTGTTCTAGCATAGTAAAATAAGAGTGAATAGTGAGAGTGTGGTTTCTTGCTAGTCATCTGGTGTGGTGTGCTTATTTTTCAAGTAAGTTTGTAATTTAAGTTAAAATTATGCGTAGCTAAACAGCTTTTAGCTGTTTACCCAAGAGTGAGGCTCTGGGTTATGTATATGAAAGTATGTTTGAGTAAATAAACTTCAGTTGGTGTCCCCCATATCCGTCTTTGTTTAAACTTCTCAAACCCCAGGTGGAGGACTACCTCCTAGGAGTGGTATTTGAGACATAATTTGCTATTGTTGCTTAACTAGGACTTAAGAAAGCCATGTTTACTTGTTTTGCTAGAATTTAAGAAACTTTCCAAACTAAGGCCCAGTTTGGGATTGCTTCCCAAGCTGTTTTTGGGGTCAAAAGTGATTCTGGGTCTAATCTTAAGTGTTTGGTAACAACCCATAAAACTGATTTTAGAAGAATTGATTCTCTTAAAAGTAGATTTTGGAGAAGCAGGGTAAGAGATGCTTTTGCAGGAATCAGTTATATTTGTAACAAATGGTAATATTTATTTTTTCTTAGATTGTGATATACTAATCTAATTAAATCATAATCAATTATTTACTATGGTGTTAAAAAATCTTATGTAATATTGTGAATTAACTTTATAATTACATACAAAAGAAACAATTATTTATTTTAATATCAATTTATAACAATGTCTATTTTTGTCATTATACTCATCCAAAATAATTTTTACTTATAACTCACCAAACACACGAAATTGTTTTTTGGTTCTCACAGCACTTTTAAAAACAGTTTACCAAACACCTCAGCTGATTCTACTCACAGCAGATTCAAAAGCAATTCTGCTCACAGCAAATTCAAAATCAATTCTGCTCACAGCACAGCAATCCCAAACTGGGCCTAAGACAACATTGATCCAGCCAGGATAGTAACCGTTTAGACAGAAGGTCGTTAGGTGAATTTGGCATGTTGAAGACTAGCTCTTAGAATGGATAGATAATTAAGGTTTAGTAAGCAAATAGATAGTAGGCAATTAAGTTCTAATATATATATATATATATATATATATATATATATATATATATATATATAAATTTCTGAAACAAGGGTAGTCCAGTCATTCAAAGTTCAAAAATACAGAAGTTTTGACTCCGTTAAACAGATAACAGCTCTGTGTACTAAATTTATGATAAAAACTAAACGTGAAGTACCAATACTTATAATACAGGAAACGTGAGGTACCATTGGGGATAATTTTCCTTTTTAGAATGAATCACTTACTCTGAATGTTATTAAACTATATTGCTCTGTTACTTTTCATTTTAGGTTTCTTTATTTTTAGAGCTATGATTTCGAGGTAGAAGAGTGGCCGCTTATAGATGGGCGTTGTTCGGATTTTTCGTTTTCTTTGTTTGAATTTTCGTTTTGGAATTTTTCTTAATTTAAATTCGAATTTTGGTCCCTCTCCTAGTGACTTTTTTTTAGGTTTATTCAAAATCTGTTGTTGTGATTGGTCAAGTTTGATAGTTCGCTAGATATAGATCAAGCAAAAAAAACATAGAGAGATTGGAACCGGGAAAGAGGGAGAGAAATCAAAGAAGCAACAAAGAGGACCATCAATTGTTTTGCTTTTATCTTCTTTGCCACAATTTAGTAGTTGTTTCTGTCTGAATCCGTAGACTCACAGATACCGGTGGATCTTGGTGTGATTCCTGCCTGCAAACCCTGCTAACTAAGGGAATACCGGGCGGGGCCGGTCTATTCCGCTCCGATGCCTAAGTCAGTATAGTTGGAATAAACTGATAACTTAAGCGAGAATGAATAGTTGAAGTATTGAATACCTATTAATGAGGGTAGTTGGGACTCATATATAGGCTGCTAGGCATGAGAGATGGCCTCACCCTTCGATGTGGGACTGGCCCCCCTTCTGCTCATATTGCTGGGCATGAGACATGCCCGAGCACGGGACCAGGTGTCCATGCTACGCTCCCGGACCCTGTGCCGAGTCCAGGAGTCCTGGCTGCGGGTCTGGGTAGCCTCTCTATAGCTACTGTCAACAGTAGTTGATCTCAATCAAGGCTTTGATGCATGCATGTAATTGGACACTAGTCTCATTTCACTTATGTTCATACACAACATACAAATAAAAAATTAACCTTATATTATGTGCTCTTCGTCTAAACTTACCTCATGCTAACATTTTCAATGAACTTCTTATTGGTATATGATAATCTCACCAGTTAATTCTGCATCACTAGACTATGAACCAAACCATGAAAACAGACCAACAAATTCACTTCATTTGTCAAAAATACATACATTTCTTAAAATTGGTAATACCCTTATGTCAAAAAAAAAGAAAAGAAATTGGTAATACCTTAATTTCCTTTTTATATTTTTTTTTCTTAATAGTAGTAGAAAGTCTTTTTTTTTTTTTCATATAAAAAGGGAAGTACAGTAGAAGGTAATTTCTGTTAGAAGAGTAGGAGTGTAGGAGAGAGTATATATGACTCTAAGTTAGGGGTCGTCAACGGGCCGGGCCGGGCCCAGCCCGGCCCATTCATAACGGGCTTGGAGCGGGCCGGGCCGGGCTTTACAATGTAATTTAAAAATAGCGGGCCGGGCTTTTTAAAAATTTCTAGGATCCAAGCCCTTCAATATACGGCGGGCTTAACGGGCTTTTGCGGGCCGGGCCAAATGGCCCACGGCGGTTTGAGGCCGGACCGGGCTTTAATTAAAATAAATAAATATCCGATATTATTTTTCAAAAAAGGGTTTGGAACCCGGTTCATAACCGGGAGGCTCATCCCCAAGCCTATATATATATATATATATATAGTTGTCATATTAAAATACAATCATAACAAATTCAATCATAATAAATACAATCATAACAAATATGATGAAATACAGTGATGGTAAAAAAATCACTTAAATCCGACAAAATTAGAACCCCGATCGGTGCGGTCAACCTTATTTAAACTTATATCTCTCTATGGGGAGCCATAGTATCGGGAGGTAAACGTTCCCAAATTTTTACATGGTTGATTACGTCTCATTTATTTAAGAGTTTAATGTTTGGAAGAGTCGACGAAACAAAATCATCTAAAGGTACCTAATAGCGTTTTCGTGTGATAAGTTTTATGAAAATATGGTTGACCGTTTCGATCGAGCATCGAACGTTCACGAAACGAGTTGATTTTTCTCCTCTACTCATATTTAACTATAACGATCACATCAGACGGTCAAAATGTTCATTTTGTGAATTTAGCCATTATAATGACAACATGCTTACTAATGTGGTATAACTTGATTAGTAGATTATACTCAAGTGTACAACTTTTCAAAACAACTATATAAAAGAAGTCAAATTTTGAAAATTTTTATGAAATAGAATTTGATCGTTATGATGAAATACGGTGATGGTAAAAAAATCACTTAAATCCGACAAAGTTAGAACCCCGATCGGTGCGGTCAACCTTATTTAAACTTATATCTCTCTATGGGGAGCCATAGTATCGAGAGGTAAACGTTCCCAAATTTTTACATGGCTGATTACGTCTCATTTATTTAAGAGTTTAATGTTTGGAAGAGTCGACGAAACAAAGTCATCTAAAGGTACCTAATAGTGTTTTCGTGTGATAAGTTTTATGAAAATATGGTTGACCGTTTCGATCGAGCATCGAACGTTCACGAAACGAGTTGATTTTTCTCCTCTACTCATATTTAACTATAACGATCACATTAGACGGTCAAAATTTTCATTTTGTGAATTTAGCCATTATAATGACAACATGCTTACTAATGCGGTATAACTTGATTAGTAAATTATACTCAAGTGTACAACTTTTCGAAACAACTATATAAAAGAAGTCAAATTTTGAAAAATTTTATGAAATAGAATTTGATCGTTATGATGAAATACGGTGACGGTAAAAAAATCACTTAAATCCGACAAAGTTAAAGCCTCGATCGATGATATGTTTACTTCGTGATTTTTAGACTATAATTTAAAATTCTTAAAAATATTAATATAATAATTATTTTTAACGAACTTAAATGATAAAATAAATGAGTTTAATAAAAAAGATGATCCATATTGTGCTAGTGAAGTGTGAATATCCATTAAAGTGTGTGAAAATAAAGATCTAATTAATATATTAATGTGTCAAAAATATAAAATAACTCTATATGGGGGTAACTTATTCTTTAATTATTGAGGTATGGATTTTAACGGGCTTTACGGGCCGGGCTTTTACGGGCTTTTGATGGAGCGGGCTTGACGGGCTCTTAACGGGCCGGGCCTACGGGCCGGGCCGAGTTTCTAACCCCTAAACTAAGCCCAGCCCTCTACCCACCGGGCCCGGGCTTAAGCGGGCTTTTAGACGGGCCGGGCCGGGCTTGAAGTCCATCGGGCTTGCGGGCCTCCATCGGCCCACTTGATCCGTGGGCTTAATGATGACCCCTACTCTAAGTGACCCTGAAACGGCGTCGTGCGGGAGTGGACTTAGTAGTCATCGACGTCTTACGGCACCCTCTCATTGGTGTGTAGCTCAGTTTGTCCCTTCACTCCCTCGACGAGTCCGTCAGTCACTTCTTTCCTCTTAAACAAATATCAATCAAATCCCACACTCTTCTCTTAATCCTCTCACCTCTTCTTCTTCACCAACCAAACCCTCCTCTTCTTCTTCGCCAACCCAAACCCTCAGAAATGGAGGCTTCCACCGCTCTCTCCCGCATCGGCCTGGCCGGCCTGGCCGTTATGGGCCAGAACCTCGCCCTCAACATCGCCGAGAAAGGCTTCCCCATCTCCGTCTACAACCGCACAACCTCCAAGGTCGACGAGACCGTTGATCGCGCCGCTGCCGAAGGCAACCTCCCCCTCTCCGGCCAGTACTCCCCCAAAGACTTCGTCCTCTCTCTCCAACGCCCCAGATCCGTCATCATCCTCGTCAAGGCTGGCGCCCCTGTCGACCAGACCATCGCCGCCCTCTCCGCCTACATGGAGCCCGGCGACGCCATCATCGACGGCGGCAACGAGTGGTACGAGAACACCGAGCGCCGCATCGTCGAAGCCTCCTCCAAAGGGCTCCTCTACCTCGGCATGGGCGTCTCCGGCGGCGAGGAAGGCGCTCGTCACGGCCCCAGTCTAATGCCGGGAGGGTCCCACCAGGCCTACTCGAATGTTGAGGACATTCTTCACAAGGTCGCCGCCCGGGTCGAGGACGGCCCCTGCGTCACCTACATCGGCGAGGGCGGCTCAGGTAACTTTGTGAAGATGGTGCATAACGGAATCGAGTACGGCGACATGCAGCTGATTTCGGAGGCCTATGATGTGTTGAAGAACATCGGCGGGCTCTCGAATGAGGAATTGGCTGCAATTTTTGACGAGTGGAACAGGGGAGAGCTGGAGAGCTTCTTAGTCGAGATTACTGCGGATATTTTCAAGGTGAAGGATGATTTGTCAGACGGGTTTTTGGTCGATAAATTGCTGGACAAGACCGGGATGAAGGGGACTGGGAAATGGACGGTCCAGCAGGCTGCTGAGCTGTCAGTGGCGGCGCCGACGATTGCGGCCTCGTTGGATTGTAGGTACTTGAGTGGGTTGAAGGAGGAGAGGGAGGGCGCCGAGGAGGTGTTGAAGCAAGCTGGGTTTAAGGAGGAGATTGGGAATGTGGTCAGTGGGGTTGATAAGAAGAGGTTGATTGATGATGTGAGGCAGGCTTTGTATGCTTCCAAGATTTGTAGCTATGCTCAGGGGATGAACTTGTTGAGGGCCAAGAGTATGGAGAAGGGTTGGAATTTGAACTTAGGGGAGTTGGCTAGGATTTGGAAAGGAGGGTGTATTATTCGAGCTGTGTTCTTGGATAGGATTAAGAATGCTTACCAGAGGGATCAGGGTTTGCCTAACTTGGTTGTTGATCCCGACTTTGCTAAGGAAATGGTGCAGAGGCAAGCTGCGTGGAGGAGAGTTGTGGGGTTGGCTGTTGCCGCCGGGATCAGTACTCCCGGAATGTGTGCTAGTTTGTCATACTTTGATACGTATAGGCGTGGTAGGCTTCCGGCTAATCTTGTTCAGGCCCAAAGAGACTTGTTTGGAGCTCATACTTATGAGAGGGTTGATCGCCCCGGCTCATTCCACACAGAGTGGACTAAACTTGCTCAAAAGAGTTCGGGTGTTGGTGCGCTCAATTGATCCTTTGTAACTTACTAGTTTGGTTAGTTGATCATTTCAATGGGATGTTGGTTGGTTTGATAGTTGAATTGGAACTGTACTGTCTCCTTGAGGCTTCCTTGCTTAGGTGTAGCGATCATTGCTTACCCTTGTCAATAAAAAGTGCTTGCTTTTTGAGTTCAATGAGCTAATAGTTTTCTGATGTTTTTATGTTTGTTCCCTTATGCCTTATGAAGGAAATAAATCAAATAATCAATGTTAATTCGAAAAATTCTGTACTACTTGGTAATTACTTGTAAGTCAAAACTAGATTGATTACAGATAAAAAATCTGTTTACAATTAGTATTACAGATGTGTACTCTCATGAAGCTTTTTCGAGGTATGAAACTTGATATGCTGCTTTTGTTGATTGACAATTTGTATGACAGATAAAAGATTGACAATTTGTATGACAGATAAAAAAGAAATGACTGCATAGTGGTTTTCAGCTTTGGTCCTGCGACCATAAAATCTTTTCTGTTTCAACTATTCCCCTGCTCTTAGAAGATGTAAAACTTTATCTTTACATGAAATATTGTTTGTTCTTTCCACAACGTCCACTATTCATAGCATGATTTCCTTTCATAAGATTTAGTGTTTGAGGAATATCTTCTGCAGATAATACCTAATGGAAAAGGCAAAGGATGCTAACATTGTTGCGATCTTAGTAGGAACCCTTGGTACAGGTATGTCATTATGACCCTCTTGGATCTGGTCTGTAATAATCTACCTTGTTTGACAATTCGATTTGAGCTGTCAGTTTGTATCAGCTCTTAGAAAGCATGGTTTGCTAAATATAAAAAAAACGTACGTAAATAAAAATGCTGGGGTGTTGACTATTACAGAGATGTGTCCTACCTAACATTTGTAATTCAAGACTATTACACAATAGTTGGGGTGTGTACTAAGTCCTAACTATTACAGGGGTGTCTTCTAACAATTGTAGCAGTTTCCTTGTACATACTCTCCTTTCTTTAGCTAATCAGTAATACAAACTAGAATGAGTAGAGGTTTTGTTAATTCACATTCCACCCAATCCCTTTTTATTCTGTCCTAATTAGATCAGTAAAATTGCTCTAAACTGTAATCAACATGTTCCAGCCGTGCATCTGATTATAGTTTGCTGAAAATAGACAGCAAAGGTAAAATTATCCAGTTTGCTGAAAAACCAACCTAAAAGCAATGGTGAGCAAGAACCAAACATTTATGTTCGTCAATTTCAGTGAGATACGTACTATGCACTGATACTGTTTTCCACTCTCTTTGAAATTTCTTTTTTCTCTATCGTGCTATTGAAGTACATAATATTGAAGTCCTTTAGCAAGAACCAGCCATTTATGTTCCTCAATTTCAGCCATAAAATTGATACTGTTTTTTTTTTTCTATCGTGCTCTCAATTTCAGTGAGGTACGTACTCATCTGTTTGTAGTTAAAAATCATAATGAAGTCCTTTAAAAAAATATCATAATGTTTAAGAAAATTAAATCATGCGCTTAATTACTTTTGCTCGTACACTGAGACTACTGGGAGGATATTGGAAGTATAAAGTCATATACTATGGATCTCACTTAAGTGGTAGGTTCCATTGATTCCTTGAGTTTGATATGCATATACTATGAATCCAAAACAGAATGATGTAGACTAACAGAGTAAATTGGATATTACTTATGCTTGTTATCAAATTAGCATGCCTTTCCATTCAATTTCAAAAATGCACACAGGGAAAATGAATTCCCTGTAAAGGTTTATTAACTCAAAGATTACTAATATTTTGTGCAATCAGTCATAAGTGTCTTTTGTTTCCTTGACATTTGATTAATGTCTGCAAAATTGCAGTTCCCAAAGTTTCAGTTTTATGACCCAAAGACACCTTCTTCACCTCTCCTTGGTTCTTATCACCAACCGACATTGACATGTCTCGGGTATGCTATTGGCAGCCTCATCAAGCATCTTAGTTCTCATGCTTTGTGATCATTTTGCAGGTTGTCGATGCAATATATCTCACATGGATGTTTCTTGCAAGAATGTCTCGTCCATAGTTCAGTAGTGGGCGAACGCTCATGGTTAGATTATGGCGAGCACAAGGTCAAGGTGAATTATCATCATTTTCCAAATGAATACTTCAAAGACTGAACCATTTTGGATACTTTGCTATGGTGACCAGAGACGTAGGCAAGAACCAAGCATTGGTTGGGCTAATTTATTGGTGCCCTTTATATTTGTGCGAAGCGCAAAAAAAATTCTGATGTCATTGTAACCTAACCTGCTGAAACGATGAAATCAATACAAGTTAAGAGTCTGAATATACAACTCCATGTCTTGTCTTCTATTATTAATTATGGTTCGACCAAAATCAAACAATGTCATCAATCGATGAAAGTTGAAGTGCAGTTCAGTAAGTAATTTTTTTTCCTTTGAGATATAGGCTGAGATACATATATACCTAGAAGTTTTTTTTACCTCAAATCTCCCTTGGGCTGTAGCCCAACCAGCCCTTGACGTGGTTACGTCCCTGATGGTGACATGTTACTGAGCAGCCACATTTTCTTACAGGATTCGATAATGATGGGTGCAGACAGTTACCACACTGAATCTGAGATTGCAGCTCTGCTTGCACGAGGGAAGGTCCCAATTGGTATTGGAAGGAATAGAAAGATTAGGTATATTCATGACAGGTTGTCTAATTCTATATTTCATTATTCGTTTTTGAAGGAAGTAAAGGATGTCCTGATACTGAACAAAGATGTAAGCATGGCTACCCATGGTCTAACTTGGATGCATTCTTCATTTCCTGTGATCTGTTAATAAATCATTTTGTGGAAAAAGATTTCAATGAAGTGCGTAGTTTCATTTTCAATCTTACCCCACTCATTTTGACTGTGCAGGGCATTCAAGAAGCAGACAGGCCGGAAGAGGGGTTCTACATCCGAGAGGGAACTAATCTTTATTGTTGTGGTTAAGGGAACAATTGAAGAGGGAAAAGTTCTATAAAGGCTCTTACTTTCTCAAGTACAATGACAGCAGAGTTAAAGGTGGTTTTGGCAAAAGAACCCGGAAAACTGTGTGCATTGGCAGCTAGGAGCTAGCTTCTGCCAGACTTTGTCTTCGAAACAGGCAAATATCCCCTTTCTGTGATTCTTATACTTCAACTCGAAACATTCTTCTGTTCTTGTAAAATGGGAAGCATATGCTCATTAGACATTAAGTTTCACAGGAGATGTACAAAAATAAAATAAAAGAAGGCTGGCACGCTGGTTGTTTTCATATTTTCGTAGAGGCTTTCAGTATTAGTATTGATTATGAATAATGCAACAACAGAAGGGCAGCCAGTTGTGGGAATAGTTTTGTCATATTTCATTCTTCATAATCTAAACTCGTATGCGTGTCTCTGAAGGCAAGAGTCTTACCCAATTAGTCTAGGATTACGAGGCTTAAGTACCACTCACTATTTCTTGCGTGATAAGTAAAACTAAAAATACAAAACTAGGACTGCAAGTTTTCAAAATTTATTATATATACCACTGTTCTCCACCACATTCACCCTTCTCTGATAGTCTTTGTTTCTCTCCAGTTTCTTTGAAGAGTGTTTGTTTCTTAAGATTTATTTCTTTGAAATCCCTAAATGAGCTGAGTGTGTTTATTTTCAGGATATCTTTGAAAGCCCTAAAGATTTCTCTCTTTGGAACTCCTACCTCCTCTACATTCTTGCAGAAAGATTGTTCCTCTATTCACTTTAGTTTCCCATAATTTTTCTTCACTTTTTCTGGATCTTGATTCTAATGACGATTTCATCAGATACTCCATCATATTGATCTCTACTTTTCTCTTCAAGAAAACAGACCATACGATGTGATCACGATAGTGAAATATGGATATGGTACGAAACTCACTCATTTTCGATAATTTTTTAATCTCGATCGCATGGGTCAACTCTAATTATGCCTATTTAATTGACCGGATTCATACAACAGTAATATTTAGATGTATTGTGTGACTGTAATCATACAAGAGTAATATTTAAATGCGTTGTGTGACTATATAAGGTAAATTTCGAGTTTAGAGTTTTTGGTATTTGTGTTTAGAGTTTAGGGTTTAGGGTTGAAGTAGTAGAGGGAATTTTCCCTCCCGTTTTTTTTTTTTTTTTGAGATGAAGGTTTTGGGTTATCTTGAAAAAAAAAAAAAAAGGCGGAATACTCGGAGAGAAAGAGCTAAGTACTGGATTTGGAGATCGAGCGCTTAAAGATGGAGGCCGAAAGTCCCACCCAAAATGTTTCATCTTAGGGTCAAACATTTAGATCTGAAACTCAACAAGCTAAAATCTAAATCCAGTGGTGGCAGCAGCAGCAGACAGCAGTAGTGGTAAATTTAATGTTTTAATTATAAGTAATTTTTATTTTTAACTCAAAATGATTGATTAATCTTTTGTAATTTTCTGTTCTAGAAGCAGCAGATTGAGGGACAACAACAACAGCAGAAACAAAATTTTTAAATATTTTATTATGTTTTTTTTCTTTCTTATTTGTGATTTTTCAAGCAGCACCAACAATTTTATTTTATTTAATTATTAATTGTATTATTTTTTTTTTTTGCTTATTTATGAATTTAATCTGATACATTATATTTATAAACTTGAATTTGTAATGGAGGGCATGCGTTTGGGGAATATGTGTGAGCTGAGGGCTAGCTTGAAAAAGGAGGCGAAATACGCGGAGAGAAAGAGCTAAGCACTGGATTTGGAGATCGAGCGCTTAAATATGGAGGTCGAAAGTCCCGCCCAAATGTTTCATCTTAGGATCAAACATTTAGAGCTGAAAATGAACAAGCTAAAATCTAAATCCGGTGGTGGCAGCAGCAGCAGTAGTGGTAAATTTAATGTTTTAAATATAAGTAATTTTTATTTTTAACTCGAAATTACTGATTAATCTTTTTTAATTTTCTGTTCTAGAAGCAGCCGATTGAGGGCAACAGCAGCAGCGGAAACAAATATTTTTTTTAATTTAATTAATAATTGTTTTACGTTTTTTTTTTTTCTTGTTTGTGATTTTTGAAGCAGCAACAACAATTTAATTTTATTTAATTATTAATTGTATTATTTTTTTTTCTTATTTATGAATTGAATCTGATACATTATATTTATAAACTTGAATTTGTAATATAATTAATTATTTGGTATGATTTGTGATTCAAAGAGCAAAAAAAAAGTTTTGTTTCTATGTGTTTGTGTAGTATATTTTTCAATATTCAAAGTGTGTGGGTACCTGTACACCTTTAAATGATGACACTAAAACTGTCACTACACACAACAGTAGTGTACACAAAAATTATTTAACTTTCACTACACCAAAACGAAACCCTCCATTTCTATGATTGATTCCCGCTCCGCCCTCGTAAAGTCAACTCAGTGCTTCATTGTTCTCGAGGCTTCTCCGTTTTTATTACGGGATGTCTATAAGAATCGCCATCATGTATGTATTGAAGGTAAGATTTCGTCGGAGTTTTTTTTACCTTTTAGTCGTTTATCATGTCTTTCACTAGGACTACCCACAACCTATACGGAAACTACTCCGATTTATTCCAATGGAATTGCTAATATGCTCATGATTGAGCATAAATTTGCTGAGTATGAAACTCAATTGAACGAGAGTCTGACAACTTTATAGGCCCAAATTAATGAAATTAACAAAAATGTTACGAACCTCCAAACCAGTTAGATTATCAACACTGCTGTCTTAGGCTTGTGTTTGGCGACTATGTGTGAGCTGAGGGCTAGCCTGAAAAAGGAGGCGGAATACGCGGAGAGAAAGAGCTAAGTACTGGATTTGGAGATCGAGCGCTTAAAGATGGAGGCCGAAAGTCCCGCCCAAATGTTTCATCTTAGGATCAAACATTTAGAGCTGGAATCAACAAGCTAAAATCTAAATCTGGTGGTGGCAGCAGCAGCAGTAGTGGTAAATTTAATGTTTTAGTTATGTTTCTATCTAAATCCGTAGACTCACAGAGACCGGTGGATCTTGGTATAATTTCTTCCTGCAAATCCTGCTAACTAAGGGAATACCGGGCGGGCCGGTCTATTCCGCTCCGATGCTTAAGTCAGTATAGATGGGATAACTTGATAACTTAAGCGGGAATGAGTAGTTGAAGTATTGATTACCTATTAATGAGGGTAGTTGAGACTCATATATAGGCTGTCGGGAATGAGGGTAGCTGAGACTCATATATAGGCTGTCGGGTATGAGGACTGGCCTCACCCTTCGATGTGGGACGTGCCCCATTCTGTACATATTGCTGGACTGTTTCGGCCCCTGCTTGGGGAGTTGTCATCCCCGGTTCCCGGGCCTCGATCACAAGTAAGACCTGCCCGGGCGCGGGATCAGGTGCCTTTGCTTTCCTCCCCGGGCCCTGGGCCGGGTCCAGGAGTCCTGGCTGCGGGTCTGGGGGCCTGGGTAGCCTCTCTATGGCTACTGTCAATAAGTCCCCCAAGTTCCCGGTCAAGTGTCACTTGAATAGGGACTTAAATTTGTCTTGCTTTATAGGCCCGTAGACCCGCTAGGATACGAACCCAACGGTGCCCTTGCCCCCCAAGTCCGCGTTTAAGATTGGGCTTGACCGGGCGTTCGGATAAACCTGTTATGATGATGCATAATGTGATGAGTGCATGGTTATGATGTTCATGGTGACAGTTGCATGCAGGTACAAGCTGTAGTGCATGAGATGATGATAATGTGGCGTTGAAATCCGCAGTGCCATGCTATGTCCCAGGATAACCGGGTGAATTTAGCGCACGGGTGGAATAAGTCCCCCAAGTGAGAAAGGTAGCCGTAAAGGTCAGCGGCCTTAAATGGAGTTGTCTTGATGAGGTAACATGGGACCAGCGGGAAACGTGCCCTGTGTTAGAGGAGTTCCCGGTGGGGTGTTGTATGACTGCCTTTGTTCTTGCAGACATGAACTTTGTGTAGGGTTGTTAGGTTGCGGGAAGAGTTGTCCTGTATGAGAGGAACAAGTCTCCCGGTGGGGTGAGGCGGCCCTGTGTTCGTATTGGCCGGCATCCCCGATCGCTTCTCAGCCCGTGTGTTACAGGCATGAGGTATGTGCAAAGTTTTTAGCCTGCGGGAAGAGTTGTCCTGTATGAGAGGATCAAGTATTCCGGGTTTATAAAACCCGGTGGTACTTGGAGCCCGTAGGTCGTACAAGGCTGTCCGTAGGAATGTCTCGGTTAGTACAACCGGTTATTCTGTAGGAGTGAGCGTTAAGCAAGTGTGGACCTGGCTGGTGGAATGCCGCAGCCAATGGGTCAAGCTGGGTGTACCGGCGAATAGGATAGCGTTTAGTTGGAGCAGGTACTACAGTTGGAATAGCGTAGCCTGTACATAATATTCTTGCAGGGTTTTTTAGCCTGCGGGAAGAAGTCTCCTGTGTTAGAGGAAGAACTCTCCCGGTGGGATACCTAGCCGTTGTTTCTTGGCTTTAGTCAACCGCTAAGCGGTGAGATAAAATATGCGCAGGGTTTTTAGCCTGTTGGAAGAATCGTCCTATACGAGAGGATCAAATCTCCCGGTTTTAGCCATTGCTGCTGGCCGTAAGGGTGGAATAAGTTCAACATGTGGAATGCCTCATACCGGTGGAATAAATGGTGGAATGCCCCGTACTGTTTCAATATTCCAGCCTTAGGTTGGCATAGGCTTCGGGCGGGACAATTCGATTTTATCCCCTGCTCTTTGACATACCATCTGCATGCGAGGCAAGTGTCTGGCATGCATTGAAGGGGGTATTCCATCAGTCCCATAAGTTATGATGGCCTGGGAAGTTACCAATACTGGGACACGTGTAGCTAGGGGACGGTCAGGGATGGATGGCCCGGATCCGCGGGTGTTTTACTTGCCCTACTGAGTAGTTTGGAGGAAAATTCAAGGGGCACTCAGGATGCTGGACCTGTATATAAACCTCTGCCACTTCGTGCATTTTACTTTTGGCTGAGAACTGTTCCCCTGTTTAGCGTGCAAACACACAATTTCTCGGTATTTTCCAGCTGTTGAGTTTCCGTCGTCGTGCATATCAATCAGTGAGTTCTGCCCTTGTGATTCTGAAACTTCCTTTTGTCCTATCCGTGGGTTGATCCGATTGGCACCTGGTTGTATCTTGGTTTGCCCATTGGATGAGACCTTGCTGGTACCGAATCTCAGCGAGATCTGACAGCATTCGGTTGATAAGCCCAGTGGTCGCTGTGGGGCTACGCTGAGGCATTACATGCTTCGTGCTGCTCCGCGGCTATTGTTTAGGTTGTACTGCTGACCGGCCATAGAGTAATAATTTTTTTTCTTTCCCCTAGGTTACATGGATTCTAGGAGCTCCAGTGAAACCTCCGCACCAGCCGCCAGGCGACCATTGACAGACGATCAAGAGAGGATGGAGGACTGGCTTGCCTCCTCGTCCTCGGGGCCAGATGCCGCCGCCCGTTCGACTGGCGGGGCGTCATCGTCTGGGTCTCTAGGACCCGAGGATGCTCCTTATGGGGTGTCCTTGGGCACAATCCCCGCGCTACACATTTGTGGACAGGAATAGGACCATAGTCTGTGATGAGCCTGAGTGCTCTTTAAGTCCTGGGGAGATTGCCGCTTTTCGGGCAAGGTGGAGTATTCTCGGAGAGGTAGATCTCCGGCCTCTGTATACCGGGGAGTCCGCCTGTAACCCGGACGAAGGCTGGGTTGCTATCCATGAGGACCAGTTCCGTCATGGGTTCTCTCTCCCGCTGCCAAAATTTGTGCAGTACGTGCTAAGTGTCATTCAGATATCACCGGCGCAGCTCCCCGGTAACCAGTGGGGGCAACTATTGAGTCTAGGCTGTCTCTACTGGCTGTGTGATATGAACTTCCCAACGGTAGAGGCTGACGTACTCGAAGAAAAGTAAAGCCCGGGGGTGTGTGCGTTTTTCCGCCCGGGACTATAAGCCGGTGATAACCCGCCTGCCCTCCTGGCTCAACAATAATTGGAGGAAGAAGGTGGTGATGGGGGGGGGGGGGGGGGGGTGAATTGGTAGAAGAGGAGTAGGAATTACCGCGTTCCCGGGGCCTTTCAGCCGATCGGCGATCAGTCGTACGAGCTGTCTGACCTGGAAAGGGATAAAATCGCCCGGGTATTTGGGTGCTGGTCCGACCTGGAGCGGAGTTCCTACAACTTTATCCGGCTAGAGGTGTTGGAACTGTGTTGCCTTGGGGGGAATCCCGGTGGGTGGTGGGATGTAGATTGATTGTGCCTGTTCCCATGGAGTAAGTTGGTATTTTGTCTAACCCCTATAGTTGGTGTTCTGCAGGTGTATCTTCCCGGATGGCCATTAAACCCTACGAGACACTGTCCATGGACAATCAGGATGTTGTCTCCAAACTGAATGAGAAAGAAGACGCCGCAGTGCGCAGTGCGGGCCACGGTTAACCGAGAAACTGGCGAGTTAACCATACACAAGGAACCCGTGGCCATGGATGTTGCGGACGAGGATTACGCCTTACGATGCTTTAAGACTCCTGCTGCGGGACGCCTGGCGGCGTCTGGATCGGGGAAGACTGCTGGTGGGTCGCCCAAGCCCCCGGGTGGTGCTGAAAAGATTCCCCGGCGACTGGGACCGGTGCCTATTGTCGCTAGGCCCCTTTTGTCTGCCGCCCGATCTTCTTCCTTACATGTTGATCTAAGTGAAAAGAGGAAGAGGGTTCGGGAACTGTCGGCCTCCTCGCTTATTACATTTACCGGCCGGTCGGTTGGTGAGAGCTTGGCCAAGCGGCTAAAGCTTACTAGTGGTGGTGCTACTACCACCCAGAGAAAGCTTCCCATGGCCTCTAGCTCTTCTGCTCGGGGCACAGGCACGTCGGTGGTGGAGTAGACTCCTGCTGCGGAGCTGGGACCGGAGGGCGGTTGTCCGGACTACCCGTTCGTCCGGAGTCTGCTTATGGATATGAGGTGCATGGAGTTGGATAAGGATGGGGCTCCGGAAAGCCGGCCGGAGGAGCACCGGCGGAAAAGCAAGGAGATGGTCATCCAGGTAAGGATAGTCTGCCACTGGTATTCGTCCAACATTACTTTGTACTTCGTTGCTTTCTAACCGTTGCCTATCGAACTGTAGTTGCTTTACAGCTTGTATCAGTCAGATGCAAGTGAAGAGTTGCCCGAGCTGAAGAAGCAGGTGGCGGCGTTGACAAGCGCCCGAGACCTCTTGGAGGTGGAGAAGTCCAAGGTCCAACGGGAGAAAGCCCGGTTGGAGGCGAGGGCCAAGAAGCATGTGAGCAAGTTGGAGGCCCAAGTCGAGGCTCTTGAAGAGGAGAAGAAGGGCCGGGAGGAGGAGAGGGCCGAGCTGGAGACCAAGGTTGAGGAGCTCCAGCAGCAGGTGGCGACGGCCTCCGCTTCTGTGGGCGGAGCGGTCGATGAGAATGACCCGGAACTGTACCAGTGGGTAGTTAAGAAGTATCAGCAAAGTTATGAGCTTCTTGATCTGCTGGAACGGGCCCGGCAGGCTGGGATAGCTGACGTCTTTGACGACTGGAAGGCTAAGGGCTATCTCGACGTCTCGAAAATACTGCCGCCTCAGGCGGATGCGGAAGAGTGCCCAGAGGGAGAAACTGATCCGGCCATGGCTGACGCAGCGAGTGGAACGGCTGCTGAAGGAGCGGTTGCTGAAGAGGGGGGAGCAGGCGGAAGTGCCTTAGCAGACTCCGCACTCCACACTTTTTTTTTTGTTGTTATTATTTTTTTTCTTCTACCGGGGTGCTTGCCGGTGGCATAGTCACTTGTAAACATTGCCTTGAGTTTTAATGAAGGGACATTTTGCCTAAGCTTGTGTTATGCCTTTTTCAATTTGCTCGACTTGGCTACCAATGATTTGCCCTTTGCATTTACTTGGAAACAAAGCTGGAATAGATGACTCCTGAAATTACACCGATCGAATCGGTTGGAATGTCTAGCTAATTGTGTTGGAAAAAAAATTAGAATTTTATTCGCGGGCTGATAAATTGTTGGACCGCTGAGCTTCTCTACGGGTTTGAGCTGGGGGGGTGTCGCCAGGTTTGAGCGGGCTTTTTAAGATTTCGACCGGTCATACGAGCCTTGGTGTCGCGGGAATGTAGTATCGGTCCCGCGCAGTCTCTACATGCCGGGTTCTCTTTGATACCGTTGTAGGTTGCCGCTTCGGACTAGTCCCTCTATTGCTGTTTTCAAGGCAAGGCAGTCGTTTGTGTGGTGTGTGGCTTCATCATGGTAGGAGCAGTATTTACCGGTCTGCGCCCTAGTCAACTTCCCATTTGGGTGCTTTCTCTTTGGCGGCGGAGAGATGTTGTTCCCGTTCTCATATAGGATATCCTCTTACAAAGAGGTTAAGGTGGAGAATACCTCTTGTCGTCCTGCTGGCATGATTGCCAAGGGGCGGGTTGGCTGGTAGGACGAGGGTTTTCCACCTCGTTGGGGGGTGTCAAAATTGTCCCGCCGGCACTGCTGGCTCCCCCAATTCCTAGGCTTTATGTCGGACGAAGCTCCTCGGTCGTGGCCCTCTGTCAGTGTCTGACTTCCTGCAAGGCAGGCATCGGCTCCTCCTGCCTTCTCTTGTGCTGGCGACTCCCATAGGTTTCGTGGTCTGCCTGAGCGTGCCTGATAGCCATCGCCATCAGTTCATCGTAACCCTGCGGGAGCTCAACCAGCACAGCATACGAAAACTTCCTGGGCCGGAGACCCTGCTTGAAAGCCGATTCGGCAATCCCCTTGTCCAGGTCCCTGACTGCGACCGTGGCTGTTTGCTAACGGTTAACGAAAGCTCGCAGCTCTTTGTCGTCTGCTTGCTTGCAGTTAAAGAGGACTGTTGATGTCCAGGCCCCTTCGACCCTTAATATGAACCGGCCTACGAATCTGTAGGCCAACTGCTCAAATGCCTCTATAGAGTTCACTGGTAACTCGAAAAATCAGCTGAGTGCCTTCCCGGACAGGGTCTCTTGGAATATGTTACAGTAGACGGCGTCGAAATAACCCTTGGCACACGTCTGGGATCGGAAGTTGTTCAGGTGCTGGTATGGACAACCGGCCCCAGAGTATGTCAGCTTTAGTGATTTTCGGGTGCCTGATCTTCCAGATTCCATAACCCTGGGTGAGAAGGGCCCGGCTTGCTCATTGAACTGCGCGCTCTCTGGCGGTCTCGCAGCCTTCCTCTCGTTGGCCTCCATCTGGGCCTTCATCTCTGACATTGAGTCGAATAGTATTCGGAAGGACCGTGCGGTTGGGCTTAGGGTATCATACTCGAATGAACCGCTTGCTCGCCGGGGGGGCGGGACAATTTCTGGTTGTGCTGTGTCTATCGGGAGCTTCTCTCCCGCCACGCCGGCGTCCCTCTCTCCCACTGATGACTGTCCCACCTCCTGGTGTGGGGATGCTTTTGGCGGCGGCGCGAATGCTTTTGTCAGAGTGGCGTTGCGCTACTGTCCTCTTTCCAAACCAGCCACCAGTGCGGCATTCACCGCTTCTATGTCTTGATACCATGTATCGGCTTCTGCCCTGTCCCGGTCGCTCTCTGCTCGCAAGAGGTTAACTTCCGCTCTCATCTATCTCTCCCGCCATATTGTACTAGCCGGGACTGGAAACATCGTCCTGGCTGTTGCTGCAGGCCAGCCTATCTTCCTCTCTGCTCGGGGCACTAGTGGACGCCGGTGCGGGTTCCATGCCCAAGATTTGGCGGGTTTCCGCCGGGCCCTTCTCGCGTGCATCTCCGTTATACTCACCGACCGTACCGCCCATATTATGGTTGGTGGCAGCGTTCTGACTACAACCGCCAGCGAGCTGCTCCAGGCTCGCCCTCCGGATCTCGGCCAGCACCGGCTCCTGAACCCGCCGGTCCTCCTCTGGATTTCTTTCCCCCCCTTTATTCTGTACTTCCAGACATACTTGCCACGTAACCCCTTTTTTTTTTTTGCGATCCATAGCTTAATCGATTCCCTTCCCGCTGGTAGGACAACACAGATTTTTGGACTCTTCCCACAGACGGCGCCAATTGTTTCTGTCTGAATCCGTAGACTCACAGAGACCGGTGAATCTTAGTGTGATTCATTTATGCAAATCCTGCTAACTAAGGGAATACCGGGCGGGCCGGTCTATTCCGCTCCGATGCATAAGTCAGTATAGATGGGATAACTGATAGCTTAAGTGGGAATGAGTAGTTGAAGTATTGATTACCTATTAATGAGGGTAGTTGAGACTTATATATAGGTTGTCGGGTGTGAGGACTGGCCTCACCCTTCGATGTGGGACTGGCCCCCCTTCTGTACATATTGCTGGACTGTTTCGGCCCCTGCTTGGGGAACTGCCATCCCCGGTTCCCGGGCCCCGATCACAAACAAGACCTGCCCGGACGCGGGATCAGGTGCCCCTGCTTTCCTCCCTAGGCCCTGGGCCGGGTCCAGGAGTCCTGGCTGGGGGTCTAGGGGCCTGGGTAGTCTCTATATGGCTACTGTCAACAAGTTATAAGTAATTTTTATTTTTAGCTCGAAATTATTGATTAATGTTTTATAATTTTATGTTCTAGAAGCAGCCGATTGAGGGACAACAGCAGCAGCAGAAACAAATTTTTTTTGGAGATCGAATGCTTTGGGCAGTGAGTGCGAGAGTCTCAGAGAGAGAAACAGAGCGCTTTGGGGTTTAGTCTCAGTGAGGCTAGAAACAAATTCATTGAAAAACATAATTATTGAATGACGGTCTGACAACTTTGTAGGCCTAAATTAATGAAAGTTTCAGAATTGTTATGAACCTAAAATTCACTCAACGTGCTCTTACAGTCGCCTATGCTCATACAGTCTTCTTTTTGTTTGTGTGTCGTTTTGTTTCTAGCCTAAAAGAACACAGGTTATGCCTCAGTTCTGCCTGATTTCTTGTGCGCCTTTCTCGTCCGTTTTCTCGGCCCAAATCGCCGTTGACTGATAGAGAAACAAATATGTCTAATTCCATATTGTAGAATTAGAATTAAGAATAGAAATAGTTCTTGTGTACACTAGTGTTGTGTGTGGTGACAGTTTTAGTGTCATTACATTTACATACTAGTTAATTGACATAATTTAAACCCATAAAAGTCCAATTTTTCCGAGGCGCGTGGAGTAAATCATTGTTTCCTTATAATGCATAGAGATCACCAAAAAGCCCCAAAGCGCTCTATCTCTCTCTCTGAGACTCTCGTTCTCACTACCCAAATCGCCGGTGACGGAGCAAAGCACCGACCGTTTAGCTTAGGCATATCTATCTATCGTCTTTTTGTGCGCCTTTCTTGTCCGTGTTCGCTTTTCCAATGCTGCTCCTTCTCAACTTTTAGGTACAGATTTCAATTTCAAATTTGAATTGCGATTATTACGTCTGAATATTGAAACACATTGCGGGTTAAAATTAGAAGGATCAGTAGAAAGCACATCTCATACAGCCAAGAAACCACATATGTTTCAAGCATTTCATCAATCACGTTCTTTGCGTTATCATCTTGACTCGATTCCGCATACATGTCAATAGATTTGATTTCAAGATAAATTGAATTTCAGTGCCACAACATGAAATATATATAATTTGGAAGCTGAATTTATGAGATTGATTTAGTCAATCTTACTTTTAGGTTGTTTTCTTCATTGTTGTTAACCACAGACTTTGTATTTTATTCATTTCAAAAAGCTTGTCATACTTTCAATTTTGCTACGCCTCTGATATATCATTCTTTCCCTTACTATTGATTCTTCAATTGTGATGATAAAAAAATGAACAATTCTATAAGGTTCAATTAAAATTCAATTAATCGTTTGATATAATTGCTATGCTTAGTGTGTGACTCGTTGGTTTTTTTATTAGGATTAGGATTCCAAAAAATGTAACAACTCGTAGTACGAACTAATAACTATAGAACTAATAACCAACTCATCGCTTCGCATTATCTGGATATAAAGAAAGAGCCAGTCAAAATATGATATATATGATAAAGATATATAGGATATATAAGTCATATCATTGTAGCAACTGAAATCTTTTTTGCAAAAAAAAATAAAAACCAATCTGATGACCTGGTCTTATTTAAACTGTATTACGGAATTGTTTTCCGTACTCATTTTTCTATTTTTGTGCTTTATTTATATCGGGGAATGTGGGAATTATTTTCAATTTGGTGGTTATTTGCATTTTTGGTTATTTGTTTTTTCTAAAAAATAAAGAGAATTGTTCAAAGAAGGTTAATTCTGTAACTTTGGATATATGTTTTGACCTAATTAGACTAGATTAGTAGAATCTTTAGTTGATAGAGAATTCTATATTCTTCAGGATACATGATGTAATGCCTATATAAAAACCTCCTTATCAATGAATAAAATATTGATTTGCATCTACTTTTTTCTCCTAGAACACATTATCAGCACGTAGGTCTAACCCTAAAATCCCAAAACTCACCGCCGGCAGGCCTCCCTTTGGCCACAGGCAACCCCATTTTTTTCTGCCGACAAGTTGTAAACCTTTTATTTTTCGTCATCTGCTCTGGGCACCCCATAAATTTTCTCTAGGCACCCAACCCCCCTTCATCTCCTCCGATCAAGCTTCTCAGATCAGACCGGTCGTTTGCTGACCCGATCAAGCTTCTCAGCTCCGTCTTGCCTCACGCTTCCCCGAAGCCGACAAGCCCCAACCCTCAGCACGCTGAGGCCACCAGTGATTTCCTACGTCGATGTCCCTCTCTACATTGGTGCTGCAAACCTGCAAAGCTCCATATGACGCCTTGATCCTCGGAGGACGACGCCAAGTTCTCCGGAAACAAACGCTTACCCAAACCCGGATTCGCTTGGCCAGCAGCCAGACTTTGATTAAGCGACGACCCGACCCAGTTCGGCCCAACCCGGATTTCTTTTGATTCGACCCAGGAAAAATGGTAATTGTATTTGCCCCAAATTAAAAGTTTTTACCGTACGGGTTAAAACCGTTACTGCATTGTATATGGTGAATATGACTAACCATATGTTTTTCTTCTCCATGAACTTTATGTACGACGATTTGCGATGGAATTACGAGAGTTATATCAATGCACGTACATGGAAGACAATTATAAAATTTACAAAATGATCATAACCGAGTCCTCAAGCGCAATTTATATTACAACGCAGCTTACTTAGTGAACTAGCAAGTATGCTTTTCTTAAAGTTCCTGCTTTATGCAATTTAAATTGTTGACATTTTTGTTTTTCTAGGACTTTCAAACTCCCTGCTACATCATCTCGATTCTTTTGCTTCTCGGGATGATACAAAGGGGCCTCACCCACCCTAGCGTATCACTGAGGGGTAATTGTGATGTTACCGTCTAAAGTTGTGTTCGGCCACGGCTGGTCCTCGGCAACCTGCATGGCCTCGACTCCAGCATATAAGCCTCGGCCCCATAGGCCTTTGCCTTTGCCTCGACAAGACTTGGCTTCGGCCTCGGCATGTCTTGGCACTTGCTCGACCTCTGCCCGCCCGTGCACTACTTCGGCTTCGGCCTTGGCAGCCTTGCACCTGCCTATGCTTAACCCCGGCCCCTCTCCTGCCTTACTTCGGCTTGGCTTCCACTCTAGTTCGGTCTCGGCCTCGGCATGTCTTTGGCTTCGGCATGTCCTTGGCTTCGGCCATGCCTTGGCTTTGACCTCGGACATTTATGTCTATATAGTATCGATGCTGGCTCATTTGGTTGTTTTTCGGCTCTAGTTTTGAGCTTTAATGGATTTATTTGCTACGTGTTTAAGCATGCCTATATTTGATCTTGTGATGTTACTCGCCATGTAACGCACTCTATAGGAATTGAGTATATATTCTGTTTATATGACTTGGCATAAAACTTGTCTCTCCACTCTTATATATGAATGTATCATAGGGAGATTGAGTGCATAGCTAATCTTCATGGATTTTGTGTTTATAAATCCATTGTGACTATGATGACTAGATCATCACATATAATTATAAAGCATTCTCATGCTCAAAGTTTCCATGTCTTATAACATTATGATTCAAAGTTACATATGCTCTCTATGTATAAAGAAGCAATTGAACCTTGCTCACTACTTAAACATATTCGTGCCAACGTTTATCACCTTGAAACTCATTGTGAAAATTGAAAAGATTTGTTATGTATCGCTTCTAATGATTGCGTACAACTTAAGTGTCAATATTGTGAATGTATTTCACGTATTTTATGATTCAGATCTCTGAATCGACGACTCATATAGACTGTAATATACATCGTCCGAAATTCTGGACATGTTTTGATAATCCATATATGAAAGAAAGTTACATGGACATTGTTTCTTTTGAGCAAAGAAGCTATTGAGATCAAAGATGACCAAAAGAATATTTGGTAGCGTCATGAGCAATGCTCAAGGCTTAAAGATGACATTAACATCACCCAAGTCTTCTTCCAAGTCAATGGAAGCACTAGTCATGCATTTAAAAGTGCATATGATCCCCCTTATGATCCTTCATTAGCCATGCTCATTATTTGGAAGTCTAATCTTTAGTAAAGTTTTGGAGTAAAGCCTCCTACGCTAAAGATAATGATACATAAGATGATGGCTTTGATGCCTTATCATAGTTCAATTTGAGACATAATGATACTGTGGTGATCTATCTAATGGTTAAACTCAAGCCATAACACTTAGATATTATGAAGCACCTTGACAATGATTGAAAAGTTTAAGAAACCTAGAATTTCTGGTTTTTCAGCTCGCGGACTCGTCATTGGACTAACCAATTCACCTACTTTTAAGCCGTTTCTTGAGGTGAGACTTGCGGCCACCTATTCCTAACATCCAAGGCTACCTACTCATAAAATTTGAGGGCCATTGGACACCTTGAAGGTGGTGAACCGCTCGACATAAATGTTCGCTGACCTCCGACGACCTTTCTGACCGGTTCGGTATGTTTCTGGCCAGGTCCGGCAATGAGGCCGGTGGCGTTGGAATCCTAAAACTAGTGTCTACCTACTGTTAAAATTTGGTAGAAGTTGGTGTCCCAGAACTTAGTGAAATGTTTCAGGAGGCGTATATGCAGGTTACATTTTGTAACAGAATACATCTTGTTAACGGATAAATGTTAATGATCAATACCCTTTATCGTCCACCCACTTTATGTGCCATATTGCGCTACCATAAACGCTTAATGATGGGTTATTTGATTATGAATAAAGTCTTTGAATAAGAAATAAGCTTACACCTATAGTCCGCTATATAGAAACCTTAACATGCGATCTCGTTTGTGTCAGTTTCGATGAGCCAGTCTTCCCGTTGTTAGGGGGAGATAAGAACAAGTATGTTCAAGTAGAACGACTTGGAATTGCCGTTGTTTGTCCGCACTGTACCTCATCATGTTCTCCAAAGTCCCATAAATCAAAGTGACGAGATTTGATATACATGCAGGCAAAGAGCAAACTAGGAAAAGATTTGTTTCCGCACAAACCTTTAGGCCTGACAGAAGCACAATAATAAAGGTAGAACATGAACACAAGGATATATAGTGGTTCACCGTGCCATCGGAGGGCACGGCTACGTCCACTTGGAATATACTATAGCTGGCTAATAAGCCATCGGTGGTACAAGGGTGGAATACCTTGGAACCAACTTAACTTATATCTAAGGGGGCAGCCTTCTATTTATAGGGAAGGAAGGCTCCCTCCTTTACAATGTTTCCAATGTGGGATGCAAACCCACTTTTCCTACTTACGAAGCTATTTCAGGAGCTCGGTGGCACGGCTTCCGAGTGCGTTTCCGGTGATGTGGAACAATGGAGATGTAGTCGGGGTGCTGGTCTACCCGATGGATGCCGGAAGTAGGACTTATGACGCCGGTTGCATGGTCTACGAGGTCGCCGGATGTGCTTGGCGGTGTACCATATATACCTCCAATAAGTCCCCCAAGTTCTTGAGTAAGAGTGCAATCTTATTTGGGGAGTTAATCATCATGTGCCGCCAAGCGTAGGTGGTGACCGAGTCACCCCTACTACCACCAGTCCACCAAGTCTCTAAGTGAGATTGGACTCTTACCGGGCGTTCGGGCAGAGAAGGCGTGGTGATGTGAGTACCTATTAATGATGACGTGTGACAGTTATGAGTATGTTTGCAATACCAATGGTATTGTGCTCAAGTGTTGTCGTGCCATGAGTATGGAACGGGGTGAAACCCGGATGAGTGCATGGGATGATGATGTGGCGTTGAAATCCGCCATGCAATGAATATGGAGCGGGGTGAAACCCGGACGAGTGCATGGGAGGACAATGTGACGTTGAAATCCGTCATGCAATAAATATGGAGCGGGGTGAAACCCGGACGAGTGCATGGGAGGATAATGTGAGGACTCGATCAGTGGACTGCCATGTCGGAACGAGTCCCCCAAGTTCCCAAGGTACAATTGCTACCAACGGTGAGGCAGGCCGGGGAGTAGCCCGGTGGTTCGGCCCAGCTTGTGCTGGAATAAGCGTGGGGTAATGTACATGGTTGCTAGCATGCGGGGAGGCCTGTTGGAGCGTGGAATAAGCCAACAGGTACCCCGGTGGGGTGTTGCGGCCATGTTGAAGCACCGGTTAACACCTGCTAGTTCTTCTCAGCTTGTGTTGGAATAAGCGTGAGGTAATGTGCAGGGTTTCTAGCCTGCGGGGAGACTTGTTCTGTGTTAGAGAAACAATCTGCCCGGTGGGGTGGCGTGGAGATAACAAGTCTCGCCATGGATCCCCATATTTATCACAGTTCAGTGTGATGCAGGGTTTTTAGCCTGCTGGAAGAGTTTGCATGTGTTAGAGGTAAACTCTCCCGGGTTTATAAAGCCCATGTGTTTGAAGCCTTGAGTTGTTGCTAGCTTGTCCTTGCCCGCAGGGGCGAAGGAAAGTGGCAAAACCGTAACCGATGGAATGCCTTGGAGCTGGTTGAATACTACGTAACCGGTGGAATGCCATGGAGCCGGTTGAATGCTACCTAACTGGTGAGATGCCATGGAGCCGGTTGAATGCTACCTAACCGGTGGGATGCCATGGAGCCGGTTGAATGCTACCTAACCGGTGGGATACCATGGAGCCGGTTGAATGCTATCTAACCGGTGGAATGCCTTGGCTCTTGGGGAAGTGGGGGGGCTTGACGCCTCGGTTCCCGGTCCTGTTTCCTTTAACTGCCGCTTGTAGGCGGGACAAGTGGCTGACATGCATTTAAGGAGGAAGCCCATCGGTCCAATCAGTTATGATGGCGTGGGAAGGTTATCGATGCTGGGACACGTGTCAGTAGGGAACGATATGAGATGGAGGGCCTGGATTCGCAGGCGTTTGACTTGCCCCGATTGAGTATTTTGGGGGGATTACAGGGGTGCCTAGGGCATCAGACCCGTCTATAAAAAGGCCTCATTTGTCTTCATTATTTCTGTTTTTGCTCTTGGCCCAAAGAGAAGAAGAGAAGGTTGGAGAGGAATCCGGCGAAAGTTTTGTGGAGGTACCTCGCGCTATCCATGCTGATCAGTGGTGGGGTTTTGTTTTCTTCCCCTAGGTTAAATGGCTTCTGCGAACTCTGATGGGACTTCCGAGCCAGCCGACAGGCGTCCTGCGGTGGACGATGAGGAGAGGTTGGATGATTGGCTTGGTTCGGATTCCCCGGAGTCTGAAGCCGCTGCCCGCTCCCAGGGCGGGGTCTCGTCTTTCGGGTCTCTGGGGTGTGAGGGTATCCCGCATGGGGTGCGCTTTCCTAGTACTCCGCTCGTGAGTTACACTATCGGGGTGGGAAAGAGGCTGTAGCGTGCGATGAACCGGAGGGTACTATGAGCCCTACAGAGATTGCCGCCTTCCGGGAGACGTGGAATATCCCTGATGAGGTGAAGTTACAGCCGCTGAATCCCGGAGAATCGGCTTGTAACCCGGAGGCGGGTTGGGTTGCTGTTCACGGAGACCAATTTCGTCACGGGTTCTCCGTCCCGCTGCCAGACTTCGTGCAGTACATGCTTAGCGCTCTACAAGTGTCTCCCGCGCAGCTTCCCGGGAACCAGTGGAGGCAGCTGCTGAGCCTTGGTTGTCTGTACGAGCTGTCCGGGATGAGCATGCCAACGGTGAACGAGTTCCGGGCATTGTATAGACTGTCCTTCTCGAAGAAGAAAGGGTGTCGGGGTTGTCTGACTTTTAGCGCCCGACACTTTCAGCCTATCATCACCCACCTGTCTTCCTGGGTGGACAATAACTGGAGGAAGAAGGTGGTGATGGCGGGTGGGAGGTGGCAGAAAAGGAGGAGGATGTACCGGGTTCCTGGTGCCTTCCAGCCCCTTGGTGACCAATCGTTCGCACTGTCCGAGTTGGAGCGGGATAGGATTATGACGATACTCAGGTGCTGGGATGATCTTGAGCGAAGCTCCTACAACTTCATACGGCGGGAGGTGTTGGAGTACTGCTGTCTTGGGCGGGATCCCGGTGCGTAGCAGGGTTTTAGTAGTGACGTTCCTGCTGACCGAGTTGATACTAACCCTTTGTTTGTTCTGCAGGTGCATCTTCTCGGACGGTCGTCAAGCCCGGTAACACACTATCCATGGACGGTGAAGACCTTGTCTCGAGGTTGAAGGAGAAAGGGGAGGCCGTTTCACGGACCTCGGTGGATGAGGAGTCTGGCCGGCTTACCGTTCATGCCGAACTGATGGCCTTGGATGTTGCAGACGATGCCTATACCCTAAGGCGTGTGAAGACTCACCCCGCTGCGTCCAAGGCGGGACCCGGAAAGGGCAAGACCACCGGGGGACCACCAAAGGTTCCTCGTGGGACGAATAGGATTCCGTACCGACCGGGATCGGTCCTGCTTGTCACCAGGGTCTCTCGGACAGACGCACAATCTTCTTCACCGGTCGACCTGGGTGAGAAGAGGCGGAGGATCATGAACGTGCCTCCCTTCGCGCTGGTGACGCTGACTGGCCGGTCGTCTGGTGAGAACTTGGCGAAACGGCTCAAGTTGGCCAGCGGTGCGACGAGTTCCGCTGGGGACAAGGCCGCTGCTGCCTCAAATTCTGCCGGTCAGCAGAGTAGCCCCGCTCCTGTGGAGGAACAGAGGGGAGGTCCGGAGAGTCCCTTCGTCCGAAATCTGGCGGCAGATGTGGCTGGCCTTGGTCTGGATAGGCCTGGGGTCGCTGGAGCCTTGTCGGGGGAGAACCGCCAGAAGAGCAAGGAGTCGGTCCTCCGGGTAAGAATTGCTTGGTGCCACGGCACCGCTCATAACTTCTGCAGGGTTTCGTTATTTTGTTGCTTATTTAATCGGCTCCCTGTTGTTCTGTCACTACTACAAAAAACTCAATACACAACGGTGCTGCACCGTTGTGTAAGTTCGAAAAAACCGTCGTATATCTCGAGCTTGTGTGATGAAACGTCCAACGACCAACTTATAATTTCTGTTGTACAACTTATATGCCATGCCATGGCTGGCTCGGCATTCGCTGCACTGACATGTCTAGTTCATACAACAGAATATACATACTTTTATGTTGTGTAAGTTTTAAACATACAACAGAATATTGCAATTTTATTCTGTTGTCTCATTCGCACAACAGATTTCATCTCCCACTTATTTAGTTGTCTGATTCAGACAACTGATTTCGTTTCATATTTATTGAGTTGTATGATTCTACAAATCAAACAACAGATTTGAAGATTTTGTGACACAGGTTTGATGTGGCTTTTAGTCATATTGTACAACATATGATATTTTTACAGTTGTATTATTCGACAACCAGACAACAGAATTGAGCAGCTTGTGACACTGGTTTGATTCGGCTTTTGGTCATATTGTACAACACATAATGCTGTTATAGTGTTGTATAAGTTTCTATCACACAATAGATTTAAGCATTTGGTCATATGACCACTTTGTTGTCTGAGCCTCAAATACACAAGAAATGAGGTCTCAGAAAGCATGTAAACTGTTGTACATTGAACCATTACCATTTCCAGAAGAGCAGTTTTTGCAGATACAATAATTATACATAAATTGAACCATTCTACATATCATTCAAGTGGCCGGAGCACACTAATGTACCACATAGATGCATAGAGCAAAAGCAAACTAAAACTTAACTAGCATTTCAGCTGAAACCATGAAAGGCACAAGCTGATATTGTTCAAAATTTGCTAGCAATAATCCGACGTACCTAGCTAGCATTCAGCTGAAACCATGAAGGCACAAGCTAATATTGTTCAAAATTTGCTAGCAATAATCCTACGTACCTAGCTAGCATTTCAGCTGAAACCATGAAGGCACAAGCTGATATTGTTCAAAATCTGCCAGCATTAGTCCTATACATACATACATACATACGTAGCTAGCTTAAACCGATAAGTTTATAAAACATAAGCACATATAAACATCACTGCCAAACCCATTTCAGAAGCCCTATGAACATTCCTACACCAAATTGCTGACAATGAACTTCGCCCACTCATTCCTTACCACATCTATTTCATCTTGTGTGTACTGTAGGCCATTGTCTCTCCTGCCCCACTGAAAAAGAAATCGAATGTATACAATATTAGACATCAACATTATCCCAAAAAGTCATTCAAACACAGCAGCATGTCATTCAAACACAGCAGCAGAAAGCAGCTGAAAATGACCAAGAATAAGCAGCATAATCGAAATGTAGAACAGCAGCATAACACAAGAATAAGTGTAGAACAGAAGTCATTCAAATACCTAGTAGACAGATTTTCTGACATGCATATTTAGTTATACCACAAGAACAGCAGCATAACACAAGAATAAGTGCATATACCTAAGACTGTGATTACAGAATTATTAGGAATGAACCAGCATCCTAAATTCCTAATACAAGCAATTCAATTAAACACAAAAGCAGCAGAAGGCGGTGATTGTACCTTAGTCACAAAAATAGATTGGTCCTTGTCCTCTATGATATCTCGCATGAACCGCATGACATAATAGCCGCACTCAATAGTGTTGGGTTGGTGGGGAACACCCTAAAAGCAGTGAATCAATTAATAATCACTCTCCCAAAACAAGTAACATAATCGAAATGTACATATATTAGCCAAGAATCTAGAATCCACCAAAAGTAACATATACATACCGTAATCGGTTAATCTGGAGCTAGCACATTGTATATAATGAAATCGTTAATCTACCTAGCTAATAGTACTTGTGTAGTGAGACCTTGAGAGAATTGTAACTCTAAAATGTAGACAACCTAAAATGTTCTAGGTCCCATCTTAGCTAGGTACACCAAACTCTACCTAGATAAAAACTCATCAAGACTAACACAATGCAATCAAAACACCAATATCATTCTCCTGATCCCAGTTTTACTCAATTATCAATAGCTTAAGTAAACAAGAACTATGCAAAACTAACATAATGTTGATAAACCAAATACTCAAACTTCATAGCTTAGAGGGACTTGTACTGTTGGTAGAAATTTTCAATGAGTCCAACAAGTTCCATATCATTCTTTGAATGTTTTTGGTTCCCATCTTTCTTTTCAAGGTCTTCACTTTTTATAAGCTTGAAGATCCTTGTCACATTAGTTTCAATATCTGCAGATAACATACAATTTTCAAATAAGATAACTTGCAACATAAAATGATGTGGCAGCTGTAAGATATGCTATATCATAAGGCCTATTTCTGTAACAGGCAGTGATCAAGATTGATATTTCAACATTATGCTAGATTGTAATCAGGATAAAATAGTCTCCTGAGGCATCAACCAAAATAACATTGATGAAAACCATCACAATTACCAATAATTAAAGAAAGCAAGCAGAAATCACATTCAACCAGAACAAAAGAAAAGGAAACAAGAAACTGTCAACAACAAATAAGTATGCTTCATAGGAATTACATAAAGCTTTTATCAGTACTAGTTATACATTATACTGAACAAGAAAATGAAACCTACATCAAACTTTTTAACATCATTTCTTCTGGCATCCAGCATCAAATTTTTCACAAATCACAACCAGGTAATTTATTCAAAGACTAAAATTAAAGAGAGAGAACCTGCACCTTTTTTAGTCTTCTTCAACTGTTTGGTTTTATCGGAATCAGCATGATTCCAGAAGGACTTTGCTAGATCCATCCACCGATGCTTGATCATCTCTGTTTTTGGATAATTGTCAGCACATACTTGATGTATCAAAACAACAAAAAGATGAAAATTTTCAGCCACACATCAACCTTGCCAATTTAGATAAGCAACCGTATCGATCAAATGGTATACATCACAAGCAGACGATACAGATATTCCATACAAATCAGAACAATTGCAAATTTGAAAGTTACATCTACCAAGTATTTTCATAAAAATCTATTATACCATTGCTTATGGTAAAACTGTACATTCCCATAATTAAAGCCAAATCCTACACTGAAAGATTTATCCTTTGTTAAAAATATGAGAGGCAGCTTCATTTTCCTTGATTATTTATTAAACCACATCAGTACATCAAAATGTCTGATCAAAAGAGTATAGACTCAGCATTTGCAGGATATTGAAGACCAGACCCAGGGCAGGGGAGAAAATACAACTGACTAGTCATCACACTCCTTCCATGAACTTTGAATCTCAATACCTCATGCAAAGTTCCATCTCCTCCCACCACAATTACAGCATCAGCACCCTCCCGTATAGCCTGCATAGCATTAGAATCATAGTAATCCCATAGTAAATCAATCTTCCAGCAAAAGATACTACATTTAGTTCAAGCTCAAACAATAACAGTACGAAAGCTCACCTCCAGCGTAATTTCAATTGCTTGAGAAGGATCTGATGTTAATGACTCGCATATCTGCCCAAAAGAATGACAAAAGCAAAAATATAAGTTCATCACAGCGTCCCATTTAAGAACCAAAGAAAATAAGACAGTACATGCAGCAAACATATTGATGGCCAGTGGAATATGGTCCATGCCACCAACTTAGCCTTTGGATTAAAGTGTGGCGAATGTTAATTGTACCCTAAGCCAATTGCTAAATCCACCATGTTAAAATACTTCAAACCACAGAGCACTAAGTACGGCAATCAATCTTGACTAAAATTAGAGTGAAAAATTATACCCTCAAACCACGAATTCAGTTCAATTTCATAGATATAACATAATTTAACAGACTGTTAAAGCACTCCTCTACCAAAAGACCACCCCTTTTCAACATACAGACATTTTTCATGGAAGAAACAAACCCCTACTGATCATATCAGTTACCAAGCAACACAAACCAATCCAAAACAACATCTACAAGCAACACAAACCAATCCAAAACAACATCTAGAAGCAACCAACAATGACATAAGATCACTGCCTCCATATTCCAACATCAAATGCAGTAGTCAACCAGAATTAAATATCTCGGTCAAGCTCAAAACTTGGTTACAACAAACCAAAGAGAGAAACAAGAAAAGCTCACATTGCAATCTGCACCAAGACGAGACCTCAAATACGGAAGCAGCTTCTTCCACTCCTTACCAGTCCTCCCATTTGCCCCTGCTATAGTGAGTACATACAAGTTAAGGGCACTGTAATTAAATGAAGAAAGAAAATAAAAAAGTAACATGGTGAAGTCTACACTGTACTATATGCAATTTTAGGTATTGTTAGCTGAAACAACTGAGATCACTAATTTAGAGGAGGAAAGAGAAGATTACCAGACTCGTCGGTGCCTTCAGGGCAATCGCAGAAGTCATCGTTGAGCTGAGCTCTGGTGAATTTCTTGGATCCGTCTTTACATTTTATAACCTCCGACGATTTGTAGTATTTCTCATCTGAACCAAGTTTCAAATTAGTAAACGATTTCACAAAATTTGAAAAGAAAAAAATTTAAAAAAAAAATTGAGGAAAACCTTGGGGAGCAATTCCGAGAAATTGATTGTGGGGAGCCCCGCAAAATATCAAAGCATCAGAATCACTTAAAGTGGTAACACATAGCATAAATTGCTAAATAAACATGAGTTTGATTCTTGAGAAAAGCTAAGCAGAACTATGCAATTTTAGATAGTAAAGACATATTTACATGATCTAGTTCTGGTGTAAAGCATGCAAACACTGAGCATGTTCTTGACTCTGATGCGCCTAAACAAACAGGAAAAATGCAATGAGAAAAAAAGGCATGCATGACACTGTCTCAATGAGCCTTTCTCTGGAAACTCAGAAAGGTGAGATGACTTGCCTTGGTATCATAGAACTTGAGGAAGAATCTTGACTTGGGCACAGACAACTTGGCCTCAAGGATTGAGGAAATTGCAGCACTCAACTTCTTGTTCACATCAGGGCTCAGGCCTCCAATGGAGACCAACTCACCATAAGCAGCTGGCTGCTCAGTCCCTCCAAAAGATATTGGAACTGATCCCTTCAGCACAATCATGACATACTGCATATCGACAAACACAGGTCTACATATCAATCCAACACAATCAAACAAGAGCAAGAACAGCTAAAAAGCTTTAAGAAACCAACTAATGGGAGAAACTAGAATACAAATTACAAAAAGATAACTATAAACCTAAAGCCAAGCCGAGTGAGATAGTCACTCAATGTTACTATTTCAAGAACCAAACTCAGGACACATATATTCGATCAAGTCGAGAACGAACTCAGGATGAGCTAAATTATAGTATTTGAGACAAATTGAAAGGAAACACCACTAGTATTTCCCTATTTATCTAATTTAAGTGTCCTGGTATTAACATCACAGAAGCACAATTACGCCTACTCAAATTCATGAACAAACAGTGAAAATAACCAAAACTAATTTCAAATTAATCAGAAATATAATTGGGAGAAGGAGAGAGAGAGTCGTACAGCCTCGGGTTTGCCGATGATCTTGGCGACGGTGGAGGTGGCTTCAGAGAGGATGGAGGAGGTGTCGACTCCTTCCAGGCTGACGTTGGCGGAAATGTTCAAACACGGCATCGTTACGTTTCTCTTCCCTTGGCTGCTGATCTTACAATAGGCAAAACGCAGAGCACCGTGGGAATGAAGATACACCAAAAAGGCAGTAAAGATACATATAATCTTGGCATAAACCCTATCGCCCGAACCCGGCGCCGTCACCGGAATGAAATCACCGTCGATCTCCGACGCATACCTAGACACGATCTTCATCTCCACAACAGGAGGAGCACTTGATTCTTCAGCAATCAGATCGCTCTGGTGCGGCGGCGAATAACGAAGCCAATCCTCTTTTTCGATCCTGCTCCGTTTCTCGTCAGATGGTGAATAACGAAGCAATCAGATCGCTCTGGAGCTTCGACGGTTTTGTATTGTGGCCACGAACGCCTGTGGCCGTTGATTTCGGTTTCAGAAGAGTGCTGGTGGTGGTCAGTGGACGGTGGCGATTTGGAACTGTTTTGAAATCGAAGAAAACCACAAGTCTTTCTTTCAAGCATTCACCAACAAATTCAAACCAACAGAACGATGTACATGCACCAGCAAAACAGAATAGGGGTTAGGGTTTGCGAAATGGTACAAAATCGAAGAGAAAACTGAAATGAGTATTTTAAAATCGAAGAAATTCAAGGAAGAGAGCTGTGGGATGAGAGAATCGAATTTAAGGCTTACCGTTTTCGAGTGCTGTGTTTGTAAGAGAGCTGTGAGACGAGAGAGATCGAAGGTTTAATGATGAGAAAGAGCTGTGGGTTTGTAAGAGAACTGTGGGTGAGTGCGGCTTGTGTTTGGTTTCGTTTCCAAGAGAAGAGAGTGTGAGAAAACAGTTTGTAAAGAGAGAGAACCCGAGAATGGTTCAATTGAATGCGTCTTACAAATTTACCTAACTTTCAGACACAACAGAAAAAAAATTATTAATGGCTCATTTGGCATGTTTTGGAGAAGAGGGAAATTTGCCGCTCCCCTAAAATTTGGCAAGTTTGGCATGACCTTATTAGGTTTACATTCACACAACTAAACACTTTTAAACAGTTGTACCAACTTACTTTTCTTTATACTAGGTATTCCATAAGAGTGTTCTTGTAGAAGCAACAAAACAATTGCACAACAGAATCAAAATACACTGTTGTGAGAATTGTAGCACATGTATGTTTTTCAAAACCAAAAAACCATGGAGGCAACTTTCCCGCTTTCAGAAATGCTACCTCTGCCATTGGAGCCAAAATGAAAATGGGGCAATGACAAGCAAACCAACTCATACAACAAAACTACGAAATTCTGTTGTACAAGTATTTGTCACTTTGCACTTGGTGACACCTAATGCAGAATGTGACATTATCACACAACACAAAACAATAACTTTGTTGTCTGTCCATCTAGACCTTGCCCAAATTTGAGTTTCAATGTCGGAGGGAATTCTGCCGCCAAGATTTTCATTAATCATACAACAGAAAATGTATCTCAGAGTTGTGTGACAAAATCTGGAATTTTTTTTTTTCAGAATATGAAAAATGTGTACCATCATACAACACAAATTATTCACTTTAGGTCGTGTGAAACAGTTCAGTGATTCACACAACATGTAACTTTCAAAGTGTTGTCTGATTTGTGTTGTGTATTGAGTTTTTTGTAGTAGTGTGTAGCTATTGTACAATCTGTACCAGCCGGACCCGAGTGAGGAGCTTTCGGAGTTGAAGAGGCAGGTGGCCGCTCTGACAGGAGCTCGTGAGCGCCTGGAAGCTGAGAAGTCCAGGCTTGAGCCGGAGAAGGTCAGACTGGAGGAGAGGGCCAAGAAATAGGTGGCCAAGCTAGAAGGCCAGGTCCGGAGCCTCGAGGAGGAGAAGGAGCGGGCTGAGGAGGAGAGGTCCTAGCTGGAGGCCAGAGTGGATGAGCTCCAGGTGGGAGCTGCTGCTGTGCGTGCCATCGCTGCCGCTGCGGCTGGAGAAGAGGACCCAGAGCTTTTCCAGCGGGTTATCCAGAAATATCACGATAGTGATCAGTTTCTTGAGCTCCTGGAAAAGGCTAGGGAGTCGGGTATCGCCGATGCCTACGTGGAGTGGGAAGAGAAGGGATAACTGGATACCTCGCGAATGCCGAAGGCGGGGGTCGATGACGATGCTGATGGGCAGCTGGCAGAAGAGGAGCAGCCGGAAGTGGAAGGCGGGCTTCGACCATCTGACCCCGTTAGAGAGGATGCGGTGGCTCCATCTGAGGGAGCTGGTGGGCAGGTTGGGCCCGCTGAGGAGGGAGACGCGGCTCCTTAAGATTTTTGTTTGCTCTCTTTTTTTTGTAAATCTGCTGGAACGGTTTTTTTGTATTATACCCTTTGGATATACATTTTTGCTCCGGTGGAATTCCTTGGATTTCTCTCAAAATAGTTGGCATACATATCTTATAATATTGCGTTGGTTGAACCGTTGATATGCCAAACTAATTGCTTGGAATTTCTAACACCTAACCCATCACTGGGTCCGGGCGTGCTTACCAGGCCTGGTTCTGCTCCCGGTCGGGTCTGCTCTCCTTTCCCCTATATAACGCTGAAGCTGACCGCTGTTAACCAAGCCCTCCACCGCTGTCTTGAGGGCGAAGCAATTGTTCGTCCGATGGGTAGCTTCATCGTGGTAGGAGCAGTACTTGCCTGTTCCCGCCTGGGTGAGTTTTCCTTTTGGGTACTTGCTCCTCGGCGGTGGGGGAATGATGTTCCCGTTCTCGTGCAAGATGTCCTCGTATGAAGAGGTTAGAGTGGTGAAGACCTCTTGACATTCTGCTGGCATGATCACCAGGGGGCGTTCTTGCCGGTACTGCGCCGGCTTGTGCTCGCCCTGGGGTTTGTCATGATAGGGCTTCTGCTGCTGTTGGTTCCCCCAATTTCTGCCGGGTCTGCTTGGTTGGGCGCCTCGGTTCTCGCTCCGCTGGCTGGCCTTGTTTTCTCGGCCGGCCGGGGGGTGCTCCTCCCGCTTTCTCTTCAACAGGTGTTGCCCATACGTTTCATGATCCGCCTGAGCATGCTTGATGGCCATCGCCATTAGCTCGTCATACCCCTGCGGGAGTTCCACCCGTACGGCATAGGAAAATTTTCCTGGCCGAAGCCCCTGTTTGAAAGCCATCTCGGCGATGCCCTTGTCGAGGTTCCGAACCCCGGCCATCGCCGTTTGCTAGCGGTTGACAAACGTCCTTAGCTCCTCGCCAGGTGCCTGTCTGCAGTTGAAGAGGATGGTTGATGTCCGGGCTCCTTCGACCCGGAGGACGAAGCGGCCTACGAACCGGTCGGCCAGCTGCTCAAACGCTTCGATGGAGTTTGTCGGGAGCTCATAGAACCAGCTGAGCGCCTCTCCAGACAGGGTTTCCTGGAAAATGTTGCAGCACACTGCATCGGAATAGCCCTTGGCGCACGTTTGGGACCGAAAACTATCCAAATGTTGGTATGGGCAGCCGGATCCTGAGTTCGTGAACTTTAGGGATTTCTGGTTACCAGACCTCCCTGATTCCAGAACCCGGTGCGAGAAGGGGCCTATGCGTTCGTTGAATCGCGTGCCTTCCATCGGCCTCGCCGCCCTTCTCTCGTTGGCCTCTATTTGGGCCTTTAGATCCAACACAGAGTGGGTGAGTATCTGTAATGCCCGTGCGGTCGGGGTCACGACTTCATCCTCGAATGAAGCGTGCGACTGCGGGGGTGCCGGCGTGCTCATTGGCAAGACCGCGCCGCCCGGGGACTCCGCCCTCCTGCGGTCGCTAGACCTTCCTTCCGATGACTGTCCCGCCTCAAGGCAATGAGGTTGGCCTGGCGCGGGTGTACGTGCCCTTGCCATAGTGGCGTTGCGCTGCTGTCCTCTTTCCAGGGCAACCACCAGGGCAGCGTTTACCGTCTCCATTTCCTCATATCGACCATTGGATTTTGCTCTATCCCGGTCGCTCTCCGCGCGCAGGCGACCGACTTCTGCCCTCATCGCCCGTATCTCCCCCACCATATCGTGCCGGTCGGAGCTGTACGTGGTGTCCCGGTCGCTGTCACCGAGCAGACTCTCCTCTTTGTCGCTCGGATCGTCTGAGAATGTCAGCGAAAAGCCCCGGTGCGTTGGTTGGTCGCCTTCCACCGGGCCTTTCCCGCGAGCGCTATCGTTGTACGCCCCCGGCGTGCCGCTTGGCCCCCCACAACTGCCGTCGTCCTGGTTGCCCTGGTCGCTGCGCTGCTCCCATACAGCGACCGAGGTGGAGATGAGCACTTGCTCTGGTGCGACCCGCTGACCCTCCGTTGTATTTCTTTCCTGCCCCGCTTCTGATCTTTCTGCCATTTGGTGATGCCTACGTGACTTTTATACAAGTTTCCCACAGACGGCGCCAATTGTTTTCGCACAAACCCGTAGGCCTGACAGAAGCACAATAATAAAGGTAGAACATGAACACAAGGATATATAGTGGTTCACCGTGCCAACGGAGGGCACGGCTACGTCCACTTGGAATATACTATAGCCGGCTAATAAGCCATCGATGGTACAAGGGTGGAATGCCTTGGAACCAACTTAACTTATATCTAAGGGGGCAGCCTTCTATTTATAGGGAAGGAAGGCTCCCTCCTTTACAATGCTTCCAATGTAGGATGCAAACCCACTTTTCCTACTCACGAAGCTATTTCAGGAGCCCGGTGGCACGGCTTCCGAGTGCGTTTCCGGTGATGTGGAACAACGGAGATGTAGTCGGGGTGCTGGTCTACCCGATGGATGCCGGAAGTAGGACCTATGACGCCGGTTGCACGGTCTACTAGGTCGCCGGATGTGCTTTGCGGTGTACCATATATACCTCCAACAAGATCAAAACAGTGCTCAAGTTTCAAACATGCCTGTAAGGATTGATGTCCGGATAAATGGACGTGTTGTCACCCATAGATGGTGGCATGGTGACTCCATAAAAGTGGTAGATGGTCTCACTAGACCGTGGCTCTCACAAAAGTGTAGAGAAGGCACTTGGTTTGATATACACTAGCCGAATGCGAGTTTTGCACAACTTGATCCTTTGATCAATGACAATCATTCGTCTCATGGACTTTCTGGATAATGGTCATCATTGGGGGATGCCTTAATGCAAAGCCAATCAATATAGAGATCTCTATAAATGTGAATTACACTAGTGTACATGAGAACGTGGTTTATGAGTTTGATATTGAACACACACTTCGTTAAAGCAAACACCAACGTTGTGAATTGGCCTACATGGAAAGCTATGCGATCCGGTTTAAACAAAGAAATAGGTCTTTGGTCAGGTGATGCTGACACCACAAGTGTAAACCCTATCGATAATCTTTGATGGAAAGTGTAGTGAAAAAAACAGTCTAGGCTCACCTTAAGGCGCAAAATCTCTCACAAACCCCCTGGAATCGACCACGATGACATATGCTCTCATAATGGAGTCATATTGCACTAAACTACCTTGTCAGTTAGGTAGTTCCGAAAAACTGAGCATGCAGCTTGTAGACATAAATCATCTCTATTGGGACTAAGTAAAAAGATGTACATAAACATCCTGAATGGATTAGTTTTCAACCAAGACAAGTGAGTAAAAGCCACAAAGTGCCTATGCTATTAGATTAAGATGTTCCCTATATGGGCTCAGATAGTCTGGTAAAATATGGTACACACGGTTGAGTGACTACTTGATTGGGAATGCGATGTGAAGATCATGTCTATTTGCGTGTAAACTCTAGATGAATTGTGATTAAGATATCACTAATCTGACACTAGATTGAAAGGATCTTGGCAATACTTGGTCTCGAAAGTGAGAACCGTTAGTGATGAACTTATTCATCTATTGGCTTATGGCAATTTAAAGGACGTTAAACCAAAGCCTATATATATATATATCCCATGATCAGTCGATGTCTTGCGAAGACTCGTTTCGTCTATATGACGAGATGTCTTGAGAGATGAAACTCTCCATCCAAGTACGTTGTGCGTAATCATGTACTTGTCATAATATGCTCGACTCGACATCTCATTCGCTATAAACTCATAAAACCAAGGTAATGGCTAGATGCTTCCACGAATACCATGGTATATGGCGGTACTTTTTTTTAAGTGTGAAAGGTTTAGGCTCATTCAATCCCATCATGAAAGACATCAAAAGACAATTCCAGAATCTGCCTGATTTTGTAGGTCGACTTCCACGAGACCTACATAACAGCCCAATCATTGAAAAATGGTGAATTTGGTACATTGAAAAGGCCTATGTAACTACTTTTTAGGAATACAACCATTTGATCATAGCTATCATATTGAGTGAGTTGTGGTGGTTCTGGCAAAGTAGGACGAATCTGTCTGGTAATTTGCAGATTAGTCACATTCGACAGATCTTTATGATCATCTTAGAATGAACTAGTTTGTATACTTTATATCACTGGAAAGATACGGGTATCTAGTTTCTAGAACATTTTACGGTATGTTCATACCTATTGTATCGAAAGAGTTATGACTGTTTAAGTACACAAAGATCATGCTTCACATGAATTTGATTTTCAACGCGAGCTCTAGTTTTTGAGTTGTTAAGCAACCTTCTTCCTTAAAACCAAGTAAACCTAAGTATAGCTGGTCTAATACAAGGATAATATGGCCGTATTTAATGACTCGATTATTGGCCACGCCTACTTTTGAAGCTTGTGAGAAGCGTTTGTATACGCCACTAATCTAAACTCCGAGAATGAGTTACCAATCAGGGGGAGTTGTCTTGTAGACATTAGGGGGAGTCTACCTCACATGTAATCTTCAATTGTAGTTGGTGTGTTGTGTTATTTTCCCTTCGACTAAGCTTTTTTACTTTACCCAAGTGGTTTTTCTTTTGCTTAGCAAGGTTTTAGCGAGACAACATGTTATGCACCGTGTCACATTAGGTACGCGACACAAAGAGGAGTGTTCAAGGAATGTTAATTATGTAACTTCCGACATGTGTTTTGCCCTAATTGTATTAGATTAGTAGAATCTTTAGTTGATAACGAATCTCAGATTCTTTTGGATAAATGATGTAATATCTGTATAAAAGTCTCCTTATCAATTAATAAAATATCGATTCGCATATTCCTTTTTCTCCCAGAACAAGAATGTTTCTGTTGGGGACATATATGGTGCACCACCAAGCATGTTCGGTGACCTCGTGGACCGTGCAACCAGCCTGATATGCCCTACTTCCGACATCCATCGGATAGACCAGCACCCCGGCTACATCTCCATTGCTCCACATCACCGGTGCCCCATCCGGAAGGCGTGCCACCAGGCTCCGGAAGTAGCTTCGTGAGCAGGAATACTGTGCCTCCATCCCACATTGGAAACATGGTGTAGGAGGGAGCCTTCCTTAGTTACAAAAGAAAGGCTTCCCCCCTTAGAATAGGATGGCTAGCGACTGGGCATTCCACCCTTGTAACACCACCAGGCTTATTGGCCGATCATACTATATTCCAAGTGGACGTAGCCGTGCCCTCCGATGGCACGGTGAACCACTATACTCGCCCGTGTCTATTTATAGCTTTATTATTGTGCTTCTGTACTGAGTCCTCCCGGATTCTAGCAGAAACAATTGGCGCCATCTGTGGGAATAGTTACAAAAGCTGTGTAGCTCTGCCAGCAAGCTGCTGCCCGGACAGCAGGTCAAACTGGTCAGCAGGGCCGGCCGGGTCTGTGCGAATTTGCACTGGGCACCCACCGTCGTTGCTCCTCGGTCCATTCCGGAACCCTGTGTCCCGCCGGCGTCGCCCCACGATCCACTCCGAGTGTGAGCAGCTCGCCAAGCGGCGCGCCCAGGAAAGCCTCGCACTGTGTTGACGGCGGCATGTCCTCGTCCCCCCTCCTCTCCGATCATCTTCCTCTTCGGACCTTTGCTCAAGGCACCCGGATATATTCTCTGGGCATCCCGGATCCTCCCCGCCGGGCCGAAATGCCCCTGCACCACCGCCTGTGCTCTCGCACCCCACGGTGCACGCCTCATTCAGACGGCGTCAGCGGGTTCGTTGGCTCGCCTCCGGGTCTGGCAGCTCACCTCTGCATTCATCGGGTATGAGTCGGCAGGCCTCGAACCAACAAGCCAACGTGGCAGCAACTCCAACTTCGTAATGCATCCGGTGCCCCGCAGCCCCGACATCGAAGTCGCCCTGTATCTGGCCTCTGACAGCTCGAAGCCCCCATCCCCCTCCCCCCCCCGGTGTTACGTGACGCCTCCGGTGCGTACAAGCTCGCATGATGCTTTCATCCCTCCGGAGCACGAACACCGCCCCGGGAACCTCACCAGCCGCCCGGCCCAGAAAGTCGGCGGGTCAGGGTGGCGAGCTCAAAGCCTTCGTCCCGCGGCGGACCACAAGCACCGTCCGGTGGCGCGTTGGACGGCCCGGTTCGACCACCTAACCTACGGGTGCACCTCCTCTCCGGTTTGGTTCCTCGCCGATGGTCCTCCCTCTCCGGTTGCCCTCCTCTCCTATCAGGAGCCGAATGCCGAGCAAAGAAGAGATGCGAGAGAGACCAGAGGAAGAAAGAAAGACAGAAGGAAAAAAAAAAGAGCGGGAAAGAAAAGAAACGAAAGCAGAGAGAAAAAAAAAACAAATAAACAACATTTTCAGCGAGTCAACCGCCCCGTCAAAGGGCCCAGCGGGTCAGCATGTTGGGCCGGGTCGGATTGAGCTGCAGCAAGCTAGGCAGAAGGTAATCTTCACCGGACACCCAAGCTACTCTCTACTCCTGTAGACAATAACCGGGCAACCCGGGAACCATTCCCGCCGGCTATTCAAACACCCGGCTGCTTTCTCCAAAGATAAGTATTCTTTTCACCACTCAACACATGTTTCACATGTGCATAACATGTTTGGGAACATAATGTAAATACGGTACATATGCGCATAATTACCTGCTAGAACGGTACAATTATAGCTTGCTGGTGCATAACAACAGGGTCTTTGCATAAACAACATATTGCACGATCATATCATTATGCATCGGTCAATCATTTCAGTACTGCACGATCATATCATTATGCATCGGTCAATCATTTCAGTACTGCACGATCATATCATTATGCATCGATCAATCATTTCAGCATTGCACGATCATATCATTATGCATCGGTCAATCATTTCAGCATTGCACGATCATATCAGTATGCATCGCATTACAATACATCGCACTACAATGCACGCATTTCAGTGCATAACATTACAATACATCGCATATCAGTATGTATCGCATTACAATGCATCGCAATACGGTGCACGTATTTTAGTGCATGACATTACAATGCATTGCATGTCAGTATGCATCACATTACAATGCATCGCACTACAGTGCACGCATATCAGTATGCATCGCATTTCAGTGCACGCATTCCATTTTAGTCCAGCACCTGCAGATCTCCACCGGTCAGTCCGGCACGAAGCTCGCACGCACATTCTTACTGAATAAACCGGTTGAAAAATCGACATATTCCTACGGACAAGCCTCCGGGCTTTCGGTGCCATTGGGCTTTATACACCGGTTCACAGGCATTCCACCGGTTATTTAGCATTCAACCGGCTCCAAGACACTCCATTGGTTTAATCACCACCTTCGCGCCTACGGGCACGGACAAGCCAGCAACAACTTAAGGCTTTAAAGACATAGGCTTTATAAACCCGGGAGATTTTTCCTCTAACACATGCAAACTCTTCCAGCAGGCTAGAAACCCTGCATCACACCAAGCTGTGAAAAAATTGGGGATCCATGGGAGGCTTGTTATCTCTACGCCACCCCACCGGGCAGATTGTTTCTCTAACACAGAACAAATCTCCCCGCAGGCTAGAAACCCTGCACCCCACGCCCATAACGTTCAGGCTGGGATGAATTAGCGGATGTTGACCGGTGTTATAACATGGCCGCAACACCCCACCACGAACAAACGGGAATACTCGAACTCCTGGCCGAGTTCCTTTTCTAGTTGGGGGACTTATTGGAAGCAATATATATACCGCATTTCGGTATTGCATTCCAACGGTAATAGGCATTCCATCGGTAAAAGGCATTCCAACGGTATTCCAAAGGCATTCCAACGGTAACAGGCATTCCATCGGTAAAAGGCATTCCAACGGTATTCCAAAAGCATTCCAACGGTAACAGGCATTCCATCGGTGAAAGGTATTCCAACGGTAATCTAAGTGCATTCCAGCGGTAGAGCATATTCCAACTAACGGTTGCGCATTCCATCCATCGAGCCGGTACCAGCTTACCGCTCACTTTCCTAGGGCATAACCGGTTGCACCAACCGAGTTATCCCAACCGACAGTGTGAGCCCAATCATGGTCAGCGGGTCACGGTCTCCAACGTGTCAACCTCGGGGGAATCTTCTCTGGGCACCCCGGTTTCGCACCGCTACGCCAGAGCCTCGACCCCTGCACCAAAGCTCACGCTAGCACCTCACCTCCGGCCTCGTGAGCTCGGCCGCTCAGTCTATCAGCTCACCCTCCGGCCCGGTCCTGTTCAGCAATCACCTCAGCCAGCGGGTCACCCCAGATTCAGCAGGCCCGGTCCTGTCCAGCAATCACTTTGGCCAGCGGGTCACCCCAGATTCAACAGGCCCAGCTCTGTTCAGTAGCGGCTCTGCCCGATCAAGCTTCAACGAGTCAGGACCGGTCAAACCCGGATCCTCCCTGGGCACCCACCACCATTCCGGATCCCGATGATCCAATCAGCTTGCCTCCGGAAAATATTGGCGCGACAGTGCGGATCAGAACTCGGCACAGACAGTGCGGATCAGAACCCGGCACCTCAGTACACCCCCAAGCAAGACTAAACACGGAGGTCACTAGCAAGGAAACATCACTCCCGGCCAAGTCAAATCTCCAACACAGACTTGGGGGACTATTACTGGGAACACATCAGTAACACTCGAGCGGAGGGGTGGGACTCGGCATTCGAACGCCCGGTAAGAGTCTAATCTCACTTAGGGACTTGGGGGACTGGTGGTAGTAGGGGTGACTCGGTCACCACCTACGCTTGGCGGCACATGATGATTAATTCCCCAAGTAAGATTGCACTCTTACTCGGGAACTTGGAGGACTTGTTGGGGACATATATGGTGCACCGCCAAGCATGTTCGGCGACCTCGTGGACCGTGCAACCGGCCTGATATGCCCTACTTCCGGCATCCATCGGATAGACCAGCACCCCGGCTACATCTCCATTGCTCCACATCACCGGTGCCCCATCCGGAAGGCGTGCCACCGGGCTCCGGAAGTAGCTTCGTGAGCAGGAATACTGTGCCTCCATCCCACATTGGAAACATAGTGTAGGAGAGAGCCTTCCTTAGTTATAAAAGGAAGGCTTCCCCCTGTAGAATAGGATGGCTAGCGACTGGGCATTCCACCCTTGTAACACCACCAGGCTTATTGGCCGATCATACTATATTCCAAGTGGACGTAGCCGTGCCCTCCGATGGCACGGTGAACCACTATACTCGCCCGTGTCTATTTATAGCTTTATTATTGTGCTTCTGTGAGTCCTCCCGAATTCTAGCAGAAACAGTTTCATTTCTCAAAATTTCTCGAGTTGTACTGTGAGCATCTATGAAGCACGGACTCGCGATACGCTAGGAAACGTATCGGACACGGACACGCTAGGATACCCAGGAATACGCACGGACATGCGAACTGTTATTTAGACACAGTGTTAGGGATATAACTTGTAATGCCACAAGCAACCTTGTCCAAGGTCAAGAGTTAAGCCTATGGCCGGTTGCTTGTGTGCTAGTGGCATTTTTGTAATTTATGTTTCCTTTGTTTTAGCTTGGTCCTCCTGGGAATATTCATGTTATATTCATGTTTCCCTGTGCCAAGTTACTATTTGTCCGATTTGCTCTATACAGGGGGGTTCCTAGTCGGCGACGGTTGGACTAGTGAACTAGTATAGGTAAGCACATGTACTTGCGCCCCTGTAAACGTCTTACCATCAATAAAGAGATGAATTATTCAATCATCTGTGTCGCGTGAGATCTTTTGTAACTTTGCATTCAATTGCTCGCTCGCTTGTCGACGAGCTCGCCTCACAACTATATTATACTGTTCTTACTTGTTGCGTGCAATATATTAATATCGTGTGGTTTCCATTATTCCTTGCAAGGTACGCTCAAGGCTGACTTACTACCTTCTCAAAGGGACAGTAAGTGCCGCACGGTCTTCTTTGCGCTCCCCCAAAGTCGGCCCGTGACACACAGCTTGGACATGGAGGACACGCAGAATCGGGTTGGACACGTGGGTAGTTCTGTCTTTTACATATAAAAAAGGGAACACGGGACTCCTCTCAGTCCCTCTTCACTTCTTCAGTCTTCACGTCTTCAGCTATGTTCTTCTCCCCCCTCAGTCTCTCTTCAGCTCTCTTCTTCTCCTCTCTGGGTTCTCTTCTCTCTTCAGTCGTCTCGCGCGACCTCTCTCCCCCTCTCTCTCTCTCTCTCTCTCTCTCTCGATTTGGGATCGCTGCATCGGGTATGTTCTCTTATTTCTCTCTACTCTTCTTCTTCTCTGTTGATTGAGTTAAGAATCGGTTTAGGGTTTATGCGTTTGCGGTGCTTGATTTTGATTTTGATTCTGTTGAATGTTCTTTAGGTCCGATTCTATTGATGAAATACTTGAGTGATTCAATACTAATCTCAGAACTGCCCTGAAGGAACCTGAGTCCCAGTTCAATATACAATGATCAATTGAATATAACCATAAACTGCTAAGGAACTAAACACCCTTGCTAAAAAAAGAAACTATTCTGCCTCTTCCCTGTGCTTGTAAATCACTTTTGTGCCATCCTTTGTTAAATATAGTGGCTGCTGAACTACGTAATCTTAACATCGCTGTGCTTATTGGTAGTTGTGTTTGTTTTAAATTTTGCAATTACAATGAGGCGTTAGAAGTTGAGAAATTGGATCCGGAAGGAGCAAATGGGGAAGGATGTTGGTGGAACTTCGGTTTTTGCAAGACCAATGTGTCTTATATGTCATTTAGCTAGTCTCATAGTTTTAGATTACCAGGGGTTCGGATACTCCCTCAATCCTAAGTCTGCACATGCTCTCAGTGGCTTCTGGAGAAAGCCTACCGCTTGTCCATCCTTCTGATACTTCCTTCTTATAAGATGCACAATCATTTGTATAAAATTTTCTCCTCACACTTGTAATAGAAATCATGGGGCCAGTTTATGTGTTTGCGGTGCTTGATTTTCCTTGGCCTTCCAGGTTTCGGACAGTCTATTCTCAATTTCTCATCTATCATAAGTGTCAAGTCACACCCGTCAAATTACTGGGTCTTAAGGTAAACAATGCAAGATAGTTTGGCCCTTTCTAGCTCTCATGAGATTTGTAGTGAACAACATTGGTTTAGTAGCTTTATGTGTGTATCTGAAGTGATTGATGTTGTGTTTCATTATTAGCTTAAGCATTGAGTTGTGTATGCGATTTTGGTGGCATATGCTAACTTCAAGTAAAGAAAATGCTACCTTTTATGTTGTGTGAGTTTAACATTGTTGTTCATTTGTGTAGGACATTGCTTTATGTTTTTACCATTGTGTCTTATTTCTTTTCTCATATTACCCACAAAGTTATTCCTTTCAAGCTTGCTGTGATTGCTTTTTTATTTTATTTTTTATGTATGTTATACTTTTGTGAAAACAGATTTAAGAGATCATATTTTAAAACAGGGAGGCTTTAATGCTGGATACTTTTGATTGTTATGCGTGTGCTATAGGCATTTGAAATGTAAAGTATACCTTTACTGGCCGTCTTTTTTTCGTTTTTAAACTGTTAGGTGATCCATGTTTGGCATGCAGGTATGGCCTATTGAAGTAACCTACAATTTTCGGAACCTGTTGGACGTGAGCTTAAGTCAATTGGAAAGGTAAATTCTACATTTGAGATCTGTTGGCTGGTTTGGGTTTCCATTTACTTTTTAATGAAAGCAAATGGCTTTAGATTGAAGAAGTTAACAATAAAAAGTTCTTGAGTTGGGTTGTTCAATCAAACTGCTGATACTTGTTCCCAGTTACATGGAATGAAAAAGTAGGAATGAAAAGTTATGGCACCTTTTAAGTAATAAAGAGAAGAAATAAGGGTCGGATGAAGTAATCTTTCTAGTGTCGTAATTGAGAAATGGGGTTTCTCCATAGTGAAATCAGCCTGTGATAGAATGCTCCCTGTTTTTCTGGCCTCCTTACCTTGTTTGATCTGCTAAGATTATGCGCGTGTGATTCATAACTCACTCTGGCCAAGCTTCAATTGAGTAAACTTTTGTAATCGTTCCCCAGCCTGACAGACAACCTGCCTTTCACAAATTACCAGTAATTTTTTTTTAATTGTGTTTGAATTTGGTTATGTACTTTGTTTGAACCTTTGTTTGTATTAGGATTTGGATTTGGATTTGGATTAATATTTTGATAATGTATTTTGTTTGAACCTTTTTTTGGATTTAGATATGGAGAAACTATTTTGCTTATGTTTATTTTTTTTGTTTAATTATATATATATATATATATATTAAATATTATTTAATTAACGTGTCCACTGCACGACCGTGTCCTAAAAAAAATGATTTTGACGTGTCCACGTATCATATCGAGTCCGTATTGGACACTCGTGTCCGTGTCCGTGTCCGTGCTTCTTAGGTGAGCATCTAGCCACCAATCTAAACCAAATAATAAAACGTAGCCTTCTCTTTTCCATTCACGTGCTCCCTTCTTCCGATTTTTATTGAGAAAGCCCATCACTTCTTCTCCTTCCAATCCTTTCTCTTGTACCTTGTTCCTGAAAAGCAGACCTTCATTCACTTACCCAAAGGCTGTTCTTGAGCAAAAACTTGCAAGAGATTCCTGTGAATTCTATTGTTTGAGCTCTGAAACTTCCCATCGATTCAGACAAAACTGGGTTTGTGTAAGTTGAATATCCTGATCTTCTAGAGTTGTCGTCCTTGATTACACTATTCCTGAATTGGTTGAATTGTGATTTAGGTGGCTGGATTGCTATGCTGTAGAGTGGGTGCTTGTGTTTTTTGTGTTGCTTAACTTCTCGTCTTGTTTGGCTGCCCATGTCGAAAGATTGAGGTAGGGAAAAACATAATTTCTTTATAGCTTGCTTGATTCTAATTGGGTTTTCTATATCTGGCTGTAATTGTTTAACTTTTCTTCTACGAACTCTTATGAGATTTTGATAAGGATATATATTAGTATGACCTTATTTGATTTCAGTAATGATATATATGTCTATGTAGAGCCTTACGTCTGTTTTGGTTTGTAATTAATATGAAAGCGACTAACAGATTTTAAGTAATACACGTCCCTTGCTTCCTATCATAATCCAATTTTGGGTCTTTTGATTTGAAGCTTGTACTTGAGACGTATTTGTAGAAATTCTTTAACGTGTGTACAAGGAGTTTTAACTCTTGAATTTGTTTGAGAACGAAGTTCTCTTCCTTCTCTAGTTTACACCTTTTCAATTATGTGTGTGTGTGTGTGTGTGTATATATATACGTCCATTGATTTCATCTAGTTAGATGCCTTAATGATCACCATTTTGGCTAAAAATTTACATGAATGATATACACATATAAACCGAGTAATTGAACGGTGGAGATGTAAAAATTCAATCAAAAAGTTGGCGTAATAATCAATCCCTTAAAATGAACAAAATGAGGGTTCCCTTAGTGGAAGGGCCCTCTATATATATATATATATATATATATATATATATGAGAATATATATAATTGGGTTTTGACAATAATTACTAAGAGCCGATTTCTCATTAGTTCTGCATTAAGTTGAATCAAAGCTCTTCCTTTATGGGATTTTCTTAAAGCAAAGTTCTGTTCTTTTGACTATTTCTACATTGTAATTGTGAGTTATAGGCTCAAAAGTTTACTGCTGAAAGAAAGTCTTGTGTTTAATCTTCAGCTGAAATTAATTATATATGTATGACCTTAACCATGACTTCTCTAAACAAAATCTTTAGCTACGCACATGTAGCCATATTTTCCTTCTTCCTACAAAAGTTTCAGTTACAGTATTTTGCTATATGAATATATATATATATATATATATATATATATATATATATATATATATATATATATACTAGTTTTATCTTGGTTAATGAAAGGCTTATTTCTTGTAATTCTGTATCAACGTTAGGGTCTTTTCCCTTGTTAGTTAAATCTAGTTTTCCTAGTTAATTATTTACTCATGGATTTATGGAGTCAAATTCATATCACGTCGAAAGATACTATTACCTTTCAATGTACCAGCTCATCTATATGTTTGCTGAATTGGCTTTTCTCAAATGGAGTTGTAACGTGGAATTCTGTTTTCAGATATGTTGAATGATTTCATCTAAACGACTGCTTTTGCCTTGTTTTATGGGATTGGCTTTTAGGTTGCAATAGCTGGAATTCTTCAAGTTTCCACCAAAGAAATTATATGGTTGTCTCTCCTTCTTGTATGTTCTCTTGATACAGACTCTTTTCAGTAGAGAACTTGTATATAGCTATTGCATGTTCGTCTGTTTATCAAAAGTTGGTGTTTATTAAATATCATTTTACCAGATTTTCTGTCCAAATTAAAGTTACTTAAAGCATTTTGAATACTCTCATACTCATGATCAGAATCATGAGTATTACACAGCTCCTATATTTTATCTTTATAAAAAATACTGTAACGAGAATTTGTACACCCTGTCAATACAGAAAGTGCATCTTGCTTCCAGTATGCTTCAAACTAAATCGATTTATGATTCCATATTGATTCCATATTGATCTTTTCATGGCTGCAATGATTGAGTCCTGCATAATCTTTGATAAATGTTTATCTATATATACCTTTTACTTAAGACCATTAATAGTTCTCGTGTTCAGCTATTTATTGAAAACTGATATGACTATGACTTTTATCGATTTTGTTTGTCTTGATACCTATTTATTCTTTGATAAAGTAATATTTTGTCTCAAAGCTAATCAAGTGTTGTTTTAAAGATTCCAAGTCCAACTGTATTTTTACTGATCTGGTTTTATAAAAGTATTTGAACTATTAATGTGTTCTGTTCCCTGACGGAAAAGAGATTTATTTCAAAGATTACTTCTTCACTGAGTTTTAGTTTACTAAAAGAAAGAACATTTCATTGTCTCTAACAAAAATCCTTGACTGATTCGGTTTGGTGAAACTGAAGGTTTCTCAGGAAGATATGAATGATTTTATATCGTTTTATTTGGTTAGGCCCGGGGATTAGTTAAGGAGGGATTGCATTTTTGCAAGGGAACAACTTTCCAACTATCGTGATATATGCGGTCCCTGAACGGATCCCACGTTAGCCCCAAAACTTTGGTCCCTAGGGTGAAAGACCCAAAAACTGATCAGGATCTGCTTGTACGGGGTGTGCTCAGTGGCCTTAATGCGAGCAATGGGCTCTAACCGGAAAAAGGCAGGGTTTCAAGGATTTCCCTGAAAGTTGGATTTATGGAAAGAATTTTTAGCTGTTGCTGCAAGTTACAAAGGAAAGAAAAGTTCAGATTTTGAAGAGAGAACTCAAAGCTAAGGAGACTTCATGGTTTTGATACTACTTTTACCGATTTACGACTAAGCATTGCCTGTCTTATATATTTGAGCATTTATCCAGAAATCTTGGGTTTCAGTTTATTTGCTCTTTCTTTCTTATTCAGTAAAGATTTGATACCATTGGTTTCCTGTTTACAGATTTGATATTTTTAGTTTGGTCGCTATTCAGTAAAGCAATCTATTGTCATGATTTATTCTTGATTTCATTCCAAATGTTCTATGGTAGCAATCAAGGTTATTCCAGCTCCTGCAATCAGTTTTGATTATGACTATAAAGTACTGGGAAACATACGTTTTCTTCTTTCACATTATTGTACCTACTGAGCCTGTGTAGCTCATTTTCCTTTGTTTTTATTTATGTTATACTGATTTCCTTTTAACAAACTTTGTACAACGTACGGTTTTTGTTATCTTATCAAACTCTTTGGCTCACTAACTATACTACATACAGTTATAATCATAGTTGTATATTCCAATTTTCACAGCTGTTAGCTTTGGACAAAGAGTGTCATTTCAGTTTCCTGAGAAAAAAAAAATGCTTTGGACTGATTTTCAATTTAATCCACCACATTAGTCATAACCCAAGGTCGGGTTGTGACATCAATATATGGGGAGTTGAAAAGTACTGGGAATTACACATAAATCAATTTCACCATTTCTTGTTTTAGGCTGGGAAACATCATCCTGCTTTTCATTTTATGACTTTTTTTTATGTGTGTAAGTTTAAATGAAGATTGGAAATATCAAGATATGGATTTACTTTTCCTTTGAGAAGCACCAGCTTTTGTATTATGTATAAGTTTGACAACATTTGTGGTTAATGTTTATTAGCGTAAGATATTACTCAGTTTATTAGCATAAATTTGAGTAAAAAGAAGAAAAGAAAACAACTGAAATATCATATTTTCAACATTGTAAACAGAAGAATGGTCAAGCCTTGGTTTTTTTTTTCTTTCTTTTTTAGTATCCTACATGGTCATTATGTGATAAAATCACATCAACCATTTCTTATCAAACAATGGCTTATACACTTTTGTACGGTGTAACTTGACAACCAATGAAGTCATGAAGATACTTTTTGTTCTTTAGCAAATGGAATTACATCAGCAATTCTTTTTGATGAGATAACTCATAATAGTTTCCATATATACATCCTGTAACCTAATTGATCAACAATCAAGCTACTTATTTCACATATCTTACATTTTATATATATTGTTTAGTTCTCTTTTGTTAATCAAATATCGACACTGCAACTTCTAGTTTAAGCTAAAAACATTATTTACTTTACACTAGAATTCTTAGGCGGCCTAGAGGTATCCGGGATTATCCAATCTGTTTTAGACTTTTATTGGACAGAAAAACTTGATTGTTAAGACTATAAACCTCCTAAATATCATTGGTCTCTTCCAAGTTCTTCATTCACTCTTTCTTTCCAAAGTTATATGTTGCCATACTCCTACATCAGTTGCTGAATTCCATTTGCATTGTAATTTGGAAGCCTGCTATATTGTCTAAGTTGCTGTTTCATGCTTGACAGGGTTTTGGGATGAAAATCAGTAAAATAGAGGTGAATACTATTATGACAATAATGACTAATTGAGCTGTTAGATCCTTTGATCACTAATGTCCTAATTTCCTATCGTCAGCTACTTTGACGAAGGCACTTTAAAATGTGGTTTTCCTACAACAATTCATAATTTTCCGTTATATATTATATGTTTTTTTAAGGGATATATTATATGTTTGTTGTTTAATCAAATTAATAACTCGCATGCTGCAATTGCAGTCTCTCTTGTAACCAAAAATTTCAGTCCCTTCAGTAATCTCTTTGATTATTTTTGTTTAAATTTGCTTCTGGGTTAATGGGATTTTGTGTTGCAATGCATTTGGGCAACAATTGTTGATTACTATGGGTCGCTTTTCTCATTTGAAATTTGAAGCGTAGCTTCTAATTCCCAAATGAAAAACCTCCATGATCATAACTCATTCAGCACACTAATTGGTTTGTTTTGGCATCCAACAGTATCTGCAATGGGGCTTCTCACAATTATTCGACAGATTAAAAAGAAGGAGAAACAAATACGTCTACTCATGGTGTAAGTCTACGGGCTCTCTGTATAATATATAGGAATACAATGTCTGTGTTTTTTATTTGATTCTTGTTGTTTTTGTTGATGCAGTGGGCTTGACAATTCGGGCAAGACTACGATTGTGATGAAGATTAATGGGGAGGACACTAGCCTCGTCACTCCCACCCTCGGCTTCAACATCAAGACCCTCACTTACCAAAAGTAAATATATGGACTCTCTTCTTTCTATCGTGCTACACTAGCAATGTTATCGTTTTTTTTTTAATTTGTGTTTATATGATCTTGGTAGGTATACTCTCAATATATGGGATGTGGGGGGCCAAAAAACAATTCGATCTTATTGGAGAAACTATTTTGAACAGACTGATGGTCTCGTATGGGTGGTTGACAGTTCTGATGTAAGAAGATTAGATGATTGCAAAATAGAGCTCCACAATCTTTTAAAGGAAGAGGTAACTACACTGTTGAAATCTGGTCATTAATATACTATATGACTCATGTGGATGGAGTTTTCGTATTCTTATGCTTTGTTTAAAGTGTTTATTTGTTGGAGCAAATTTCCGTAATACCAATCCACTTATGGATTCTGTTGAATATCCTGAATTCTTAGTTTATCTTGAGTATATGTATCAATATGTTTTGGCTATAAACCAATTACTTATATTGAGATTCATCATTGAAAACATTTGGATCTCTTTGCCACTTATAATTCATATTGTAGCTGGTCTGAACTCTAGTATTAGTGTAGTGTTTTCCTTCTATTTGTAACTTGTGATTGGTAACCACTATGTTAGTGTATGGTTCTAAGACGTGGACTTCCTTTACTCATATGGCAGAGGCTATCCGGATCCTCCTTATTGATACTAGCAAATAAGCAGGACATAAAAGGTGCTCTTACTCTTGAAGAAATTTCTAAGGTAAGGCTCTAGGCCAGCTTGTATCAGTTGGTGAATGTTGCTTTTGTTAGAATGCATCTCCGCTTTTGTATAACTCGACCCATAAACGGTTTTGTTCTTTTCTGTCCATGCTTGCTCTATTCCCTGATATAAAATTAAAATGCAACACACCACTTATCATTTCTATGTAGTTTGTCTGCAGAAATGCTGTTTGAAATTTGTCAATATTTTATTATTCTTCTGGTTGAAACTAATTTATGTGTAGATGTCAATGTAAATTTTTAGTTTATCAATCATGAGTATTGATAGTTTATCTTATACTTGTGCCTAGGTTTTGAACTTGGAGGCTTTGGACAAAACTCGACACTGGAATATTGTTGGCTGCAGTGCATACACGGGTGAGGGACTGCTTCAGGGATTTGATTGGTTGGTCCAAGACATTGCCTCTAGGATCTATGTGCTTGATTAAGGCCTGATTTCAGAAATTATATTTTGGTAGTGTGTGGACTGAAAATAGTAACTTTTAAGAAGTGATGAATGTTTATTATTTTCTGAGAGTTCTACCTTATTCCCATAGAATTAGATAGCATGAGGTAATACTGTGTGTTTAAAAGGATTGCGAGTGCCACTTTCGCAACAATTGGCTTGTCTTATCATTCTTGATGTTGGTGGTCTATTGTGGACTGGGAATGAGTGATTGAAGGTTGGTTTATGGTCCCTCATCCACTCTTGGGATGTGAACTGGTGTGAAGGAGAAATGGAGAATACTTAATTGTTGTTTGTTATTGCAAGGAAGATGGTTATGAATAATGATTGATAAAACTAAAGAGAAAAACGGAAAGTGGAACAAATGAAGTCACAAGAAAAAGACATTTGAAGTAGAAAGTGGTAGATTTTCACCCCGCTTAAAGTTTTCAGTTGGCATTTAAAAAAATGACAAATAAAACAAAAAAGTTAAGAATAAGAGATGAGAATTTTCTCTTTGGATTGTCGGTTGAATTCTAATTCTTTTGCAATGACTCTTTGCAAACTTTTGATCATCGTTTCTGCTCACAATGTTTGGACTTTGTGGAGTACATTTCAATAATGCCCTGGTGGCTTGAATGATGCATCATATCTTCTATTATGTTAAGATAATAGTCAAGAGAGTAGGAAGTAGGTTATTAGGTCCTGGGTTCGAGTCACGATAAGGGTACGTTTGAAATCTTTAAATTCTCTTTCAAAAAAAAAAAAAGTTAAAAAAAAAATGTTAAGATAATAGTCAAAATGTACTCTGAACTTAACTTAAATTAAATTGTCAATTTACACCCATAACTTATAATTGCGTAATTTTGTCTGCTCAGCTTGTAAAAAAACTGTCAATTTACACCCATTTGTCAAATCCAACGGTTTCCATCCAATTATGAGTCACGTGCCATGCACATGAGGGGTAGTTTTATCATTTTATATTTATTTGTTTTATTAATGAAAATAAACAAGGGTCTCATTTTTTGTACAATTATGTCATTGTATTTTTGACTTAAAGACTAATTTTATTGATATATTTGAATTTTTTAGTCTTAGAAAAATTATATCATGATACTTGTTAATTAAAATAATAGTTATCAATCAAATTTTAGTTCTCCATGTAATTTTTCATATTTTGAAAATAAAAGTAAAAAAGAAAAAAAATATCATAAATTGAATGAGTAATTAAACATAAATGTAAAAACGACGTGCATTTTCATTAATAAAATAAATAAATATAAAATGATGAAAATACCCTTCATGTGCATGTGACTCATATTGGATGGAAACCGTTAGATTTGATGGAGGGGGTGTAAATTGGCAGTTTTTACAAGTTGAGGAGGCAAGACAATTTAAGCCAAATTCAAGGTGTATTTTGGCTATTCTGCCATATTTGTTTGCTAAAATGTGTGGTCTACTAAAAGTAAGTTTATTTTTCAAGGGCGAAAGTAGTAATCCTTTGTAACATGCTTATGAACTGTTGCAATGGCCTCTTCCTAATAGAAAGTTAATCATTTTCATGGTTTTTTTTTCCTTTGAAGTAAAGAGAGAATTTTATTAAGGAATATGTTTCAAATTGCACATAATGTTATTCAGGATAAGTTTTTGGAGCAGTAGAGAACCATTCTACATGCACATTGTCCTCAAAACCATAACCTGCAAAGACGGTGCGTTACCATATTGGCCTGCCTTGGAGCAAACTTGAAACTAAAACATCTATGTTGTCGACTAAAGGAGGTTGTTAAATAGGTTCCTCCTGCCATATTATGGATAGAATTAAAGGCGTAATTCTATTATCTTGGAGGATCAAGTTTCTCGTTCAATATATTATTTGTGTAGCTCAATTGTTCTAATATATCAATTTCAAGTTGTGTCTTTAGAGAAGCAAACTTCTTGCCCGATGTTGTAGCATAATTGGGTCATCATATTAACTTAGCTTTCTGGGAATCTGTCCTTCCCTTGTCAGTTGTAAATGCTCTCATAGGAAGTGGTTGTTGTAGGAGTTCTTCCCTGATTTGATATTTTTTATACAACTTTACTGCAATTGAAGTGCGAGTTATAGTGTTAAAGAAATTTACTATGCCAGTGATTTGAAGTGTGAAGCGTTTGATGCAAAACGTTGTGAACAATTGACTACATCTCTGGACTCAAAATCCTAGATTAAGCTGCTGGGTAACGATAAGTTCGTAGACTCCACTAATATCCTAAATATAAAAACCAATAATCGAACAGGGCTGCAAACAAACGTTTGCATCAACTTATGTGAAGAACTACATGAAAGTACTCCATAGAAACCAGATGTAACTCATTCGCTACTAGGCTCGCCTGAACATTTCTTCCCTCCTTATGGCTCATTGTGTATCGAGACATTATCCACAATCTGTAAAGTAGAACAACTTTATAAATTACGCAAAGAACAAAGTTTCACCCAGTGTTTGGGGCTAAGGACAGAAATAAATCTAAGAGGTCCTAGATTTCAAATCTTGCCAAGCAAAGAAACAAGATGTAATAATTGGGTTGTGATGTTACTGGCTAGAGTTTTTTCACTGGTATTTATATGCAATTATCATGCTAATAAAATTTAACTCTAAGAGGTCCTAGATTTCAAATCTTGCCAAACAAGGGAACTGATCAATGGGGATGTGAATAAAATAGCAAATAACTGGAATATAAAATAACCAGATACCTTGAAGTTGCTACATATGCAAACAATAATTTGCAGTTTTTATTTTTCCCAATGAGAACTTATGACATAGCCTTGAGGGAACTGATCAGCCAGAAATACACAAACACATGTAAAGAAAAGTATCTTAAAATGGTTCAAGAAATGATCGATATAAGGTAGTTGTTGAAGACATGGCATGCACTCTGTCAATCCTACCATATCTCATACTAAAACCTAATAGATTTGATCACATATATATGTACCACTATGGATCATCAAACAAGATGATAAAATTTGGAGAAAGAAGATTTTGGCCCTCTCTATCTTAATATGGATCTTTTATATATGAATCCATGATCACAAAGTAAAATATTTTCCACTATATTTAAAATAATTATCTTCAGTGAAAAAAATGTGAAAAAGCCAAGAAGAATGAGGTGAGAATGATCATTTATGCTTTGTTGCAAATGAAAAACCTCCATGATCAGTAACTCATTGAGCACACTAATTGGTTTGTTTTGGCATCCAATATTATCTGCAATGGGGCTTCTCGCAATTATTCGACATATTAAAAAGAATGAGAAACAAATACATCTACTCATGGTGTAAGTCTACGGGCTTTTTGTATAATATATAGGAATACAATGTATGTCTCTTTCTTTTATTCTTATTGTTTTTGTTGATGCAGTGGGCTTGAAAATTCATGTAACGAAGGCTATTTAAGATTGGAAAAAAAAAATGAAGAATCATACAGATGTACAAGCCATCGATGAAAGTGTGTTCAAGGATTCATGTAACGTAGGCTATTTAAGACTAAACATAAACAATTTTGGGTTACATTCCTGTTAAAGTCACTAAATGGTTCTTTTTTCATTCAGTACAAAAAAAAATATCCCCACCAAATCATTTCTGTAGGAATGATTTTGGGAAAAAAAAAAATTAAATATTACTCTAAGAAAATAATTTTCAGAATTCAACTTTTAAAGCATGTTTTCTTATCCCCAAAAGTCAATTAAAAAATTAAGAATAAAAACAAGTCAAATAAGTAAAAGAAAATTATTGTCTTACAAGATACTGACCACTTGGGAACAAGAAAGTTGCTTTTCCTACATGGGAAATCTTTTGAAGAACTGACCTTTTTTCTTTTGAAATTTTTTGTTGTTGTTTCATTTTTTGGTAAATTAGGGAAGTATATTACAATAATTTGATGTTTTCATTGTTAAACGGCGACACACGTGGCCCGTGGATTACCATTGTACTGATATATACTGTCCCAAGTTAACCACCTTTAGGTGTTGAGTTTTAATCACAAAAGGACTCGGTACAATTGGGTATTATCCACCTACTTATAAGTTATATTTTATTTGTCACTTTTCTGATGTGGGATCTCTCCTCTTCAACACTCCCTCTCACGTGCAACCTAATTTTCTTTGGAGGTTTGCACGTGTAATTCATTTGGTCCAATTCCAACATTGGAAATTGGTATATGCAGATTTGGTTCAATTTCCACATCAGAAATTTGTATATGTGGTCCAAGGCTCTCTATGGACACTTGGTATGCAACCAATCAAAATTTCTCTAATGGCAATTCGATAAACCCAAAATTGGGTCCATTATGCTTGGGAAAACCCTATAGGGATCACTATTGTACTGATACTGTCACAACTTAACCACCTTTAAGGTGTTGAGTTTTAATCACAAAAGGGCTCGGTACAATTGGGTATTATCAATCCACTTATAAGTTGCATTTTATTTATCACTTTTCTTGTGTGTGATATATCATCTTCAACAGTCATTCATTTTATTCAATGAGAAAGAACAACAAAAGAAGAAAAATATTACCTGCATTACTAAAGTCGTCAGCTAGAGATGTGCTATCAAGATCAGATCTCTTATTTTCTGTAACACATACAATGCTAAGTCAGAAACCCTTGGAAGTAGAGTCTAAAAGGAGACCAAATGAACAAAAATATAGTGAATTACTTTAACAAGAAGCACAAACCAAAATAGGAAAACGTGTTATGACGTGATATACATAAAATGCAACATACATAAGAGACGCAATATCTATTGTCTCTTCAATTATCTTGCATTTCCTCCACTTAGTAGTTTTATTTTTTTCGTAGAGATTGACTAGAAAATGGCAATGACTTTGAACCAAATTCTTCTAATATAAATTGATCAAATGCTGAATGTTTTCTTTGATCATATTTCACAAGGGAATAATTTAATTCTTGTGATTCAATTTCTTTAATTCTCAACTCCATCTATTTGCAGCGCCACATCACAGGACGTATAAAGGTTCTCCCGTGACTTGTCAACTTCTTCTTGAAATGGAAATATATGCAGTTGGGATAGTAAGTCAATAGAGATCATGTTGCAACATGTCTACATTAGTCTAAATAAGTTGATATTTTGATCAATCAATTTATTTCGGTTCACTTTCTTTTTCCTCCCTCTTATTCTAATGATGATCATGAACATAGGCATCACTCCTCAAGGATAGTGGAGGTTGTGTACATTACAGTGTACACTCAGTTATCCACATACGCTTAACGAGTTTCAGTGATCACTTAGTTATTCACATATTCTTAGAAATTAGATCGACCAACTCATAATATTATATGGCCTGAAGGAATTTAAACATAGAAAGTAGATTGCCATTGTTCAAGACACTGCAAAGAACAACTGTTTCTGCCAAAGCTTCACTGAAATTATTTCTAGGAGCATTTTAGTTATGTCTAAAAAAAAATTAAAAAAAAAACCCTTGTAACATAGATTTATAATAACTACACATACACTAAAAGAAAACAGACATAATTTTAAATTATAATTTTTGTTTCTACACAAAATAAGAAATTAGAATGTTAGAAATGCAGTAAGAACTGTGACACACCTCATTTGAAATGCACTACTAAATGCATCAAAAGTAGATTTCAAACCGTTTTCCCCGAAGAACTGGGATTCCACTTCACCTTCACTAAATCCAGAAAAATTCTCATTGTCTGCAAAGGAGCTTGAATATTCAATTGCATGTTATTAGACCTGGCAAGCGAATTTCATTAAAAAGAAAGAATAATCTACTTTACTGTGCGCTCATGTATCAAAGGTTAACACAAACATGGATTATCTCTATATCTAACCTTAAATAAAAGTATTCTTCAATATAAACTTAGGCATTGAAATGAGGTCCAATTCGGACATAAATGAGTTTGGAAGTCATTTCAATATCTGTATATGTAACCCAAAAATCCATAACAGAATGACTAACAGGAGTTTGGAAGTCATTTCAGTTTCAAGTGTTCTTCGTGTTGAGTCACTGAAACATTGTCATCTGTTTCACCAGACTAAAGCGTTTGGTTGCCTATGAAAAGCAGAAAACTTGAATTCTGAACTGAGTAAAGACTAGCAAGCTTAACTACATTCAAGTGAGCCTGCTCACATATATATAAAAAAAATAATTATTTATTTTTTCATATTTTTCCACAAACAAAATCGTTTTCCTTTTTGTATTGGGTATGTTATAATACTATTCTTTCTAGGTTTAATTAGCAAACACTTTGTCTCAGCTTTACTAGCTAGGAATCTTTTTCAGTCCGGGAAATAAATTATCTATAAAAAGAGGTATTGGCCTCGTATTCTTCAGAATTTATGCAAACAGTTTCTGTTTGAGAGTGAACACTTAGCTAACTGAGATTAATCGATATGAAATTTCCGAACATGTCTCAAGAAGACAACAAGTGGACGATGGATGGAGATAAGAAAGACTATTCACATGAAGATCGTTCATATAAAGACCGTTCGTGTCCACCAGCTCCCAAAAAGAAACAACCATCTTTGAGATATAATGACTTTTTTGGAGGTCAGAATCTGAATATGAATTTTGACCAAGAGGATCGAAGGAATAAATAGAGGATATGGTATTAGAAATTAACAATTTTGATTTGGTTTGCTTCAAGATTACTTTGATAGCTGTATTTATATAATGACAAGTTTCCGTTTAGTGATGCAATAATTGAATGACAAATTTTATGTAAGAATGTGTTTGTTAATCTTACATTTTTATCAATATTGGCTATTAATTTTGAGAAACTTACATTTCAATTTACACTTGTTAAACACACATAGACGAGCTATAAGCTAAGAAAATGAAATTAAAAAGATTTCTTGCCCATTTCATTTCATTTGGGTATTGAAGATTTCTTTCCGCTTTCTCTTGCAAATGGAACCCATTCTTTTTGTTTTTATGTTTTTTTTGACTGAAACATATAGAGAAATTTTATATACACTCCCCAAACCTCTTTACACACACCCTCTACTCAATACACCATTACTTTAATTTCTCATTCTAATGTTTTACTAAATACACAACCCAATATACCTAAAATGTTTCTAACCACAAAAAAAAACATAAAATATATTATTTTTTTACTATATCTTATCTAATATGATTAGTATATCAATACACACACACACACACACACACACACACACACACATATATATATATATTGATATTTGTAGAGGTCAATATTGATTTCTTTTGTTGGTCTCAAAAAGTCATTAAAAGTTAATATTGTTCTTCAAATCATAAACATGAAATAATAAAAGTACACTATGAAGAACACAAAACTCAATGCCTCATAGAGTGTGTTTGGATGAAGAAGAGTCAAAAGTGTGTATGGATGAAGAGAAAAAGAAGTAGATAAAATTAATAAAATGATGACACAATCGATCTCTTAACATGTATTACTTTAAAAATTGAATTAATTTGTGAAAATATATAAATGAATCGACTAATTATCCAAATTTTCCATCTAAACTTCCATTATAATAGATGTCATCTCAAATTTCCTTGTCTTTTTTTACTATATTAATTGTTTTTTTTTTTTTTATAAAAAAAATTGATTTTGATTTCTGCATTTTCATTTGTTTTATATTTTGGTCATTTCATATAACTACAAAATTTTATTTTAATTATAAAATATTATGGATGTGTATTAAGTAGTTAAAGGGAGTGTATTTTTTTTTGAATCGGAAGTCAAGAATGTATTATAAAAACTCAGTAGACTATACAAGAAATAACACACCCGGAAGGGCCAACAATAAGAGTTACCCCCTATGACTATCAAATACCTAGTTGCACCTAGGTCTTTAACAACCAAAAGTACATCCATCTTCTCAAAACTGTTTGTAGCGCCTTTATTTCAGCAGACTCGTTCCACTTAGAAGTGTGGAATAAAGTTGTTCACCCAAATGGAGAACCTACCCCAAAATAGAATCCCGTTTGGGCCATAAAAATTCAGTCCAACCAAATGAAGGCATCCAAACAAAAATAAGGCCCAATACCAAGAGATGTCGAACCTAGCAAATCTACACCACCACCAGCTCGTCAATAGCGCCGATTCCAGGGAGAAAAACCTCCACCACCGACAAGGTGGCCCCTGAACACGACAGAAACACACTCCCACCAAAACCTCGTCTAGCGACAACAACCAAATGTTCACCGTCGACTGTGTCACCCTCAAACCTACCGAGATCACCGCCGCCGCATTAAAGTGGTTCCCACCACCCAACCAGCCCCAAGACACACTGGATCCAGCGCCCATAACCGCTGCCATCCATGAACGCCGGAGAAGATGAATCTGAGCATCTGATCTGTTGCGAAGCCGAAGCAGTCAAACCTCGTCGATTTCCATCTTCTTTAGCGTCGGTGAGGGGAAAAGAAAGGACGGCATAGCCACCCTTCCCAATCTAATGTTTACAGCCAAGAGGCCGTTGATTTGTCGAACCGCCACCGCCGCCGAAAGATGTCGTCTGCGTTCGTAGGGTTTCTCCAAGGAGAGAGCGAGAGAGCATGTCTCCAGAGATGCTAGACCCCAATGCTGGAGTCCAGCCGTACCCATCATCGCAAAAGCCTCTGCCGCCGTCGTCACTATCCCACAACCCTTCACCCCCAACAAAGAAAGAGAGGGCGGCTAGGGTTAGGATGAGAGAGAGAACGCGAGCCATGACCAATTTATTTTCTTTTGCCTTTGGATTTTTTTTTTTAAGGGAGTGTATTTAAAACTCCTCAAACAGATAATAGTTCTGATCACTTTGACATTTACAGTTTATTAAAGTTACACACCCCTAAGAGTCTACCACTCAAAGTTTCCTCAAGTTTATTAGGATGACCTTTCATACGACACAAGTTTCCTCGTAAGTTTACAGCATGGTTCGTTCCTTCAGTTAATGACTTTGTCTTGCGGAAATGTCTAGTGCCTTTGGCTTCGTATTTACGTAAGGTTTTGAAACAGCCAGAAATATCACTTTATTCATCCAATTATATTTGGGTCGATACTTTGGTCACTCAACTTTTAAAAACTTCATTTTTGTCTATCAACTATACCGTTGGATATCATTTTGGTCGTTCCGTCTGTTTTCTTCCATCATGAGGGAGAAGAATGTCGTTTATATTAGGCAAGAGAGTTTTACGTTTAATTAAAATAAATGGCCACTAATAATTTCTATCTTGAAACTACCCTTGGAGTTAAGGGGGATCTCACATTTTAATAGAGAAAAACAGATGGAATGACCAAAGTGATAATACGGTGGTATACTTGAATGACCAAAATGAAGTTTTTAAAAGTTTAGTGACCAAAGTGTCGAACCAAACATAATTGGATGACCAAAGTGATATTTCTTCATTTGAGAAATATCTAATGGCTTTTGCCGTTCTATTTTGGTTTGGGAGCAGAAACGGTAACTTTTCCCCCAAATCACCACATCTCATATGATGCCATTGAGATTCAAATGTGTGATTCAACGTTGTCAAAATATCAAAAAACCACTAGGCGATGGCTCACTGAGCACAACCAAGAAGAGGTAAATGATAATTGAGTGAACCTTGTTACTACATGCATTAAAGCGTAGATTTCAAAGCACAATTCGTAACGAAAAGATTCCAGGTTACATTCCAGCACACATACAACTAAGCCAGAAAACCGTTTTAGCAAACCAGAACACAGCATATTCTAACCTGCTGAGCATATTCTAACCTGCTGAGCACTTCAACTAACATCTAATATTGCAGATGATTCCTATATGGCCTATCTAACATGACAAACTGCCTCTTGTGGAACAAATATGAGCAACAAATTTATATAAGGGATGCTGTGCTATTTATCCATCCAAAGGACCTACGCTTCGCCTTTGGGGAAGTGAAACTAAGCCCAAACATTCCCTTGAGGGCCTGCCCTTGCTCCGCAAACCTGACCAGCTTTGCAACAATGGAAGCACTCTCCGTTACGTGGTTTATATCCTCTGTGTTACTCCATAGGCGGTTTGCCAGCTGCAGCCTTCTGCGCTTTGAGTCGAGTGCAATACCCCACTTCTCAAAGAGACGCTTCCTCTCTTGTGCCGAAAACCTTCGCTGCATCAGCTTGCTTAACATTTGTCTCTCACGAGCAATAGCTTTCTTACTGTGTATCAAAATACATGTCAGATTATATAAAGGTACAGATATCAGTTGCTGCGTGAATTATATGTTCACAAGTCCAAAGTTTACAGACTCTAAAACACAAGTCTACAGAATCATGTGACAATCTATTTACTCATGGGCTATTGGCTGGTATTAAAAATTCAACTTGTGATCCGCTAATGTTGCCAGTTGGACCTGATTTAGATAAACTGACAAATATATTTAATGCAAAAATGACAATGATCAAGAAGATTTTACAAAATTGAGTAGCAACAGAATGAAAGGGAATGTGTTAGTAGAGGGAGAGAGAACCTTGAAGCCAAAGTCAAAGTCTGACCATCTTCCACAGCCTGATCTCCATGGGAATAAGTTTCCTTTAGGAAAGAAAGTCTCCTGAGCTCTACCTCCATGTAAATGGAATCTGCAGGATCACCTTTGAATAGCAGGAAAAAGTAGGTTCTGTGGACCACTGATATGCAGCAAGTCTCCCAAAGTTCAAATATGGCCTTTTGCTGTCTCTCAAATTCCAGAGGCCAATCAAGAGTTTTCGATAATTTAAGCATTGGATCAATTCCTACGTCTTTCACACTCTTTTCAAACTTTCCAGCTGCTCCTGTTTCATGGTCCTGCCACATTCAGAGCAATACAATGAAGCAAAAAAGAGTCATAAGAAGTCCAAACTCGTATACCCAAAATGAAAAAGAAGTGCACTTGCATTACGTGAGCTGTGAGAACATGCAACTTAAATGCTTAAAAGGTGACATAGACCACAATTGAACGAGCCACATCAGCTTGTAGATATCTATAAACATCGTATGCTCCCCACGTTTAGCCAATATGAAGTTTTGAACTTTAAGCATGAGACTGTTTAACATTTCAGTCGCATGTTACAGAACCATCTAGGACATTCATAAATATAACATTTCAATATAAAAACCCACTTCAGATAAAAGAACGTTCTCTGGATAAAGCAAGGTGGGCATGCATAAATGATGGCTTTTCTAATTTTTCTTGTAGCAAAAATGTTGAATTCGTACACATTCTTACCTCATTGCTGACATTTTGCTTGTCAAACTCGAGCTTTGTCGCCATTTGCTTTAATTCTGTAACAAAAGTATGGACGCTAGTAATATCCTCGCCAGCAGTACTCTGTGCCCCTAGCTCATCCGCAGCACTCCCAATGGAAGACTGAGAATCATTTCTTGACAACCTTATGCTGGAATCATAACTTAACAGAGGAAACTTCCTCCCAAAACCTTCAGGTCTCCCAGGAAAGCTTTTCTCAAACCCATTACTTGGGGTTCTCTCCCCTATATCAGGAGAAGATGAGCCAGTCATGAGACTTTCTCTACAACTCCAACTCCTGGTTAACTTAAGGCTTCTAGAACTTGAGATATCTGATGTCCGTACATCTTGCATCCTACTGATATCATTCATGGGGGTTATTACTTCTTGACCAGCTACACTTGAATCCCCATCTACTGTCAAGGAGAATGTTCCTTCATTTGCAACTGTTGATGAGGAAAGGGATCCACAATTCTTGTCTATGCTCGACTCTTCCATTTCAATACAGCGAACCTCTTTGCAATAGTCATTGGTGTCAGCAGTATCATCTAGACTCTGATCTTCAGAGTTCTCTGGAAGCTGGGTGTATGAGTCCTCAGGACTGCTCTCACCGTCTCTGTCTTCAAAATGTGGATGACTGAAATTTCTGACACCATTTGAATAATGTGGATCGGCAATGCCTGATGACTCTGATACTGAATATTCATCATCTGACATATTCCTGGCTTGCCATTTAGGATGACTATCTGTAGTCTGTTAGTGAGTAAATAAGCAAGAATTAGAAAAAATATGGGCATTAAGATGTAATGAAACTACATGATACAGGGCAATATAATATGTACTTGTCTGGTGTAATGAAACTACATGATACAGGGCAATATAATATGTACTTGTCTGGAGTCATTATCATTTCCAACCATCCTCAATAAGTCCTCCACTCGTGATTGAGCAAGATCTCGTTGCTTTGTCAGCTCTCTAATTTCCTTATCCATCTGCACAAAAAAGATGTTATGCTTTAGTTTAAATGCATTTGAATTTACATGGACATATGTGAATCTAGTGCCTCAACCCAATTAGACCTAATTAAGATGTGTAAATGGAATTTTTTTTTAACACTGATCTTAATCATCTTATGTTTCTGCATCTTAAGCAATGTCATCCCATCTATTACAGGTACTATCCCCTAACTGTAAATAGAACTTTATATTGAGAATCTCTACCTTTTCAATCTGAAGATCTTTCTTTTTGAGTAATGCTACATAATCAGAAGCTGAGGAAGGAGGGCCGGGTGTTCTCAGCTCACTCTCCAATCTAGCTAGCTCTTTTTGCAAATGCTTAACCAAGGCCTTGTCTGACATGACTACATTGACCTGCGCTTTTGTAGTCACTTCTTTTGCGCAACAGGCAAACAAAAGGGTGTTTCTAGTTTGCTCAACATGGGTTCTTGCAGGGCTCAAAGTGCAAATAATGGCAGTTCTAGCATTACCACCCAAGCAAGGCTGCAGTATGCGTGTCAGCTTAGAATCTCTGTAGTTGATGTGTCCATGTCTTCCTTTACTGCGATGAATTAAATCACAACAATGATGAAGGTAAAGTTAATATCATTCTCAAAAAACAAAAAAAATTGATATCACTAAGATTAAAGGACAGGAAAAGGTAATAGGACATAGAAGGAAACAAAAGTTTTTAGGAAAACTCCTATTTAATTAAAAAAATTTAAAAAAATTAAAAAAAACACAGATTAAAACATGACATATTGTTGTTCTAATCAGTGCTAAATACAGAATACATATGCTCATCAATAAAATATATCTTAAGAATTGATATATATATATATATATATATATATATATATATATATATATATATATATATATATAGTCAGGTAGATGAACACTGGTAGACAGAACACTCTACAACAGGTAATAATAACTTATTCAGTGACGGCTGTCAATTGAACTTGAAAGACATACTCGGACATTAAAAAGTTACAAAGAGGAGGGACTAGACAACCTTAGCTTGCGTATAACAGTCCCAAGAGTTAGCAAACTGCGATTAATGTGGCAGCCTTCTTTTAATCTGGTCCCAGCAGATAATGCCTGAGATGCACGCTCGCTTCCTGCTAAGTCCACAAAATTCTGCAACAAAAGTAATTCAACAATGAAGTCATTAGTAACATTAACAGGAGTTTTATCAGTTCACAAATCCCGATACATAATTGATCAGTATGTACCACGCTAGCTGCAAGGGTGGTTGAGTTCCCTTTGCCTAAGAACTCACGAGCAGAACTTTCAATTGCCTACAAGTTTTATAAAAGTAGGATTACACAGAGAATTATACATATTGAAATCTACATTAAGAAAAACTGGAAAACCGCAGATAAACGGGACGCACCAATCTAATTATTTGATGTGATCTAGAGCTTTTCTCATTCAATAAGGTCTCCCCTATCTGTCTTTGAGCTGCCAAAATATGCCAAAAATAATTTGAGAAACAACACTTCACAGTAAAACGATAAGTTTTTTACAATGCTTTACCTTCACAAATAGAAAGAAGCTCCTTCAAATGGCTCCAATCCCTCAATGTTTCCTCAGTGATTTTCTCTACAATAGTCCCCCGCTGAGAAGAAGGGGCAAGTGTTAAGAAAGAAATTAATATGTACAAAGGAAACTATTGTATTCAAGAAATATAAAGGTTGCTACCTCAGGATCATCTAGTAGCCTGAGTGGAGTGTTATCTGTGCTTAGAAGGTCTCGAACAGCTTCATTGTATATCTCAATCGCTGAAAACTTAACAACAAAAGCTCTTTCCTCATGCTAAATGGAATAACAGTGTCAACATTAGTCTCGTTGCAACAAAGAGTATTTACGACGATGAGATTTAACCTTTAAATGAAAGCATAAACCTAATTCTTACCCTATTTAGGCAAAGATTTATGAAGATGAGATTTAAAGCTATAATTGAAAAACAGCATACAACTGTAAGTAGTTTTTCTTACCCTATGTATATAGTCAAATATTTCTGCTACTGTGAACTCTGTGATACCATTCATGGTGTACGTTTTCCCACTGCTTGTTTGACCATATGCAAAAATACTCGCTAGGAAAAAAAAAATTAGGTATAAGCTCTTCACTAGTTGCATAAGTGAGGTACTATAACACAGCCACAGCATAGATTGTTATACTTACAGTTGATACCATTGACTACTGAAAGAGCAATTTGTTGGGCCCCTTCTTCATAAACCTGTCTCGTAGGGCAATCTCCTCGAAATACTTTGTCTATCACAGAAATAGAAACAAAAATAATGAACTAGTTATACCTCATTAATTCATGAAATGTTACTAAACCTGTCCATTCCCAGAAAAAAGCTACTGCATGACATAATAGTAACATTATGATCTCAAATTCAAGCACCTTAGATGAAGTGTGCGAGTAACATTACGCAAAGATGAGAATTCCCTTACCGAATGTGTAGGCATTTGGAAATGTAGACCCTTCCCGCAGTGTATTTCTGTATAAGATGGTAGTGTCATTGATGCATTCCCAATCTGCTACTTCATTCGATGCAAGCTCCTTCTCACTCAAGGGCCTCAACCTGACCAAAACTAGAATCTTCTCTTCGCGACCACCAGCTCCCTGCATCTTCTCCCACTTCATGAGATCTTGCTCGCCAATTGCCCCCATTATATCCACTTTCCGATCAAACAGTCTTCTCCACCCCAACAGCCAATTAATTAAGCGAAACAATCAACTTTCTCAAAATCAAGCTAAGCCAAATCCAAGCAGTAGTACATCAAGTCACTCTTGTTTCCCCCAAAATGCAATAAGACTTAAACGTAAAAAGCAAGGTTGGTTTGCAGCACTTGCCAGAAGACATATAAATCAGGCTGACCACATTATCTGCAATAACAAGCTAAATCACGGTTACCATCCCAACCACCTCAAGGAAAAGCAACACAAACATTAAACCCACAAATGCTAATTACCAGTCACAATCAGCAACAGCAAAGCTTAAACATGTCTTTTAATTAAGCCTTTTGAACCCAACTAACTTAAATTAATCAAAAGAAAGTGAACAAGGGTCGTCGTGGCTACAATCAACCCCCCAGAAGACATAGTCATTAATTAAATAAGCTACTTAATCATAGTTTTGTTAAGGATTAAATCATTGATTTCATTAAAATATCTATAAAATAATGGACCATACAAAAAGATCGCATTTTTTATACGTCTTTGATGTACGACCAAACAGCATTGTCAATTCTAGAGTGGTCACCCACTACTATGCTTCAGAACCAAGTAACGCAGCAAGTCTCGCATCAGAATCTTCAAGCAACAATCAAAGTAAAATTCAAGCTTCTCAGTAATTCTTTTTATTTTCACTCGGTAAAAAAAAACACAGTCAAGCTGACAAAAGCCACAGAGATTTTTACCTTTGTCGTGTTTTCACCAAAACCGTTAAGAGCTTGCAAATGTGACCAAACAAAGTACGACCACACACGAAGCTTCTCTGACAAAACGCCGTCGTTTCCGCCTGGTCAGTCCGAGCTCTGTTACTTCTGCTCTGTCATCCTGGAAAAAAGAAACAGTTACATTTATTACTCATTTTTCTTCTAAATTAATCGAAATAAAAATAAGCAAAAAAATTTAATGCACTAGACGTTCGAGCTATGAAAAAAACAAATCCAACGGCTAATGGCTTCGAGAAACACAAAAATGTCGAAGCAAATCACAGATTGCCAAATCTCAGAAACTCCAATCTGATTACCTCTTCGGTGCTGGAATGATGAGAGAGAAAAATAAGGAAGAGGAGGAGAGACTGAGATTAGAAAAGCGAGCTCAGATTTAGTGAGGAAGAAGAAGAAGAGAGCTTTAAGAGTCCTCACAAGAATAAAGCGAGGGAGAAAGAAAAAGCAGAGCAGAGAATGCGAGGAAATAAAAGAAAGAGCAGAACGGGAACGGAAAAACCGTAAGAGGGGAGCTTCGATGGAACAGTAAAAATCGGCGATTAATTAAACGGACCACGTCGCCACGATCTGAACTGGAAAAGCTAAAGAGACGGTTGGAAGTGGATGTACTACTAATAAGAAACTTCTGAGCTCTGTCTGTGAAGAATGACTGTTTTGCCCTTCGGGCTTTCTGGGGGAGAGAGAGGTGAAAGAGGGGGTTGGAACTGGAACTGGAACTGGAACGGAGTAATGAGGGCTTTACGCGTGTGGGATGGTAGGTTGGGGTTTTGTAACTGTTTTGGTTTTTGTTGGGGTTTGAGGGCCGTTGGATATGTGTGGGGTTTGGCCTTTTGGGAGTTGACGGTGGGGATTGGACGGTGGAAGGGAGTTGAGTAAAAGAACCGAAAAGGGAAAAGAGATAGAAGTCGGGGGGGTCATGTGATTGCGGAGGCAGTGGAACTGGAAAAGTGGGTGTAAGAATCATTACAAGCATTTTGACCGGTTACTTTGTATGCCGAAGAATTACCGTACCAACCAAGAAGCAGAAAAAGTAATTTTGTATTTCAAGTGGGGGTAAAAAAAAATCTTAATTTACCAAAAAACGACAATCTTAGAGACTTACACACTCCCACCAAGTACGGACCAAAGAGCAGCTCTCAAAGAAAGAGGTCGCTAATTAAGAGACTAAAGAAACATAGTGCATGTTTGGTACTCAGGACTGCATTACACTATCTTTTTCTTCTAGACTGTACCAGATCATTCATTCTCAAAAAAGAAAAAAAAAATAGCTGGCCTGAACTAATGTAAATTGCCTTAAGTTGTATTAATATTGATCCATGTTTATTTGGTGTCACAATGAGCCAATGAGCAATTTTGCTTGGTTTATGATTAAGAAGCAATGTATTATCTAAGGATAGCCAATAAGGACCCACCGTAACACCATTTAAGAATGTCAGAATGTAAACAAGGTGTTACATAACCTCATTTATTTCCGTACCTAGTGACATCAAATAAGGTAGTTACTAGACTGGACTCCTTATTTAGTACAAACCCAATTATCTCAAGCCAACAAACGTGCACATAGTGTTTTAAGGTTATACTAGACACACCCCACACACTATGTGTATGGAAATTGATTTAAAATAAAAAAGTAAATAAAAACAGAGAGAATGAGTGGGAAGTTATAGAGAGATGAGTGGGAAGTTATTGAGAAATTTTGTGGGAAAATAAATTAGAATATTTCTGAATATTATTTTATTTATTATTGTTTTGTCCTTTGTTTATTAAAATTTAATCTATAGTGAAAGGATTAAAACGTATTTTCATAGCCTTTTTGGCTAACAAGACATGTTCTCTTAATAATAGTATAGATGAAGAATGCATTGACCAATCAAAAGTAAGTTTTGACGCTTGAGGGGAGGAGGGTAGCACTTGATGATCTCAAGAGATGTTGGTTTCATCATAGGACACATATGATTTGTTTAAGGGTAGTAGTACTCAAACGACCTTGCAATAGCACGGACAACTTAAGCACAAGTAAAAATGTTTGTCCAGTTATGATGGTCATCCATCAGGGATGGAAGGAGCTAAGGTTGAGAGTGATTGTGTTGTGCTTGTAGCTGCTCTCAACATGGGAACTTGCAATATGGCGAAGGTAAGTCCAGTTATTGATGAGGATTGTAGGGAATTTATTAAAACGTTTGAGTGTTTTGTAATCTGACATATTTACCATGAAGCAAATAGAATTGCCCATACACTAGTAGGCCTCATCATTTGGCCCTCCGGCTCTAGCCCGCCCTACCCTATAGGGCCGAAGCTCTATCCGGCCCTCCATTAGGGCGGGCCGGCCCTAGCCTCTTTCAAATAGGGTAGGGTAAGGGTCAAGCAAATGAAACCCGGCCCCACCCTACGGCCCGGCCCTATTAGGCCCTTTAGGGCCAAGCCCTACCCAGCCCTAAAGGCCCGCCCTACTTGGCCCTTTTAGGCCCTAATAATAAACTATTTTTTTAAATATGTTTATTTTATTTTACATACAATACAACTTATCGTTTTTTATAAGGTTTCTGTCTTTTATTTATATTTGTTGTGAAAAATAACAATGGTTTTTGAGTGATTTGATAGATGATAAATGAATTTAACCTATTAAACTTATATTTATCAATGCCTTAAGTTAAATCTAATGCATATATCTATGTAAAATATGATTATATAAAAATAAAAGAGTCTTATATTACACGGTATAACTCTTTAGCTAATTTTAAGAAGAAACTAAAAATAATAGCTAAATTTTTATTAAACAAAAAAAAGCCACGTTCGGCCCATTTCGGCCCTATTTAGCTCTATTCGGAGGACCGGCCCGACCCGCTCTTTTAGCCCTAACAGAACGGGCCGTTAGGGCGGGTAAGGGCTTACATATTAGAGTCTCGATCCGGTCATAAATTTTGTTGACTTTGGTCAAGTCCTACCCGGTCCTACCCTAAGTCCTAAATTTTAGGATAGGGCCTAGCTCGGCCCGACCCATAATGAGGCCTAGCCCGGCCCGACCCATGATGAGGCCTAGCCCATAGTATGGCGCACTTTGCTGGTCTTGATTAAATAGTTGAGTTTGGATTAGCTGAGGTCCCTCATTTCACTTAGAATATTCTCTGTAAGAATAAATATGAAGCTCTTAATGTGACTCGTGGTAGAGGTACTACGCGCCCCTGGATATCATATGGTATATATTATTGATATAAATAATGGGAGTGAGCCTCCCGAATCGGGCAGGTTATTATAAACCCTCCTCCTTTCAAAAAGTAAATTGTTTCACAATTTTTTAGTTCATTCGAAATAAGTCTTTCAGTTAATGAAACCAGACTTATGTTTTTGTTGCCTTTTGGTTCTTATTGTTTCTTTTAAGTGGTTTTAAACCAGACTTATGAAACCAGACCTATCTAGCTGCGCGTCCTTGAGGCGGCATCGTCAGACGGGTAAGAAGGAAAGATCTTGAGTCTGGTCGACTATGGCCTTGACGGAATAGCAGTTGCAAAGCGACAGTGGCAGAGCCAGAAATCTAAACTTACTAGGGCACAAAAATTATATATATATATATATATATATATATATATATATATATTAACATGTCAAAACATACCCGATTTTGAAAAATAATTTGAAGAAATTTATAATTGAGTTAAGTCGATATATGTTGCAATTTACAACAGTTTTCCAATTGTAACATGTACAATAAAGGGAAAAAGACCATTTGCACAAAAAATTTGAAAAACTTGCCCATTTCAATGTTACCTACCCATTCCAATGAATCTTGATAAAAATACCTAATTACCCTATACTAAAACCATATATAAATCTCTCTCTCTCTAATTAGGGTTTCACTTCACCCTCCTCCTCCTCTCCTGTACCACCACCTCACCACCGGAAACCACAACCTATGCCTTCATTTGCTCCACCAACTCGGCCTCCACCGCCGCCCACTTCCTCAGACGAGGCTGATCTGCCTCATGTTCCTCCTCCGTCGGATTGGGGAAGAGCAGCGAAGGGTGTCCATATCTGGACTGCAGCGAGCTTCAGACGATGGGCTTCTTCGTCGAGGTCGAGGTCGAGGTCGAGGGGCGGCGATCCGGGTCCAGAGGCTTCAGATATGTTGTATTGTGGGAGGGAGATGTGTTCTTATAGGCTTTTTCTGGTTATAGGAGGAGGAGGGTGGTGTTGCTTTTCGTTGCAGTGATGAGAGTAGAGCTGATCGAGGTTTGGGATTTGGGTGTGGAGTGAAGATGTGGGGCTGAGATTGATGGAGATGAAGAAGAAGAAGAAGAAGAAGAAGAAGAAGAAGAAGAGGAGAAGGGGAGATAAAACCCTAACCCTAGAAAATGGTCTCCATCACTATATGGCAGCAAAGCAATGAAGGAGCGAGGCTAGCGGCAACGGCGACGGAAAGAAAAAAAACTAGGGTTTTTTTTTTTTTTTTTTTTTTTTTTTTTCTCTTGGTTAGGGTCAGTAATCGATTACTGACCCTCAGTAATCGATTACCGGGGGTCAGTAATCGATTACCGGGGGTCAGTAATCGATTACTAGGGGTCAGTAACCTGATTACTTCATGAAATCTGTAGAGTTTCATTGTATTGTATGTGCAAGTTCTTTATGTTATTGTCAAGTTATCAATGAAATCTTAGTACCAGTATAGTGTGGATGTTTTGTGATCAAAGTTTTACAACTTCATGAACTCTGGTTATGGATTACTGGGGGTCAGTAATCGATTATTGGGGGTCAGTAACATGGTTACTGGAAAATATGGAATCTGTAACCTGATTACTGGGAGTCAGTAATTGATTACTGGGGGTCAGTAATTGATTACTGGGGGTTAGTAACCTGATTACTGACCGATTACTGACTCCCAGTAATCGATTACCGGGGGTCAATAATCGATTATTTACTGTAATCTGTAAATTATTTACTGAGGGTTAGTAACCATCGTCAATAACCTGATTATAAAAAAAAAAAAAAAAAAAAATTAAAAATCTGGCGAAAAAAAAAAATCCGGCGAAAAAAAATATTGGTGCCCGGAATCCGGCGACCAGGCTCCGGCGACCGGCCATGGGAGGCCGGAGGAGTTGGGTGATATTTCGGCAAAGTTTGTTTTTTTATCTTCCACTTTCTCAACACATTATAATTCAAAAATATGTTAGATAAGACAAAAGGACAAAAAAGGAAGAAAAAAAATTAAATTTGTACTAGAATTGAAAAAGATTTGTTCAAATGGGCAATAGAGTTGTTACCTTATGTTGAATAGGGGAAAAAAATAAGTTTGTCATTTGAATGGGCAGTCAGGGGGTCAAATTAGCACCAAATAGACATTTTCCCTACAATAAAAAGGTTAAGAACTTCACGGGTGAGACATTTACAAACTGAAATCAAAATTTAAAACTCAAAGTATATATCATTATCTATAGGCATAATAGCCAAAATGCACCTTAAACTTGGCTCAATTGTCAATTTACACCTTGAGTAATTATGAAATTTTACCTCCTCAACTTGTCAAAAACTACTGATTTGCACCTTATCCGTCAAATCTAACGGTTTCCATCCAATTAAGAGTCACATGTCTTGCACATGAGGGGTATTTTCATTATTTTATATTTATTTAATTTTATTAATAAAAATACACAAGAAATTTATTTTTGTACAATATTTTCTACAATTATATCATTGTATTTGTGACCTAAAAAGTAAAAACTACTTTTGTTGAGATATTTGAGTTCTTTAGTCTTAGACAAATTATATTATGTTTCTTATTAATTAAAATAGTGGCTCGACAATTCAATTTTAGTTATCCACATAGGGTTGATAATAAAAAGGTCAGTTTTACTCTACCTAATGATAAAAAAGTTGGCAACTGTTTGATAATGATAATTAAGTCACCTAACTAAAACTCTTAAAGTGTTGCCCACAAAGTTGTTAATAATTATAACTTATGCCACTGCTGTATAACAGCTCGGTTTCATTTCTCTTGAACTAGCTAATTTCACTCATTCTCTCTTCACTGCCGTTTGCGCCCTCTAGGCCTTTCGCTGTATCCTCCGCACTCCACTAGATCCGCCAACCCCCTCCGTCACGGTCTCCAATCTCCGCTCCTTAATCCTCGACGACTTCGATCAAACGCACCCCTTCGATGTCGCCAAACTCATCGTCCTTTGTGGCAGCGTCCAAGCTTAACCCGACACCGACGTCCTCAAGTCCAGCGCCGTCGTCTTACTCTGCGAGTGAGTTTGATTGCATTCTTTAGGGATTTATCTATCTGTCTTTTATTATTTGTCCATTTCATTATTGCTTGATATCGCATTGTAGAACTGATTGTCGTTTATTCTTTATGGAAATTTGATTCGTACCCATCAACAGTAAAACTGGCTCTAACATGATATGTAATTCGATTCGTGCTATGGATTGATGATTACAGTGATACAAGTTTAGGAAGAAAATTCTTGTATAGGAAACAATGCACTCGTAATTGGCATGATTGGATGAGTTAGTTTGAATTTCTAGGTATCTAAATCGTATGAGAATGCCATTGTTGACAAAAATATTTCCTAGACTATGTGTTTACACTAGTAAAGATTTTATGTGGTGGGTGGCTATATCCCTACATCAAATGTCTGTTGTTGAATCCATATCTTGCATGTAGTTTGGGTCATTGGTTTATGGTTTTGGAGAACCGGAGAGCGAGAGAGACTGTTGAATATGTTTAAGTCAAATTGAAGTCAAACTTTGGATCATTGGATTTTTGAATGGATTTATATTCAGCAAAATTGGAACGTTGGTCATTGAAAAGTCATACTTAAAAGTTAGAAAGGGGATACAAAAAATTGAACTCATATCAACAGAAATGTAGACCTCAACTGTGAAATTGTTTTGTACTGTACTGTGATTTTCGTGGGTAAAATATAAGGTGCATTGTATTTGGATGAATATGCATTATGCTTGACTGTTTTAGCAAATGTCATGAGAGTAATAGGCTAAAAAATTAGGATTTTGCATGTGTAAATGTGTCGGGCATTAGGTAACTAGATAGCATTGTAACAAGTGTGGTAACTGTGCATGTAACTATCCTTGGTATCAAATAACTATAAATGTAACTAGCATTGTAACTAGTGTCGTAACTGTGTATGTAACTATCTTGGGTATCAAGTAGATATAAATGTAACTAGCATTGTAACTAGTGTGGTAACTGTACATGTAACTATCCTTGGTATCAAGTAATTATAAATGTAACTAGCATTGTAACTAGTGTCGTAACTGTGTATGTAACTATCTTGGGTATCAAGTAAATATAATGTAACTAGCATTGTAACTAGTGTCGTAACTGTGTATGTAACTATTTTGGGTATCAAGTAAATATAATGTAACTAGCATTGTAACTAGTGTGGTATCTGTGCATGTAACTATCCTTCGTATCAAGTAATTATAAATGTAACTAGCATTGTAACTAGTGTCGTGACTGTGTATGTAACTGACGAGTCGCCGAAGCGAGCATCAAGCAATAATAACCCTACAATCGTTAGTAGTATAGAATAAGTAGGGATCGTTCTAGCCGGGGATTAAGGGTACCTGAAATATGAGAATGTTAACACAAATTTTCACAAATACATATATGCACACAATTGTCACACTTATATACATATATACAAATTTATTATGGGGGATGAAGATGAGGTTCGGCAGCAAGGCTGCCTCTAAATTCCTAGACATGAATTTAAGACATGAAATTAAATCCTAAAGCTACTATTTACAAGTTTGGTCGACATTCTTTCACAAAGCACTAACACGAAAGCAATCAAAATACATAACAAACAAGCAAGCAAGACTCACGGCAAGATGTTAACATGTTCTAGACTCAACTTAACTCCGACTTGGTTAGCTCCCTATAGGTATTACTAACCGATAGATTTCATAAGTATTTAAGATTAACTTTACGTCTAACCCTAAAATTGTACTAAACATATTTGAGAACTCCTCTAGATGAAAACAAACATGCAAAGTAATTGAGCACGAAATCTTTTGAGTCGGAAACAAATTAAATAAGCAAGGCGTCACCACTTCTTATTAACAAGCATGTTCATTTAAATTACTCTAGCCCTTGTGAAAACAACACAAATTAACATAACCCTAAAGATTACTTAACCCATATTATTTTCGGCTAATGAGATTAACAATCTACATATTGCAATTACATAGACTATCAATCTTTAAGCACACGAATTTAAAGAACAAGTCAAGAAAACCCTAAAACCAAGTTAACATACATTCTTGCCGATTATCCTATTAACTAATTCGTTACATATTTCCCTTACTTTTTAGCATGCAATTTGTATTCTTACATCCAAAAACCACTTAAAGATAAAGAAAACAAATTGAACATACAAATCATAAAACCAAATTTCAATCCAATTCATACATAGACATACAACTTGAAACCAAGAATTCATGCTAACTTCATAGACAAAGTTTAACATAACTACAACAAAAATTACAAAGCCAAGAGAAGGGAGTGGATCACACATTAGAAACCTTGGAGACTTCGTCTTGTATGGATCCGGCGGTTGGTGGTGTCGGATGGAGGCTGCTGCTCGGCAGTGGTTATGTCGACAGCAAGGTACCAAGGTTTCGGCAGAAACTTTGGGTGTGGTGGAGGTGGTTTTGGCTAGGGTTTTTGTGTAGGATTCTTGGGGAAATTTAGGTAGAGCTTTAGCTAGATTTTTGCTTTAGAATGTGACAAGTTTTTCTGTGTAAAAGTTGGCTATTTATAGAGGAAAATTCGGCAGAAAACCTAGGTAGAAAACCTAGTCCAAATCGGCAAAGGCAATCCTTGTGCAACAAGGTTTTGGTTCCTTCCTTTCTTGGTTCTTCTAGGAAACTTCTTTTTCTGATTTTTTCTTCAATGCCTTGGCTTGGTGTCATCCTCTAACCTTCCTTAAGCTTGGACCATCATCACATATGCATTTGTACACCATTTGGTCCATCAAAAACAGAAAACACAAAAAGGGGGCAGTAGGTTCCTGGAATCGGCAGATTTGACCTTGATACAGTAATTCCGGCATATCTCTATCCGTGGAGCTCCGATTGATGCGATTCTAAGTCTCAGATAAAGTAGACACATATGGCCATCTCCTCATAAAATAGTTCGATCAAACTCCTTGTGAGTCGAGGGTTGGGTCAAAGTCCCAGGAAAATCCTGGAAGCCCCTGGATTGAAATGCTCGGACTGCCGTTTTGCAGCCAACTTTTGGGCGGCTTCCCGAACTCCGATTGATCTGAAATTTTAACACAACATTCCTCAGTATATGAATATTAAGAACACCAAATTTCATAGAATTCGGACAAGGATAGATCATATTTGTACTCGTCACAAAATCGCGAAAAAGACATGTTTTGCACTATTTTCCAGATTTCTCATACTTAGTCATTTTTCGGACAATTAAGCACATTTCACCAAAACTCTACCAAAATTGACACTAACTATATTATGACTCTATCTTAGACAAATAAGGGTTAAAGAAAGTATAAACGAGGGCATAAGCATATAATATCGTCGCACATTGTGCTCCTATCAACTACCCCACACTTATCCTTTGCTAGTCCCTTAGCAAACTAAATTAAACTAAGACTCTAAACAAACTATTGCCCCTAACAATTTGTCTCAGGCTCGTATGTACACATAGCTTTCAAGTTAATGCATGAGAATGTTTAGCATGAAAATTCCAAGTTTCATGAACATGTGACATCAATATGAACATATAAGAGCAAAAGGTAAGCATGTAAACATGTTAAAACTAATCCAATCCTCCTCACTAGGCGTACTCTCTTCTTTTCTCTCGAAGCATGGTTATTCACTCATAAGTATATGCAAGCGAAAGATGATGAATTACAAAGAGTGACTTGCATATATCAAAGAAACGAAAGCACTTTGTGAAATTTTTAATGGGAAAACCTCATATGATAACTATATGCACCAATGAACCAAAACCATATGCTTACTCTTGAGATAATCTCCACAATCAAATTTAACCATCTTAAGAATCATGAAAAAGATCAATCAAAAGGGTTGTAATGGGGCTAGGCTAAGAGGTATTCGATATTTGGATAAGGAGGCTCAAAACGTCACCGTGCACTTTAGCAAAGCTCAAATCTCCTTATGTCTTCTCACCAATGGTCGAATTTCTTCTTGTTGGACCCATACTTCATTCTTTACTTCCCCAAAACATAGTGAATATAAACAAAGGTCAAAATATAACAATAGTAGACCTTCACATATAAACAAAACTCCAAATTCACAACACTTTTCAAGACTAGACTAAGCAATTTTCTTTTGAAACCGTGCCTACACTTTTTCTTTTATTTCGGACTTGAGTTTTCTTTTTCTTCTTTTCTGTCCGATTTCAATTTTTCTTCTTTTGTTTTCTCATAGGCACGGCTCACATACAATTTTTTTCACAATTTTCTAGCTAAGTCTACCCCACACTTGTTCTTCTTCATCACTTCACGCGAAACCGCCTTCAAAAATCAAGCTTTGCCGACACACAATGGTCAAGACATCACTATACTAAGCTCATGGAAAGTGTTTAAGGGTGATGAAAGAAAAGACTAATCGTAGGCTCAAAGGGGGTTTTCTAAGGTGTCCCACGACGGGCTCCAATTGGGCTCATGCTTTATTTGGCAATTGTGGTAAACCTAAATGATCTTTATTCAATCATATTCAAAATCAAGGTATTTTATGATATAAACGTTTCGAAAATCAACGAGAGTAAGTTCTAGCATACTAGAGTTCATTAAAAAGCTATGGCACATAGTCATCGAATATGCAAAGAATTATGAGGTTTCATGCTTCCTACGAATCTATCTAATTTTATCTTTTTATCGCTCAAGAAGAAAGCAAATTGGCTCTAAAGCTCACATAGGTTATTATGGAAACAAACTAGCTAAAACATGCATGCTTCGTTAATCAACAAGTCCTACATGCTCCTACCAATGCACAAAATCCATGAAACTCACAATTTTAATTGTATGCACAACTATCATCTATGTATGCAAAGAGGAGAAAAACATCATTGACATATTAGGGGCATCCTAAGACTCGAAACAAATTAAACACTCTCTTTTTGTATTACAATTTTCTGAATTTTCTTTTCTAAACTAAGCACACGAAAACATAAACGGAATACGTTATCCCACCCCACACTTAGAAAATTACATTGTCCTCAATGTAAGCACAAATCTATATCAACGAATTTCCTAAGCATGCAATAGTCTAACATATACCAACATATCATCACAAATCAAAGAAAAAGAGAAGAGTTAAGAAATTTCAAACTCTCGGTGATGACTCCTTCACTTTTCTTTGATCGAATTGGGTTGCCTCCCAATTAACGCTTTGTGTTTATAGTCCATTGCTTAGACTTGTCACCGCGTGTTTGTCCGTTCATCATGTGCCTTGCTCGGCAGTTGGGGCACCAGCCCCTCTCGGCAGTAGCAGGTTCTTGGCCCAATAATGCAAGCATAAATTCTTTGATGAGCAACATACCACCTGGACCTTTACCTCTTATCGCCCAAATTTGAGTATGTTCCAATGACCAAATGCAGAAGTGCTCTAAATAAATATTATAGCAGACACATAGAGCTTTCCAGAGATGTAAAGTTTGCCTCAATCCGATCAACAAAAGTACTCCATATTTTGCCTTTTATCGGACCTGTCTGCACAGCTTCCTGCTTTGCTGGATTGACCTTGCTGCAATCAAACTGAAACTGGGAACAGCACACTACTCCGAATCCACTTCTGTAAAACCCTATAGAAAGTGGACCCAGAGATCTTTCTTTGCATATATCACACGCCTTCTCAGGTATTGTGAGCTAAAAATGACAGCCATCCAAAGTAGAAGAACTGCACTGCCGGAACTCTGTTTGGGGTACAGTTTGGTGTTTGAGTTTCCTCACTTTTTCTCTCCAATTTGACCATGTTCCATGGATTCTTCTTGAGTTGGTTCGCCTTCAATGGTGTGTCTTCCTTGACCGGCCGGACCAAGGCTTACACGAAATTGATAACACAAGGCACCGAAAACTGCTTCGCCTTCAATGGTGTGTTCTCAGTAACTTGGGTGCAGCAGATTTCGGCAGGGGCAGGGGCAGGAGCATCGTGCAGGGGCAGCAGGAGCAGCAGCTTGTGCGCAGGGTCTCGGCAAGTGCAGCATAGGTGGAAGGATAGGCAGCAGCAGGGGCAGCAGCTTTGCGGCGTATCAGCAGGGTACGTAGGCTGCAGCATTGCGGCAGCAGCAGGGCAGTAGCAGGGCCTTCGGCAGACGCGTCTGCTTCTCTTGAGGCTTGGTTTTGGGTGTGTTCCACTATCCTAATTCAAACGTGTTGTAAATCAATGTTGTAGTGGATACACAGAGCTTTCCAACGGTATAAAATTCGTCTCAATCGGACTAGCAGAAGTACTCTTTGTTTGGCCATTAATCGGACCTATTGATCTGCCCAGTTTTCTGCTTCGCCAGATTGACCTTCGTGCACTCAAATTGAAACTGGGAGCAGCTCAAGGTTCCAAATCCACTTCTGTAAAATCCTACAGAAAGTAGACTCAGAGACCTTTCCAACGGCGTATGGCTCACTTTCCCAAGTTTTGTGAGAAGCAAACGGCAACCTTCCAAAGTCGACTGACTGCACTGCCCGATTTCTGTTTGGGCAGACCTTCCGTGTTTCCTGCACTTTTCTTTTTAAATTCAACTGCACATACACAAAACACATCAAAACGAACAACACAAATAAATGCAAGAGTATACAAAGCTATACTTCAACAAATTTTTCAAAGCATTACACGAAATTTTCAAGAATTTTTCAAACTATACACGACATCAAAGATTCAAGGTACGTGGAGTAGAGGAGCAAACTGTGCAATGGACTTGTGCAGCCCACGGTAAGGTCATGCTTTATCCAATATACCTCAAAACTTTAAAGACTCAAAAAGATTTTCAAAAATTACAAAGCTAACATTCAAACAAATCAAGATTTTATAATCCCCGGCAACGGCGCAAAAAATTGACGAGTCGCCGAAGCGAGCATCAAGCAATAATAACCCTACAATCGTTAGTAGTATAGAATAAGTAGGGATCGTTCTAGCCGGGGATTAAGGGTACCTGAAATATGAGAATGTTAACACAAATTTTCACAAATACATATATGCACACAATTGTCACACTTATATACATATATACAAATTTATTATGGGGGATGAAGATGAGGTTCGGCAGCAAGGCTGCCTCTAAATTCCTAGACATGAATTTAAGACATGAAATTAAATCCTAAAGCTACTATTTACAAGTTTGGTCGACATTCTTTCACAAAGCACTAACACGAAAGCAATCAAAATACATAACAAACAAGCAAGCAAGACTCACGGCAAGATGTTAACATGTTCTAGACTCAACTTAACTCCGACTTGGTTAGCTCCCTATAGGTATTACTAACCGATAGATTTCATAAGTATTTAAGATTAACTTTACGTCTAACCCTAAAATTGTACTAAACATATTTGAGAACTCCTCTAGATGAAAACAAACATGCAAAGTAATTGAACACGAAATCTTTTGAGTCGGAAACAAATTAAATAAGCAAGGCGTCACCACTTCTTATTAACAAGCATGTTCATTTAAATTACTCTAGCCCTTGTGAAAACAACACAAATTAACATAACCCTAAAGATTACTTAACCCATATTATTTTCAGCTAATGAGATTAACAATCTACATATTGCAATTACATAGACTATCAATCTTTAAGCACACGAATTTAAAGAACAAGTCAAGAAAACCCTAAAACCAAGTTAACATACATTCTTGCCGATTATCCTATTAACTAATTCGTTACATATTTCCCTTACTTTTTAGCATGCAATTTGTATTCTTACATCCAAAAACCACTTAAAGATAAAGAAAACAAATTGAACATACAAATCATAAAACCAAATTTCAATCCAATTCATACATAGACATACAACTTGAAACCAAGAATTCATGCTAACTTCATAGACAAAGTTTAACATAACTACAACAAAAATTACAAAGCCAAGAGAAGGGAGTGGATCACACATTAGAAACCTTGGAGACTTCGTCTTGTATGGATCCGGCGGTTGGTGGTGTCGGATGGAGGCTGCTGCTCGGCAGTGGTTATGTCGACAGCAAGGTACCAAGGTTTCGGCAGAAACTTTGGGTGTGGTGGAGGTGGTTTTGGCTAGGGTTTTTGTGTAGGATTCTTGGGGAAATTTAGGTAGAGCTTTAGCTAGATTTTTGCTTTAGAATGTGACAAGTTTTTCTGTGTAAAAGTTGGCTATTTATAGAGGAAAATTCGGCAGAAAACCTAGGTAGAAAACCTAGTCCAAATCGGCAAAGGCAATCCTTGTGCAACAAGGTTTTGGTTCCTTCCTTTCTTGGTTCTTCTAGGAAACTTCTTTTTCTGATTTTTTCTTCAATGCCTTGGCTTGGTGTCATCCTCTAACCTTCCTTAAGCTTGGACCATCATCACATATGCATTTGTACACCATTTGGTCCATCAAAAACAGAAAACACAAAAAGGGGGCAGTAGGTTCCTGGAATCGGCAGATTTGACCTTGATACAGTAATTCCGGCATATCTCTATCCGTGGAGCTCCGATTGATGCGATTCTAAGTCTCAGATAAACTAGACACATATGGCCATCTCCCCATAAAATAGTTCGATCAAACTCCTTGTGAGTCGAGGGTTGGGTCAAAGTCCCAGGAAAATCCTGGAAGCCCCTGGATTGAAATGCTCGGACTGCCGTTTTGCAGCCAACTTTTGGGCGGCTTCCCGAACTCCGATTGATCTGAAATTTTAACACAACATTCCTCAGTATATGAATATTAAGCACACCAAATTTTATAGAATTCGGACAAGGATAGATCATATTTGTACTCGTCACAAAATCGCGAAAAAGACATGTTTTGCACTATTTTCCAGATTTCTCATACTTAGTAATTTTTCGGACAATTAAGCACATTTCACCAAAACTCTACCAAAATTGACACTAACTATATTATGACTCTATCTTAGACAAATAAGGGTTAAACAAAGTATAAACGAGGGCATAAGCATATAATATCGTCGCACATTGTGCTCCTATCAGTAACTATCTTGGGTATCAAGTAAAATATAAATGTAACTAGCATTGTAACTAGTGTGGTAACTGTGAATGTAACTATCTTTGGTATCAAGTAACTATAGATGTAACTAGCATTGTAACTAGTGTGGTAGCTGTGCATGTAACTATCTTTGGTATTAAGTAACTATACATGTAACTAGTATTGTAACAAGTGTGGTAACTGTGCATGTAACTATCTTTGGTATTAAGTAACTATAAATGTACGTAACTAGCATAGTAACTAGTGTCGTAATTGTGTATGTAACTATCTTGAGTATCAATTAAATATAAATGTAACTAGCATTGTAACTAGTGTCATAACTGTGTATGTAACTATCTTGGGTATCAAGTAAATATAAATGTAATTAGCATTGTAACTAGTGTGGTAAATGTGCATGTAACTATCCTTGGTATTAAGTAACTATAAAAGTAACTATAAATGTAACTAGCATTGTAACTAGTGTGGTAACTGTGCATGTAACTATCCTTCGAATCAAGTAACTATAAAATGTAACTAGCATTGTAACTAGAGTGGTAACTGTGCATGTAACTATCTTTGGTATCAAGTAACTATAAAAGTAACTGAAGTGAAGATGAAACTGACTATGTAACAACACCAGTAAATGGTTTTGCAACTGATTATGTGCATTGTCGTTTCATCATATAACTGATTAAAGGGACAAAAAGAGACGTTTCATGTAACTAGTAATGTAGCTAACAAAAGTAACTGTGCATGTAACTGTTTCTGTAACTACTGGTGTAACTACAACCAAACATGAATAATAACTTACAATACATGAGCCATTCACCACATGAACAGTACAAGATTGCTAGATTTTATATATTTCATATATTCTCTTTAAACTTTGCAGCGTGCCGTTATACAATGCATATATAGAAGAAATTTTTTTATGGAAATGTAACTAGAAATGAATAGTGGAGCTGTCAGGATAACTGTTAGAAAAAATTTGTAACTATTAAAGTAACTGAAGATTTAACTGGAAATAAATAATGTAACTGACATGGTAAGTATTAGAAAACAATTTGTAACTATAAAAGTAACTTGTCATGTAACTAGTGTGGTAACTGTGCATGTAACTATCCTGGGTATCAAGTAACTATAAATGTAACTAGCATCGTAACTAGTGTGGTAATTGTGCATGTAACTATCCTGGGTATCAAGTAACTGTAAATTTAACTAGCATGGAAAATTCCTCCCAACGGTACCTCACGTTTCTGTTCTTGTAAACTTTGGTACCTCACGTTTATCAAACCTCACATTGGTACTTCACGTTTAGATTTCATCCTAAATTTGATACCTAGAGCTGTTAACCAACTAACGGAGTTTACTGTGATGCAATTTTAGACCTTGAATGACTAAACTACCGTTGTTCCAAAAACATAAACAAAAAGATTTTTTATTTTTTTTTTACTTACTTACCCACTAAAACCTAATTACTTGCCAACCCTAAGAACTAGCCTTCAACATGCCAATTTCACCTAAAGACCTTTTTTCTACGGAACTGAAATTCCCACCCCCAAAAATTAAAATCCACACCCCCTCTAATTTTTTTTTATTAATATTTTTTCCCACTAATTTTTCACTGTTGACTCAGAAGCTACCCACGGTGGCTGCACCGCCGCCGGCAGCGGCGGTCAACGGCTGTCAACCACTGCCACTGCCCCAAAAAATCACCAAAATTTAACAGAAGCTTCGTCTCAACATTTCGAACAGCTTTCCCTTCTACAACAATCACCAATTTCAAGTCTAAAGGGGTCAATTTACAAAAACCCCCAATTCGGCACTATTCACCAAGAACCCTAGCATTTAAATTTTTCGATTTCTCCTTACCTACTGCAAATTGTGTCAATTCCTTTGGAGGGGTTATTCATGACGACATAAGCTTCAATTCAATACCAAGAACTCGATCAATAACGGCATGAGAAGAGAGAATCGACGAAAAAAGTAAATGAACAGTAATCGGCCTAATTCGATTGATTCCTTTTAATCGACGACGAGAGGGAATGAGATACCTGCCTACACTTGTAGAGGGGGAAAGCAGCTTCGTCTGGATACCAAGAACACCGCCAATGGTGGCCGGACGGTGGCGCAGCGTCGGAAATTCCGACGGGGAGGAAGAAGAACTCGAGGTCGGGGAGAGAGAAAGTGAACAGTGTTTCGGAATAGAGTCAACAGTGAAAAAAAAAAACTTTTTGTTTATGTTTTTAGAACAAGGGTAGTTTAGTCATTCAAGGTCTAAAATTACAGCATAATAAACTCCGGTAGTTGGTTAACAGCCCTAGGTATCAAATTTAGGATGAAATCTAAACGTGAAGTACCAATGTGAGGTTTGATAAACGTGAGGTACCAAAGTTTACAAAGACAGAAACGTGAGGTACCGTTGGGAGGAATTTTCCAACTAGCATTGTAACTAGTGCGGTAACTGTGCATGTAACTATCCTTCGAATCAAATAACTATAAAATGTAACTAGCATTGTAACTAGAGTGGTAACTGTGCATGTAACTATCATTGGTATCAAGTAACTATAAAAGTAACTGAAGTGAAGATGAAACTGACTCTGTAACTACACCAGTAAATGGTTATGCAACTGATTATGTGCATTGTCGTTTCATCATATAACTGATTAAAGTGACAAAAAGAGATGTTCTATGTAACTAGTAATGTAGCTATCAAAAGTAATTGTGCATGTAAATGCTTCTGTAACTATTGGTATAACTACAAGCAAACATGAATAATAACTTACAGTACATGAGAACAAGACCATTGAGAAATCCATTCACCACATGAATAGTACAAGATTGCTAGATTTAATATATTCCCTTCAAACTTTGTATTTCATATATTACAAAGAAATGTGGCTGTTGTGTGACTCCAAAATAAATCCAAGTACTTGCTCAAGTTGACTTGGATGATGAAAATTCAAATGATTTTTTCACTTAAAAATCTGCTGATGTAATGTGATGACCCGACCTGACCTGGCTAGGGAAGCTAGCAGGTAGGTAAGTCACGCATCCCACTATCGCCCGGGGGAGAGTGTATGCTGTGCTTTATGTGCAGAGTTATCTCAATACATAAGGACGCGTTTTGGGGGCTCAATGACTTCGGAGGGGATGAGAACTCTGAAGTTAAGCTTGTTGAGCTCAGAGCAATCCCAAGATGGGTGACCTACTGGGAAGTTACTTTGAGCTCCCAAAGACAAATCAGTGCAGACCTGTGGGGTGTCAGTTTGGCATGGGGCCCAAAGCGGACAATATCCTAAGTGTATGGGCTGAGCTGTTACAATTGGTATCAGAGCCTGTCCCCAGCCGGAAGTGTGCCGACGAGGACGTCAGACCCTAATTAAGGGGGGTGGATTGTGATGACCCGACCTGATCTGGCTAGGGAAGCTAGCAGGTAGGTAGGTCACGCATCTCACATCACCAGGCGGAGAGTGGATGCTGTGTTGTATGTGCAGAGTTAGCTCAATACATAAGGACGCGTTTTGGGGGCTCAATGGCTTCGGAGGGGATGTGAACTCCGAAGTTAAGTTTGCTGAGCTCAGAGTAATCCCAGAATGAGTGACCTACTGGGGAGTTGCTCGTGAGCCTCCAGAAACAAATCCGTGCGGGCCAGTGGGCCCAAAGCGGACAATATCTTAAGTGTATAGGTTGGGTTGTTACATGTAACTATTGAGATAAAGTAACTAATGAAAGAACAAGTTCAAGAATCTTTAACTTTCTTATAGTCGAATATAATCCAAGTCAGATTCCAAATAGCTATTATGTAACTATCAGTGTAACTAGAAATGTAACTGTCGGGGTAACTATCAGAAGAAATTTGTAACTATCAAAGTGACCCTTGAAAGAATATGGATGAAATGATGTAAAACAATCGTTATCTCTATATCTGATTTTTTTACAACTCATTCTATTATGCATGCCATATTTTCCACACCTGCTGCACTTTATCTGTTTTCTCAGTACTTCATCCTTACTTCTGAACCTTTGTTTTTTTGGTCTTCTGGGTGCTCTCTTTGCCAATGAGGGCTGTGCTAAAATACTAGACTTCAGAAGCTCCAACGGCTTGGTAATAGAAGTAACATGATTGATTGTGTAAGAATATGTTTGACGGTATTTCTCCACCTTGAAGTAAAAAAGAAGAGAATAATTAGCTACAACTTAACTATAAGCAAACATGAATAATAATGTAACTAGTAACGTACCTATAAAAAGTAACTGTGTAACTAGTGATGTATATATTGCTGACTATAAACACCTAATTTCATGTAACTAGTAATGTACCTATAAAATGTAACTGTTTTTGTAACTACTGGTGTAACTATAAGCAAACACGAATAATAATGTAACTAGTAATGTACCTATAAAAACTAACTGTGTAACAAGTGATGTACATGTTGCTGACTATAAAAACCTAATTTCATGTAACTAGTAATGTACCTATAAAATGTAACTGCTTTTGTAACTACTGGTGTAACTACAAGCAAACATGGATAATAATGCAACTAGCAACGTACCTATAAAAACTAACTGTGTAACAAGTGATGTAAATGTTGCTGACTATAAACACCTAATTTCATGTAACTAGTAATATACCTATAAAGTAATTTTGCATGTGATTGTATATGTAACTATTGGTGTAACTACAAAAAAAAAAAAAAACAGGAATAATACTGACAAGATGAACAAGGATGAAAAAAACACCTAGTAAAACAGAGTGAAGAAAACTAGGTATGTAACTAGGTATGTAACTATGTAACTAATTTCAGTATAGGCTAGGAATAATTCTCCAATTTGTTCCAAGTGAAGAAAACTACATTTCAGTTATACTCAAATGACAAATTCCAGTTTCAATTCCATATGTTTGTCTAGCACACTCAAAATCAATTTACAAATAAATACCTTGTAAATATTCTCCACACTAACATACAATCTAAAACTGCATCATTGTACAAATTACTCACTAACAACTATCCAAATCACATATTAATCAAATTTCAGATCACATATGCTATGCAAATAGTCCCGAAGCAAACAAACACCAATTCAAATCGATTAAATGGAATCAAAGAAATCAAAAGAATTATGCTGGGAATTAAGAAATTATCATGGGCATTAGAACTTGACGACGACGAAGTCATGCTTGCTAATAGTGCCAGGGAAATTGGAGTTGTTTAAAGTGAGGACGAACGCTTTGGAATCAGGCTCATCGACGTGGGTCTTTGTGATGTAGATAGCGATGAATAAGGAGAAGCTGAGCAAACCGCAGAGGACGCCGTCACCAGAGCTCTGTGGTGGGTTTCATTTGGTCTATGAGAGGACATCATTGCCGGAGCTCGGTGGTGGCTACAATTGATCAACTTAAGAGAGAGAGAGAGAGTGTTGAGTACAAGTAAAATGAAAAAAAGGGTAGAATCGTCACTATAAAAATGTGAAACCTAATCTTTTTATCATTTTCATTGAAAACAAGTGACCATTTTATCAGACGAAGTGGGATAGCTCAAGTGGGTTCGAGTCACGATAGGGGGTATATGTGAAATCCTTAAATCCTCTTCTTTTTTAAAAAAAAAAAAAAAAGTAAGCATTTTATCATTTTGATATAAAAAGAGGTGACCATTTTATCGACAATTTTTAACAAGTTGAAGAGGTAAAATTTCGTAATCACAAGTTCAGGGTGTAAATTGACAATTTGAGCCAAGTTCAGGATGTATTTTGACTATTTTGCCTACTTTATATAATAAAATTCAAGTGGTCTGAAATTTATTTTTTTTCTTCAAAAATTCAAATAGAAAAATTATATATAAATATGGGTTGCCAAAATAGATAGAACAGCTAGCGAACACTTACTGTGTTCTTTATTAGAACTTGGAGAACATCGATGTGATGCCACAATCTACTGCGGAGACCAGGTACTTTAGGCCAGTAGTCATGGACTATTTTTACCCCATTTCTTCTAGCAAATCATGCATGAAAATACAAGCATCTTCAATATATAGGAGGGCTTTTTTTATCAAAAAATTCAATACTAGATGCAGGGTTGCTGTAACCTAAGCCTATTAATGCCGCTATCACATATATAGTTCTCCTTTTTATTTTTGAAGAAGAATGCAATGTCAAGGAAAATTTCTTTCTCTTGATCTTCCAGTGAATCGTAACTGATTCTGAGAATCTTTTGAATCCCTTGAAGAGGACTTCTTCTGTGACGCTCTAAATAGTCTTGCCACTGATGTATAGGTGTAGTACACAGATATGAACCCAAAACTTTCAGCGCTAATGGAAGACCTCGAGCATATTTAACAATAGTATCTACTGCGAGTGTTTCATCCTCATCCAGATTAGAATAAGTCTTCAAGGCATTTGCACAGAAGAGCTCACGAGCTTCATCAGAACCTAGTTCCTGGGCCTTGTATATTTGACTTTCACTCACTTTATGAGCAATCAACAAATGCCTATCTCTTGAAATTCATGAAACTCAGAGAATGAGGGGAAAATTTTCTCTGTTTCATTTAATTGTAAAGAAGAAAGAATACAGAGAAAGAATTTATACACATATGCTAGGGAACTAATCAACCTATACACTGTATAAGCCATGACAAGTAAGAAAGGAAATGTACACCATGCTGCCCATACTGCAGCAGATGAGCTCCATGCTGGACAAATGAGTGAAGCCACCAAATGAGCCAGAGCACCATACTGCTACAGAACCATACTGCTACAGAACTAGAACTTAACTTCAACACTCCCCCTCAAGCTTAGTCCAAAAGATTGAAGGACCCAAGCTTGCACAAAATGTTCTCAAAATGAGCATAGGTTAGAGACTTGGTAAAGATATCAGCTAATTGATCTTCACTTTTCACATACTGAGTGGAGATGACATTAGCTTGAACTTGATTCCTTACAAAATGACAGTCGACCTCAATATGCTTAGTTCTTTCATGAAACACAGGGTTAGAAGCGATGTGCATAGCAACTTGGTTGTCACAATACAGACAGATAGGAGCAGAGCTTAGAAATCCTACTTCAGCTAGGAGACTTTTAAGGCAAATCAGTTCACAGGCTGCAGAAGCCATTGCTCTATATTCAGCCTCTGCACTTGACCTTGCCACAACGCTTTCTTTTTTGCTTTTTCAAGTAACAAGGTTTCCACCAACAAATGTGCAGAAGCCTGTTGTACTATTTCTGTCAAGGGCATTACCAGCCCAGTCTGCATCAGCATAGCCAACAATATCATGAAGACCATTTTTCTTTGACAAAATTCCTCTATCACTAGAACCCTTTAAATATCTCAGAACTCTCTTGACAATATTCAAATGAAACTCAGTGGGAGAATGCATAAACTGACTGACAATGCTAACTGCATAAGAGATATCAGGAAGAGTGATTGTGAGGTAGATTAACTTCTACCCTTTGATATTCACCAATGTTCCCCAGAACATCATTGTGAGTATCTAATTGCAATTTACTATCAAGAGGAGTCTTTGCAGGCTTGCATTCAGAATTTCAGCATCTTGTAGAAGATCAAGAACATACTTTCTTTGATTCAGAAATAACCCTTTTGAGGAGGAAGCCATTTCTATACCAAGAAAATATTTTAACTGACCAAGGTCTTTCATTGCAAATCTAGACTGCAGAGAATGTTTTAGAGAATTTATCTCTTGAGAATTATCACCAGTGATAATTAAATCATCAACTGGTGCAAAAGTTTCCTTGTAGTCCACTCCATAGGTTTGAGTGAAGCTAGGAGCAACAAGACAAGCTTTGTGCCTTTCCACTCTAGCATCTGATTGGAACTTGGTTTTGTAGATTCACTTGCTTCCCACTGCCTTTTTTCCAGCTGGAAGCTGAACAATGCTCCATGTTCCATTTTCATTAAGGGCTTTCAGCTCTTCGTGCATTGCACTTTCACTGGCTTCATTAAAATTTCTAGGCTCAGTGACATCATCAATGGCACTTAAGAAGGCTGCATGAGAAGTTGACAACCTTTGATATCCCAGAAAGTCATAAATTGGGTATTTCACATGGAAGCCAACATAATCTTTAAATCTTACAGGAGGATTTCTATCTCTTGCAAGGTTCCTTTTGGGGATTAAGGGTTGCACAAGTTGAGGAGCTGCAGCTACAGCAGGTTCTTCAGGATGATCAGACTGAGCAGGGCTGTCAAAATCTGTGTTATCATGAATTTTTTCTATTTCCTAATCATTAGAAATTTCATGCTCATTAATTTCAGCAGCTGGCTTAGATAATTCTGCACTTGTCAAAGGTGCAGGAAATAAGTCACTAAATGACTCCCCCTGACCATCTGCATCAACAACTTTCTTAGGGAAAAACAAAGCTTCTTCTTCAAATTTCACATCTCTAGAGACAACTATCTTTCGAGATTCATGATTGTAGCACTTGTAACCTTTCTGAGTAGTAGAATATCCCAGAAACATACACTTGACAACTCTTGGCTCGAGTTTATCCCTATGCTTATCTTGAATATGAACATAGCACACACAGCCAAAAACTTTCAAATGATTCAAATCAATCTTCCTGCCTTTTAGAACTTCGAGGGGAGACTTAGAATTCAACACTCGACTTGGCAAATGATTAATGAGATAAGTTGCAGCAAGAACCGCATGGGACAAAAACTTCTTTGGGATATTAGCTTGAAACACCAAGGCTTTGGTTTTCTCAAGCAAGTCCCTATTCTTTCTCTCTGCAGTGCCATTTTGCTGAGGTGTTCCAACACAAGTTGTCTGATGAATGATTCCATTTGAACTCAAAAAATGTTGCATTTTGTTGGACATGTACTATGAGTCATTATCAGATCTAAGAATTTGAATTTTGGATGAATACTGAGTATTGACAAGATTGCAGAAAGTTTTGAACACATCAATAACTTCACTTTTCAATTTCAAAAGGTGCAACCAAGTAATCCTGGTGAAATCATCTACAAAGGTTACAAAATATCTAAAACCATCTACTGATTTTAGAACAGGACCCCATACATCAGAATGGATGATTTCAAACGGATTACAAGCTCTAGAAACAGACAATTGAAAAGGTAATCTAGTAAACTTTGACATGTGGCACACTTCACAGCTATGATTTTCATGCACCAAATTTGGAAACAAAATAGATAACACTTTCTCTGAAGGATTAGCCAAGCATTGATGCCACAGATGATAATCTGAAACCCTACTGGAACTGACTTGAAAAACTTGAGACTTCCTGGACAAGTAATACATTCCATTTTGAAAAACACCTTCACCAATCGTCTTCTTGGTGATCATATCCTGAAAGATAACATTGTAGGGATAAAAAATGACCAAACAATGTAAGGCTCTAGAGATTTTTCCAACTGAAAGAAGTTGAAAAGGAAAAGAAGGAACAAATAAGGCATCAAAGTTTAACTGATTTTGAAAAAACTTAACTTTCCATTTTCCTAACACTGAGGCTCCCTTCCCATTTGCAACAGACACAGATGAAGAAATGTTTTCAAAATCATGTAAATTTGACAAGTTGTTTGTCATGTTATCTGTGGCACCAGAGTCTATAATCCAACAATCATCTTCAGCACTAATGATTAAAGCAGTTTCAAATGCTTTTAAGATACCTGGGATATCAAGTTTGTTGACATGATCTGATTCAACTAGAAATTCAGCAAACTGACTTAGAAGAGCAGTGTGACTTGACCCCTGATTTCCCGACTTCTACTTCTGTTGGGGAAATCCTGCAAATTCATTAATAAGAGTACAATGATTTGTAGTGAAGTCAACAGGAACAGCTGGAGATGCAGAACCAGAAGCAATATTTGCTCTGGGAGTGGGAGTGCTTGTATTCTTATGATTTTTCTTGCCCTCCTTCCTTGCTTTCTCTTCAAGATATTTTACTTTCAGCTCAGGGAATAGAATCCAACACTTGTCTCTAAAGTGATTTCCTTCACAATGAGTACATTTGCCACCAGTGCGCTTCCATTTCTGATTCTTATCATCCAACTGGTTAGAGCTTGCAGCATAAGCACTAGATTTAGCATGGTTGGTCTTGACATCAAGATTCATTACTTGCCTTCTGGTCTCTTCTCTTTGGACAGTACTGTAGATAGTTCTAAAAGAGGGAAGCTCAGTGTTCATGAGTATGTGACTTCTCAAGTCTTCATATTCAGAGCTTAGGTTTGCCAACAGTTGAAGTTTTTTGTCTTCCTCAGCCCTCTTCAGTAGGATGGCTGCATCAATAGTATGTGGCATGTACACTTCTAGTTCGTTCCACATACTTATTAAACTACCAAGATATTGCACAAAGGAATTACCATCTTGTTCAAGGCTGGCGATGTCCTTTTTCAGTTGGTAAACACGAGCTGAATTGTTTTTATTCCCATAGAACTCTTCAATATCTTTCCACATTTGACTTGCAAAAGTGGAGTAGCTGAAGATCTGAGCCAACTTGGGTTTCATTGAATTGATGAGCCATGCTCGAACCAATTGATCTGTGCTTAGCCAAGCATTGAAGGTGCTAGAACCAATATCAGGAGCTTGAGTAGTGCCATAGATGAAATCAAGCTTGGACTTTCCTCCGAGAGCAAGAGCAACTGCTCTTGACCAATGAAGATAATTAAAGGAGTTCAGCAGGACTGAACACAAACGTTGATTCGTGTTACCATCACCATTGTAACTTGAATCAAAATTGAGGTTGTTTACAGATCCAAAAAGACTGATATCAGAAGATGCCTCGTCAGCTATTTAAACTAAAATCAAGACAAGAAGCCCAACACTCACTTTAAGAAGAAAGAAAACAAGAACACAGAAGCAGAGGTAAGATACTAAATATCCTGCTAATATCCTCTCTGATACTATCTTGAAATTCATGAAACTCAGAGAATAAGAGGCAAATTTTCTCTCTTTCATTTAATTGTAAAGAAGAAAGAATACAGAGAAAGAATTTATACACATATGCTAGGGAACTAATCAACCTATACACTGTATAAGCCATGACAAGTAAGAAAGGAAATGTACACCATGCTGCCCATACTGCAGCAGATGAGCTCCATGCTGGACAAATGAGTGAAGCCACCAAATGAGCCAGAGCACCATACTGCTACAGAACCATACTGCTACAGAACTAGAACTTAACTTCAACACTATCTCTTGTTGTTATGATGATTCTACTGCCGCTGTGAAACCAATCTAAACCGCCAGCTAATTTTTCTAACTGGTCTAATTGATCAACATCATCCAGAACTAAAAGCATCCTTCTATTTCTCAACCATTTCCGCAACTAATTAATTCCATGATCGGCATTGATTACTTTCAATTCTTCGCCCCCTAAAATATTTTTTTGGAGGTTGATGACTAGACCTTCATGTGGCACTGACTGTTCTCTAACATCTTGCAAAAAGCAACTATGTTCGAACTCATTAACAATTGCATTGTAAACAGCTTTAGCAATTGTTATCTTCCCAATTCCTCCAGTTCCCCATATCCCAACCATGCGTATACACCACCTCCAAGATCTAAGAGATCAAGCATATCTTGAACACGACATTCTATCCCAACTGGAAATTTTGCCACATCCAAAGGGGTTTGTCTTATCACTTTTGCAGAAATCTCTTCAATGATCCCTTCACTAAATTTTGATTCATACTTGCCGAGTTAAAATCAAATGAACCATTTTGATGATAGGTAAATATAGAGAAAGCATGTATTTAATAAAAAGAATGCATGCTGATAAACAAATATTTATGAAAAGTAGACTATACCCGTCGTCGTCTGAAAAAGGCCATCCAGATAAATTTGCTGCTTCTATTAGAGCTTCTCTCCATCTTAACACCCTGCCAGCTTCGAATTTGCATTCATGCTTTGCAAGTGCCTCACCAAATTTACCTTTTTAGTTTCTTACGTCTGAAGGATCCACTTTGTAAAAGATTGGACAAACCATTTGTTTCTTTGATCTTCTACGTCCAAGGATATGAACCAGTTCATCCAAGCACCACTTTGAGGATGCATAGTTTTCGGAGAACACGATAAGAGAGAGCTTTGATTCATCAATGGCTCGGAGAAGTGCTTTTGATATTTCCTCTCCTCTTGGAAGCTCATTATCATCTATAAAGGTGTCAATCCCCTTCTCAAGCAAATACTTGTACAAATGGCCTGTGAAACCGTGGTGCGCGAGTATCCTCACCTCTGAAACTCAGAAACACATCATATGTGTATGAACATGTGGAAAAAGGAACAGAAGAAAATGGGGATGAACCTCTCAGTTGGAGAGCCATAAGATCTGAGTTGTTTGGTTGTTGGTGAAACAAAGAAGCAGAGGAGAAAGAAGAAGAAGAAGAAGAAGAAGAGGCTCTCAAAAGTAGGTACAATGCATGATCAAAGTTTCCTGCAAGCTTCGATCAGTCAATGTCAAGGGCGTGTAAGATGAAACGAAACTACCAAGAAAAGGAGGAGTATTAGCTGTGATAAATCCATTATTCCCAAACTCTGATCGGTCTGCCATTTAAAGGAGAATCAAAATTAGTGACAAAAGTTCTTCATATATAATCATAGTAACAACCTATCATATTACTAGAATTGTAAATGACATACAGCTGTGATAAATCCATTGTTCCCAAATTATCTGCTGGGACCTGTTTGCTTCATTATTTAATCTCCCAGAAGCCTTTTCAAGCTAAGTGGCTGAGATGATATCATCACAAGGCTGTGCTTGATTTGGACGTCCACACCACGCCACTTGTTAATTAAATTCAAAATGAACGTGAGTGGGGTCAAGCTTAACAAGCATCGTGTTTAATTAGTAAATTTCTTTAAATTTGATTTTATTTATGTAGGCAAGTTGCAAAGACAAGATCAAAGAGGTCATTTTCTGGGTACACTAGCAGCAGGGATTGAATTTGATTCACATGTTCTTCAAATATCTTTCTAATTTAAATATAAGAATAAAAGCCAAAGAAACTTAAAACATACTAGCCTTACGCCACATGCATAACATGATGTGTGGTAAAAAGCAATTAAACCCCTTAATATTTGGATGATATATGTGTTGAACTGTAACCACAAATCAGCACAAATACATTGTCTCATGTTATCAGCAAACACATACAATTGAGAACACAATCATGGACAGTAGAGTACCTTGGTTGTTCATGTTGAATGCTGTTAGTCTTCTGCAAAGGAGATCTTCTATGCAATACTCCAGCCTTAGTACTCACTTGTGAGAAATGACTTTTGTACGTTAAATGAAGCTTGCAAAGGGACCCCTTTATATTCTAGTCAGATCACTTGAGTCCCATCTCACAAGACAACTCAAAATTCAATCCGATTAGATAACTCTATATGATAACCATAGTATAGAGATATATACAATTTAAACTTCTTGTATTTATCTCAACAGATTATAGAGATTAATATCCAAGTTAAGTATTTATCATTTAATCTCTTTTACTTATTTCACAAGATGCATATGTGTGTTGGACTCTCATGAGATATTATTGAGTCCACATTAGATATAATTCTAACAATATGTTGATGCCATTTCAATTGTAGCACAAACTTTATATAGAGATCCTAAATCTAATTGTTTTCTTATTTCACATGGAGGTTGCAGAGCTGCTTTCCCCTCCCCATCCCGGCGGTAATGTGTGTGCGCATCCGTCTTTACTTAATTTGTATGACTAATATGAAAATGATGGATGGCTATTAGACTAGCAATGTAAATAGGGTCAAAATTTCCATCATTGTCAGTTACCATCAAGCCATAACTTAGTCAAATATAATTGGATGAATGAATTTCTGATATATTATTCATCTCACATTGGAGGCTATATAAAGAGCATACAAAATGTACTACAACCCTACGTAGTATGTACTACCTTGTACTACCATATACAGAATATGAAAGTACTAATTACACAATACTCATGACTCACGCTAACACTCCCCCTCAAGTTGGTGCATACACATCAACCATGCCCAACTTGCTTAATGAGTCATGAAAGGCCTTTTTGGAAACCCCTTTAGTAAGTACATCTGCAAGCTGCTCTTCAGTAGGAACAAAAGGGAAACAAATAATCTTAGCGTCTAACTTCTCTTTTATAAAATGACGATCCACCTCTACGTGTTTAGTACGATCATACTTTACTGGATTCTGTGATATATCAATAGCTGCTTTGTTGTCACAATATAACCGCATTTCATTTGACGACTTAACACCCAAATCACGTAGTAGATTTCTCAACCACAACAATTCACACACTCCATGAGCCATACCTCTGTACTCAGCCTCAGCACTAGATCGAACTACAACCTTCTGCTTCTTACTCTTCCATGTAACCAAATTACCTCCCTCAAAGGTAAAATAACCTGATGTCGACCTTCTATCTGTAATATTTCCAGCCCAATCTGCATCTGTGAAACCACTAACCTCAAGAATGTTGTTGTGTTTAGAGAACATTACTCCTCTTCCTGGAGCTGACTTCAAGTATCTCAAAATCCTCACAACAGCATCCATGTGATCCACACTTGGATTATGCATGAACTGACTTACTACACTTACTGCATACGCAACATCTGGTCTGGTATGTGCCAAATAAATCAAGCGTCCAACTAACCTCTGATAACGAGTCTTGTCTGTAGGCACCTGATCAAGATACTCTACTAATCGATGATTCTGCTCGATAGGAGTGTCAATTGGAGTACAATCCAACATACTTGTTTCTACCAGTAGATCAAGGACGTACTTCCGCTGACCCAGATAGATTCCCTCACTCCCCCTAGCTACTTCAATGCCCAAGAAGTACTTGAGTGTACTCAAATCCTTCATATCAAATTTTGTGGCTAGCTGCTTCTGTAATCTATCTATCTCAACAGTATCATTACCAGTAACTACCATATCATCAACATATATAATCAGAGATGTTACCTTCCCATGTTGGTGTCTGAGAAATAATGTGTGGTTTGAATTACTCTATTTGTAACCAATCTTTCTCATGAATTGTGAAAACCTTCCAAACCAAGCACGAGGTGATTGTTTAAGACCATACAAAGATTTTCTCAATCTGCATACGAAGTTACCTGGAGAAGCAGCTACATATCCAGGTGGAAGGTCCATATACACTTCCTCTTTAAGTTCTCCATGAAGGAATGCATTCTTGACATCAAATTGTTTAAGAGGCCAGTTTAAGCTAGGAGCAAAAGAAAGCAATACCCGAATAGTGTTCATCTTTGCAATAGGTGCAAAAGTCTCATCATACTCTATGCCATATGTCTGGGTGAATCCCTTTACTACTAAGCGTGACCCATATGGATTATGCTTCACTGTAAACACCCAACGGCATCCCACAACCTTCTTTCCATGTGGTGGAGATACAAGCTCCCAAGTATTGTTCTTCTGTAATGCTTTCATCTCCTCCTCCATTGTTTTCCCCAACTTTGGATCTCCCAATGCATCCTGCACTTTCTTAGGTATTGATACAATAGATATTTGATTCACAAATGTTCATATGACTTAGACAATCTTTTGGTGAACATAAAATTTGCTACATGATACTTAGCTTTGGCTTGAAGGGTAGGTTCATACTTTTTTGCTGGTTGGTCTTGAGTAGACCTATTTGGTAAAGCATAGTGTCCACTAGTAGCATCACTAGTATTAACCCCAATAGGATGACTAATTTCAGATGAGTGATCTTCTGTACCAAGGAGACATGAGTCAGGGGTATCAATAATAGTTGGCGAGGCAGGAGGGGCAGTTGCGCTGTCAGCTTCTGGTCCTTGAAATTCTGGAGTAACTATCCCAGCATCATCTGGTGGTGCCTGTGAAGCTGATGCATCAGTAATCTCAACTGAACCTGTTACTATATCTCATGTTTGACCTGTCTCCCCCTCTCCATGATACAACTCTTCAAAATATGAATGCTCCCCCTGAAGAGCAGTATCAGAAGAGGTAAAGTAGCTCATGTCCGAAAAAAAAGTAACATCCATAGTGACATAGTACTTCCTGGTAGGCGGATGATAGCACCGATACCCTTTCTGATGTCCTTCATAACCAACAAACACACATTTAAGTGCCCGGGCATCCAACTTTGACCTCTGACTCTTTGGAATATGAACAAGGCAACACAACCAAAAACACGAGCAAGGAGATTATGAAATGAGGGTAAAGAGACATGAGATGCAAGTACCTCATATGGTACTTTTCCCTGGAGGACACTAGATGGAAGACGATTAATGAGATGGGCAGAGGCTATGACAACATCACCCCAAAGATTTTAGGACAATGGGCACTAAAGAGAAGACAACGAGCCATATCAAGTAAATGACGATTTTTCCTTTCGGATACCCCATTCTGCTCAGGTGTGTGAGGACACGTTGTTTGATGAACAATCCCATGTGTTTTAAAAAACTCCTGAAAGACACTGTTTACATATTCCCCCCCATTATCAGAACGAAGAACTTTAATTGTGGCATGGTATTGTGTTTGGACATTGGAATAGAAGTCTTGAAAAGCCGGAAAGACCTCATCCTTGTTTTTAAGAAGAACAATCCAAGTAAGACGTGTGCAATCATCAATAAATGACACATAATACCTCATACCTGTCACAATATGTTCTTTCGAAGGTCCCCAAATATCAGAATGAATTAATTCAAAAGGAACGACACTTTTAGTAGAAATACTAGGGGAATAAGTAGTTGGATAACTCTTGCCCAAAACACATGTTTCACAACGTAAGACTGACTCATCCACACCAATAAACAAAGTAGGCATGCATTTTTTTCATAATACTAAAAGATGGATGCCATAAGCGATGGTGCCATAACCAAACTTCACTTAGCTTGTCAAAAGTGGAGATCAAAGTGGTCCGAGACTGTGCTCCTAGTTTTTCCCATGTGTACGTCTGAGTCAGATGAAACAACCGGCCCCTCAGATACCCCCGACCTAGTAACTCCCCAGTGAGAAGATCCTGAAATATCACATACATGGGAAAAAATATCACAAAGCATTTGACCTCAGTATTCAACTGTGGGACAAATATCAAATGATGAGATAAAGCAGGTACATATAGCACATTTTGGAGTTCTATTGTGGGAGTAATACGAAATGACCCCTTTCCTAACACAAGGAAGGCCTCACCATTGGCATTAGTAACATAGGGTGCTGGTGGATAGGACAATTCAGTAAAATAAGATTTGTCATAAGTCATGTGATCTGAGGCACCAGAATCAATAATCCATGTATCAGACCCAACAAAGCTAGAAATATTTAAAGCCATACCTATCTTACCACGACCAGCTATGGATGCTGTGGGTGCTGCTCCACCTGCTGTATGATGATCCTGTCCGACCACACCATAGATATTTGGTTCTTGGACCAACTGAATAGCTGCTTTCGCCTTAGGACGACGAGATTGATTCCCAAAGCCTGGTGGTGGTCCTTGCTTATGAAGTGGAACTGAATTTGATTGTTGAAGGAGTGGTGCTGGAGACCTCGCCTGAACAATAAGGCTAGAAACTCAACTTGTGCTTGATTAAGACTTTCCTGCTGGGACTCCTCCTTACAGATATATGTGAAAGCGGTAGTCAGGCTCGGAGGTTCAGTCATTTTGAGCAGCTCGCCTTTGGCGCTGTTATGCTTTGCATTAAGCCCTCTCAGGAAATGGTGAACGCGCTCAAGTTCCTTCTCCTTCTGGTACCAAACAATATCCGCCTGGTTCTTGATCATGCAAGGACGCTTCATATCAATCTCAGCCCAAATATTCTTCATCTTGGTGAAATACTGCACCACTGGCTGCCCATTCTGTTGCATTGTTGAAGCTGTGCACATTAAGTACATGAACCTGTATGAAATCAGACTCATTAGTGTATAGGTCTTCCAATGTCTTCCATATTGCCTATTGATGGGTGCCATAGGCACGCACACAATAATAAACCTTACAAGAAACGTTAGTAGTATATGATAAGTAGGGATCGTTCTAAGCCGGGGATTAAGGGTACCTGAAACATGAGAATGTTAGACAAAATATATATACATATATACGAAAACGTCACTTTAATGGGGGATAAAGGGTTCGGCAACAAAGGGCTGCCTCTAACACTAGACACGAAAATAAAAAAGAAAATAAAACCTAAAGCTAATATGTACAAGTGATCATCATCTCTCACACCAAGTAGTTCACACAAAAGACTCTTTTAACATATAGACTCGGATGCAAGAAAGTAAGAGACAAGTATCAACATGTTTAGATTCAATTTTAGTTCCGACTACAACTTAGTTGTAAGACTTCTCAAGTTATTAAGATCGACCTTTTGAGTATGGACCCTATAATATATATTAATCCTTTTGAGACTTAACAATTAATCACAATAGTCTAAATCGGAGACATGCAAAACAAGCAAGGTTGTCAATCATCTTATTTTAACATGCAAGAACTCTAAAGTATTAAACCCTAGGTGAGCAAAACAAATCAAAGCAACCTTTTGAGTATTTAGCCATATTTGTTATTACTCCGGTTTGATGAAACCTAACACCTAGATTTACATGTTTTAAACAACAAATGCTTTAAACAAAACTAATGTTTCAGTTTTTAAGTCCCAATCCTTAGATTTCTAACCAATTTCAAACCTAAAACATGCAAGATACCACTGCCCTAATTATCTAACATACACAATCCATAAATTAAAATTGCAAAACTACTTACATAAACTTCAACCAAATCGGTTCATACAAAATGTTTAACAAAAACCAAGAATCGAAACAAGTTCTTACAAATCACACAAACATGAATAAATACATAAGCCATAGGGGGAGTGGATCACACTTTTAGAACCTTGGAAGACTCTTCGAGGCGTGACAAAGTGAAGCTTGCTGCTCGGCTGAAACAAGGTGAAGGAATCGGCAGAAACACAAGGTGGGAGGTACGAAATTTGGGTGGTGGTGATGATGGGTTTTGGCTAAGTATTTGGGTGTTGGTGCTTGAGAGACTTGGTAGAGCTTTAGGTTAGTATTCTATGCTTGAGATGAGATGATTTTCTTCTGAAAATTTCGTTGCTTTATATAGAGAGAAGCTAGGGTTTGCCGGCCACACAAGGAAAGAGATTTCCTTTTCCTAGTTGGTTTATGTTTCCTTGTGGGATAAATATTGCATTCTTGGACTTCTTTTTCTGATTTTTCTTCATTGCATGGGCTGCATATCTTCATGGACTTCTTACGTGGACTTGAAAACTCCATTTAGACGATCTTGATCCATAGAAAATACCCAAAACGCCAAGAGCACAAGACCGGTAGATGCTCTTGCCGATCGGCAACATTTCCTAGCTCGACTAGGAATACTTCTTTTCTTCATGATTTCCCTCCATGCCATAGCTCAATGTCTTCCTCTATCCTTCAATAAGTTTGGACAATCTTCAAGTATGCAATTATACGCCAAAATGTCCATCAAAAATAGAAACAAAGGAAAAGAGGCAGAAACTCGGTGGAATCGGCTGGAATGACCTTGCTTCAGTTAATCTGGCATAACTCTCTGCTCAGAGCTCCGATTGATGCGATTCTATGTCTTAGAGAAACTAGACACGTAGAGCTATCTCCATATAAAAGGTCTTGATCAAATTCCTTATGAAACGTCCGGAGTGAATTTTTGAAGTTGGGACACAGTCCCAGGAAAAATCCTGGAAGTCCCTGGATTGGTTTGCTCGAACTGCTGATTTGCAGCCATCTTTTGGGTGACTTCCCGAGCTCCGATTGATCTGTATTTTGATACAAAACCCTTTAGCAAGCGAATACCAAATTTCATTAAATTTAGAAAAGGATAAATTAGTTTTCCACTCATCTCAGAATCACAAAAAAGACAACTTTTGCATTATTTTCCAGATTTCTAAACTTAGTCATTTTTCGGATTCTAAAGCATATAATTTCAAAACTCTACCAAAACGACACTAACTATATTATGACTCAATCTTAAATATTCAAGGGTTAAACGAAGCATAAATGAGGGCGTAAATACATTAATATCGTCGCACATTGTGCTCCTATCACCTACGCAGTATCACATTGCTCCACAAGGTCTACTGTATCCTCTGTTTCTGTCTGAATCCGTAGACTCACAGATATTGGTGGATCTTGGTGTGACTCCAACATGCAAATCCTGCTAACTAGGGGAATACCGGGCGGGGCCAGTCTATTCCGCTCCGATTCCTAAGTCAGTATAGTTGGAATAAACTGATAACTTAAGCGGGAATGAGTAGTTGAAGTATTGATTACTTATTAATGAGGGTAGTTAGGAGTCATATATAGGCTGTCGGGTGTGAGGACTGACCTCACCCTTTGATGTGGGACTGACCCCCTTCTGCCCATAGTACTATACTGTTTCGGCCCCTGTTTGGGGAACTGCCGTCCCCGGTTCCCGGGCCCAGGTCAAAGGTAAGACCTGCCCGGGCGCGGGTGCAGGTGTGCATGCTCTGGCCCCGGGCCCTGGGCCGGGTCCAGGAGTGCTGGTTGCGGGTTTGGGGGCCTGGGTAGCCTCTCTATGGCTACTGTCAACAAGTCCCCCAAGTTCTCGGTCAAGTGTCATCTTGAATGGGGACTTATATAGCCCCCAAGTCCGCGTTTAAGATTGGGCTTGGCCGGGCATTCGAATAAACTTGTTATGATGATGCTTAATGTGATGAGTGCAGTGCATGGTTATGATGTTGATGCTGACAGTTGCATATGAGTACAAGATGTAGTACGTGAGATGATAATGTGGCGTTGAAATAAACCATGCTATGTTCCAGGAAAAATCCGGTGAGGATAGCGAATGGGATGATGTGACGTTGAAATCCGTCGTGCTATGTTCCGGGGAAAACCCGGTGAGTATAGCGAATGGGATGAACCAGTCCCCCATGTTTGAGAACCGTAGCCGCAGAGGACATCGGTTGACTTAAATAGTGGGTGACGTGGTGAAATGTAAACTGGAGAACTTGCCCTGTGTTAGAGGACCTTCCCGGTGGGTAGCATTGCCAAGAGATCATCGGTGGCCGTTCCTGTCGTGTATTGCTGCTTTTGTTACTGCAGGCATATAAGATGTGCAGGGTTTTTCGCCTGCGGCAAGAGTTGTCCTGCATGAGAGGATTAAGTCTCCTGGGGTGAAGCAGTCCCGTGTTGGTACCGGTCAACATTCTTGATTGGTTTCCCAGCCTTTGTTCTTACAGGCCTGTGGTATCGTGCATGGTTTTTAGCCTACGGGAAGAGTTGTCCTGTATGAGAGGATCAAGTCTCCTAGGGTGAAGCGGTCCCGTGTTGGTACCGGAGACAGCCCCGAACGTTTCATACCGTTTGGCAGTACAGGCGTGAGGTATGCGCAGGGTTTTTAACCTGCGGGAAGAGTTGTCCTGTATGAGAGGATCAAGTCTCCCGGTGGGTGGCGTGGCCCGGAGTATTCCTTGGTAGCCGTCCCCATATCGGTGCATTTGTTCCTGCAGGTGGAATGTATGCAGGGTTTTTAGCCTGCGGGAAGAGTTGTCCTGTGTTAGAGGATCAAGTCTCCCGGGTTTATAAAGCCTGGTGGTATATTGGATCCGTTGAGGTCGTACACTGCTGTCCGTAGGAATGTCTCAGTTCGTTGAACCGGTTATTCCATAAGAGAGCGATAAGCAAATGCCATCATGGCCGGTCCAATACCGCATCCAATAGGCGAATATGGATGGGTTGAGGACTAGAAAACCGTTGAACTGGAGCAGGCACTACAGTTGGAATATCGTAACCTGTACATAGTATTGCTGCAGGGTTGTTAGCCTCCGCGAAGATGTTTCCTGTGCTAGAGGAAGACTTCTCCCGGTGGGATACCAAGCCATTTTTTGTTTTGGCTGTAAATGTGGAATAAGTTCAACCGGTGGAATGCCCCGTACCGTTGGGATATATGTTAGATTACCCCGTACTTGTTGGAATATTTCCGGGGTAACAATAATAATCCTGCAGGATTTCTAGCCTACGGGAAGAAGTCTCCTGTGTTAGAGGAAGAGTTCTCCCGGTGGGATACCTTGATATGTTGGAGTATTTCGGCGCTAGGTGGAGTAGGCTGTAGGTGGGACGGTTCGAGTAAGTCCCATGCTCTTTCAACTACCCTCCGCATGCGAGGCAGGTGGCTGACATACATTGAAGCGGGTATTTCATCAGTCCCATCAGTTATGATGGCCTGGGAGGTTACCAATACTAGGACACGTGCCGGTAGGAGAGGGTTAGAGATGGATGGCCCGGATCCGCAGACGCTTGAGTTGCCCTACTGAGTAGTTTGGGGGGGAAATTCAAGGGCACTGGGGCTGCATATAAACCCTTGTCTCTTCGTGTGTTTTTCGTTTGGTTGATAACTGATCCTTTGTTTAGCCTCGTTCAACACAATTGCTCGGTGTTTTCCAGCTGCTGCGTTTCCGTCGTCATGCAACCTAATCGGTGAGTCCCAGTCCTTTGCAGTTCTGAAATTGTTTTTCCTCCCCCTTTTTTGTTTGTGGATGGATCCGATGGGCGTTTGGTGGTACCTAGTTTAACCCTTTGGATAGGACCGTTGTAGTATTGGATCTCTGCGAGAACCGGGAACTGTCGGCTGAGATGTCTATCGCCCGGTGTGGACTGTGTCGGGGCACAATATGCTTCGTACAGGCCTGCTGTGGTTGTTGGTGTTTTTTTTTTTAGATCGTGTTTCTGTTCGGGCAAGGGTTTTTTTTTATTTTTATAGGTTACATGGATTCTGGGAGCTCCAGTGAGGTTTCCGGATCGCCGGTCAAGCGACCGGTGAGGGACGACCAGGAGAGGATGGAGGACTGGCTTGCCTCCTCTTCCTCGGGGCCTAGCCCCAGCACTCGCTTGGCCTACGAGGCATCGACATCCAGGTCGCCTGGATAGGAGGATGCTCCCTACGGAGTGTCCTTGGGCACTGCCCACCAGGGAGGGGCCCCGCGCCACATGATTGTGGACGGGGATAAAACCATAAGTTGTGATGAGCCGGAGGGATCTTTATCTGCCGCCGAGATTTTCGCTTTTCGGGTGAGGTGGAATATTCCTGGAGAGGTAGAGCTGCGGTCCCTATATTTCGGAGAGTCGGCTTGCAACTCGGAGGCTGGTTGGGTTGCCGTTCATGAGGACCAATTCCAGCATGGGCTATCGCTCCCGCTGCCGAATTTTGTGCAATACCTGCTGAGTGCCATCAGGATATCACCGGCGCAGTTGCCCGGGAACCAGTGGAGGCAACTGTTGAGTGACATGAGTTGCCCTACGGTGAATGAGTTTTGGGCCTTGTACCGGGTGACATACTCGAAGAAGAGTAAGGCCCGGGGGTGTGTAAGCTTTTCTGATCGGGCTTTTAAGCCGGTGATAAGCCGCTTGCCCTCCTGGGTCAACAATAACTGGAGGAAGAATGTGGTAATGGCAGGGGGGGGTTGGCAGAAGAGAAGTAGGGCTTATCGGGTCCCTGGTGCCTTTCAACCGATCGGCGATCAGTCGTATCGCTTATCTGAATTAGAGAGAAATAGGATCACCCGGGTTTTTGGGTGCTGGTTGGACCTGGAGAGGAGTTCCTACAACTTCATCCTGCGGGAGGTGCTGGAACTATGTCACCTGGGGGGGGGGGGGGGGGCGGGTGGTCCTGGTAGGTGGTGGAATGTAGGATGTATCTCTGATCCGGTCTTCCATATTGGTGTTAGCTAATATACTTGCCTTATGTTCTGCAGGTGTATCTTCCCGGACGGCAAGACGAACCGGGGGATTGACTGTGCATGACAAACCGGTCTCACTGGACGTTGCGGACGAGGATTACACCTTAATGCACGTGAAGACTCACGCTTCGGGGAAGGTGATAGGAGCACAATGTGCGACGATATTATATGCTTATGCCCTCATTTATGCTTTGTTTAACCCTTATTTGTCTAAGATAGAGTCATAATATAGTTTAGTGTTAATTTGGTAGAGTTTGGAGAAAAATGGTTAAGAATCCGAAAAATGACTAAGTATGAGAAATCTGGAAAATAGTGCAAAATATGTCTTTTTCGTGATTTTGAGATGAGTAAAAATGCGATCTATCCTTATCCGAATTCTATGAAATTTGGTGTGCTTAATATTCATAGGCTGAGGAATGTTGTGTGAAAATTTCAGATCAATCGGAGTTCGGGAAGTCACCCAAACGTTGGCTGTAAAACGGCAGTCCGAGCATTCCAATCCAGGTGCTTCCAGGATTTTCCTGGGACTTTGATCCAACTTCGAAAAATCATTCCCGACGACTCACAAGGAATTTGATCGAGATATTTTATGGGGAGATGGCCATATGTGTCTAGTTTATCTGAGACTTGGAATCACATCAATCGGAGCTCCGAGCGTGGAGATATGCCGGAATTACTGCAACAAGGTCTATTCAGCCGATTCCAGGAACCTATTACCTCCTTTTCACAATTATTGCTTTTCGATGGATCATATGGTGTACAAATGCATATGTGAAGATGGTCAAAGCTTAAGAAAGGAGGGAAGATGACACCAAGCCATGGCATTGAAGAAGAAATTGAAGAAAGAAGTTCTCCTAGTCAAACTAGGAGAAGCTGCCGAATAAGGCAGATTGTGTGCCTTTGTGTTGCTGCCGGCAATGGGGCATTTTCGGTGGAACAAAACTCATGAAATGAAGTCCAATGATTATTGAAGAAGTCCATGCATTTGTGAAGCCCAAGCCTTGAAGAAAAATTCAGAAAAAGAAAACCTAATTGAACTATGAAAGGAAGGTTTCAAATCCTTATTCCACTTGGTTTTCTCTATTCCTTTTACTATAGGGCTGCCGGCACCCCCTCTCCTCTATATAAACCTTCACTTTTTCATTCTGAAAATCATCTCATCTCAAGCACTAAAATACTAGCCAAAGCTCTACCAAGTTTCTTAAGTACCAAATACCCAAATACTTGGCCAAAACACCATCACCACCACCACAAACTTCCGAATTCCTTCACCTTGTCTTTTGCCGATTCTTGCTTGGGCCGAGCAATAAGGAGCAGCAGCAAGTACCATCTTGTCACGTCTTGAGGAGTCTTCAAAGGTTCTAAAAGTGTGATCCACTCCCCCTATGGCTTTTGTATTTGTTGTAGTTTGGTTGTATTGCATTAAAACAATTCGTTTCTTGGTTTTTATTGAACTTTTATGTAAGCCGAATACTTGATTGATGTTTATGTTCAAGTTTTGTGATTTTAGCATGTGAATTTCGTATGTATGGATAATTAGGGCAGTGGTATCTTGCATGTTCTAAGTTTGAAATTAGTTAGAAATCTAAGGATTAGGACTTAAAAACCGAAACATTAGTGTTGGCTTGAAGCATGTAAATCTAGATGTTAGGTTTCATCAAACCCGAGTAATAACAAATATGGCTAAATACTCAAAAAGTTGCTTTGATTTGTTTTGCTCACATAGGGTATAACACTTTAGAGGTCTTGCATGTTAAAATAAGATGATTGACAACCTTGCTTGTTTTGCATGTCTCCGATTTAGACTATTGTGATTAATTGTTAAGTCTCAAAAGGATTAACATATATTCTAGGGTCCATACTCAAAAGGTCGATCTTAAGAACTTGAGAAGTCTTACAACTAAGTTGTAGTCGGAACTAATTTTGAATTTAAACATGTTGATACTTGTTCCTTACCTTCTTGCACTACCAGATATGGGAGAATAGCCGACGAAAAAAATTTCGTCGGCTATGCCAATTTTTCGTCGGCTATACCCTCTACCGACGAAATTTTCGTCGGCTATAAGTCGTCAGGAAAACCCCGTCGGTAATACAATGGCCGACGAAAAAATCAAATTCGTCGGCTATAGTAGAGTATGGCCGACGAATTTACCGACGAAAATATTTTTCGTCGGTCAAATCTGGGAGAAATTGCCGACGAATTTCGTCGGGTATTTTCGAGTATGGCCGACGAATTTACCGACGAAAATATTTTTCGCCGGCCAAATCTGGGAGAAATTGCCGACGAATTTCGTCGGGTATTTTCGAGTATGGCCAACGAAATTCAGTAAATATAGCCGACGAATTTCGTCGGCTATTGTGTTTTAACTATAGCCGACGATTTATTAAACTTTCGTCGGCTATTTCCTCGAAATATATTAATATTTTAATAGGCATTAATTAGTTATAGCCGACGAAAATTGGTAAAATTCGTCGGCTATTCTTAAATTTTAGGGAAAAAATAAATAAATTATGCTTTGGATGGAGGAGGGGAAGGAGGAGGAGGCCGGAGGAGGAGGAGGAGGAGGAGGAGGGGAAGGAGGAGGAGGAGGCCGGAGGGGGAGGAGGAGGAGGAGGAGGAGGCCGGAGGAGGAGGAGGGGAAGGAGGAGGAGGAGGAGGAGGAGGCCGGAGGAGGAGGAGGAGGAGGGGAAGGAGGAGGAGGCCGGAGGAGGGGGGGGGAGGAGGAGGAGGGGAAGGAGGAGGAGGAGGCCGGAGGAGGAGGAGGAGGAGGGGAAGGAGGAGGAGGAGGAGGAGGAGGGGAAGGAGGAGGCCGGAGGAGGAGGAGAAGGAGGAGGCCGGAGGGGAAGGAGGAGGGGAAGGAGGAGGAGGAGGCCGGAGGGGAAGGAGGAGGAGGAGGAGGAGGGGAAGGAGGAGGAGGAGGCCGGAGGAGGGGAAGGAGGAGGAGGAGGAGGGGAAGGAGGAGGCCGGAGGAGGGGGGGGGGGGAGGAGGAGAGAAAAAAGGCGGGAGGAAGCGATTTAAAAGATTTAGAAGGAGAATAGCCGACGAAAATAAAAAATTTCGTCGGCTATACTTAGAGAATAGCCGACGATTTAAAAGATTTCGTCGGCTATACTTTGGAAGATCAACAGCCGTCAGATCTGAGCCATCCAACGGCGGACAATAAAAAGGCGCGGATCAAGAGTTTAGCTGACGAAATACAATGTTTCGTCAGCTATACTTAGAGAATAGCCGACGAAATACAATGTTTCGTCGGCTATTCTATGAAAACATACTAAACTGCCGTTTTGAGGCCCTAAACGAACTCGAAAGCCCGAAAAAGCCCACACGTCGTGGCAAAGCGACGAGTTTGATTCCTGGCGTCGTTCCCTTTCCGGAATGGTATCACAATCATCATTCGGACGCCGGACGCCAAATCTGCAGTAAACCGGGTTTTGACTGATTTCATTATTTCGGCACACGGATTTTATCGGAATCTTGTCATTTTTCAACCGTAGACGTATTTCATTATTTCGGTCATATCTTATTTGACGACATATTTGCATTTGAAGAGTGTACGTATAGTAACTATTTGAAACTATACATTCACTTAAACACTTAGTAAACAAGTTAAGGAACATTAGTGCATATGTTCCGATTTTGAATCTAAAAGTTTGGAAAATCTATTCCAACCGTTAGATATCACCGTTAAGATTAAATACATGTATGAAAAAAAATCCAACTACATCTGACAACGTTAAAGGCTCGATCGGGACGGTCAACCGGGTGAGTCAACCCTTTAAACGCTTAGAAATGGTAATTGGCCTGTCTAGAAGACGTTTTTTGGCCTGACCTTCAACAGATAATAGTTTCAAATCGATGAGACGCAACTAATCGTATAAAAATTTTCCTCAAAATATTTACCGACCGTCAGGCTACCCATGGGAAAACGGAAGTAAAAAACAGTTAACCGCAACATTCGGCACACAGATTTTGTCGGAATCTTGTCATTTTTCAACCGTAGACGTATTTCATTATTTCGGTCATATCTTATTTCACGATACATTTACATTTGAAGGACGGAGCAATGGTTTGTCGATAGTGATAGAAAATGGAAGCTGTTCTTTTTTTTTTTTTTTTTTTAATCATAGCCGACGAAATCAAACCTAGTACTCGTCGGCCATACTTCCAAAAATTTTCGTCGGCTAAAGTTTCAGAGAAAGGCCGACAAAAATTCAAATCGTCGGCCATTCTAGGGGAATAGCCGACGATTTTTTTTTTTAGCGATGAAAAAAAAAATCGTCTGCCATTCTAGGGGAATAGCCGACGAATTTTTTTTTTTACCGACGAAAAAAAATTAGTCGGCCATTCTTGGGAATAGCCGACGAAAATTTTATTTCGTCGGCCGTTTTTTTTTATTTCGTCGGGAAAAGCCTTTTTTCTGGTAGTGTTGCATGCGAATCTACGTGTTAAAGAGTCTTTGTGTGAACTGTTTTGTGTGAAAGATGATGATCACTTGTAAATATTAGACTTAGGATTTATTTTTCAGCATTTTATTTCGTGTCACCTAGTTCTAGGGCAGCTTGCTGCCGATTCATACCATCCCCTATATGTGACGTTTATGTGTGTATATATGTATATTTTGGTCTAACAATTTCATATCTCAGGTACCCTTAATTCCCGGCTTAGAACGATCCCTACTTGCTTATACTACTAACGATCTTTTGTAGGGTTTATTATTGCATGCGAGCTTAGGCTCACATCAATTTTTGGCGCTGTTGCCGGGGATTATAAAAGCTTGATTTGTGTTATTGCTGTGTATATAATGTTGCTGGAAATTTTTGTTGTGAAGTTGTAAAGTTGTAATCTTTAATCTTATTTTGAGATTTTGTAAAGTAGAAATATGCTTCGGCATGTAGAGTTTAAATTTTGGAAGTTGCATGATGTATATTGATTGGTAATCACTTAGTTTAATTTCTAGGGAGTTGATAGTGTTGTGTATGTTTGAGTTTATTGTAGTTTCTAAAGTGTAACATGTAGGTGAAGCCACTTTTGTTGATCATAACCAAAACACTTCATGTGTATGGTGCTATGTCGGAAACCGTTTCTATGTAGATTGGGAAACGCTGGATACTTTCCCCCCACGCATATAAGCGTCTTTTCGGTAGTAATATTACTTCTATGAGGTTGAGGGCGGTTTTAATCAACACTTGTAGACTGCTAGGGATCTGTGTTTGTTTTACAAAGTATGGGAAAATTATTATCATAGATATGGTTCTCAGGTTTGTTTAACTGGATCTCAAGGCCCACAGACTGATGTTCATTCTCGGTGAGTGAGTCGATAGGGGTTTCTCCCTCCGTGATGTCCAACAACGAGTCCTGCTGACGAGTCGCCGAAGCGAGCATCAAGCAATAATAACCCTACAATCGTTAGTAGTATAGAATAAGTAGGGATCGTTCTAGCCGGGGATTAAGGGTACCTGAAATATGGAATGTTAACACAAATATTCACAAACATATATGCACACAATTGTCACACTTATATACATATATACGAATTTATCATGGGGGATGAAGATGAGGTTCAGCAGCAAGGGCTGCCCTTTAACACTAGACACGAAATAACTTGCTGAAAATAAATCCTAAATTACTATTTACAAGTTTGGTCGACATTCTTCCACAAAGCACTAACACGCAAGCAATCAAAACACATAACAAACAAGCAAGCAAGACTCACGGCAAAGCATTAAAGCGTTCTAGACTTAACTTAACTCCAACCCAATTAGCTCCTAACCGGCTACTAATTGATTAAGACTCCTCATGTATTTTAAGTGACTAACCGCCTAACCTTAAAATTATACTAGTCATCTTTGAATATTCTAACCGACGTAAACAAACATGACAAGTAATTAAGCACAAAGTCTTTTTCTTTAGTTGGAAACAAGTTAGATAAGCAAGGTTGTCAATCATCTTATTAACAAGCATGTTCATTTAAATTACTCTAGCCCTTGTGAAAACAACACAAATTAAAACAACCCTAAAGATTGCTTAACCTATCTTATTTTCGGCTAATGAGATTAACAATCTACATATTGCAATTACATAGACTACTAATCTTTTAAGCACACGAATTTAAAGAACAAGTCAAGAAAACCCTAAAACCAAGTTAACATGCATTCTTGCCGATTATCTTATTAACTAATTCATTACATATTTCCATTACTTTTTAACATGCAATCCAAATTCTTACATCTAAAACATCACTTAAAGATAAAGAAAATAAATTGACATGCAAATCATAAAACCAAAATTCAATCCAATTCATACATAGACATAAAAATTGAAACCAAGAATTCATGCTAACTTCATAGACAAAGTTTAACATAACTACACAAAAATTTACAAAGCCAAGAGTAGGGAGTGGATCACACATTAGAAACCTTGGAGACTTCGTCTTGCATGGATCCGGTGATTGGTGGTGTCGGATGGGGCTGCTGCTCGGCAGTGATGATATAGGCAGCAAGGTACCAAGGTTCGGCAGGAACTTTGGGTGTGGTGGAGGTGGTTTTGGCTAGGGTTTTTGTGTAGGATTCTTGGGAAATTTAGGTAGAGCTTTGGCTAGATTTTTGCTTTAGAATGTGACACCTTTTTTTGTGTAAAAGTTGGGTATTTATAGGGAAAATTAGGGTAATTGCCGGCAGCCCTTCTTGTACAAGGAAAAAGAAAACCTAGTGGGATAAGGTTTGAAACCTTCCTTTTTATAGTTCAATTAGGTTTTCTTTTTCTGAATTTTTCTTCAAGGCTTGGGCTTCACATCTTCATGGACTTCTTGTATGATCTTGGACTTCACTTGATGTGTCTTGGTCCATCGAAAATTGCCCCAAACCGGCAGCTCTTCACTTTGGCAGAAATCTGCCCCATTCGGCAGCTTCTCCTAGCTTGACTAGGAGAACTTCTCTCTTCGATTTCTTCTTCAATGCTATGGCTTGGTGTCTTCCTCTTCCCTTCATAAAGCTTGAACCATCTTCAAAAATGCATTTGTGCACCATTTGGTCCGTTAAAAACAGAAAACACAAAAAGGGGGCAGTAGGTTCCTGGAATCGGCAGATTTGACCTTGTTGCAGTAATTCCGGCTTATCTCCCTCCCTGGAGCTCCGATTGATGCGATTCCAAGTCTCAGATAAACTAGACACATATGGTCATCTCCCCATAAAACAGTTCGATCAAATTCCTTGTGAGTCGACGGGAATGATTTTTTGAAGTTGGATCAAAGTCCCAGGAAAATCCTGGAAGCCCCTGGATTGAAATGCTCGGACTGCCGTTTTACAGCCGTCTTTTGGGTGACTTCCCGAACTCCGATTGATCTGAAATTTTAACACAACATTCCTCAGTATATGAATATTAAGAACACCAAATTTCATAGAATTCGGACAAGGATAGATCATATTTGTACTCGTCACAAAATCGCGAAAAAGACATGTTTTGCACTATTTTCCAGATTTCTCATACTTAGTCATTTTTCGGACAATTAAGCACATTTCACCAAAACTCTACCAAAATTAACACTAACTATATTATGACTCTGTCTTAGACAAATAAGGGTTAAACAAAGCATAAATGAGGGCATAAGCATATAATATCATCGCACATTGTGCTCCTATCAACTACCCCACACTTATCCTTTGCTAGTCCCTTAGCAAACTAAACTAAACTAGACTCTAAACAAACTATTGCCCCTAACGATTTGTCTCAGGCTCGTATGTACACATAGTTTTCAAGTTAATGCATGGGAATGCTAAGCATGAAAATTCCAAGCTTCATGAACATGTAACATCAATAAGAACATATAAGAACAAAAGTAAGCATGTAGACATGTTAAAACTAATTCAAATCACCTCACTAGGTATACTCTCTTCTTTTCACTCGAAACATGGTAATTCACTCAATAGTCTATGCAAGCGAAAGATAATGAATTACAAAGAGTGACTTGCATATATCGAAGAAACGAAAGCACTTTTCTGAATTTTGATGGAAAAACCTCATATGATAACTATATGCACCAATGAACCAAAACCATATGCTTACTCTTGAGATAATCTCCACAATCAAATTTAACCATCTTAAGAATCATGAAAAAGATCAATAAAAGGGTTGTAATGGGGCTTGGCTAAGAGGTATTCGATATTTGGATAAGGAGGCTCAAAACGTCACTAAGGTCTTTAGCAAAGCTTAATTCTCCTTATCTTCTCACCATGGGTCGGATTTCTTCTTGTTGGACCCATACTTCATTCTTTACTTCCCCAAAACATAGTGAATATGAACAAAGGTCAAAATATAACAATAGTAGACCTTCACATATAAACAAAACTCCAAATTCACAACACTTTTCAAGACTAGACTTAGCAAATTACACTTTGAAGCCGTGCCTATTTCTTTTCTTTTCTTTCGGACTTGATTTTCCTCTTTTTTTTTTTTTTTTTCTGTCCGATTTCATTTTTTTTTTCTTTTATTTTCTCATAGGCACGGCTCACATACAATTTTTCATATACTTTTCTAGCTAAGTCTACCCCACACTCGTTCTTCTTCATCACTTCACGCAAAAACTCCTTCGAAAATCAAGCTTTGCCGACACACAATGGTCAAGACATCACTATACTAAGCTCATGGAAAGTGTTTAAGGGTGATGAAAGAAAAGGCTAATCGTAGGCTCAAAGGGGGTTTACTAAGGTGTCCCACGACGGGCACAAATAGGGCTCATGCTTTATTTGGCAATGGTGGTAAACCTAAATGATCTTTATTCAATCATATTCAAAATCAAAGTATTTTATGACAAAAACGTTTCGAAAATCAACAAGAGTAAGTTCTAGCATACTAGAGTTCATTAAAAAGCTATGGCACATAGTCATCGAATATGTAAAGAATTATGAGGTTTCATGCTTCCTACGAATCTATCGAATTTTATCTTTTTATTGCTCAAGAAGAAAGCAAATTGGCACAAAAGCTCACATAGGTTATTATCGAAATAAACTAGCTAAAACATGCATGCTTAATAATTAACAAGTCCTACATGCTCCTACCAATGCACATAATCCATGAAACTCACAATTTTGTATGCACAACTATCATCTATGTATGCAAAGAGGAGAAAAACATCATTGACATATTAGGGGCATCCTAAGACTCGAAACAAACAAATTAAACACTCTATTTTTGTGGAACAATTTTCTGAATTTTTCTTTTCTAAACTAAGCACACAAAAACATAAACGGAATACGTTATCCCACCCCACACTTAGAAAAGTACATTGTCCTCAATGTAAGCACAAATCTATATCAACGAATTTCCTAAGCATGCAATCGACTAACATATTCCAAAATAGCATCACAAACCAAAGACAAAGAGAAGGGTTAAGAAATTGCAAACTCTCAGTGATGGCTCCTTCACTTTTCTTCAATCGACTTGGGTTGCCTCCCAATTAGCGCTTTGTGTTTATAGTCCATTGCTTAGACTTTTCACCGTGTGTATTGTTGATTCATCATGGTCCAAAAGTGTTGCTATTGGCAAAGAAGCGCAGCAACTCTCTCTCTCTCGGCAGAAAACTGCTTCTCGGCAGTGTGTTGTGGCTCGGCAGGAAGCTCTCAGCAGTGGCTTCCGGAAGGAAAGGCGGCAGCAGGGGCTGCATCACGGTAGGATGTGCAATGTGTGCACATGCGTCGCTGCACGGCTGCTCGGCAGTATGCAGGGACAGGGGCAGCAGGAGCAGCAGCATCTTCGACAGCAACATAAGCAGGGGCAGCAGCAGGTTTGTCCTGGTAGATCCACACTGCAGGCTGCCTGTTGGCAGCAGCTTAGGCAGGCTGCTCTAGGCAGACCACCACGGCGGAACCTCGGCAGAACAAGTTGCTCTTAGCAAGCCGTTAGCAGGGTTGTTCAGCAGGTTTCTTGGCAGGGACGTTCGGCAGGCTGCAGCTTATTGGCGTGTTGCATCATGATGCAGGTAGAGGTTGCCCTCTCGTCAGATGCAGCGCAAGGGAAAGGGCAGCAGCATCAAGCAGGCTGCAGGCTTCTAGGCAGCTTCTGGGCAGCATCGGCAGATGTGTCTGTATCTTTGAAAGCCCGAATTTGGGTGTGTTTCCGTAACCCAACGCAAAAGTTCTCCAAATCAATGTTGTAGCAGACACATGGAGCTTTCCAACGGCATAAAATTTGCCTCAATCGGACCAGCGGAAGTATGCTTTGTTTGGCCTTTTATCGGACCGATTGATCTGCCCAGTTCTCTGGTTCACCAGATTGACCTTCGTGCACTCAAATTGACACTGGGAGCAGCTCGAAACTCCAAATCCACTTCTGTAAAATCCTACGGAAAGTAGACTCAGAGATCTTTCCAACGGCGTATGGCTCACTTTCCCAGATTTTGTGAGCAGCAAACGGCAGCCTTCCAAAGTCGACTGACTGCACTACCCGAATTCTGCTTGAGCAGACCTTTCCTCTTTTCTGCACTTTTTCTTTCCTGTCCGTCCTGCACACACACAAAACACATAAAAACGAACAAAAACAAAAACTACAATGCAAGAATACACAAATCTATTACTTAAACAAATTTTTCAAGGTACTACAAGAATATTCCAAGCTATACACAACATCAAAGATTCAAGGTACGTGGAGCAGAGGAGCAAACTGTGCAATGGACTTGTGCAGCCCACGGTAAGGTCATGCTTTATCCGTTATACCTCAAAACTTTAAAGACTCAAAATGACTTTCAAAAATTTACAAAGCTAACATTCAAACAAATCAAGATTTTATAATCCCCGGCAACGGCGCCAAAAATTGATGGGAGCCTAAGCTCGCACACAATAATAACCCTACAAAAGATCGTTAGTAGTATAAGCAAGTAGGGATCGTTCTAGCCGGGGATTAAGGGTACCTGAAATATGGAATGTTAACATAAATATTCACAAACATATATGCACACAATTGTCACACTTATATACATATATACGAATTTATCATGGGGGATGAAGATGAGGTTCGGCAGCAAGGGCTGCCCTTTAACACTAGACACGAAATAACTTGCTGAAAATAAATCCTAAATTACTATTTACAAGTTTGGTCGACATTCTTCCACAAAGCACTAACACGCAAGCAATCAAAACACATAACAAACAAGCAAGCAAGACTCACGGCAAAGCATTAAAGCGTTCTAGACTTAACTTAACTCCAACCCAATTAGTTCCTAACCGGCTACTAATTGATTAAGACTCCTCATGTATTTTAAGTGACTAACCGCCTAACCTTAAAATTATACTAGTCATCTTTGAATATTCTAACCGACGTAAACAAACATGACAAGTAATTAAGCACAAAGTCTTTTTCTTTAGTTGGAAACAAGTTAGATAAGCAAGGTTGTCAATCATCTTATTAACAAGCATGTTCATTTAAATTACTCTAGCCCTTGTGAAAACAACACAAATTAAAACAACCCTAAAGATTGCTTAACCTATCTTATTTTCGGCTAATGAGATTAACAATCTACATATTGCAATTACATAGACTACTAATCTTTTAAGCATACGAATTTAAAGAACAAGTCAAGAAAACCCTAAAACCAAGTTAACATGCATTCTTGCCGATTATCTTATTAACTAATTCATTACATATTTCCCTTACTTTTTAACATGCAATCCAAATTCTTACATCTAAAACATCACTTAAAGATAAAGAAAATAAATTGACATGCAAATCATAAAACCAAAATTCAATCCAATTCATACATAGACATAAAAATTGAAACCAAGAATTCATGCTAACTTCATAGACAAAGTTTAACATAACTACACAAAAATTTACAAAGCCAAGAGTAGGGAGTGGATCACACATTAGAAACCTTGGAGACTTCGTCTTGCATGGATCCGGTGATTGGTGGTGTCGGATGGGGCTGCTGCTCGGCAGTGATGATATCGGCAGCAAGGTACCAAGGTTCGGCAGGAACTTTGGGTGTGGTGGAGGTGGTTTTGGCTAGGGTTTTTGTGTAGGATTCTTGGGAAATTTAGGTAGAGCTTTGGCTAGATTTTTGCTTTAGAATGTGACACCTTTTTCTGTGTAAAATTTGGGTATTTATAGGGAAAATTAGGGTAATTGCCGGCAGCCCTTCTTGTACAAGGAAAAAGAAAACCTAGTGGGATAAGGTTTGAAACCTTCCTTTTCATAGTTCAATTAGGTTTTCTTTTTCTGAATTTTTCTTCAAGGCTTGGGCTTCACATCTTCATGGACTTCTTGTATGATCTTGGACTTCACTTGATGTGTCTTGGTCCATCGAAAATTGCCCCAAACCGGCAGCTCTTCACTTTGGCAGAAATCTGCCCCATTCGGCAGCTTCTCCTAGCTTGACTAGGAGAACTTCTCTCTTCGATTTCTTCTTCAATGCTATGGCTTGGTGTCTTCCTCTTCTCTTCATAAAGCTTGAACCATCTTCAAAAATGCATTTGTGCACCATTTGGTCCGTTAAAAACAGAAAACACAAAAAGGGGGCAGTAGGTTCCTGGAATCGGCAGATTTGACCTTGTTGCAGTAATTCCGGCTTATCTCCCTCCGTAGAGCTCCGATTGATGCGATTCCAAGTCTCAGATAAACTAGACACATATGGCCATCTTCTCATAAAACAGTTCGATCAAATTCCTTGTGAGTCGACGGGAATGATTTTTCGAAGTTGGATCAAAGTCCCAGGAAAATCCTGGAAGCCCCTGGATTGAAATGCTCGGACTGCCGTTTTACAGCCGTCTTTTGGGTGACTTCTCGAACTCCGATTGATCTGAAATTTTAACACAACATTCCTCAGTATATGAATATTAAGAACACCAAATTTCATAGAATTCGGACAAGGATAGTTCATATTTGTACTCGTCACAAAATCGCGAAAAAGACATGTTTTGCACTATTTTCCAGATTTCTCATACTTAGTCATTTTTCGGACAATTAAGCACATTTCACCAAAACTCTACCAAAATTAACACTAACTATATTATGACTCTGTCTTAGACAAATAAGGGTTAAACAAAGCATAAATGAGGGCATAAGCATATAATATCATCGCACATTGTGCTCCTATCACCTGCCTGGTTCCTGTAGGGGGTTCGCCCTCCGTGATTTTAATGACCTTTGAAACGTAAAATCCGCACGACCTAGTCGACAGCTTGTGCCGAAGCATCACCTCACTTTAGACGCTAGAACATAACTTGACATATGTGACCTATTTTCTTCAAAGATAAAACATGTTGTGTGGTTCAAACTCTTGAGGTATATCGGGTTAAGCATGATACTACCGGAGGCTGTATCAGTCCATTGCACCGTTATCTCCTCTGCTCCACGTACTTCGAGAGTTAGAACAAATTTAAAAGAAATTAGACTTAGTGATTACATGATCATGGACGTTTTGATTTTTTTCTCTCTTGTTGCCGAACTATATTTGTGCTTTGCCGAGTGTTATATACCTTTGCCGAATGTGGTTTTGTGTAATATTGTTTGAAAAATGTTGTGTAATTGCCAATGCCGTGGCTTGTAATGATGTATATTCTTGCTTACTATTTCTTTACGAGGTTCTAACTTGTTTAAATGTTGTAAATTTCAGAAATAATGCATGTCCGAATCTAATATTTGGACAAGAGATCTTCAAGGCCGTTTGCAACGTTTAGATCAAGAACTCGCTATTGCTCGTTTTGTGCCATTACCGCCATCGTCACCAACCAGTTCATCAGTTTCATCACCATCATTGCCGTCATCACCATTAGTGCCGTCCATCTCTGACAGTCTGCCGAGTTCCCCTTCAGTTGTTTCGTCATCGTGTGATCTTGAGAATCCAGAATTTGTAGCCTTTGCCGAATTAGAGGAAGAAGAAGAGATAATGGCCTCAATCCGATCACAGAATGGTCATGTTGCTGGAGCTAGAGTTGCTCCTTCGAATATCACTTATCCTCCCTTGGAAGCTGACAAGACTGGAGAGATTGAATTGAGGAGTGGATTCCTCCATAAGTTGAAATCGTTTTATGGGATGCCAAGTGAGGATCCTAACAAGCATCTACAGTGGTTTAACTTCACCACGGAGTCTATGTGTCCAAGAGGGACCGATTTGCAACACTTCAAAATGAAGGCTTTTCCATTCTCATTAGAAGATCAAGCGAAGGAGCACTACCAGAAAAGGGGTTATAGCCGACGATATGGGAAAAAACGGCCGACGAAATAGTACCTCGTCGGCTATAACCCCTTATAGCCGACGAACTACTATTTCGTCGGCCACATCGTCGGCTATAATATTATAGCCGACGACTGCCGACAACTCGTCGGCTATAACTATAGCCGACGAAACGTTTTTGGTTATAGCCGACGAGGATGGTATTCGTCGGCTATAATAGTTATAGCCGACGAAAAGTTTTTGTTATAGCCGACGAGGGGGGTATTCGTCGGCTATAACTCTTATATCAGATCGACCTTCTGCATCAGGGAGCTCATTCGTCGATGAAATCGTCCAAAACGCTCTGAAATCGTCCAAAACCTCGGCCATAAGCTTGAAAGGTACGTATATTGCTGTGTGTGTTGATTTAGTTGGTTATATGCAGAGGTGTATTAATTTAGAGTTTAATTAGAATAAATGTGTGATTAATTTGATATATATATATATATGTGTTGAGATGAGATTATTAATGGGTTGATATATATGTTGTATTGGTTAGATAGAATTGAAGTTTTGTTGAAGATTAGTGATTGATTAATGTTGATTTATAGGTGATTTTAGATGAATTTGATGAAAAAATGTATATATATTAATTAATTTAATTGTAATTAAAAATATATTGTTGGTATATATAAAAAATACATTGTGTTTAATTAATTAGGGAGATTGACGATGTTTTAATTAATTTAGGGATGCATGTGTATATATATATATATATATATGTGTGTGTGTGTAATGATGAATTTTTTAATTAATTAGTACGTACGTAGTACGTGCATATATACATATCTATATATAGCTATATTTATTTCTTGAATTTACAGGATGGACAAGAGTTGGATTACCCTTGGAAGATGGGATCAGGCGTATCATGATGGAGTTAGGAGTTTCCTGGATTTTGTGATGGCTAACTGTGGAGACACTACACTTCATTATTGTCCGTGTAAAAAGTGCAAGTGTGCCACCCCACGACACCGGTTTTCCATAGAGACAGTGGAGCAACACCTGGCTAGATATGGATTTTGGGTCCTATACACTAATTGGATTTATCACGGTGAACCAGAGTTTGCGGGTCGTCATGATCATGGACAATTTGCCGAGAGAGGGAGTTCCTCCAATGATCCGACAACGAACTGGATCAACGATATGTTTCCTCGTGAGAGCGGTGTCTTTGAGGAAGCACCAGATGTGCAACTCCCACCTCCGGAGATGGAGTGTTTCCCTGATATTGAGCCACTCGAGCCATTACCCCGATCTCCGGTCAACACAAGTGGTATGGAAAAGTACAACAACCTGATCGCATTGCAACAGACTCCGTTGTACCCCGGATGCAGTAAGACTGTCCTTGAATCTGTCATGGGAGTGATGAAGATCAAAACGGAGAACAAAGGCACTGTCAAATCGGTTGATGATTGGCTTCGGCTATGGGGTGGGGCGATGCCCCCCGGACATCGGCTTCCTACCAGTCATCATAAGGTGCGACATATCCTTAAAGATCTCGGGCTTTCCTACATCAAGATTCATGCATGCAGATACGATTGCGTTCTGTTTTACGGGGAAGGACTTGCAGATCTTGAATACTGCCCATTATGCAATACAGAGCGGTATAAGTTCACTCCTAAAGGGAACAAGAAAGCTGTGAAGATACTTCGGTACTTCCCGCTGATTGATAGGCTTGAGCGGTTGTTCATGTGTGCTTTCACGGCCGAAGCTATGAGATGGTGGGCTGAGAGGAATGTGCCTGACGATGACACCCTTAGACATCCCGCCGACGGAGAGGCTTGGAAGAAGAACGTGTTGGAGTTTCCCGAATTTGCATCAGAGGTTCGAAATGTTTGGCTAGGGCTATCATCCGACGGTTTCAACCCTTTTGGCAAGAAAGAGCTTCAGTACAGTGTGTGGCCAGTTATTTTGATTCCGTACAACTTTCCACCGTGGATGTGCATGAAGAAGGAATATAACATGCTCACATTGTTGATTCCAGGCCCAGGTTATCCGGGAAAGTGTCTCGATGTGTATTTGAGACCCGTAATTGAGGAGCTTCGGTACTTGAGTCTGAACGGCCACCTGGTCTACGACCGGTTCAAAAATGAGATGTTCCGGATGCATGCCATGCTTGTTGGCACGATCAGTGACTTTCCTGGGAGGGGTATGTTGTCGGGCAGCGTCACCAGGGGTTACAGGGCTTGTTCAGAGTGCATGACTGTTGATTGCTCCAGTCCTCATTGCAGCAAGATTGTCCAGATGCGTCACCGTCGTTGGCTTCCGCATGACCATCCATTTAGGGACGATGCACAGGCTTTTGATGGGACTGAAGAAAGGGGCTGGGCACCGGAGCAATGGACAGGGGAGGAAATATTGGCAGTGTTGAATGAGTATGACTTTGGTCCGCTTAGCAATCATCCCGATGTGTTGCGCACGATTCCAGAGAGGCCGGATCGGTATAGGTTTTGGTCACACAAGAGCATCTTATGGGAACTTCCTTATTGGGCCAGGTTGGCTACCAGATACTACCTGGATGTCATGCATATAGAGAAGAACGTGGGTGAAGCCGTGGTTGGCACAGTTTTGAATTGGGAGAAGAAAACAAAAGACACCCCCAAGGCACGCGTTGATCTGAGAAATATGGGACTGCGGGACCATTTGTGGTTGAGAGAGGGCAGGAGCAAAATGCCCCAAGCTCCTTACACCGTCACCAGGGACCAGAAACATGAAATCTTTGGATGGCTGAGTAATGTCAGGTAACTTTTTATTAATTAGGCATGTATTCCCTAAAGAATCCATCTGTTGTTGGACGACTATATATGCATGAAATCTAACTGTTGTTAATGGCTATGCAGGTATCCTTATGGCTATGCGGGTAACATAAGCAAGTGTGTTAACTACCGAGACAACAAGATGTACGGATTGAAGAGTCACGACTGCCATGTACTGCTTCAACGCCTCTTCCCTATTTTCATTCGAGCGTACTTGGAGGATGAAGTGGTTGAGCCGTTGGTGGCGTTGTCAAGATTCTTCCAGAAGTTATGCGCTAGAGAAGTTAGAAAATCAGACCTCATGAGAATGCATGAGGAAATCGTTTTTATCTTGTGCAAGTTCGAGAGGATATTTCCCCCAAACTTCTTTGACATCATGCCTCACCTGATGATCCATCTTCCCCAACAATTGTTGCTTACCGGTCCCGTACACTACACTTGGATGTATCCCATCGAAAGGTACATGTTATTCATAAATTTGATTTATACATGTTTTTAAATAAAAGTTGCATGCTCTTAACACGCACTTGTTAACCTTGCAGACAACTTGGAGACTACAAGAAATATGTGCACAATAAATCTGCGCCTGAGGGGTGTATTGCTGAAGCTTACATTGCGCATGAGTGTGTAACGTACGCCAAGTTGTACTTGGGAGCGATGGAGGACCCCCCACAACATCCAAGTCGAGATGACCCCGAGTTCAACCTATCTATCGTCGCCAACTCTGTTGTACCATACGGAAGCTTCAAGAAAAAGGGTGTGGACAAGTTGCCTGACCATGAGGTAGGGATTGCCCACTGGTGGGTTCTAATAAACTGTCCGGAGGTACAATATTGGAAACGTCACCATCTTCACAGCAAGGAAGTTCGCGGTGATGTCGAGTACCACAACACGACGTTTGCAGACTATTTTCCACAATGGGTAAGTGTATAAATATATATATTAGATGGCTTTCTTTTACAGTTCCCTATTCTTTAATCATAAACACACCGAGTGATTTGAGTTATATTTTTCAGCTGATGCAAGTGGCTGCGAGGGGTGGTCATACAAATTACTCAGAGGAATTGAGGCTGTTGTCGATGAAGCCGATATCTTCCACAGTCCGCCCAATGTGTGATGTCAACGGCGTTAAGTATATATGTGAAGCTAGAGACGGGGAACGCAAAACACAGAATTGTGGGGTGATGGTCGATGGTGCAGAGGGGGGCGTGGATTTTTACGGTGTCCTACAGTCAGTTGTTGAACTCATTTATGGGAACCGCATGAAAGTCCACTTGTTCAAGTGTCGATGGTTTGATACTAGGCCGCACCGCTTACGGATCGATCAGTACGGCATACTTTCGGTGAATACCGCCACTAGTGTGTATGAAGACGACCCCTTTGTTTTCGCCACAGCGGCCAAAAAGGTCTTTTATCTTGACGATCCTTTGAACAAAGGCACGTGGAAGGTAGTTAACCATGTGTCTCAGCGAGACATATACAGTGCTACCACACTTGGTGTGAGCACAGAGTGTCAAGAAGCGACCGCATACCAAGAGCCGGACGCCGGCGACATTCCGGAATCCTCCACCATCCGCGATAATAATGTGACGCCGGGCAGAGTGGTCCGACTTCCTAGGGGTCAGGTGCCCATGTATGATGTTAATCCGAATCGTCTATATCAGCCCGACGATGACTCAGACGACGAGTACGAGCACCGGTTGCCAGATATTAACTACTATACTACGTCTGACTCAAGTGATGAGGATGATTCTGATTATCATCCTTAGTATACTATTTATGTATGTATTTGTGTACGATGGTGCATGCATGCATGAATACATTTTTGTCCTTAATTAGCGTTTTCCGAGTTTATGGGAAATTGTATTGAATTGTTTGTGTTATGTTTAGGAATTTATCAGGTGAAATAGGCAATTTTCAGGCCCTAAATGGCAAATTTTCAGAAAGATCAGAATTATAGCCGACGAAATGGACCATAATTCGTCGGCTATAATGCCCATACTTTAGCCGACGACTTGCAATTCGTCGGCTATAATGCCCATACTGTAGCCGACGACTTGCAAGTCGTCGGCTAAAGTATATTGACCGAAACCATACGTAGACCGTTCAAATGCAAAAGTGTCGTGAAATAAGATACGACCGAAATATGGAAATACGACTACGGTTGAAAAATGGGAAGATTCCGACAAAATCTGTGTGCCGAATGTTGCGATTAGGTGTTTTTTACTTCCGTTTTCCTATGGGTAGCCTGACGGTCGGTAAATTTTTGGAGGAAAATTTTTATACGGTTAGTTGCGTCGCATCGATTTGAAACTATTCTCTGTTGAAGGTCAGGCCAAAAAACGTCATTTAGACGGGCCAATTGCCGTTTTAAAGCGTTTCGAGGTTTGACCATGCAGTTTGACCGTCCCGATCGAGTCTTTAACGTTGTCAGATGTAGTTGGATTTTTTTTCCTACATGTATTTAAGCTTAACGGTGATATCTGACGGTTGGAATAGATTTTCCAAACTTTTAGATTCGAAATCGGAACATATGCACTAATATTCCTTAACTTATTTACTAAGTGTTTAAGTGAATGTATAGTTTCAAATAGTTGCTATACGTAGACCATTCAAATGCAAAAGTGTCGTGAAATAAGATACGACCGAAATATGGAAATACGACTACGGTTGAAAAATGGGAAGATTCCGACAAAATCTGTGTGCCGAATGTTGCGATTAGGTGTTTTTTACTTCCGTTTTCCTATGGGTAGCCTGACGGTCGGTAAATTTTTGGAGGAAAATTTTTATACGGTTAGTTGCGTCGCATCGATTTGAAACTATTCTCTGTTGAAGGTCAGGCCAAAAAACGTCATTTAGACGGGCCAATTTCCGTTTTAAAGCGTTAAGAGGTTTGACCAAAAGTTGACCAGGGAATAGCCGACGAACTACTTAACTTCGTCGGCTAAACTCTTGCGATCCGCGCCGTTTCATTGTCCGCCGTTGGATGGGCGAGATCTGACGGCTGGTGAGAGCTTATAGTATAGCCGACGAGATTCATATTATAGCCGACGAGATTCATAGTATAGCCGACGACATTCATATTATAGCCGACGAGATACTTAACTTCGTCGGCTATAATCGGCCCGCAAAGCCCAACTCCGGCCCGGCCCGGATTTTGGCCCGGCCCGTAAGAGTATAGCCGACGAATTTCGTCGGCTATGACTATAGCCGACGAATTAAAATTAGATCGTCGGCTATAGTCCTTCGATTTAAACCGAAACAGAGCGCGCCTCCCTCATTTTCTGCTAACCCTAAATCCCTAAATCCCCACCTGCTGCAGCCGCCCGCCCCTCCCCGACGCCGACCGACCACGACGGAGCCTCCCCGACGCCGATCGACCCTCCCCGGCCCCACCCGATACCTCCCCGCCCCGGCCCCCTCCTTCCCGAGCCCTCCCCGACCCGAAAGCCGCTGCCGGAGCCGCCCCGAGCCGCCCTACCCGCCCCTGCCGCAGCCGCCCCTACCCGCCCCTGCCGCAGCCGCCCCTGCCCGCCCCTGCCGCCCCTGCTGCAGCCGCCCGTAGCCGCAGCTGCCCCTGCCCCTGCCGCCGTCGCCGCCGTCGCCGTCGCCGCCGCACCGCACCACCGGTCCTCGTCCAGACTGCACCACCATGTCAGGTAGTCCCGATCGAGCCTCATTTACGGTTTTTATTAATTTTGTCGAATTTTGTGAATTTTAGGGTTTTTGTGAATTTTTTGTGGAATTTAGGGTTTTTGTGAAATTTATGGAATTGTGTGGATTTTTTGTTAAATTTGTTAATTTTGTGGAATTTATATACTAATTTTGTGGATTTTTTGTTAAATTTACGGTTTTTATATACTAATTGTGGAATTTTGTTGAATTTATATACTAGTATGCCCATTATATACTAATTTATATATAATTAGGTATAAATATTTTTTTTCATTTTTATGACGATATATATATATATATATATTTTTCGGAATATATATATATATATAATTAGGTATAAATATAGTTATGTATATATATAATTAGGTGTATATATATTTAAAAAAGTTTTTTATTTTTTTGTGAAATTTAAGGAATTTTGTGTTATATTTCGGAATATATATATATATAATTAGGTATAAATATATTTAGGTACGTATATATATAATTAGGTATATATACATTGAATGATGTTTTTAATTTTGTTTTGTGGAATTTTTGTGCAATTTATGGAATTTATATACTAATTGTGCAGGAAACCGGCGCTTTGTAGACCGATGGCTTGGCAGACGGACCGAGAGCGACCCCGACGCTCAGGCAGGATCCAGCCGTGGGGGGAGCGGATCCAGCGGTCGTCGGGGCCTAGGCCGGCCTTTGAGTCGACGAGAGGAGACGTTGATGGGATTGACGCCGAGCGATCCACGTGGGGGCTCCTCGTATGAGTCGACGGGAGCGGGCCCTGACTCGAGTGTCGGAGGAGGACGCAGAGCCACCAGACCCCAGTGCACTTCAGCACTGTTCCAGGATCGGCAGCCGACCCCACCGCGCGCCGATCTGGACCCTCCAGAGATGCTCCCTGTCCCCCCACAGCGACAGCGTCCACAGCTACGGGGCCCACCGTCAGGGGGAGCAGGCCCCTCAGGGTCCACGCCCCGTATGTCTCCGCCATCGGGGATGTACATGGTCCAGTTCCTCCCTGCCATCCCTGAGTACGACGCCAGGGGGAGGCAGATTTGGAGGCACGACCGGCCCCACGAGATTCCCTGGGAGGAGGCCTACTTCTACAGTCCTTTCGACTCAGAGGACTGCCGCGGCCTGTGGGCCGTTCGTGAGAAGGACAAGCAGTACAACGACGCAGGTAATTGGTTAGTTTAATTAATTATTTAGATTGTTTAATTAATTATTTAATTAGTTAGTTTAAATAATTATTTAACTATGTGTTCATTTTAACAGGCGTCCTCGTCAATAAACCCGCGGGGACGAGACGGACCAGAGGGCCAGCGAACATGTCGACCCTGGAGAGGGAGCTGGCCGGTGGGATCAGAGAGATCCTGCCCGGTCCCGGTGAGGATGGACGCCCGATTGAGCGGAGAGACACCACCACCAAGTACATCAACGCGACGGGCATGCTCGTGCGGGACAGGGTCCCACTGTTGTGGCCCGACTGGGGCTCTGTGCCCGATGAGATCAAGGCGCGAGTGTACAATGCACTGTCGGTGAGTTAAATATGATTTTTATTATAGAAAATAAACAATTATGAATTCAGTCCTTATAACTATATAAAAATATTTTCTAATTAATTTATAATGTTGCAGCAATGGTTTAGAGTCCATCCTACCTTGGACTGGTGGAGAGACGAGCAGCTGAAGAACAGGTTATGTGTTTTGTTTTTTTTTGTATAAATATATTTATTGGCAGTGTACGAATATATCTAACAGTTGTGTTTTGTTAATATAGGTACTCCGAGTGGAAGAACGAGCTGTCCACGCACTACAGGACGTACCATGTGGAGCAGCGCTTGGGGCGAGGTGCAACCCCCCACGAGTTCCGGTACAGGGAGTACGAGTGGCTATGGCTGGTAGCCTACTTCGGGAGCGACAGGGTCTCGGTAAGAAAGTTTAGCCTGGTAGTATATAACTTTTTAATGTTATTTAATAATTAAATTATGTAGTTACTTAATTCAATTAATTAGTTAGTTAGTTAGTTATTAGTTATTAAATTAAGTCAGTTGGTTAGTTACATAGTTAGTTAGTTCGTTACTAAATTAAATCAAATTAAATTAAATAAAATTAGGTAGTTAGTAAGTTAGTTAGTTACTAAATTAAATTAGTTAGTTAAGTAGTTACTAATTAAATTAGTTAGTTAAGTAGTTACTAATTAAATTAAATTAGTTAGTAACTAAATTAGTTATTAATTTTATTTTGGTTAGTTCCTAATATTTTAATTTAGTTACTAATTTATATTTGCGTTTATATGTTTGTTGTTATAATACAGAAAATCTCGCGGACGAACAGCGACAACCGCAGGAGGAACGAGCACCCCCACCACGGCGGCGCCCGCTCCTGGAGGCAGTGGGCAGAGATGGCGAGGAGGGACCGACCGCTGAGGCCGTTGTCGTGGATTCATGCGCAGATGTATCCGGGGCGTCCCGACCAAGTGGTAAGTATTCGTCCATCTTCAATAAAAGTGTTTCATGAAATTAATTTATATATATATTTTTTAATTCGTTTATTATATTGTCTTGTCAATTAGGCGGAAATAGATGCGGAGACCGACGCGATCACCTTCGGGATCGCGCGAGACACTCTGGGAGACGGGGCGTCCGACGAGGCGATCGCGGAGTTTGCCTCCACGATCGACACCCTTGAGCCGCGCTTGGCCTCTCAGATCATGCACGCGGCGGTAGGGACGGGGAACAACTACTTCTACCAGAGAGGCCTAGGCGCGGCGGGAGATGGGGTTCTCAAGTTCACGCCGGCCAATCCCAGCACGCAGCGTGCGGCTTCGACGAGAGGAGACTTGCAGACGCAGCTGCAGAGGACTCAGGCGGAGTTGGCGAGGGCGGTGGAGGCGCTCCAGCAGGCGGAGTTGGCGAGGGCTGCGGAGGCTTCGGCGCAGCAGGCCAGAGACGCATCTGTGGCGGAGATGTACCGATGGATGCAGCAGTCTTGGGAGGCCCAGCAGGCTGGACTCCAGCCCCCGCCTCCGCCACAGATGCCCCAGTTCGTCGTCCCCACTCCCCCCCCGCATCGGAGTACGCCAGCCGATCAGGACAGCCATAGCCACCGGAACTCGAACGATCCGGTCGACGACGCTACGCGTTTAGGGGGTGATGATGAGTAGATATAGTGGGTTAATTTGTACAGTATGTAGGATATTAGGGATGGATTGATGTGGATATTTGTTGGATATTTGGATGTTTGTTTGTGCATTTTCTGCAGCCCCCGAAGACGAAGAGAAATTGGGCCCGAGTAAAATTTTTTAATTTTTTTAAATATTTAGGGGTTATAGCCGACGATATTGGCATTATTTCGTCGGCTATAAGTGCTATAGCCGACGATTTTTACCAAATTTCGTCGGCTATAACCGTTATAGCCGACGAACATGACATATGTCGTCGGCTATACCCTCCCGGCTTCCGGCAAAAAAAAGCCGTTGCTGGTACCGGCGATTGTTATGGCCGACGATAGTGTCGTCGGCTATATTGGACGTATAGCCGACGATAGTGTCGTCGGCTATACTTCGGTTTAGGGGCAATTACGTAATTGTTGAAGCCGACGATCTTGTCGTCGGCAATGTTCGAAGTATAGCCGACGACACTTTATTCGTCGGCTATACCCCGCGGTTTATAAGCCGACGACTTACGCCTCGTGTCGTCGGCTATACTATAGCCGACGGAGCATTCCCGACGAGACTATAGCCGACGAAGTATCGTCGGCTATGACTATAGCCGACGAATTAATGGAAACGGCCGACGAGATGGCGTCGTCGGCTATGACGCCTTTTCTGGTAGTGGAGTGGTTGTTTGAGGTGCCTAGTGGTCGCATTGTTTCGTGGAGTTCTATGATGGATGAGTTTCTACTCAAGTACTTTTCTGCTTCACGTATCACTGATCTGAGGAAGCAAATAACAAGTGTGAAGCAAGCCGGAGATGAGACTTTCTTCGACTACTACAAGAGGTTCAAATCCCTAGTTTCTTTGTGTCCATCACATGGCATTAGCGATGGGCTCTTGCTACAATATTTCTATGAGGGATTGCGTGTCATGGAGAGAGAGTTTCTTGACTCGGCCGCGGGAGGTAACTTTTTGGAGTTAAATGCTGGTGCGGCAAGAAGTTTGTTGGAAGTTCGTGCTTTGAACAACCAACAATTTGGCATGGCACGAGGCAATGTGCAAAGGAATGAGAAAGTGCATGAGACGTCTTCGAGCTCAAAGTTAGAAGAGAAAGTGGACAAGCTTACCGACTTGGTGAGTAATTTGATGAAGAAGCGTGCTAGTGTTTGTGGAATTTGCACCGAGGGCCATGAGACCGAACAATGTCCTCAATTTGGAGTTAATGAGGGAGTAGAGGAGTGCAATGCAATTGGCTTTCAAGGAGGCCAACGTTTTGGAAATTTCAATCCGAGGTTCAATGATCATCCTAACTTTCGATGGGCGAATAATGATAATGTGCTTAGGTCACCTATGCAACCGAGAGAGGGAGGAGCACCGTTTGTACCGAGAGCACCCTTTGTGCCTCGGCAGCAATTTCAGCCGAACCAAGGGAATTTTGGGGCATTGCCGAACCAAGCTCAAGGAGGGCCGAGCCAAGGCCAAGCCGCACCGAGCAATCCCAACTATGATGCTTTGCTTCAATCATTGTCAAGTGCTACTCAAGCATTATTCGCGGGGCAACAAAATCATCAAAAGGACATTGGTGAGCTCAAGACTCAAATGGGCCAAGTTGTAGATTTCATGGGAAGATTTAATGAGCAAGGGAAGTTGCCAAGCAATACGATTCTCAATCCGAGGAACGAGCAAGCCAAAGTGATTCAAACTCGTAGCGGAAGAGAGTTGTTTCCTCCAACAAGTCCAAAGAAGAAGCGAGTAACTTTTGAGGTTATTGAGGATGGAGAGATGGCTGCCGGACCTGCAATTGCCGGCAGCCATGTTGATGGGAACCATGATGATGCAGCCGGCAAGAAGGATGCTGCCGAGTGTGATAGAGCTGCCGAAAAGAACAGTGCTGCCGAGCAAGGTAGAGGGGCCGGCAACAATCATGTGAAAGATAAGGGGCTGCGCAACGAACTTGAGTATGATCCCGCAACATCGAAGAATGAGTTAGTGCCGAACCAAGCAAGCAAGGGAGGGGTGCCGACATCAAGCATTCCATTCCCTTCTCGCTTTGCTAGAACGAAGAAGGATAAGTCCGATGAGGAGGTGTTGGAGATTTTCCGGAAAGTGCAAGTCAACATCCCTTTGTTGGAATGCATTAAGCAAGTACCGAAGTATGCTAAGTTTTTGAAGGAGCTTTGCACGGCAAGAAGGCATACAAGAGAGACTCGAGTGGTAACTATGAGCGAGACGGTGTCGGCCGTTATTCAAAGGAAGTTGCCACCAAAGATGAAGGATCCGGGAAGCTTCAATGTGCCTTGTGTGATAGGAAACACTCGTTTTGAGGATGTGATGTTGGATTTGGGAGCATCGATCAATGTCATGCTACTCAATGTGTATCAAACGTTGAGTATAGGGCCTCTCAAGAAGGACAATGTCATCATTCAACTTGCAGATCGCTCAAGTAAGTATCCGGAGGGTTATGTGGAGGATGTGTTGGTGCAAGTCAATCAATTGATATTCCCTGCCGATTTCTATGTGGTTGAGATGGAGGATTCGCCGGTCAATAACACTCAATTGCTACTAGGGCGACCATTTATGAGGACCACGCGTACAAAGATAGATGTGGTCGAGGGCAACCTAACTATGGAGTTTGATGGTGAAATGATCAAGTTCAATGTGTTTGATGCCATGAAGTTCCCTAATGTTGATTTGAAGGAGGGTTGTGCCATTGATGTTTTGGAGTAGGTCGAGCAAGTTATGTCGACCTCGCTCGACGCATAGCAATTAGCAATTGAGCAAGGGGTCGGATTTGACAAGAGGGGAGAACGGATCATGCATAAGAATGAGGAAGAGGTGCCGGCCGAGCCAAGCATTGCCGAGCAAGGCATCATTGCCGAGCCTTTCATGATGAAGCCGAGCCTAATGAAGATTTGTGCCGAGCTAGAGGCTCGGCCCTATGCCAAGGCTTATGATTCGTTCTTGTCAATTCCAAGTGCCACAACAAAATTTCGACCAAGTGTGGAAGAGGCCCCAAAGTTAGAACTTAAAGAGCTCCCTCGTCATTTAAAGTATGTTTATCTTGGAGAAGAAGATACACTACCGGTTATTGTGTCTTCAATGCTTAGTGAGAAGCAAGAGGTTGATTTGATACGTGTGCTTAAGAAGTACAAGACCGCCATAGGTTGGACCTTGGCGGACATCAAGGGAATAAGCCCTACTACTTGTGTTCATCGCATCTTGTTAGAAGAAGGAGCTAAGCCGACAAAGGAAGCTCAACGTCGACTTCACCCTCCCATGATGAAAGTTGTGAAGGAAGAGATTATCAAGTTGCTTGATTGTGGGGTGATCTACCCAATTTCGGATAGTAAGTGGATATCTCTCGTGCAAGTAGTGCCGAAAAAGAGTGGTGTAACGGTTGTCAAGAATGAGAAGAATGAGCTTGTGCCACAAAGACTTGTAACCGGTCATCGGATGTGCATCGATTATAGGAAGCTCAACGCTACAACGAGGAAGGATCACATGCCTTTACCGTTTATGGATCAAATGCTAGAGAGGTTAGCCGGCCATTCTTACTATTGCTTTCTTGATGGTTATAGTGGCTACAATCAAATCATGATACACCCGGATGATCAAGAGAAGACCACTTTTACTTGTCCATTTGGTACGTTTGCTTATCGGCGGATGCCATTCGGACTATGCAACGCACCCGGCACGTTTCAAAGATGTATGTATGCTATCTTCTAGGATTTTATTGAAGACGTTATCGAAGTGTTTATGGATGACTTTAGTGTGTATGGAAGCACCTTCGATGCATGTTTGGGGAACTTGGAGAAGATACTTGAGAGGTGTGTAGAGACAAATCTTGTGCTCAATTGGGAGAAGTGTCACTTCATGGTCACGCAAGGTATTGTACTAGGGCACATTATTTCGGCAAGAGGCTTAGAGGTTGACAAAGCCAAGGTGGAGCTAATACAAGCATTGCCGAGCCCTAGGTGTGTGAAGGATGTGAGAAGTTTTCTTGGCCATGCGGGGTTCTATCGACGATTTATCAAGGACTTCTCTTCAATTGCCAAGCCATTGAGCAACTTGTTACAAAAGGAGGTGACGTTTGAGTGGACGGATGCATGTGAGGCAAGCTTTTGCCGATTGAAGGAGATGCTTTGTACGGCGCCGGTTTTGGTGTCACCAAATTGGGAAGAGCCATTTGAGTTGATGTGTGATGCTAGTGATTATGCACTTGGAGCGGTACTTGGACAACGAATTGAGAAGAAGCCATGCGCCATTTACTATGCTTCAAGGACTCTCAACGATGCTCAACTCAATTACACAACAACGGAAAAGGAACTCTTAGCGGTAATTTTTGCTTTGGAAAAGTTTCGATCATATCTTTTGAATTCCAAAGTTATTGTTTATAGTGATCATGCCGCTATGAGATATCTTATGACAAAGAAGGATGCTAAGCCGAGGCTCATTCGATGGATTCTTTTGCTTCAAGAGTTCGACATTGAGATTAAAGATAAGAAAGGAGTAGAGAATGTTGTAGCCGATCATTTAAGTAGACTTGTCAAGGATGTGGATCGGCTGCCCCTATGTGAAACCTTTCCGGATGAGCAACTTTTTCGACTTGAAGTACATGAGCCTTGGTACGCCGACATTGCCAACTATCTAGCCACACGCCGATTTCCCAAGGAGTTGCCGAGCCACCAACAAAAGAGAATAAGGAAGCAAGCTCGCCACTTCTTGTGGGATGATCCGTACTTATGGAAGCAATGTGGTGATCAAGTTATTCGAAGATGTGTGCCGGAGAATGAGCATCGCTCAATCCTTGCTTTTTGTCATAGTGAAGCTTGTGGTGGGCATTTTGGACCAAGGAAAACGGCATTGAAGGTACTCACTTGTGGTTTCTTTTGGCCTACGATTTTCAAAGATGCATTCATGTTTTGCAAAGCATGTGATAGATGCCAAAGAATGGGGAACATTGGAGTTAGAGACCAAATGCCGCTCACGCCTATCATTGATGTTGAAATTTTCGATTTATGGGGTATTGACTTCATGGGACCGTTTCCTTCAAGTAAGGGTTTTCTCTACATATTGCTTGCGGTTGATTATGTGTCAAAGTGGATCGAAGCAAGGGCTACACGCACCAACGATGCCAAGGTGGTAGCCGGGTTTCTCAAGACAAACATCTTTTCACGTTTTGGAGTTCCAAGAGTCTTGATTAGCGATGGAGGATCCCATTTTTGCAACCGCACCATTGAAGCCTTATTGAGGAAGTATGGAGTCACACATAAGGTTTCTACACCTTATCATCCCCAAACAAGTGGCATGGCCGAGGTAAGTAATCGAGAGATCAAGCAAATACTTGAGAAAACCGTTGGACCTTCAAGGAAGGATTGGAGTGATCGTCTCGATGATGCTTTGTGGGCATATAGGACTGCATACAAGACACCGATAGGTATGTCTCCTTTTCGGTTGGTTTATGGCAAAGCATGTCACTTACCGGTTGAGCTAGAGCATAAGGCATGGTGGGCAATCAAAGCCTTCAACATGAACATTGATGATGCCGGTCTTCATAGAAAGCTTCAACTCAACGAACTTGAAGAAATCCGTAATGAAGCCTATGATGCCGCTTGGATCTACAAGGAGAAGACTCGAGCCTACCATGATAAGATGATCCGAGGGAAGAAGTTTCAAGTTGGACAAAAAGTTCTCTTATTCAATACAAGACTTAAACTTTTTCCGGGTAAGCTTCGATCTCGTTGGTTTGGACCATTCATTGTTACTAAAGTTTTTTCTCATGGTGCCATTGAGATTCAAAGTGTGGTGTCGGGAGATACATTCAAAGTTAACGGACACCGTTTGAAGCCTTACCACGAGCCCTACCTACACCCCACTATCGAGGACTTCAATGTTCATGACATACCAACTGCCAGACCTGTAATTGCCGAGCAGCAGCCACCAGTTTCAGCCACACCACCACCTCCTGCCGGACCTGCCATTGCCGGCAGGGTTGACACACTCACACAGGAAGCCGAACACAAGCCGGATACGCCGGATACGAAGACAATACTGCCGGACACGCCGCATGAGTCCGACACGGCTACAACTTGCAACGAGCTACTTTTTGAACTTCTTCATGCCGATTTGAACTACTTTGGAGCGAGATGAACACATGCAACACACGGTGAAAAGTCTAGGCTATGGACTATAAACATAAAGCGCTACTTGGGAGGCAACCCAATTCGATCAAAGAAAAGGGAAGGAGCCATCACCGAGAGTTTGAAATTTCTTAACCTTCTCTTTTTCTTTGATTTGTGATGATATGTTGGTATATGTTAGACTATTGCATGCTTAGGAAATTCGTTAATTATGAGGTTTCAATGTGCTTACATTGAGGACAATGTAATTTTCTAAGTGTGGGGTGGGATAGCATATTCCGTTTTTGTTTTTGCCTTTTTGTGTGCTTAGTTTAGAAAAGGAAAATTCAGAAAAATGTTCCACAAAAATAGAGTGTTTAAATTGCATGTTTCGAGTCTTAGGATGCCCCTAATATGTCAATGATGTTTTTCTCCTCTTTGCATACATAGATGATGGTTATGCATACAATTAAAATTGTGAGTTTCATGGATTTTGTGCATTGGTAGGAGCATGTAGGACTTGTTGATTAACGAAGCATGCATGTTTTAGCTAGTTTGTTTCCATAATAACTTATGTGAGCTTTAAAGCCAATTTGCTTTCTTCTTGAGCGATAAAAAGATAAAATTCGATAGATTTGTAGGAAGCATGAAACCTCATAATTCTTTGAATATTCGATGACTATGTGCCATAGCTTTTTAATGAACTCTAGTATGCTAGAACTTACTCTTGTTGATTTTCAAAACGTTTTATATCATAAAATACCTTGATTTCGAATGTGATTGAATAAAGATCATTTAGGTTTACCACCAAAGCCAAATAAAGCATGTGCCCTATTGGAGCCTGTCGTGGGACACCTTAGTAAACCCCTTTGAGCCTATGTTGAGCTTTTTCTTTCATCACCCTTAAACACTTTCCATGAACTTAGTATAGTTGTGCATTTACCCTTAATCAAAGTATTGGCAAAGCTTGATTTTTGAAAGCGTTTTCGCGTGTGTGATGAAGAAGAACAAGTGTGGGGTAGACTTAGCCATGAATCTATATGAGAAGTGTATTTATGCCGTGCCAAAAGAAAAAGAAAAGAGAAAAATGTGCTCGGCCAAAAAGAAAAAGAAAAAGAGAACCGAGAGCAAGTAAGAAAGAGGGTACGGCATAGGCTTGAAAAATAAAAATTTTGTGCATGGCTATTGTCTAGATTATTGTTGTAATGTTTTATGGGAAGAAAAGAATGAAGTATGGGTCCAATAAGATGAAATTTGACCCTTTCGGCGAGAAGACATAAGGAGATTTGAGCTTTGCCAAAGGCCATGGTGACGTTTTTGAGCCTCCTTATCCAAATATCGAATACCTCTTAGCCTAGCCCCATTACAACCCTTTTATTGGTCTTTTTCATGATTCTTAAGATAGTTAAATTTGATTGTGGAGATTATCTCAAGAGTAAGCATATGGTTTTTGGTTCATTGGTGCATATAGTTGTCATATGAGGTTTTTCCATCAAAATTCACAAAGTGCTTTCGTTTCTTTGATATATGCAAGTCACTCTTTGTAATTCATGATCTTTCGCTTGCATATACTTATGAGTGAATTACCATGCTTCGAGAGAAAAGAAGAGAGTATGCCTAGTGAGGAGGATTGAATTAGTTTAACATGTTTACATGCTTACCTTTTGCTCTCATATGTTCATATTGATGTCACATGTTCATGAAGCTTGGAATTTTCGTGCTTAACATTCTCATGCATTAACTTGAAAGCTATGTGTACATACGAGCCTGAGACAAATTGTTAGGGGCAATAGTTTGTTTAGAGTCTAGTTTAATTTAGTTTGCTAAGGGACTAGCAAATGATAAGTGTGGGGTAGTTGATAGGAGCACAATGTGCGACGATATTATATGCTTATGCCCTCATTTATGCTTTGTTTAACCCTTATTTGTCTAAGATAGAGTCATAATATAGTTTAGTGTTAATTTGGTAGAGTTTGGAGAAAAATGGTTAAGAATCCGAAAAATGACCAAGTATGAGAAATCTGGAAAATAGTGCAAAATATGTCTTTTTCGTGATTTTGAGATGAGTAAAAATGCGATCTATCCTTGTCCGAATTCTATGAAATTTGGTGTACTTAATATTCATATCTTGAGAAATGTTGTGTTAAAATTTCAGATCAATCGGAGTTCGGGAAGTCACCCAAAAGTTGGCTGCAAAACGGCAGTCCGAGCATTCCAATCCAGGGGCTTCCAGGATTTTCCTGGGACTTTGATCCAACTTCGAAAAATCATTCCCGACGACTCACAAGGAATTTGATCGAGATATTTTATGGGGAGATGGCCATATGTGTCTAGTTTATCTGAGACTTGGAATCACATCAATCGGAGCTCCGAGCGTGGAGATATACCGGAATTACTGCAACAAGGTCTATTCTGCCGATTCCAGGAACCTATTACCTCCTTTTCACAATTATTGCTTTTCGATGGATCATATGGTGTACAAATGCATATGTGAAGATGGTCAAAGCTTAAGAAAGGAGGGAAGATGACACCAAGCCATGGAATTGAAGAAGAAATTGAAGAAAGAAGTTCTCCTAGTCAAACTAGGAGAAGCTGCCGAATAAGGAAGATTGTGTGCCTTTGTGTTGCTGCCGGCAATGGGGCATTTTCGGTGGAACAAAACTCATGAAATGAAGTCCAATGATTATTGAAGAAGTCCATGCATTTGTGAAGCCCAAGCCTTGAAGAAAAATTCAGAAAAAGAAAACATAATTGAACTATGAAAGGAAGGTTTCAAATCCTTATTCCACTTGGTTTTCTCTATTCCTTTTACTATAGGGATGTCGGCACCCCCTCTCCTCTATATAAACCTTCACTTTTTCATTCTGGAAATCATCTCATCTCAAGCACTAAAATACTAGCCAAAGCTCTACCAAGTTTCTTAAGTACCAAATACCTAAATACTTAGCCAAAACACCATCACCACCACCACAAACTTCCGAATTCCTTCACCTTGTCTTCTGCCGATTCTTGCTTAGGCCGAGCAATAAGGAGCAGCAGCAAGTACCATCTTGTCACGTCTTGAGGAGTTTTCAAAGGTTCTAAAAGTGTGATCCACTCCCCCTATGGCTTTTGTATTTGTTGTAGTTTGGTTGTATTGCATTAAAACAATTCGTTTCTTGGTTTTTATTGAACTTTTATGTAAGCCGAATACTTGATTGATGTTTATGTTCAAGTTTTGTGATTTTAGCATGTGAATTTCGTATGTATGGATAATTAGGGCAGTGGTATCTTGCATGTTCTAAGTTTGAAATTGGTTAGAAATCTAAGGATTGAGACTTAAAAACCGAAACATTAGTGTTGGCTTGAAGCATGTAAATCTAGATGTTAGGTTTCATCAAACCCGAGTAATAACAAATATGGCTAAATACTCAAAAGGTTGCTTTGATTTGTTTTGCTCACCTAGGGTATAACACTTTAGAGGTCTTGCATGTTAAAATAAGATGATTGCCAACCTTGCTTGTTTTGCATGTCTCCGATTTAGACTATTGTGATTAATTGTTAAGTCTCAAAAGGATTAACATATATTCTAGGGTCCATACTCAAAAGGTCGATCTTAAGAACTTGAGAAGTCTTACAACTAAGTTGTAGTCGGAACTAATTTTGAATTTAAACATGTTGATACTTGTTCCTTACCTTCTTGCATGCGAATCTACGTGTTAAAGAGTCTTTGTGTGAACTGTTTTGTGTGAAAGATGATGATCACTTGTAAATATTAGACTTAGGATTTATTTTTCAGCATTTTATTTCGTGTCACCTAGTTCTAGGGCAGCTTGCTGCCGATTCATACCATCCCCTATATGTGACGTTTATGTGTGTATATATGTATATTTTGGTCTAACAATTTCATATCTCAGGTACCCTTAATCCCCGGCTTAGAACGATCCCTACTTGCTTATACTACTAACAATCTTTTGTAGGGTTTATTATTGCATGCGAGCTTAGGCTCACATCAGAAGGCTGTTGCTGGGCCATCAAAGCCGCCGGGTGGTGCTTTCAGGATTCCACAGCGGTTGGGTCCGGTGCCAGTCACCAGGTCCCCACTAGCTGCCGCCTAATCTTCTCCTTTACAGGTTGACTTGGGTGAGAGGAGGAAGAGGTCCCGGGAGATGCCGACGTCCATGGTTGTTACCTTCACCGGTCGGTCTGCTGGTGAGAGTTTGGCGAAGAGGCTGAAGCTGACACGTAGTGTTCCCACTACCGCCCAAGGCGATGTTCCTGCTTCCTGTAGCTCTGTTGCTGCCGGCACAGAAGCATCGGGGGTGGAGAAGGATCCTACAGCGGGGCCGGGCGACTCTTTCGCCCGGAGGCTGCTCATGGATGTGCAGGGGATGGAGTTGGAGAAGATTGTGGCTCCAGGAGGGCGACCGGAGGAGAACCGGCTGAAAACCAAGGAGGTGGCTCTCCAGGTAAGGATAGTTTGCCACTGGTATTCGTTCATTATTTCGTGCTCTGTTGTTTTATAACTGATGCCTGTTAAATTGTAGCTGCTGTACCACTTGTATTAGTCGAATGCAAGTGAAGACCTGCCGGAGCTGAAGAAGCAGGTGGCGGTGTTGACGAGCGCCCGGGACCTGTTGGAGTTGGAGAAATCCAAGCTCCAACGGGAGAAGGCCCGCTTGGAGGAGAGGGCCAGAAAGCAAGTTGCTAAGTTGGAGGCCCAGGTTGAGGCTCTTGAAGAGGAGAAGAAGGGTCTGAAGGAGGAGAGGGCCGAGCTGGAGACCAAGGTCGAGGAGCTCCAGCGGGAGGTGGCGACTGTATCCGCCTCTGCCGGCGGGGCGGTCGATGAAAATGACCTGGAGGTGTACCAGCGGGTAGTGAAGAAGTATCAGGAAAGCGATGAGCTTCTTGATCTGCTGGAACGGGCCTCGGATGCGGGGATAGCCGATGCTTATGACGAGTGGAAGAGTAAGGGCTATCTTGACGTCTCTAAGTTGTCACTGCCACAGGCGGATGAAGAGGAGGGTCTGGAGGGTGGTACCGAGTCGGCAGGTGAGGACCCCACTGCCGAAAACGCCGCTGGTGAAATTTGCTGAAGGAGCTGCTGCTGAAGAGGGGGAGCAGGCGGAAGCGCCCTAGCAGGATCTGAACTTTGTACACTCCTGCCTTCCCCTTTTTGTTTTCTCTTTTTTTTTTTTTTTGTACATGCTGCCCTGAATTACAATGAATGGACATTTTGCCTGAGCTTGTGTAATGCCTTTTTCAATTTGCCTGGCTTAGCTACCCATGGATTTCAATCTGTACTTAGTTGAAAATAAAGTTGAAAATAGATAACTGCTGAAATTACACCTGCCGAACTGGTTGGGATGCCTAGCTAGTTGTGTTTAGAAGAGAGAGGGGGGGGGGGGGGGGAGGGGGGGGGAATAGCATTTTACTCGGGCTAATAGGTATACGGGTGTAAGATTTCGATCGGTCGTGTGAGCGTTGGTGTTGCGGGATAGGCACCCCGATTCCGCGCGGTCCCCACTGGCCGGGTTACCCTTGATACCGCTGCAAGTCGCCGCGGTGGAGCAGGCCCTCAATCGTGGTTTTCAAGGCAAGGCAGTCGTTTGTGTGGTGCGTGGCTTCATCGTGGTAGGAGCAATACTTACCGGTCAGCGCCTAGGTCAGGTTCCCCTTTGGGTGTTTTCTTTTCGGTGAAGGGGGGATGTTGTTCCCGTTCTCATATAGAATGTCCTCGTAGGAAGCGGTTAAGGTGGAGAATACCTCTTGTCGTCCCGCTGGCATTATTGTGAGGGGGCGGGTTTGTTAGTAGGGCGGGGGCTTGCCACCTCGCTGGGGGGTGTCAAAATTGTCCCTCCGGCGCTGCTGGTTCGGTCAGCTCCTTGGCTTCCTGTTGGATGCGGCTCCTCGGTCGTAGCCTTGCTGCCAAATTCTCGTCTCCTGCCAGGCGGAGTCATATTCCTCCTGCCTTCTCTTGTGTTGGCGAGATCCATAAGTTTCGTGGTCCGCCTGGGCGTGCCTAATGGTCATTGCCATCAACTCATCGCAACCCTGCGGGGTCTCCACCCGCACAGCGTACGAGAATTTTCTGGGCTGGAGACCTTGCTTGAAGGCGAATTCGGCAATCCCCTTGTCCAAGTCTCTAACCCCGGCAGTGGCCGTCTGCCAACGGTTGACGAAAGCTCGGAGTTCTTCGTCGTCTGCCTGCTTGCAGTTGAAAAGAACCGTCGAGGTCCGGGCCCCCTCGACCCGTATTATGAACCGGTCCACGAACTTGTCGGCTAGCTGTTCCTTCTATAGAATTCGCCAGCAACTCGTAGAACCAGCTAAGTGCCTCCCCGGATAGGGTCTCCTGGAATATGTTGCAGCAAAAGGCGTCGGAGTAGCCTTAAGCACACGTTTGGGATCGGAAGCTGTCCAGGTGTTGGTATGGGCAGCCGGCCCCAGAGTATGTCAGTTTTAGCGACTTTTTGGGTGCCCGATCTTCCGGATTCCAGTACCCGGAGTGAGAAGGGTCAGGGCCGTTCGTTGAATCGTGCGCTCTCTGGCGGTCTTGTAGCCTTTCTCTTGTTGGCCTCCATCTGGGCCTTCATCTCTGACATTGAGTCAGATAGTATCTGTAGTGCCCGTGCGGTCGAGGTGGTGGTATCTTCCTCGAATGAGCCGCTAGTCCTCCTAGGAGTTGGGACTATCTTTGGTGGTGTCGCGGCCGCCGGGAACACGTCTCCCGCCACGCCGGTGTCCCTCTCTCCTCCTGATGACTGGCCCACCTCCTGGTGGGGAGGCTCTTTGGTGGGTGGTGCGAATGACTTTGCCAGAGCGGCATTGCGCTCCTGGCCTCTTTCCAAGGCTGCCACTAGTACGACATTGACCGCTTCCATGTCTTGATACCTGGTGGTGGCCTCTTGCCTGTCCCGATTGCTCTCTGCCCGCAAGCGGTTTACTTCCACTCGCATCTCTTCTATTTCTCCCGCCATATCGTACTGGTCGGGAGTGGAGACATCGTCCAGGCTGTCGCTGCTGGGCAGCTGATCTTCCCCTCGGTTTGGGGCCTCGGGGGACTTCTGCGCGGGTTCTAGGCTCAAGACCTGGTGGGCTTCTTCCGGGTCCTTCCCGCGTGCAACCCTGTCGGATGCGGCTGTGGTTCCGTCCTGATCTCGTGGAGTGGTAGCGGTTTGACTGCAACCTACAGCAGGCTGCCCCTGTCCCGCCCCCCAGGATTTGGACTGCACCCTTGCCCGGGATTAATTTGGACTAGCATCGGCTCCAGAACCCATCGGTCCTTTCCATTTCCTTCCCTCTTTTCTCCTGTGCTTCCAGACATGTTGTTTTTTTTTATGACCCGTAGACTGATCCATTCCGTTCCCGCTCGTATGACAACACAAACTTTTTGTACTGTTCCCACAAACGGCGCCAATTGTTTCTGTCTGAATCTGTAGACTCACAGATACTGGTGGATCTTGGTGTGACTCCAACCTGCAAATCCTGCTAACTAGTGGAATACCGGGCGGGGCCGGCCTATTCCGCTCAGATGCCTAAGTCAGTATAGTTGGAATAAAGTGATAACTTAAGCGGGAATAAGTAGTTGGAGTATTGATTACCTATTAATGAGGGTAGTTGGGACTCATATATAGGCTGCCGGGTGTGAGGACTGGCCTCACCCTTCGATGAGGGACTGGCCCCCCTTCTGCCCATAGTACTGTACTGTTTCAGCCCCTGTTTGGGAAGCTGCCGTCTCCGGTTCCCGCAAGGATACGAACCCAACGGTGCCCTAGCCCCCCCAAGTCCGCATTTAAGATTGGGCTTGACCAGGCATTCGAATAAACATTTTCTGATGGTGCATAATGTGATGAGTGCATGGTTATGATGTTCATGGTGAAAGTGGCGTATAGGTGGCAGATGTAGTGCATGAGATGATGATAATATGGTGTTGATATCCGCCGTGCAATGCTATGTTCCGGGGAAACTGGGTGAATATAGCGCATGGGTGGAATGAGTCCCCCAAGTGAGAAAGGTAGCCGCAAAGGTCAGCGGTCAGTGGGTGCCTTTAATGGAGTTGTCTTGATGAGGTGACATGATACCAACGGGAAACGTGGCCTGTGTTAGAGGAGTACCCGGTGGGGTGTTGTAGGACTGCCTTTGTTCCTGCAGACGTGAGCTTTGTGCATGGTTGTTAGCCTGCGGGAAGAGTTGTCATATATGAGAGGAGCAAGTCTCCCAGTTGTGTGACGCGGCCCTGTGTTCGTATTGGCCGGAATCCCCGATCGCTTCTCATCCCGTGTGCTGCAGGCATGAGGTATGTGCAGGGTTTTTAGCGTGCGGGAAGAGTTGTCCTGTATGAGAGGATCAAGTCTCTCGGGGTGGGTGACACGGCCCTGAGTTCGGATCGCTTCTCATCCCGTGTGTTACAGGAATGAGGTATGTGCAAAGTTTTTAGCCTGCGGGAAGAGTTGTCCTATATGAGAGGATCAAGTCTCCCGGGGGGATACCTAGCCGTTGTTTCTTGGCTGTAGTCAACCACCCAGCGGCGAGGTAAAATATGCGCAGGGTTTTTAGCCTGTTGGAAGAATCGTCTTGTACGAATGGATCAAATCTCTCGGGTTTTTAGCCGTTGCCGCTGGCCGTAAGGGTGGAATAAGTTCAACAGGTAAATTTCGTGCCTGGGCCAGATGGTATCCGCGCGTCTGTGAGACTGATGGAATCTAGGGAGTCAAATAACCCTGTAAATTCTGCCAGCGGGGATACGGCCAGGGGCGATGATTCGAGTCCAAGGAATGAGGCTGGGTGCAAGGCCGCAGTGGGTCCCGCTGGTGGGGTAAATGGGGGGCCAATTAAGCACGTGATCTCGGACGGTGGGATGGCGGTTTACTGCAACGAGCTTGGCCGTAGCATGACTCCTGGGGAGATAGAGGACTTCAGGACGAGGTGGGGTATCGACCGGTCGATAAAGCTCCGGGCGCTCAACCCTGGGGAATTGGCCTGCAACCCAGAGGAAGGTTGGGTTGCTGTGTACGGAGACCAGTTGTGTCACGGCTTATCTCTGCCCTTGCCTGAATTTGCCCAGTACGTGCTAAGCATGATAAACCTTTCTCCCGCCCAGCTTCCTCGTAATCAATGGAGGCAACTGCTTAGCCTTGGGTGCTTGTACAACATTTGCAATATGGGGTGGCCACGGTCGATGAATTCAGGGCGCTGTACAAGGTTTATTACTGCAAAAAGGCTCAAGCCAGCTGTTGTGTGACCTTTGCTGAGCGGGATTTTAGCCCGGCCATCACTCACCTGCCATCCTGGACCACACACGAGTGGAGGAACCATGTGATGATGGTTGGGGGGAGGTGGCAGCGTAATTCAAGGTTTTACCGCGTCCCGGGGGCTTACCAAGCTATTGGAGATCAGTCGTACAGGCTGACCGATGTGGAGAGGCGGCAAATAGCCCGTATTTTTGGCTGCTGGGACGCCATGAGCCGGAGCTCGTACAACTTTATCTGGTTGAACGTCCTGGAGATATGTGGGTTGGGGAAGAAACCTGGTGGGGACTCCATTTGTTTTTTTTTTGCTAAGGCTCTCCTCGGCCCTTGACTTCGCGCTAACCGTTTGGATTATTGGCCTGCAGCTGTTGTTCCACGGGTATCTCTTCCGTTGGATCAGACCATCGAGGCGGACGATCAGCTTGTGGCCCAGAAGTTGATGGAGATCGGGGAAGCCGCGTCGAAGATGGTTGTGGATCCCGACACTGGGAAGAAAACTGTGCACGACTAGCCGGTAGTGATGGTTATCCCGACTGCTGGGTACGGGGGCCGCCTTGACCTGAAAGGTTCGGCAAGTGGGGCTAGGGGGGCATGTACGTCCACTATGATAGGAGCACAATGTGCGACGATATTAATATGTATTTGCCCTCATTTATGTTTTTTTTAACCTTTATTTGTCTAAAATTGAGTCATAATTTAGTTTAGTGTCATTTTGGTAGAGTTTTGAAAATATGTGCTTTAGAATCCGAAAAAAATGACTAACTCTGAGAAATCTGGAAAATAATGCAAAATGTGTCTTTTTCGTGATTCTGAGATGAGTGAAATTGTGACCTATCCTTTTCCAAATTTAATGAAATTTGGTATGCATATTATTAGCTTGCTAAAGGGTTTTGTTTCAAAAATACAGATCGATCGGAGTTCGGGAAGTCACCCAAAAGATGGCTGCAAATCAGCAGTTCGAGCAAACCAATCCAGGGACTTCTAGGATTTTTCCTCAGACTGTGTCCCAACTTCAAAAATTCATTCCCGACGTTTCACAAGGAATTTGATCAAACCTTTTTATATAGAGGAAGCTCTACGTGTCTAGTTTCTCTGAGACTTGAAATCGCATCAATCGGAGGGAGTTATGCCGGATTTACCAGAGCAAGGTCATTCCAGCCGATTCCACCAAGTTTCTGCCTCTTTTCCTTTATTTCTGTTTTCGATGGACATTTTGGCATACAATTGCATATATGAAGATTGTCCAAGCTTATTGAAGGATAGAGAAAGACATTGAGCCAAGGCAATGGAGGAAAACGCGAAGAAAAGATGTTTTCCTAGTCAAGCTAGGATTGGTTGCCGATCGGTAAGCAAAGCTGCCGATCTGTGTTCTTGGCGGGTTTGTGCATTTTTCCATGGATCAAGTTCACCAAATGGAGTTGTCAAGTCCACATATGAAGTCCATAAAGATGTGAAGCCCATGCTATGAAGAAAAATTCAGAAAAAGAAGTCCAAAAATGGAATAATTTTTCAACAAGGAAACATAAGCCAACTAGGAAAAGGAAATCCCCTTTCTTGTTGAGGCCGACAACCCTAGCCTTGTTCCTCTATATATAGCCAACTTTTCCATAGAAAAAGGGGTCACATTCTAAAGCAAAAACTCTAGACAAAGCTCTACCAATTTTCAGCCAAATACCCTACATAAAAACTCAAACCGAAAACACCACCCCATCACCATAAAAATCTGCCGATCCTTACCCTTCTTCCAACCACCAACCAAACCTCACTCCATCGGATCCACATGACTTGAAGCGATCAAAGGTGTCTGCAAAAGTGTGATCTACTCCTTACTCTTGGTTTGTAATAGTTTTTATGTAGTTATATATGTGTAGTTTTGTCTATGAAACTCATGTGTATGTTTGGTTATTGTGTTTTCATGTCTATGTGAAAAACGATTGTGAATTTGGTTTTATAATGATGCATGTTAATTTTATTCTTATGAGTTTAATAAAGATTTTCAAAGATAAGTTTCGAATTGCATGCTAACCTATAATGAAAATATGAAGTAAAGAGATAGGATAGGTTTCGGCAAGCATGTTCACTTTGATTCTATAAATTCGGTCTTGGTTTAGTCTTTAAATCCGTGTGCCTCAAAGATTGGTACTTAGCATATTCGCGATGTGTTTTGAGTATTGGTCTCATATCCGTCAACATAAATAGGACTAGAGTGGTTTAAACGAGTATGCATGTTAACAAGAAGTGGTGACGCCTTGCTTGATTGATATGTTTCCAACTAAAAAGAGCTTGTGCCTAATTACTTTGCATGTTTGATTTCGACGATAAGTGTTCTCAAATATGTTTAGTATAACTTTAGGGTTAGACGATAAGTTAATCTTGAAGTACTTGCGAGTCTTAATCGATTAGTAAACCGATAAGGAACTAATTAGGTTGGAACTAAGTCGAGTCTAGGATATTGTGCACTCTTGCCGTGTCTTGTCTTATTAATTTGCTATGTGTTTTGAGTGTTTTTTGTGCTAGTAATTTGTGGAAGAATGTTGACCAACCTTGTAAATAGTAGCTTAGATTATTTTTAAGCTTTTCTTGCAAATTTTCGTGCATTAGTTTTAGAGGTAGCCCTTGCTGCCGACGCCATGATCATTCCCCCATAGTGAAGTTTTATATGTTTATTTTCATGTTCATTAGTTAGGGCAGCCCTATGGCTGCTGGCATGTTCATCCCCTATGGTAAAATCGTGTATATATGTATATAAGTGTGACAATTGTGTGCATATGTGTTTGTGAATATTTTGTGTTAACATTCTCATGTTTCAGGTACCCTTAATCCCCGGCCTAGAACAATCCCTACTTATTCTATGCTACTAACGATTGTAGGGCTTATTATTGTGTGCGAGTTTAGGCTCTCATCACACTACAGGCGTGGAGCCACCTGCTCCGGTGGGTATTGGAGAGGCAGTGCCGGTGGTGGCTTCTGCTGATGCCGCTATCTTGCGGCAGGTGGAAAAGCGGGTCCCTGAAAGGTCGGCAGCGACTGACCTTGTGCTCTTCCGTGGCGGTATCGTTTGTGGAGATACCGCCAAGAGGGCAAGGGTCTCTGGGCCCGGGATTACTACTGCTACCGCTGGGACCTCGTATTCCCCTCGACTGTTGCAAACGGCACCCGCTAGAGAGCATCAAGCCAGCAGTGCTAAGGATGGGGGTTCGTGCGGTCGCTATTAGCCAACGTCAAAAGTTTGGGGCTTGACAGCGGGCTGCCCAGGGGTGTGCTTCCTGGTGAGAATTGGAAGAAAGACATGGAAATGGCTATACGAGTAAGCATTCCTTCTTCGCCAATTATTTTATTTATTTATTATTATTTTTTTGTTGCTAAACACTCCTTTTGTGCCCCTCCTTAGGTGGTGACAACCTTTATGCTGCCGAGGCTAGTGAGGAAGGTCCGGCTTTGAAGAAGCAAGTGGTGGATCTCACGAGGGACCGAGCCATGTTGGAGGCCGAGCTGGTGAAGGAGAGAGCCCAGGCAAAGGAGCAAATTGAGCGGGAAAAAAACCGAGTGGCCGCACAGGCTGAGAAACTCAGGGAACTGGAGTCGAAGCTAATCGATGTGGTCCAGCGGTCCATTGGTTTGGAGGCCAAGCTTGCTGATTCCACCGGTCGGGTGACAGACCTGGAGGAGAGGAACTTGGAGCTACAGGGTCAACTGGCGGTGGTCTGGCAAGGGGTAGAGAAGTTTACAGAATCTAACGGGCGGAAACCGCTGATAAGGCCATCAATGAGTTAATGGACTCGGTTGAATTTGATGAGATGCTGGAGGCCGCTCGGGAGAGAGGCATAAATGAGGGCTATCTGGAATGGAGAGAGAAAAGGGTGGCTCGACGCTGAGAGGATGGAGGCAGACGTGGCCGAGGCAGACCGGTTGGAACAAGAGCGGTCTCTCAAGGCCGGTGGCTCAGGGGTCGCCAGTGCCGGTGGAGCCAAGTAAGGGCTTCCCCCGGCCCAAGGGCAAAGCTGTAAACCTTTCTCATTTTTTTATTTTTGTTGTTGTTTTTTTTTTGCTTACTGATTGTGTTGGAGAAACCAGTAATCACCCATGACGTTGTGCCTGATACTCATTGGGTTGACGTACTAACTGTGTTGGAATAGTAAGTACCTGTTATTGAATTAGGAGCACTGGAATGAATACAATATTGTCCGATTAAACCACTAAGTAGTTGGGGTATGATTCTCAATTAGGGTAGTACCGGAGGTGCTGGATGTTCCATGGGTGAGTGGAATAGACCCCATCGGTGTCTATGATGTGGAAGGTCACTGGGCCAACGACCACTGTGATTTGGTAGGGCCCTTCCCATGTTGGCTCCAAGGCCAGCACCTTTCTTTAAACTTTCTTCATCATCCAGTCGCCCACTTGCAATTTTCTCTCCCGGACCTTGCTGTCGTAGTAACGGGACACCCGCTGGTTATACTTCTGATTTCGTAGGTGCGCTTGGTCGCGCCGGTCCTCGATGAGATCTAGGTTAAGCCGTATGCCCTCGGTATTTGTTTCAGCTTCATAATTACCAACCCTGCCACTGAGTATCTCGACCTCAATAGGCAGTACTGTTTCGCTTCCGAATGCCATACAAAACAGGGTTTATGCCGTGGCTTCTATTGTCGTTGTGCGGATTGCCCACAGGACCGCCGGCAGCTCCTCAGCCCACAACCCCTTTTTGTCGTCTAACTTTTTTTTTAGGATTGTTTTGATGATCTTATTAACCGCTTCTACCTGACCGTTGGTTTGCGGGTGGGCTACTGATGCGAACACCATCCGGGTTCCCAAAGAGGTCGTGTACTCGATGAGATCCGCGTTATTGAACTCTGTGCCGTTCTCCCTGACAATAGTCTGCGGGACACCAAACCGGCAATAAATTTTTTTCCAAAATAACTTTTTCACTCTTTCCTCCGTTATCTTGATCAGGGCTCTGCCTCGACCCACTTAGTCTCGTAGTCAACGGCCATAATAGCGTACTTGAAGTAGCCTATAGCCGATGGAAATGGGCCGATTATGTCCAATCCCCACTGTACGAACGGCCACGGTGCCAACAAGATCGATAGAGCTATAGTCGGGGCATATGGCACAGTGGCGTACATGTGGCATTTGTTGCAGCTGCCTGATATTTTCCTTGAAGTAGCTGCCATGTCTGGCCAGAAATACCCTGCCCGGAGTGCCTTATGGGACAAGGATCGGGCACCGGAATGGTTACCGCAGACTCCTTCGTGAATTTTCTGCATGATGGCCTGACCGGCCTCTTTTGTGACGCACTTTAAATGGGGAAAGTTATGCCCTCTGCGATACAACTTACCGCCCAACAGGCTGTATCTGGAGCATCTGAGGTGCAGCCTCCTAGCCTCCACCTTGTCCTCTGGGCTGATCTTGTTGGTTAGATACTTTCGGATCGGGTCTATCCAACTAGGAGGTGCTTCCTCTACGACGAAAATCTCAGAGATGGTTTTGCTGATGATTGGCCTCTCCAGGGTTTCAATTCTTGCTCTGCGGTACTCCGGTGGATAGTTTCTGGTAGCCAGTCTTGCTAGAGCATCCACATGCCTATTTTCCTTATGAGGAATGTGCCGAATGGTTGCTCCTTTAAACGGTTCCATCACGGTTTTGACCAATGCCTGGTATGAGGCCATCTGAGGCTCCTTTGCCTCGAACACCCGTTTCATTTGGTTGACCACCAAGTTGGAATCACTGTGCACTTCCATGGACGGGATTCCCATTTCTTTGGCTAATTGCAGGCCAGCTATTAGCGCCTCGTACTCTGCGGCATTGTTGGAGGCGTTGAACAAAAACCGCAAAGCGTACTCATACGAATGGCCATCTGGGACCGTTAAAATGATGTCGGCACTGCTCCGTTTACTCGTGATAGAACCATCGAAATAAAGCTTCCAACCGCTGGGCAATCCTGGCTCCACCTTTACTATGATATCCGGTTGGCTACTCCCTGCGCGGTCGGGATGTTCTCCCTTAATCATTGGCGTGAGTTCACATACGTTATATCGAACTCACCCAATTCTACCGCCCTGTCCTTTGATGGCAGTCCGGGGGGTATACGTTATATCGAACTCACCCAATTCTACCGCTAGTTTTAGGTTTCGGTAGGATCTGCCTTAGAGGGTGATTGGTGTATAAGGTGATTGAGTGAGCTTGAAAATAGTGCCGGAGCTTCCTGACACTAACAATCAGTGCCAGAGCTAGCTTTGAGTTCAGGCGCATCCCATACTTGAGCATCTTGCCGATCACCACTGCCAAGTCTCGCACGTGGGCTCCAGCGGTCAAACTCTTGACTAGCATATCGTCCACGTAGACTTCTACTGTTTTACCCATCTCTTGTTCTAACATGCAGTTGACTACCCACTGGTACGTAGCCCCGACATTCTTTAACCCGTAAGGTATCCGTTTATAGCAGTAGAGACCCCGGTCGGTTGTGAATGAAGTGTGCTCTGCATCGGTCAGACTTATTCTTATTTGGTTGTATCCGGCATAAGCATCCATGAAGCTCAGCAGCTTATGACCGGAGGTCTAGTCTACATGCTGGTCTATCCGGGGGAGAGGGAAGCTGTCCTTCGGACACGCCCGGTTCAGGTTGGTGAAATCTACGCATATACGCCACTGGTCGGTTCCCTTCTTTGGAACCATAACTACGTTGGCGAGCCAACGGGGATACTGGACCTCACGAATGAAGTCTATTCCCCTCAACTTTGCACCTCCTCCCGAATCGCCTCATAATTTGCCGGGTTGAAGGACCTCCTCTTCTGCCGCACTAGAATACTACTGGGTAGGATGTTTAACTCGTGCGGTGCTATTTCATGAGATATGGCAGGCATGTCCTCATAGGACCATGCGAACACCGAGCTGTTCCCCCAGAGGAAAGTGATGAGATCTTTCCTAACATCCGGTGCTAGTTTTGTTCCTATTACCACCGTTCGCCCCGGGTGGTATTTCTAGATGGAAATTTTTTCAGATTTCTCCACCGCCGAGGGGCGCTTTGGGTTCTCCTCATCCAAATCGGTGTCATCCCGAGGGTCGATACTGGGATCCAGACACAGTGCCTGCTGGGCTATCGTGAAGACCTCGGCTCGCCTTCTGCCGCAGGTTAAAGCCTCTACGTAGTACTTACGGGCGACCTTTTGGTCTCCGCGAATGGTGATGAACTCGGTGGGAGATGACATTTTTAACATCAGCATGTGGCCGGCTATAAATATTTTCAGCCTCCATAACCCTGGCCTGCCAATGATGCCGTTGTACGAGGCCAGACAACCCACTATAATGAACTCGAGGTGCTCCTTTCTAGTCCTGTTTCCCTGGCTGAATATCAGCGGTAAATAATACGAACCCAATGGTTGGACTACCTCTCCGGAGAAGCTTATTAATGACTCATTATCCTGGGACAACTTGTCCCTCCCTCGGTTCAGTACGCGTCCCAGAACATTACATTGACTGACGCCCTGGTGTCGACCAACATTCGGCTGGTCTCCCAGTGGTCTATCTGGACGGTAATAAGGAAGGGATCATTGTGCGGTTGAATTAGATCTTCCGGCTCTTCCTCCTCATAGAACGTGACTTCCACCTGTGCATGTCTAACGTCCATGGCTATCAGCTCGTCGTACCCCCGCGGTCTTTCTATCCGTATGGCGTAGGAGAATTCCCCGGGCCTCAGCCCCTGCTTGAACGTCATCTCGGCTATTCCTTTATGGAGGCATCTTACCCCGGCCGTGGCAGTTTGCCATCGGTTAACGAACGCTCGTAGTCCCTCATTGTCAGCCTGCATGCAGTCAAAGAGAACCGTCGACGTTTGGGCCCCCTTGACCCTAAGGATAAACCGGCTAACAAACTTATCTCTCAGTCATTCGAACGACTCTATTGAGTTCTCCGGCAACTCGTAGAACCACCCCAACGCCTCCCCCGAGAGCGTTTCTTGGAATATGTTGCAGCAGGTGGCATCGGAGTAACCTTTAGCGCCCGTCTGCGATCTGAAGTTGTCTAGGTCCTGGAACGGGCACCCTGTCCCGGTGTACATTAGCTTCAGGGACTTCCGCGTGTCGGCTCTCCCGCACTCCAAAACCTGGGGGGAGAATGGTCGGGCCTGCTCGCTAAAGCGCGCATTCGCGGGCAGTCTTGCTGCCTTCCTCTCGTTGGCCTCCATCCGGGCCTTCATGTATGACACCGAGGTGGACAGCATTTGGAAAGCCTGGACGGCTGAACCGGCCTCCCCGTCGGATGATACACTTGCTTGATGTGGGGGCGGGGGGGGTTCCGGAGATCCTCATGGTCTCGGGAAGAGCGCTATCGGTACGTGCACGATCTTTCTCCTCCCGGTTGGTTGTCCTACTTCTAGGTATGGGAACCCAACGCCTTCCCCTGGTACCGCTAGCGCTTTCGCTAGTGCGGCGTTCTGCTGTTGCCCTTTCTCCATGGCCGCTAATAGCGTGGCGTTTACAGCTTCCATTTTCTGGTACCGGGCTTCCACCGTACCCTCATATGGTCCTGATTGCCCCCTTCTCGCAACCGCGCGACTTCCGCTTTCATCTTCTCTATCTCTCCCGCCATATCACCCTGGTCGAAGTTCGCGGTATTTTTCGGATCCCTGCTACCGATGGCTTCATTCAGAACGGGAGCCCGAGTCTGGCGTACTTCTTCCGGTCTCCCCTCACTGTTTCCAGCTCCGACCTTCAGGCCATACTTATTCGAACGTGACTTTTATGTAGACTTTTTCCCACAGACGGCGCCAATTGTTTCTGTTTGAATCCGTAGACCCATAGAGACCGGTGGATCTTGGTGTGATTCCTTCCTGCAAATCCTGCTAACTAAGGGAATACCGGGCGGGCCTGTCTATTCCGCTCCGATGCTTAAGTCAGTATAGATGGGATAACTGATAATTTAAGCGGAAATGAGTAGTTGAAGTATTGATTACCTATTAATGAGGGTAGTTGAGACTCATATATAGGCTGTCGGGCATGAAGATTGGCCTCACCCTTCGATGTGGGACTGGCCCCCTTTTGCACATATTACTGGACTGTCCTGACCCCTGCTTGGGGAGCTGCTATCCCCGGTTCCCGGGCCCCGATCACAAGTAGGATATGTCCGGGTACGGGACCTGGTGTCCATGCCTTGTTCCCGAGCCCTAGGACGGGTTCGGGAGTGCCGGCTGCGGGTCTGGGGGTCTGGGTAGTCTCTCTATGGCTACTGTCGACACAGCAGAAACAATAAAAAACTTATATAACCTGCCTCAGGTGCACTTGCACAGTCAAAAAATGACAGAAAACGGGTCATATTACAGGAAACGGGTCGGATAGCAGAAAATCGGATCGGATAGCAGTGAACCGGGTCGGGCCAAAAGTGAACAGGGTCGGGCCAAGGACGAACCAGGTCGGACCAATCTGATTCCATCAATCGGTCTCTGCTGATTCTTCCACTCCGATTCCTTCAATCGGATTCTCTACTGCAGGCGATGAGACCTTCTGGTTATGCTGACGCCGGAGAGGGACGCACGCGTCGAGCAGAGCAGACGTCGGATCGGGGAGAGGTGGCGAGCGCCTTGAGGACGAGCGTCTGATCGGGGCAAGGAATCTTCTGGTACGACCTGAGGACGACGCGACGATGCCGCCGACGAGTTGAGGACGACCTGAGGAAGACAAAGCCTGATCTGGAGAACTGGGGTACCGAAACTGGGTGGATACAATCGACCTGTGGAAGAAAGCAAGCAGCACAATGGCTGTGAGTCTGACCAGGAGCCTACGCCAGACGATATTGAGACAATAAACCCTAACAATGGAGTTTAGTTGAAAATAAAAAACAAAGAGACAAAGTCCTCTCGGATCTTTACTATGATACCAAGTCAAATATAATTAGATGAATGAATTTCTGATATATTATTCATCTCACATTGGAGGCTATATAAAGAGCATACAAAATGTACTACAACCCTACGTACTATGTACTACCTTGTACTACCATATACAGAACAAGAAAGTACTAATTACACAATACTCATGACTCACGCTAACAAACTTTAGTATCATTTCCAATTCTTAATTTTGACAAATTGAAAAGTACCTGTGATCTCAATTTTTTTTGGCTCATGCAAATGTGCTAGTGTGTCCCAAGCAGCTTTCGCAGAACTGCTCTTACTGATGAAATGATAATTATAAGTCCCGCAACAATTTTGGATTATACGCAAGGCCCTGGCATTGTCCCTCTTCCACGTCTTGAATGCGGTTTCATCTTCTTGTGAAGGTTCGGTGCTGCTGTCTGCAACAACTTCCCAGAGATCTTCAGCCAGCAAGTAATTCTCGACTGCCGAACTCCAACGTTTATAGTTTGAAAAATGGTTCAGAACTTCAAGAACAACTGCTGTAGGGTCAATGGTAGTACTACCCATGCTCAACCTGTAAATTGCGCAGCCAAGATGAATTATTGTTTAACATATGTGTGAACACTATTTTATTATTGGCTAACTTAATGTCTAGCATATATGAGTAAGCAACAGTGAAGCCGAAAAATAAAACAATTGGATTCGTTCTAACCACCCAGTCATTTTCAAGAAGAGAGAAGTGCGTAACTATCACCCTTTAACCCCGTAGCCAAACTTCTGATGGCTTGCATTAACCCTAAAAAAAATGACTTGAGAAGATGTCATACAGTAGGATCATTATATATTTGAAATTTGTGGGTTCACTTGAAATTGAAAAGGAAAACGATAAAAGGAATGAGATAGAAGGCATAGATAATTACTTCCAGGGGTCCATTAACAACCTGTACAGAGATAATAATAATTACCAGTCAAATAAGCTAGGTAGAAGGTATCACTAATTTCTTCAGGGATTCATCATAAACTTGCACAAAAATATTAATCATCGGATTAATCAGTGTGAAACTATGAATTATGGCAGATTAGCTTTTAGGTAGCATTGATGAGTGAAAATACAAATCAAATAATTGAACTGTTGGATTAGTAGCTTTCTATATCTCAATCATGGGTTCATGAGTAAATATTCTATGGTCCCATAATCCTTTTTCATCAATCATATGCGTATGCAAGTGTATAGGTGTTTTACCATAGCCAAATGTATACTTCTTGTCTCATCTATGCATTGTAGGAGCTTCCTCTTCAAATTCTACATGAATGAGGGAACTGTTGCTTCTTTCTTCACTGGAAATAGAGGTGCCTTCAACATGTTTATTACATGGTAAGGACAGATGAGCCTGATTAAGAGAGAACAATATATTTAATCAATATTCTGATAAAGGCTAAACTACCAAACATGCTACGTGAGCGACTTAACATTGTAAGCCTCATTGTAAAAGCTATTTGGATGCATTTATTTTAATAAAGAATACACAGGCACTACATATATATCTATACTTATGCTTCGTTGCCATATATGAGTATAGGAGGCTAGAGGTATAGCTAGATGAGATGCAACTCAAATCATCTTCATGGAGTATCCAACTGATGATCAAGTAAAAAAGAATAAGCATGCAGTCCAATTATAGGAATCCCTATTGCAGTGAACCTAAGTACCATACACACATAATTAATACACAATGCAGAATCCCAATTCATTTCTGAGCAAATATTCTGAAAATAGCTAGAGTATTCACCTAAAGGCCACTTCTGCCCTAATTCTTTTAGGGTGGTATTCACCTAAAGGCCATGTGAATACACAATACAAAATGCCAAATTTATTTCTGAGCAAAAATTCTGAAAACAGCTAGAGTAATTACCTAAAGGCCATTTGCTAAAAGCAATAGAGCTAGTTCTGGCCTAATTCTTTTAGTGTATAGAAATAAGATAGCAACTGCAAGTACCAAGCATTATTTCATAGATAAGCCTGCCGAGTAGACATTTATCAATTTATCAGAAGAGTTATCTAGATAATGCTTTATAAATATATATGCCCTAACGTACTACTAACAATTCTTATAAAAGATAGATAGAACTTGAGGATATATGATATATTACCTACATCCAGAAAACGAAGGGTGTGGCTTCAAGTGAAGTTTGAGAATTACTATCAAGAAGGGATTATGTTAATCAGGTCAACTGCAGAGTAGAGGCTTGCCCGAAAGGTAATGGGTACATGCATTCAATGGCTAGAGCAGTGAGTCAATTCCAACGGTGGTGGTTCTTGCGTTATGCCACACGATTTTGTTGTGGAGAGTGGGGGTGCTAGCATGGAAAAAACCAAGCATCTAATAGTTGTGTTGAAGTGCTAACATTCAAATTATGACCTCAATAGATTCTCCAGATATCTGATATAGCTCTTCAGTTAAGGATGCTTCCCAGGGTCCAGGCGCAGGCACCAAGCACACTAATAAGAATCAAAGCATCAGTTCCTATTACTTCCAATTCCCTCAACTCGCTCAAAAGCTCAAACACAGCTTCAAATAGTTGTGATTTATGATATCCAGAATACAAAGCTGTCCATACAACCACACTCCTTTCGGCCAACGAATCAAAAAGTATCTTCGCTTCTACTAGGTTACCTTGAGAGGCATGACCCCAGATCAATGAAGTGATTGAAAACGAATTTTCACTTCCCGTTGCTTCATCCTGACTTTGCATAACTCATACTTCCACACTACTTATAAACGGATTAGAACTCATCCCATTATCCAACACCCAACCATGGACTTCCTTTCCTAGTCTCAAGTTCCTCATAAACAAGTATGAATGTGAAACGATATGTATTGAATTAATTTTTCTGTACAATTATGCAGATACATATAGCATCTATCAAAAGCTATTACAGGAATGCAATTATGTACAATATTATGATCCTACAATCACTCTCCAATCCTATTGATCTGATACGATCCACAATTAGCTCCAATCACAAGTCTGAATATCAATCAGTGTAATTGCAGATTTCCTTTCCTTTAACACTCCCCCTCAAGTTGGAATGTGAATGTCAATGACACCCAACTTGCTGAGGTGCGCGTGAAATGCTGGTGCTCGTAATGGCTTTGTGAATAAATCTGCAATCTGACTACCAGTAGGCACATATGCTGTTTTGACTTCTCCCCTTTCTATTCTTTCACGAACTGTGTGACAATCTAGCACAATGTGCTTCGTTCGCTCGTGATAGACTGTATTTGCCGCAATGTGTAAAGCTGCTTGGTTGTCACAAAACAACCTAGCTGGTTGAGGATGTGGAACACATTGATCTTTCAATAAATATTTCAACCAAGTCAACTCACAAGCGACTGCAGCCATGGATCGATATTCGGCTTCAGCCGATGATCGTGATACAGTTGCTTGTTTTTTACTTTTCCAAGACACAAGAGATTCTCCAAGGAAGATGCAATAGCCGGTCACTGACCTGCGTGTAGTTGGACACCTTGCCCAATCGGCATCACAATAACCAATTTAACTCAAGTGAGCTGTCTGATGGAAATAATATGCCCTGTCCTGGAGCTGCCTTTAAGTACTGAAGAAGTCGTTTGGCAGCCTTGAGATGATGGATTTTGGGTTCCTGCATGAACTGACTAAGTGTGTTAACAGAGTATGTAATTTTCGGCCGGCTGATTGTGAGATATATTAGTTTCCCAACTAGTCGTTTGTATCTAGTAGGGTCTTTGAGGACTTCACTGCCATAATCTGTTAGCACTAAATCATGCTCCATGGGAACAGTTGCTGGTTTTACTCCTAGTAATCCGGCTTCTTCCAATATGTCCAACGTGTACTTCCGTTGACACACTGTGATTCCACCTTTAGAACGTGCTATCTCAATGCCAAGAGAGTATTTGAGTGGTCCAAGATCTTTAATTTTAAAGCAACTATGCAGGAACACCTTGAGATCATTGATGGACTTTTCCTTGTTGCCTGTTATAACCATATCATCCACATACAGTAGCACTATAGTAATGGAGTTTCCAAGAACCTGTGTAAAGAGTGAGTAATCGGCTCGGGACTGTTGAAAACCAATTTCTTGGATTGCACAAGAGAAGCGACGAAACCAACTGTGAGATGCTTGCTTAAGACCATAAAGAGATTTGTTGAGTTGACAGACAGTATGCTCCCCCTGTCGACGATAGCCGGGAAGAAGATGCATGTAAACTTCCTCGTGGAGGTCGCCATGTAAAAAAACATTCTGGACGTCCATCTGGTGCAGGGGCCAATCTCGAACGGCAGCAATGGCGAGCAAGCAACGAACAGTAATTAACTTAGCAACATGAGCGAATGTATCTTTGTAGTCGATGCCTTTACGTTGGGTGAATCTTTTGGCAACAAGTCGAGCCTTGTAGCGCTCCACTATACCATAAGCATGATACTTGATCTTAAAAACCCATTTGCAGCCAATGGGCCGCTGGCCAGCGGGCAGAGGAACCAGAGACCAAGTGTTGTTGTTCTCAAGGGCCTGAGTTTCAGATTCCATAGCAGCAACCCATTGGGGATCATGACGAGCCTGTTCAAAAGTAGCCGGCTCTACCAAGCGAGAGATGTTATGCATAAAGGTACGCTATTGACCAGAGAGCCCAGAATAAGAAACATACCGTTGCAGTGGGTAACGAGTACAGGACGGGGAGGAAGAGGAGGCGTCAGGGCCCAGGAGAGCAGCATGGTATGTCTTGAAATCTCTGTATTTAGAAGGAAATTGATGAGAACGAGAAGAGCGACGGAGATTGGGGGCGACAGCAGGGGTCGGGCCGGGTAGGGGTGGAAGGGAAATAGGTGTCGGAGAGTGTGGAGCCGGTGTCAAAGATGGTGGCGAGCTAGGGGATGTGGGTGGAGCCGATCGACTCAGAGAGGAAGGTCCGAGCAGATCCGATGGAGGGGAAGATGGGGCGGGTGAGGACGGGGTTTCGAGTGGCTGGGATTGACGCGCCACAGGTGATGCCGGCGCTGGAGGTGGTGCCAAAGCCGGAGGTGGTGCCGTCGGCGGGTTGTAAGCGACGGGTGTAGACACGGAGAGAGGTTTGGGGAGCAGAAGGTAAAGGCTGGGAAGGAGTAGAAGAGGGTGGAGTATGGGTTGAGTGGATTGTGTTGGGTTTGGGCTTGGGTAAAGAAGTGGGCTCGGGAGAGGTAATTGGGCCATCAAAAATAGGTAAGACTATTGTGTCTTCTTGATCTTCGGGTGGTAATTTGTGCAAAGGAAATACATGTTCATGAAAGATGATGTCCCGAGAAGTGAAAATGTTCTTATTGTCAAGGTCATAAACCTGGTAACCCTTTTGCCCAAGAGGATAGACAATGAAAATGCAACGTCGTGCACGATAATCAAATTTATTATTGGGGTTGAGATTAGTCGCATAGCAGAGACAACTGAAAGCCCGAAGATCAGAATAGATGGTGAGGTGTTATGTAAAAGTTCAAATGGAGACTTGTGGGAGAGGAGGGGCGTGGGTAGACGATTGACAAGATAACATGTTGTTTGAACACTTTCCCCCCAAAAATGTAATGATAGGTTGGCTTGAAAACGTAGGGCACGAGCTACATTTAAGAGGTGGCGATGTTTGCGCTCTACTACCCCGTTTTGTTGTGGGGTGTAAGCACATGTGTGTTGGAAGATGGTGCCGCGTTCAGCAAGGAATGAACACATTAATTTTGATGTAAATTCTCCCCCATTATCTGCACCTAATATTTTAATGTCTCGATGAAATTGTGTTTTGACCCAAGAGAAAAAAGATTTGAGGATAGAGTGAGTGTTGGATTTAAAATTCATAAGATGCACCCAAGTGAAGCGAGTAAAGTCATCGACAATTGTCAGGAAATAACGAGCCCCAGAATGTGTATGAGTTTTGTGTGGTCCCCATATAACATAATGGATTAGATCAAATGGTGCAATTGTTTTTATTGACCTGGAAGGAAAAGACAATCGAGTTTGTTTAGCTAAGGGACAAATCTCACAAACATGCTTATTGGAATTGAAAACAATATCTGGAAAAACTTGGGAGAGATGGTGGAGGGGAGCATCTGATGGATGTCCGAGATGTTGGTGCCAAAGGGTGGAAGTACGGTTGATGTGGTTGACAAGATGGGGATTTTGGGTTGGTGTGAGGTAGTAGAGACCATTAACATGCTTGCCCAGGCCAATCATCCTCCTCATATCCACGTCCTGCACAACACAAAAATCCGGGTAAAATATCACAATGCATTTCAAGGCTCGCGTCAGCTTACTCACAGATATCAAATTTACTCTAAACTTGGGCACATGCAAAACTCCATCAAGAGGCAAATCTGGTGATAACTGAATGGACCCAACATTGTCAATAGTGGCTTGATCCCCATTTGGTAGGCCAACAAAATTATGAGGTGCCTTATTTTTATTGTGCGTAGGTGCTAGGTGCGAGATGTGATATGTTGCTCCACTATCCACAATTCAATATAATGTGGAATGTGCATCATTGGCTATATTATGTCAACTGGGTGTGAATATACCTGTCGCATTTGCAAATGATTGATTTTTACCCTTCTTTTCATGAAGTATGGTCATATATTCCTGATACTCCTTGGCTGTGAAAGTGTAGCTTTCATCGGGGTCCTCCTCCTTTAATTCAACATTGTTTGCAACATGTTTCCCTTTTCTAGGCTTCACATTCTTTCCATGCCATTTATGACCCACTGGGAATCCTTTTAGGAAATAACAGCGATCCACAAGATGGGTATCTCCCTCACAGTTTGTGCATTTGAGTGGCTTACGAGAAAATGATGAAGAAGCTGGGCGTGCTACCTTCATGGCATGGGAAATCGGTGTTGGTTCACGGTGGCTTGCTGCTTCCATCTGCTCTCATGCTGAAGGACGAGACCATGGACTTTCTTTGTGTCCGGGAGAGGACTCATCATCAGGATCGAGCCTCGAATTGTGGAGTAAGAATCATTCAGCCCCATCAGAAATTGCATAACTCTTTCTTATTCATCCCGACTGGCCAAAATCTTAGCACCATCACAACTACACATGATCAGTTCGGTTCCTGATGGGAGGCTAGCTCATCCCAAAGGGCCTTGAGTCTGGTGTAGTGTGAGGAAACCGATTCAGAACCTTGGCGGCATTCAGCGATCTTGTAACGGTCCGACACGCGCAGTAGAGATATTGTCCGCTTTGGGAATCACCCCGCACGGTTTTGCTTCGGGAGCTGCCTGCCTGCTAGCTTCCCAGTAGGTCACCCATCCTGGGATTGCTACGAGGCGAGCAAACTTAATTTCGGAGTTCCCATCCCCTCCGAAGCCATTGAGCCCCCAAAACGCGTCCCTATATATTGTGCTAACCCTACACATATAAGCATCGCATCCACTCTCCCTCGGGAAATGTGGGATTTGTGACCTACCTACATGCTTCCCTAGCCAGGTCAAGTCAGGTCCACACAATCTACCCTAAGGGTGGGTCATCTCAATCCACCCCCCTTAGGGTCCGACGTCCGCGTCGGCACATTTCCGGCCGAGGACAGGCTCTGATATCATTTGTAACGGTCTGGCACGCGCAGTAGAGATATTGTCCACTTTGGGAATCACCCCGCACGGTTTTGCTTCGGGAGCTGCCTGCTTGCTAGCTTCCCAGTAGCTCACCCATCCTGGGATTGCTACTGGGCGAGCAAGCTTAACTTCGGAGTTGTCATCCCCTCCGAAGCCACTGAGCTCCCAAGACGCGTCTCATCATATTGTGCTAACCCTGCACATATAACCATCACATCCACTCTCCCTCGGGCGATGTGGGATTTGTGACCTACCTATCTGCTAGCTTCCCTAGCCAGGTCAAGTCAGGTCCACACAATCCACCCTAAGGGTGGGTCATCTCAGATCTCTTGTTGAATCTCATAGATTCGAGTGTCGTTCCCTTGTGAGAATCTGTCCTCGAGGTCACTCCATACTGCTGCTGCCGAATCAGAGAAGATCACGCTGCGGGCGATGTTGGGCTGAATTGAATGGAGGACCAGGTCAAGACCGTATCGTTGCAGCGTCGCCATAAAGGATATCTGGGATGTGTAACAGAGAACGGCTTGATGGTGCCATCGATCAATTCGATCTTGTTCTTAGCGCTGAGGCTGAGACGCATCGAACGGCTCCACTCGCCGTAGTTGTGTCCATCAAGTGGGGTATCTACCAGTTTGAGTCCTGGTGTATCAGAAGGGTGTAGGATCAAGGGATCATGTAATTGTGTTTCAATCTCCTCCATGGATTTCGATGAAGAAGTGATGTTTTTGTTGGTTTCTATGGTTTCAATGATTTCAACCATGGTATGGTTGGTGATGGTGTTGGTGGCGAAAGGTGGGTGGGTTAGAGACACCAGGATTGGTGCTCTAATACCATAAACAAGTATGAATGTGAAACGATATGTATTGAATTAATGTTTCTGTACAATTATGCAGATACATATACCATCTATCAAAAGCTATTTCAGGAATACAATTATGTACAATATTATGATCCTACAATCACTCTCCAATCATATTGATCTGATACGATCCACAATTAGCTCCAATCACAAGTTTGAATATCAATCAGTGTAATTGCAGATTTCCTTTCGTTTAACACCTCAAACCCTATAAAGCACTTAAAACACTAGAAAGAGCATGCCTATTCCATTGAAATCCGTTTTCTGCCAATGCAAACAAACAAACTCAGTGCCTCCTCTACGAAACCACTCTGCACATACCCGGAAATCATAGTGTTCCACGACTCAGTATCATTAATCTCCGGTTCTTTCCAAAAGAGTCTGGCTCTCTACAAAAAGCTGCCACCATTGCATTCTTCGAAACCAAGTCAACCACCCCTCTGTACCCACTAAACACGCCCCACGCGTCACAAAAACTCCCCCACTTGGAATACATATCAACTAACGAGCTCACCACGAACGCACTCAAATCATTGCCAGTTTCGCCATACAACAATGCAACTGCCTCCCATAACAAACCGCCTATAATTTCGCACTCAAGTTACGCATAGTCATCAAATCTTATACGATTATCCTGCAACTGCATTTCCCTAAACAACCCAACCGCACAACCCTCGTGCCCCTCGGTGCTCGTGAGTGACCAAGTCTCTAACACGAGCCGTGTCGAAGAGTTGTCGGGCCTGGTACAAGTTGCGTGATTTGATGTGGGCGGAGATGATGGCATTATAAGAGTAGATGTTTCGGTGGGGCATTGCGTCGAACGCGTTCTGGGCGTGTTGAATAGGTGGATGAGTTAGTTGGAGGTGAAAATGGGAAAAGATAAATTGGATTTGGTGAATTGAACGTGAGAGATGAGACGCTCTTTCATTCGACTGCATTTCCATGCAGTTGAATATTGGACCTGAGACTCAACAACGCGGTAAAACCAGTTTTGAAATAAGACGAGGACGTGAGCCAAAATAGGGCTCCTATTTAGTCACGGGCGCGGGACCGGGACCGGACACAGAATGTCAGACTGCTTTTTTTTTTTTCAAAATTTAAGGACCGGTTAGGGTCCGGTCCTTCGGTCCTTTCAGTCCCAGATTAGCAACATGTTCTTGAAAATCAGAAAACCTGTAATTCCTTGTAATTGTTGTAAACATGCAGTATAAATGTATAATGATGTATTCACTTTTCAATTTTCATCACATGTAGTTCTGTAAACATATTATATGAGATTCCTGGAATGAAATTATGTAAAGACTCAATCAAAATGGATGAAACGAAGACAATAATCATAAAAAAAACTAACGCCTAACTAAGCTCAAGTAGTCAAGTTTATGCTAAGCAGTTCAAGTCTTCAACAGAAAGTAAAACTTAAAGTTTAAATCTCACCAAGTACCAACAGTTCAACAGAAACCAGAAAATAAACACTGCACGAAAAAATACCTTTGTTGACAGTAGCCAGAGAGGCTACACCAGGGCCCACAGACCCGCAGCAAGCGCACCAGGGCCCGGACCAGGACCCAGGATCGGACCACCAGCACCAGGCCTCGGGCCCCAGCGGTCTATCCTGCCTCCAGGGATCCTGGGACCAGGGACGCCCGCCTGCCAAAGAGGGCACCAGAATGTCCAAACAGAAGAGAACTAGTCCCACATCGAAGAATGAGGCCAGCCCTCACCCCCAACCACCTATATATAGGCCTCAGCTACCACCATAAATAGGTAACTTGTCTCTCTCCCTGCTTACATACGTGCCCAGGTTATATATATTCCAACTATACTAACTTAGGCATCGGAGAGGTGAAGGCCGGCCCGCCCGGTATTCCCCTTAGTAAGCAGGATTGCAGGAGATCGAGTTGGATTCATCAAGTATTTACCAAGACCCCCGGGTTTAGGCAGAAACAATTGGCGCCGTCTGTGGGAATATCGTTCAAAAAGTCAGTGTCGCTGTGCCGGAAAGTAGGGCCCTGGTGACCCTTTAAGAGATCGCTAAAACCGTAGTCCGGAAGCCATGGAAGGAAGAAAGATAAAGACAAGCACGGAAGGATCGAAAGGATGAATTCAGTTCCCTGACCGGGCCCCACACGCAGGGGCCGCGATCGGTGCGAGGTTCGTTCTTTCCCCCGACCGCAAAGGAAGTCCGGAAGCGCGAATTCAGTTCCCCGGCCCCGCCCGTAGCATAAAGGCCGAGGTCGGTGCGAGGTTCGCACTTCCTCCTGTTCGAAACAAGGCTCACGATCGTCAAGTCTCAGAGAATCCCGACCCGGTTGGAGCAGGGGAAATAAGAAAGATGAAGGCAGAAATTGAGCGATTGCGAAAGGAGGGCGATCAGGATCGGTTAAGAGCAGAGGCCCGAAGTCGGGAACTGAAGGCAGTAACCACCGCCCTGTTAGCAACCCTGGAGCGAGAAGGCCAGCCGGGTACCCCTCGGGCGGCCTCGCACACAGCGAGCAAGGCTAGCGAATTCCCGCATCTCGAGATAGGGCTGCCTACGGGCAGGAGGAAGACCGTCCATATGCCCGTACCCCTCTTCTCAGAGGCTCTGAAAGATTCCGGCCCAGTCAAGCTCCCGTACCGCACAGATCAGGCATCAGGAGAGCGGGATAGCTCCACCGCGCGAACGATCGAGGCACTTTCCGCTTCGGTATCGGACATAAAGAGCCGCATGGAGACCAGCGAGCGGAAGGCGGGACGACCGCAGGACGGCGCACGGTTTACCGAGCGCATTGGACCCTTCCCACGCCGGATCCGGGAAACGGGGGGATCTGGCGACCAAAGGCCTCTGAAGTTGACATACTCGGGAACGAGCTGCCCGTACCGGCACTTGGATAGCTTCAAGTCGAAGACAAGCGCTAGGGGCTATTCGGATGCCGTGAGCTGCAACATATTCCGAGAAACGCTCGCAGGGGAGGCATTGGGTTGGTTCTACGAGCTACCGGTGGACTCGGTCGAAACTTTCGCACAGTTGGCCGATAGGTTTGTCGGCCGGTTCGTCCTTAAAGCCACGGCAGCCCAGCCATCGACGGTCCTCTTCGATTGCATGCAGGCTAACCACGAACCATTACGCGCCTTCGTTAACCGGTGGCAGGTCACCACGTCCGGGGTAAGAAACTTGGATAAGAGGATTGCGGGGATGGCCTTCAAGCAAGGATTAAGAGCTGGGGAACTTTCATACAACTTACAAGCGCAGGGGCCGCTGGCGTACGACGAGCTGATGACCGTGGCCGTTAGGCATGCTCAGGCAGAACAAGAGACATATGGGAACAAGGCGCCCAAGCGGATCTCAGATGGCATACCGCCATCCCCTCACGGAAGCAAAGCCGGGCGGCTACATATCAGCCGGGTACCTGTAGCCGCCAGGGGGATAGAGGCGCGAAAGGAGTGGCAACCCCGGCGAAGCAGTGACAAGTCCCCCAGGAAGAGGACCACCTTTTGGGCACCCAGCTCGGATCCAGGTAGCTGTGTCAGCAGAGCGGACACCACGGGCCCCGGTTCCTTCGCCAGCAAGAAAACCCTACGAACCGGACCTTCGGATCCCAGATCAGAAACCACAAAAGGCGGTCGTACAAGACCAAGCCCGCCCCGGTAGCCCCAGCGTGGACCGACCGCGAGCTCGGCCGATAGGGACTATATGCACACGAACCCCCGGGTGGATCGAGGTACACGGGAGCATTAACATGATCCACGGTGGGGACCATATCGGTCAGCTCACCAGGAGCTCAAAGAAGCGGTGCCTGAGATCAATCCGGGGGAGGGAGGTTTACGCCTTCAGAGAACGAAGCGTCCAAGCCGCTAAAACCGGATGGAACTCGGTCACTTTCTATGAGGATGAAGAGCCGGAGGATGAGATCCAACCGCACACCGACCCCTTCCTTATCACGGTCCAAATAGACCACTGGATAACCAGTCGTATGCTGATCGATATTGGAGCCTCTGTCAACGTAATGTTTCGAGACGCGTACCGAGGGCTGCAAAGAGGGAGGAACAAGTTATCCCAGGATAACGAGCCGCTGATAAGCTTCTCCGGTGAGGTAGTCCAGCCTCTAGGATCCGATTACCTACCAATCATTTTCGGCAAGGGAGACAGAACGAAAACAGAGCATTTGGAATTCATCATCGTCGACTGTCTGTCGTCGTACAATGGTATAATCGGTCGGCCAGGGTTATGGAGGCTCAAAACGTTCATTGCCGGCCATATGCTGATGTTGAAGATGCCTTCACCAGCCGGAGTCATAACTATACGCGGGGACCAGAGAATCGCCCGTAAGTACTACGCAGAAGCCCTGACCCACGGGAGGAAGCGGGCCGAGGTCTTTACAACCGCTCAGCAAGTACCAGCGCCGGATCTGAGTCTTGACCCCCGTGATGACATCGCTCCAGGTAGAGTTAGGCGATTCACGTTCACCGAGAAACCAGAGCGACCTTCGGCCGTGGAGGAAACCGAAGCCATCTGTATTTCCAAAGACCACCCGGACCGAAGCGTAGTGATAGGGACACAACTCGACCCGGTCGTGAGGGAAGAACTCATCGCCTTTCTCCGGGACCACAGTTCGGTCTTCGCAGGGTCCTACGAAGACATGCCGGGCATATCCCCAGAGATAGCCGTTCACCGGCTAAACTCATTACCCAGCGTCCCCCCGACGAGGCAAAAGAGGAGGTCTTTCAGCCCGGCAAAATATGAGGCGATTAGAGAAGAAGTGCAGAAACTCATGGGCATAGGTTTCATCCGGGAAGTCCAGTACCCGCACTGGCTCGCCAACGTGGTCATGGTACCGAAGAAGGCAGCCGGTCAGTGGCGTATGTGCGTGGACTTCACTAATCTAAACCGGGCGTGCCCAAAGGACAGCTTCCCGCTCCCTCGGATTGATCAGCTCATTGACTCCACATCCGGCTTCAAGCTGCTCAGCTTCATGGACGCCTACGCCGGGTACAACCAGATACGGATGCACCCGGATGATGAAGAACACACGTCATTCACAACCGACCGAGGCACCTACTGCTATAAGAGGATGCCGTACGGTCTAAAGAACGCCGGCGCCACCTACCAACGGATGGTGAACCAAATGCTGGAACAAGAGATGGGCAAAACCGTGGAAGTTTACGTTGATGACATGTTGGTCAAAAGCTTAACTGCGGGGGCCCACGTCCGGGATTTGGCCGTGGTCATCGGTAAAATGCTCAAATTCGGAATGCGCTTGAACCCGAAGAAGTGTCTTTTCGGGATTTCAGAGGGTCTTTTTCTAGGGCACATCATCAGCCAGCGAGGGATAGAAGCCAACCCGCTGAAGGTCCAGGCAATCCTTGATATGGAAACACCAGGAGAGAGAAACCAGGTCCAGATCTTGACCGGCCGGTTGGCCGCCCTGGCCAGATTCATCTCCCGTTTAACCGATAAGTGCGTCCCGTTCTTTAAACTGCTCAAGGCACAGCAAACCAGGAAGATACTCTGGGCTGCGGAGCATGAGGCAGCGTTCCAGTCCATCAAAGCATACCTGGCTGCAGTTCCTCTCCTATCCAAACCACTGCCGGAAGAAATGTTGTACCTTTACATAGCCGCATCCGCAGCCGCCGTCTCCGCCGCTCTCGTCAGAAAGGAGGGCACGCTCGAACTTCCGGTATACTACGCGGGAAAGGGACTTACAGGAGTCGAGGGCCGGTACCCCGATATAGAGAGATTGGCTCTAGCCTTGATTGTTAGCGCCAGAAAGCTCCGGCACTATTTCCAGGCTCATTCCATCACCTTATATACCAACCACCCCCTGCGGCAGATCCTGCAAAAGCCAGACACCAGCGGGAGGCTCGTACGATGGGCAGTCGAATTAGGGGAATTCGACATCACCTATGCCCCACGAACAGCCATCAAGGGACAGGCTGCTGCGGACTTCATATGTGAGCTCACCCCAATGGCGGTAGAAGTCCATCCCGCCCGGCTCGAGGACGCAGGGGCAGAACAAACCGCCAAGATCGAACCAGACCTTCCCACCGGCTGGAAACTTTACGTGGATGGCTCCGTAACCGCCAAACGGAGTGGGGCCGGGGTCCTGATAACCTCACCCGACGGCCAATCGTACGAGTATGCACTACGGTTCCTTTTTACCACCTCCAATAACGCTGCCGAGTACGAGGCCCTCATAGCCGGTCTGCAACTGGCCAAGGAGCTGGGAATCTCATCCATGGACATATACAGCGACTCCAGCTTGGTAGTCAACCAGATGAACGGGGTGTTCGAGGTTAAAGATCCTCAGCTATCCTCCTACCAGGCTTTGGCCAAAACACTGATCGGGTTCTTCCGCGGCGCCACGATCCAACATATTCCCCGGGAGGCAAATAGGCATGCAGACGCCCTTGCGAGGTTAGCAACCGGAAACTACCCTCCAGAGTACCGGAGAGCTAAAATCGAGACCCTCCAAAAGCCAAGTATAAGCAAGACCATCTCCGAAATATTCGCGGTAGAACAGGTACCACCGAGCTGGATGGACCCAATAGTCAAGTATCTGACCGACAAAACCAGCCCCCAGGATGCGGTGGAAGCCAGGAGGCTGCACCTCCGGTGTGCCCGGTATGGCCTCATTAACGGCCAATTATACCGAAGGGGCCACAGCTTCCCCCAGCTGAGGTGTGTGACTAAGGAGGCAGGAGAAGCAATCATGCGAGAGATCCACGAAGGGGTATGCGGTAATCAGTCCGGCGCAAGGTCATTATCCCACAAATCACTCCGAGCGGGCTATTTCTGGCCCGATATGGCGGCAGTATCGAGGAAAATATCACGCGGCTGCCACAAATGCCACATGTACGCCTCGGTACCTCGTGCCCCGGCAATCGCATTATTAATCCTGTTGGCACCTTGGCCTTTCGCACAGTGGGGATTAGACATCATCGGCCCTTTCCCCGTGGCAGTAGGACAATACAAGTACGCCATTGTGGCAGTGGATTACCAAACTAAATGGGTCGAGGCAGAACCATTGATAAAGATCACTGAGGAACGGGTTAAGAAATTCCTGTGGAAAAACATCTACTGTAGGTTTGGGGTGCCGCAGACTATTATCACGGATAATGGGACGCAATTCAACAACGCGGATCTCATCCAGTACACAGCCTCCCTGGGGACCCGGATGCTGTTTGCCTCGGTAGCACACCCGCAGACCAACGACCAGGCAGAAGCGGTCAATAAGATTATCAAAACTCTTCTTAAAAAGAAACTGGATGCCAAGAAGGGATGCTAGGCCGAGGAACTCCCCGCGGTATTATGGGCCATCCGGACAACGGCAGCAGAGGCAACAGGAGAGACCCCGTTCTGCTTGGCATTCGGGAGTGAAGCAGTGCTCCCTGTGGAGACTGAGATACCCAGCGGCAGAGTTGAGAATTACGACGCCGACACAAACGCCGACGGCTTACTACTCAACCTGGACCTCATCGAGGAGCGGCGCGACCGAGCGCACATGCGAAACCAAACCTACAAGCAGCGGGTCGCCCGGTACTACGATAGAAGGGTCCGGGAAAGAAAGCTGCAAGTCGGCGACTGGGTCATGAGGAAGGTCCAGAAAAAGCCATTGGCCTTGCAGCCAACATGGGAGGGACCCTACCAGATCACCGCGGCCGTAGGCCCGGCAACATTCCACATCATAGACGCTACGGGCATCTATTCCACCAGGCCGTGGAATATCGAACAGCTACGCTTTTACCCTAGATAGTAGCAATCGTAAAGGAATGAAAGTGTAATTGGCAAGCATTGCAATGTGCAGTTATGGCATTAAAGAGACTACACCAATTACAGGATATATGTACAGAGCAAACACCTAGCTAGCGCTCCCGGAACCCACAACCCCCGGCCCGCCACCTTTTAGCTCCCGCTCTTGCTCCCTCATCACGATTAGGGCTATGTCAGCCTCCATCCGCTCGGCGTCGAGCCACCCTTTCTCCCGCCACTCCAGATAGGCATCACTTATACCCTCCGTGCGGGCCTTCTCCAGCATCTCCTCAAAATCTGACGACTCCCGAAACTCGTCAACGGCTTTATCGGCCACTTCAGCAAGTTCAGATTCCACCAGCCTCTCCCGTCCCCGAACGACCGCCGTCATTTGGGCCTGCAGCTCCAAAACTTTTGCCTCCAACTCGACAATCCTCCCATCACGGGCGACAAGCTGTCGGCTGGCTTCCTCTCTCTCCCGCACGAGTTCCGCGCTCAGCCGGCCGCCTTCCTCCCTTTCCTTCGCAAGCTTGGCTTCCGCCACACCCACCTTAACACCCAGCTCCTCCACCCGCTTCTCCAGGACGGCGGCAGCCTCCATTCTGGGGCCGGCGACATAAAACCTCTGAGCCAGCTGCCAAAAGAAAGCAAAAGGAGCATCAGCTCATGTCACATTACGGAAGAGGACTCACAGAAAAACATTTACCCGTAGAGCCAGTCCCACGAGCTCCGCCACACTCTCGCCCGGATTTTCGGTCCAGGACCCCTCCCGGTCGAGCCCCAAGGTTTCGATTATACCAGCCACAAGCCTACTAAATCCACCACCAGAGCTACGAACAGTTTCCGGTTCCTGAGTCCTTCGACCACCAGCCTCCACAGTCGGGACTATGGCTCGCTCCATCGGCCCGGCTGAGCTTGACGCCCCCGCATCAAATACCCTCGCTCTCTTTGCCGGACTTTCACTGTGGCTGCTTTGACGGTGCTCGGGCAAAACCACCGATTCCCTCTCCCGCGAGGTACGCACTGCCATTTGTCGCGCCACAGGCTCTGGCCCCGGGAGGCCCTCCGCCCGCACCTCCCGAATGCGGAGTGGGGAATTGTTCTCGCCGCCCGGCCGCCTCCCATAATGAGCGTCCGAGAACACTAGCGGCACCGGCCTTGCATGCTCCGTACGCTTCTGGGTAGCCACGTCAAGAACGACTTTTGCGGCCTCCTCCCCTATCTCCATCAACCGCGCTGCTATAAGCTCCTCATCCGGCTCGATAGTCTCCTCAACTTTAAGCGCGGGCCGAGGACCATTAGTAGGTTTTCTCCCCATCCCCAACACCTCCAGCACGTTCCACCGAGTGAAATTGTAGGTGCTCCGGCTATCATGGTCCCAGCCATAAAACAAACGGAATAACCGTTGCTTCTCCAGGTTCTCCAATTCGTAGGTCTGGTCCCCGATCGGTTGATATGCCCCGGGCACTTGATAACCCCTCCAGGTACGCTGCCACTTACCACCGGCCAGCACCACCGACCTCCTCCAGCCATCCAAAACCGTCGCCGGCAGATGCGTAATGGCAGCACCATGCTCCCGCGTGGCAAAATTCACGCAACCACGGCACTGGCCCTTTCTGTAGTAAGAAATCCTGTACAGCGCCCGAAATTCATTAACCGTGGGCCAGTCCATATAACTCAAATAGAACAGGCACCCAAGCCCAAGCAACTGCCTCCACTGATTGCTCGGAAGCTGGGCTGGGGAAAGATTCAGTGAGCTCAGCATGTACTGGACAAATCCCGGCAACGGCAGCGATAGTCCGTTGCGGAACTGGTCATCAAAAACGGCGACCCAGCCCGGCTCCGGATTACAGGCCAGCTCGCCGGGATGCAAGCCTCGAAGTTTAACGGAAGAGTTGATATCCCACCTCGACCGAAACTCCCTAATCTCCCTCTCGTCCATACTTCTGATTGCTTCGTCGCAGACAATCGTCCCATCACCATCCCGCAGCTCGTGCCTCCTAGGCCCACGACCGCCACTGGCATAATGCGCAGATCTCCCAGACGCCATCAAACCTCAAAACAAAAGTTCAGTTCTGCCGAAAGATGGAAGAGGAGAGCAGAAGGCAAAGGGTAAGCAAAGTGCGGCAGGAGGAAAGCAGATGAGACGATAAATAGGGCAACAACAAAGGTCAGGTAACCCCAGCCGTCGATCCCCTCCATCTCAGTCCGCCCCCTGCCGACACGTGTCCACGGCATCAATAAAGGATCCCATGCCATCATAACTGATGGAACTGATGGGCTCCCCCTTCATTGCATGTCAGCCACATGTCCCACCCGCAAGCAACAGTTAGTAAGCAAGGAGCACGCAACGAGGCGTCCCCTCTCCTCGCTTCACAAAGGTCAACCTTCAAATCAACCCGACACCATGACGTGTCACGGTTATTTACACCGGCTGAATGCCATTTCACTGGAGGACTCACCCCGATATGGCAGACCGCCCGGGCGAGATCCGCCCAGCACTATGGCATTCCACCGGGCATGTGACATTCAACCAGCTCCAAAATATTCTACCGGATGTCATTCCCTACGCCTACGGGCAGGGACGAGCCAGCAACAACTCGAGGCTTCTAAACGCATGGGCTTTATAAACCCGGGCGAGCTTACATCTAACCAATGTACTCTTGTCCAGCAGGATAAAAACCCTGCATCACACTGAACTGTGATACCATTGGGGATACATGGCGAGACTCGTTATCTCAACGCCACTCCACCGGGCAGATTGTCTCTCTAACACAGAGCAAGTCTCCCCGCAGGCTAACAAACCTGCACATTACCTCAACGCTTAAACAACAAAAGCTGAGAAGAGCTAGCAAGTGTTAAAACAACGCCTCAGCGCGGCCATAACACCCTTCGGGCACCTGTTGGCCTATTCCACGCACCAACAGGCCTCCCCGAAGGCTAGTCTGCAAGTTTATCCGGGACTCGTTTTGATATGGCAGGACGCCCGTCGAGCTCCCTTGAACTCCGCCCCGCACCGATATGGTTCATCCGGGACTCGTTTCGATACTTTAGGAACGCCCATTCAAGATCCAGATACTCACCTCGGTCACGCCCAATCTTTAACGCGGACTTGGGGGACTGAGCACCGGTAGGTTGGTAACCCTGCGGGTCTGCAGGCCAAGAGCAAGACAGATCTTAAGTCCCCATTCAAGATTGCACTTGACCGGGAACTTGGGGGACTTGTTGACAGTAGCCAGAGAGGCTACACCAGGGCCCACAGACCCGCAGCAAGCGCACCAGGGCCCGGACCAGGACCCAGGATCGGACCACCAGCACCAGGCCTCGGGCCCCAGCGGTCTATCCTGCCTCCAGGGATCCTGGGACCAGGGACGCCCGCCTGCCAAAGAGGGCACCAGAATGTCCAAACAGAAGAGAACTAGTCCCACATCGAAGAATGAGGCCAGCCCTCACCCCCAACCACCTATATATAGGCCTCAGCTACCACCATAAATAGGTAACTTGTCTCTCTCCCTGCTTACATACGTGCCCAGGTTATATATATTCCAACTATACTAACTTAGGCATCGGAGAGGTGAAGGCCGGCCCGCCCGGTATTCCCCTTAGTAAGCAGGATTGCAGGAGATCGAGTTGGATTCATCAAGTATCTACCAAGACCCCCGGGTTTAGACAGAAACAACCTTAGACGACGAAAAATTTTGTCGCCTAAGAAAGGTTTTCGTCACCTAAGGTTTTAGGTGAAGAAAAATTTGTCGCCTAAGTGTCGTCATCTAAAGATTGTGGTCTAAGCTATTTGGCGACGAAAAATTATATTTTCGTCGACTAAGATAATACTTAGACGACGAAATGAGTTCGTCGTCTAAAATGTTTAGTGAGGTCAAAAATATCTTCGAGGATGAATTTTTTCGTCGGCTGCATGGCAACTTAGTCGACGAAACATACTTAGACAACGAAAAATGTATTATTCGTCGACTAAGTAAGATTCTTAGCCAACGAAAGATTTGTTTTCGTCGAGGAAGAAACTTACTTAGTCGACGAAAAAAAATGTTTCGTCGTCTAAGAAACTTGCATAGTGACGAATAATACATATTTCGTCTGCTAAGAAACTTGCTTAGTCGACGAATAATACATTTTTCGTCGCTAAGAAACTTACTTAGTCGACGAAGAAAATATTGTCGTTGGCTAAGAAACTTGCTTAGTCGACGAATAATACATTTTTCGTCGCTAAGAAACTTACTTAGTCGACGAAGAAAATATTGTCGTTGGCTAAGAAACTTGCTTAGTCGACGAATAATACATTTTTCGTCGGCTAAGAAACTTACTTAGTTGACGAAGAATAATATTGTCGTCGCCTTAGTATGTTTCTTAGTCGACAAAAAATGAGCTCTTCGTCGACTAAGTATTAATGATTTTTTAAAAAAAAATCAGACTAAATATACCAAATATTAATATATTAAAATTTATTCATACAAATAAAATACTTAATATTAATAAATTTGTTCATACAAATTAAATATTAAACCGAACAATACCGACTAATATGGATGAGGAGCCGACCTGCTAGCTACTTATGAAGATTTGCAAACATGTTGAACTTGTCCTCCAACCGAGCAAGACGGTCTTGACCTGCTTGGACCGTCTCTCTGGACAGTCGTCCCTCCTCCTCAAGTAGGGCGATACATTAATTTTCGTCCTGAGGTTCTTCTCTTACACGACGAAAAAATATTTTCGTCGACTAAGAGTCTACTTAGGCGACGAAAAGGTTTTCTTAGAGGACGAAATTTTCTTCGTCGGCTAATTAAGGTTTCTTAGGCCACGAAAATTTTAATTGTTCGACGCCTATGGTATTTTTTCTTGTAGTGAAACTTACAAAAAAAAAAAATAATGTTGTTGGCCTGCTGCTCCACAGCCTCCAGCCCGCCACTGCTCCAATGCTCCAATCCTTTTCATCTTCTCCCAACGAACAACGTTGACCCACTGATTTTGCTTGTATGGTTAGTTAAGGTGACTCCTAATTCTTTTAGAGAAATCTGGATACATGATAGCCTCGCTTGTTGGGCGGATTCCAAAACGCACTTTCAATTCCGACTTTCCAGCCACTGTGACCCAAGCGACCTATTTATGAAAACAAAAGCATGAAAATGACACAATATAATGTAGGTGATTACATTCCAAAGGCATCTGAATCGACAAACGGCCTCGGTGAAATGTTACTTGAGCCACACTATCATACTTTCTCACCTCAGGAGCAAAGCCCTCTATGTGATTCTTTTCGCGTTCCAAAGAATCACGGCTTACAAAGAGAGGGTAGGATTAATGGAAACCTATGATTAATGGAAGTTCATATTCACAAACTAACATGTGTACATAAAAGTATGTACTGCTGCAATGCAACAGCCTTGAAAAGAGGCTCCATTTCTACACTTTTGCTGATGAAATCATATCAATATCGATGTAATTCACTAGAGAAGGAATATTCAACCCTGCATCACAATAAGGGGAAAACTAAATTAAACCTCACAGCAAGTAAAACTAGGAACTCCTTCAAGTTCTCATTTTCACTTCGATTATAATTTATAAAGCTTATTAGACCCAGACGCCAATACAATCCGTAAGCAGAATCCCAGTGACTTCATCTCAGTAATTTACTAACTACTCACCTGTACCCAGTAATTGAACTCTAAGCAAGTTTTCAATCATTAGGAGTCACCAATGCATACAGTTCAGTAATCAGAAGTTCAGAACAAGCCAACTAAGATGAAAAGTTGAAAACAATTGATACGAAATTTACCAAATCAGTATTAACTATTAAGTATTAACATTCACCAAATCACAATTAACAAACAGTCGAAAAGCTCTTCAATAATTCAATTAGTTAAATATACAAGTGAAAACTGAAAAGAACAGTATGAAGTATGAAGTGTTCAAGAACTCAAGAACAATACGACACTACTACAAAAAACTCAATACACAACGGTGCTGCACCGTTGTGTAAGTTTGAAAAAACCGTCGTATATCTCGAGCTTGTGTGATGAAACGTCCAACGACCAACTTATAATTTCTGTTGTACAACTTATATGCCATGCCATGGCTGGCTTGGCATTCGCTGCACTGACATGTCTAGTTCATACAACAGAATATACATATTTTTATGTTGTGTAAGTTTTAAACATACAACAGAATATTGCAATTTTATTCTGTTGTCTCATTCGCACAACAGATTTCATCTCCCACTTATTTAGTTGTCTGATTCAGACAACTGGTTTCGTTTCATATTTATTGAGTTGTATGATTCACACAACTGATTTGAGCACCTAGCTAGCATGTTGTAATGTTGTATCACACAATAGACTTAAGCTTTTGGTCATATGAAAATTTGTTGTCTGAGCTTCAAACATACAACATATTTAACACAAAAACATGTACACTGTTGTACAAAACCCGCACCATTACCGCAAAAAAAATTGATCAAAACCATTGCATATAAATTAAGTTTCATTACATTTCATTCAAGTGATCATTGTACCACATACATGTAAATAGCCTAAGCTGCTACATTCCTAGCTATAATTAAAAGCTGCACACCCTCTACCACATACAAATTCAAAAGCTGCTAGCAATTTTCCTACCTAGCTGGCTACATTCGTAGCTACAATCAAAAGCTGAAAATTGTTCTAAAAACCTAAAAAGTTGTTTGCCTAGATCAATAAAAATGAGGCTAACCCTACTTGGCGTCAGGTTGAACAAAACAAACAGTCGGGTTCTGCAGTGCACAAAACAAACAAACACATACGTAAACAATCAATTGCCTCATTGGAATAGGAACTTAATCAAGACAGGTCCAATGATGCCATTCACATTCTCCACAGCCTAAACCATCAGGATATTATGCCATTCATATTCTCCACATTCTCCACAGCCTGAGCTCCATTGGGCACAGCAGCTCTGGCAACAGTTCCATGGGCACAGCCTAAACCATCAGGAGATTATATCATGTAAAAACAAGGCACTTAGCATAAGACATATTTTGACCATATACTTAGGGCCTTGTACTACAAAATCACTGATAAGCTGGAGAAAATAATACAAGTACTTACGCTCACCCTCACCGTCACTGTACAATGCAGTACACACCATCAGGAGGCTAGAAGGCAAGGGCTGCCCTATTGGCTAGAGGAGGAACTGATCCATTCCTAGTTCTGCAAGATATCACACACTATCAAACTTAGAAGTCGAGTATGAAGACTAAAGAGTAGAAAAACTTATTACGAAGTGATCCACTATAGTCTAGCATTCACATACTTGAAGCAATTATGGACCTAAAACATGGATATAATGAATGCTTTGGGCAGAAATGGTAAAACCAGTATATAATGAATGTTTTAGGCAGAAAAGTTATAGCATCCACAGTCCATCACTTGCAAGGATAAGAAACTCTAGAGTGTTGTCAATCTTTTCCTCCTACCGAATAAAAAACCAGGCTAATTAAATACTCCAACAAGCTGAATAAAGAAGCAAGCAACAAAAGCGCCAGGCATACAAATCGACCAATTCTTCAATTCAAAAACCGTGCTACAAATTAACTAACTCTTCAATTCAAATAGACATTAAGCCAGCAATATCGAACTTCTAAGTTCATCAGATAGAAGAAAATTAATGGACTAAATCACGTACAGAAAACTGTTGACATTAACATATCTGTAATGAGAATCAAACCTGGATTTCAGGATCAGCAACAACATACTGCTTCAACAGCCTATCTCCAAATGCACGAGAAACAGCAAGAACACCTCCAACTCTCCAAGTTCCTGTTGTTAACATATCCACCATTAAGAACGCAAACTATAAATCATGTTAATTAGAACTTCAAATCAATCATTAAGAAACCTTCCCTGCCCACATTACAAATCCTCCTGCATCATCAATCCTTTGCCGCTCATCAATCCTGTGTTATCATGATTGTTAAACATGCTACACCAACAAAAAATGTAACCATTACCATAGCAAGCACATTACAAAAACTTGAAAACGTACTCACCAGTATTGATTCTTGAAAGACTGAAATCAATTATTGATATTGCTAATCCAAAAAAGCGTATGAGCATCTGCTTTCCATCAAGAGTGAACTGCATTGTAACTGAATCACTCCTACTCAAAAGTATGTTTCCCCTGTAACAGAAGCATTACACCAACTCACAATCATCTATTCAACTGATAATATTACAGGCGGAAAAAAAATAAAAAAAATGAAAAACCATACCAGTGGAGATCACGGTGCTCAAATTCATATGCAGCTTCAGCTATAGCAAGTGCAGTTGTAACCTGGAATGACAGTTCAATCATTTGTTACAAATTAAAGTTCAGCAATCACCCAGGAATCACCACAAGAATGCTGTTTCAAAACATGACTTACCTGTACTAACAAACTCCTTGCCTCATCAAAGTTAAGAAGTACAAAGCTTTCCAGATCTTTGCCACCATGCTCTAAAACAAACACGACATACAACTGTATGCAGAATTGACAAGTACATTAATTAAACCTCTTCAGCGCACACCATAAGAAATAACTCATCCATGCTTGATAAAATCACCAAATGTTACAGAAGCTTACTAAGATGGCACAAAGTCCATATACCAAAGAGAAGGAGTTAATATTCTGTTTAATTAGATTGATTACACACAATGCAGAGAACAAAAGAGAAGGAAACCTGGTTCTCTGGAAATATATGAGGGTGATCATTTTGTGAAGCCAAAACTAGTGTACTTGGCTTCACCAAAACAATGCTGAACTTGGCTTCACCATTATATCTGGGGAAAACATTTGACACAGGTAACATTCAGCAATGCAGAAAATGCAAAAATACTTCTTCAAGTCATAGCTCCATTACATCTCATACATAATGACACTCTTTGATAACGTGACAATATTACATTTCAACCTTCTGTGGGAATAAAAACAAAAACCGTAACCATTATTTAGCGATTTATCTCTTACACCAGGAAAACATAAAAGCCAAAACTAGAGACCACCATAGTGACACAGAAATTAGTGTCAGATGCTCAAAAAGAAGAAACTAAGCTGGATCAAATAACGTGGTTTTCGCTTGAAGACACACCAATTGCATAAATGAACAAAAGTTCAAAAGGCCACTGCATATATAGACCACTCCAATCCCATTCTTGCAAACCCTCTAGCAAAGTATAAACTAAGATTGAACCCGCCTCCCAGAGCCCCATCCTCCCATGACCCAATTCATAAATCCCCAAATTATAAAATTGAAGCAATTACATAATTAGTTGAATTGATTAGTTGGAGAGAGACGAACTGAATGGAATTGACAGGGCTGAGCCCCATCTTTAACGAGAAACCAGGGCCGAGTTTAGTCCTTACCGAGGAGCTGAAGACGAAGGCAATCTGAGAGAAGACGAGGCAATCTGAGAGGAGCTCGACGACAACACCGAATCATGATTATGGCAAGATCATATACAAGGCCGAGATACAAACAGTAGCACAAACAGGGGCGGTGTAGATTAGGCCGGCGGTGACGCTCTTGGTAAGGATGGGGCGCTTCTTAACGAGGCCGGTGGAGGTTGATGCGGTTTCAGCGGCGGATGAAGAGGAAGAGGAGGAGGGCTTGGAGGATAAGAAGAAGAGGGAGGAGTTGTGTTTGGGTTTACGGAAGGCATTGGGGGCCCGGAGAGAAACATAAGAGAATTTGAAGAAGAGAACAAAAACTTTAGGGCTGAAATTGAAGGCTAATCAAATTTATGGCTTGAAAACGAATTCGTTTCGAGTTTACGGCTTACTGTTTTCGAGTTTAGGGCTTCGTCGGAAGAGCATTAGAGTGCTGACCGGAGTGTGGGTGAGTTCGAGCTCGGGATCGAGAGAGAGAGTTTGGGGTTTTTCGTATTTGGGAGAGAGAAGCCTTCGTTATGTGAGAGGGGAGTTCTGTGATTTGTGAAGAGAGAACTTGTTAGGTTATTAAATATGTTTTCAATATATTCTAAGTTTACGACACAACTGAAAATATATTAGATGTGGCATATTTTTCATTTTAGCTCAAATGGGTGATTTTGAGAGGGAAATTTACCGCTAGCCACAATTTTCAATTTTGACAAGTTTGGCATGGTATTAGGTTTTCCTTCGTACAACAGAAAATTATAAAATTGTTGTACCAGTTTTCTTTTCTTTATACTAGGTATTCCATGGGTGTGTTCCTGTAGAAGCTTCAAAACAATTGCACAACAGAATAGAAAACAATTGTTGTGAGAATTGTAACACATGTATGTTTTCAAAACCAGAAAACTATGGAGGCAAATTTCCCGCTTTGAGAATTGCTACCCCAAGCCATTGGAGCCAAAATGAATGTGGGAGAATGACAAGCAAACCCAGTCATACAACAAAACTACAAAATTCTGTTGTACAAGTATTTGTCACCTTACACTTGGTGACACCTAATGCAGGATGTGACATTATCATACAACACAAAACAAGAATTTTGTTGTCTGTCCATCTAGACCTTGCCCAAATTTGAGTTTCAATGTCGGAGGGAGTTCTGCCGCCAAGATTTTCAGTAATCATACAACAGAAAATGTGTGTCAGAGTTGTGTGACAAAATCTGGAAAAACGTTTTTCAGAATATGGAAAATGTGTACCCTCATACAACACAAATTATTCACTTTAGGTCGTGTGAAACAGTTCAGTGATTCACACAACATGTAACTTTCAAAGTGTTGTCTGATTTGTGTTGTGTATTGAGTTTTTTGTAGTAGTGCGAACACTAAATTGGTAATTTGCGAATACCAAATCAAGAATTGAAGAAGTGAATAACTTACAAACTCGGCCAACCGGCGAACTGGAGGAGACAGAAGACGCGAATTGTAGGACAGTAGGAGTGTAGGACTGCCTGGAGTCCTGGACTGGAGAACCGAGAAGGCGAGAACTCCCGAGAAGCGCGATTCGCGAACTGGAGATTAGAGAAGAGTTAGAAGACGACCTGGAATCCTGGAGTTAATGAAGATTGGAGAGGCGATTCAGGCGAATTAGGAATTTTAGGCAGTAGGAAGAAGTTGAAGACGAAGAAGAACTGAAGAAGTGGAACCGAGAAGGGATTTTAGGGTTTAGGGATTTTTACCCTTTCGGGCTTCGGGCTTTTAAAGTTAAATATCAGATGGACCGAGTCCGGCCCGGAAAATTGAAGGACCGGCCCGGCCTGAAAAAAAGTGTAAAATTAATTTCAAAGCCCGGCCCTAACCGGCCGGCTCGGATTGGTTTTTCAGGTCCAATCAGTTTCGACCGGGTTCAGTGCCCAGCCTTAAGCCAAAGGGCCTCGCGCTTTATACTGTATTTTTATTTTTCTTTTTAAAAAATTTACCTGATTTTCACTTTCTTAAAAAAGAAGTCGAAAACAAAATAATCTACCAAACTTACAAAGATAAAAGCCGACCAAAAACACCGAACCCCTAATAAATTAAGCATACTAATAATGTGTTTGTGTACACTCATAATTAAGCAAGTCGTTATTCGAAAACTAAATCTTGTCTTGTACAAAACATACTTGCTTAACACGCAATTTTGGTATAAGTAAGACCTAGACATTTATAGAAGACTCAACGTGATGTGGACAGCAAATACGGTCTTTTTTTTTTAATTGGGATAACCTCAAAGACTTTTTAGAATCGAACAGATTGGCCGAATGTGAAATGCTCTACTTATGCATAGTGAAAAGAAAAAATAGAGGGAAAAGGATGAAAGAATGAAAAATTAATGTTGCCTTGAGGACAATTTAGGAACCGAAAAAAGTATTATCCCTCAATAAGCGGGGTGGATTGCAATATCAGAATTGAATGTTGAACCCTTAAGGCCCTTTACCCAAATTAAATCACAATTTCAGGGTTTTAGCAACCTGCAAGTAGAGACCAAGAAGCAAAACCCAAAATGGGCACAACGAACGGAGCTCAGAAAACTCGCGTTGGCCCTTCCACTACTCTTGCTTACCTTGATCCTCAATACTGGTACACTCTTGAGTTTCTCCTTTTCCATACCCATGTTTTCTCTTCGATATGTCATGTAATCATCTCTGGTCTTGTTGTTTTAGGGATGAGTGGTTCACTACTGAGGAGCATTATGAGTGGCTCAAAGACTATTCCCACTTCCGGCACCTCATTCAATCCCATCTCAATCCCAACTCTTCTGTAAGTTACTTGGCAGTTTCTTCTTATGGGTTTCTTCAATGACCAACATAAACATTGGGATTGTATTTCTGATTCAATGCTTGTATGTACAATTGTACATTCAATGTGTTTAACTGGACATTAAATCTTTGTATCGGGTTTAAGAGAATGTTTATATTAAGTTGGGTTAAATCAAAGCCATTTATATGATTCACAATCATTTACATGATGTTTTTTATAGGAGCACATAGTGCGACGTTTTTAATATGTTTTTACCTCCATTTGTGCTTTGCTTAACCGTTATTGTTCTAGAATCGAGTCGTTTAGTAGAGTCATGAGTCTATGGTAGAGTTAACATGAAATCATGCTAAGTATAGATGATAAATGCATAAATTCGTCGAGAGTCTAATCGAGAGCAAGAAACCTAATCAAATTAGGAGACTTAAAATGTTTTGAGGATTTTGTAAAATTTCTACCTCGTCGTTTATGAATTTTTCTTCTCTAATTTTCAGGAGACATGTTGAAGATTCGGCAATGGAAGGAAAAAACTTATTCGGATGCAAAGAAAACAAGTTGTCGAGTCCATCATGGAAGAGGAAAACCAAGTGCAACAAAGAGAAGAAATCCCTAACCGACTAGGAGAAGAATTTCGGCAGCAAAGTGGATTCCCAAACCAACAAGGAGATGTTGCCGAATTCAAGAAAGAAAAGGAAAGCAAGTCCTAGAAAGAAAAGGAAATCCTAAAGCAATGAGGAGAAGCATGTTGAATCCAAGTAGGAGAAGGAATTCCGAGAGCAACTAGGAGAGGGAAACTGGCAGCAACTAGGAGAGGGAAACTGGCAGCAACTAGGAGAGGGAAACTGGCAGCAACTAGGGAAGCATTTCAAGTCCAATTAGGAGTTTATGCCGAGTCCATTAAGGAGTCCATGCAACCTTGAATCATGAAGAAAATCAGCAAAGAAGTCCCTAGAAGATTCAGGAATGCACGGCAAGACAAGTTTGGGAAAGACTAGGATTTGTGAATCATGCTTTGTGCCGATTTCATGCACCTTTGTTCCTCTATATATAGCACGGCATTGTGGATAGAAAAAATCATCACATCCCACATACAAACACAAGCAGAAAGCTCTATCAAGTCTCATCATAAACACACACAGAAAAATACTAGTCGAATACCTTCCACCACTTCCATAAAATTGCAACACCCTACCTTACCCGAGCATCCATTCAAGCTTCATACTTTCAAGGTGTTCTACCAAGTGTGATTCTACCATCCCATGGCTATGTATTACTTTCTGTATTGTACAAATTGTATGGTTGTTTATGTTTTAGATTTTTGGTTTTGTAAACTTTGTATGAATTCCGAATGTTTTTGGTTTTATGTATGATAGTTTTACAACTTTTCATGTAACGTTTTTGTATGTTTGATAATTAGGACAGTAGGTGTCGATGCATGTTTTAGGTTTTTAATTTGGTTAGTTTTCTAGGATTCGTTCAGAACAAATCGATGCTTAGATGCAGCCTAAGGCCATGGTTGTTATTTAGGTTTCAGTTTCATGTGCCAAAGTAATATAGATTGAGTCATACGCTGAGTTGGTTCGATTTGTGTTGCTTAATTAGGGTTACCATAATTCTAGAAAACTTGCATGCTTAAATATGATGAGTGACGCCATACATGTTTACATGTCTCCAATTTGACTCTTGTGCTTATGTATTTTTCGTGTTTAATTTCTGCGCTAAGTGTCTTTAAACCAATTAGCATACACTTTAGGATTATACGCTGAGTTAATTCTAAGAACTTGAGAAGTCTAGAAACGATTAGATGACTGCTGAGGCTCTAGTTGTAATTGGAACTGAATTGAACTTAGGATGTGTCGAAACTTGTTCCTTACTTTCTTTCATATGATTGTTGCATGTTAGGAGTGTTCTTGGTTGAATGTTTGTGTGAAAGGTGTTGATCATGTGTACATATTAGTTTTAGAATTTTATATTCGTGCATTAGGGTAGTAGTATTTCGATTCCAAAATCTTTCAAAACCCCCTTATGATTCGATGTGATTATGTGTTAGCACTTAAGTTTTTAATTACCTTTCAATTTTTCCAGCCTGAACGATCCCTATTTATCATATACTAACGACGATTTTATAGGGTTTTTAAGTTGCGAAGCGTTACCCCGATAGCATTCGATCAGTTTTGGATGGTTCTGGAATTCTATTATACAGACTTTGTATGGAGATTTATCGGTTGTATCTGCTATTTTTGGAGTTATGTTTTTTTGCGTTGCGTTTATCTGATGCCATTTTGTTGAACTTTTGAATGGTTAGATTAGGAAGTGGTGATAAGATGGCTATTACAATGCAGGTCTTGGAGCTGGGTTGTGGAAATTCACAGTTGTGTGAGGGATTATATAAAGATGGGTTTAAGGAAATAACATGCATTGATCTTTTGGCTGTTGCAGTGGAGAACATGCAGAAGAAGCTACTGTCTAAAGGTCTTAAAGGTATGTTGATGATATCCACAGTTGGAGTGTTGGCTTATATCTACCTATAAAGACCTTATTTCCACACTTTAATTATGTTATGATGCAAGTTGGGGTTCAAAGTTGATAGGAGCATAAAATACGACGTTCTTAATGTGTTTTACCCTCGTTTATACTTTGCTTTAACCCTTATTGTTGTAGAATTGAGTCATATAGTAGAGTCTTGAATATTTGGTAGAGTTACAATGAAAATATGCTAAGTATACAGAATAATGCAGAAATTTGTCAAGAGCCGATTTTGAAGTCTTTAAATGTGTCATTGGTTCTGTAAAATCTTGACTTTGTTTTTGATGAATTTTTCTTCTCTCATATGTGGTAGACATGTTGATGATTGAGCAACGGAAGGAGCTATAGAAATCAGACATAGAAAAGATGCCAGGAATTGCAAGGGAAAGCTTATCGCAAAATCCAGAAGTTCCAGTAATTTCCTGGGCACATCATCCAACTTCCAGAATTTATCCAAGATGATTCACAAGGAACTAGAAGGCATACTATATATGCACAGAAAGTTCTACGAGTATAGTTTCTACAGAATTTAGAATCGTATCAATATCGTCCCTGAGGAGAAAGTTATTCCAGTTGCAACACAGGAAGGTCACTGCCCTGCCGAGAGAAAGAAGCTACTGCCCATTTTCGTGATTTTCTGTATTTGTGCACCAAAGTGGTTTCTAAATTCATAAAATGAGAGTTTTTGAGTTACATGAAGTATATGAGAGTCCGCCAAGCAAAAGAGAAGTACAAAAAATGAAAAGAAGAAGTTCTCTAGTCCGAGCAGGAAAAGGAATGCAAAGTTGCCGGTTTACGAGAAAGAGTTCATGGCTTGACTAGGGAGGCTTGTAGCTGCATCTATGTACCATGTATCCATCAAGGAATGAGCTGAGTCCATTAAGGAGTCCATGAAGCTGTGATCCATGAAGAAAATCAGACAGAAAAGTCTAGAAGAACAAGGAAATGAAGGAAGGTCAAAACCGGATGCAACAAGGAAAACCTTTTCCTTGCCGGATTACAAGTCTTGTTTCTGCCGACTTTGGACTGCCTTTCTCCTATATATAGATGCAACTTCTCTATAGAAAAGTGTCACATCTTAAGCCAAAATACAAGTCTAAAGCTCTACCAAATACTCTACCATAAATCCTATGTAGAATAGCAAGCCCAAAACACATCACCACCACTTCCAAATCATCATACCCTTTCCGAATCCTCCATCATCTCTGTTTGGGCCCAAATTGATATTTGTCCGAGATTATGGATCGAGGCCAAAGTGGTTATTTGGTTTAAGAATAATCTGATACATTAAATCTTTTCTTCTTAGAAAGGAATTGGGGTTCCTTTGGGAATCTGAGGAGGAGGTGGTTTAAGGTAATTGATCATAGTTGATCTCCGAATCTATTATGCTGCTTGATAAGCAAGTATTAGGGTTTGGCATTCTCTATATAAAGAATTCTTATACAATTTGTAAAAGGTTCTCAACCATCTTACGAACAGACAAGTTTTTGTGCATCGCAAATCTTGCAAAGTCTCTCCGGAGCATCTTACGCTCACTGCCTCCACAAACTGCAAAAAACCACCATCCAACCCTGCCGTAACCTTACACCCGCACTGGTCGCTGTATACTTGCGCGGTTGTGGAAGTGTGTCTTGCATTCGTGTCGAGCGCGTCGCTAAGACTTATAATAGGATCACAATGTGCGACGATATTAATATGCTTATACCCTCATTTATGCTTCGTTTAACCCTTATTTACCTAAGATAGAGTCATAATTTAGTTTAGCGTCAATTTGGTAGAGTTTTGGAGAAAGTGTGCTTAATTGTCAGAAAAACGACTAAGTATAGAAATCTGAGGCAAAAGTGCAAAATATGTTGTTTTCGTGATTTTGAGGCCTGCTTTTGACTGACCTATCCTTTTCCAAATTGGATGAAATTTGGTATGCTTATAGTTGGTAAGCTAAAGTGTATTGTATCAAAATTTCAGATCAATCGGAGTTTAGGAAGTCACCCAAACGATGGCTGCAACTTGGCATTTTGAGCAAAGATCACCAGGGACTACCAGGATTTTCCTGGGACTGTGTCCTGACTTCCGGAATTTCTGTGGGACACATCGCTTGGAACCATTGGACGTGCCATATGCCGTTGGAAAGTTATGCATGATTTACTGGAGTAAGGTCATTCTGCCGGGAAAACAACAACTTTCCCGGTTGCATCAAGATAACTCTCCATTGGATTTTTGGAAGCATGGATCGGATATTTTGGACCTAAAGATATGTCCATACTAACTTAATGAGAAGATTCAAGTCCAAGATAAGGCCAAGAAGAGTCTAGAAGAAAAGAATTCGGATAACAAGAGAAAGAAAAAGAATGCTGATTAATTTCAGAAAAATTCATGTGCACGTCTCTCAACTTCCACGGACTCTCCCAGACAGCTCACAATGAATCAGAATTCGAGCCTTATATGGATAGAAATCTACGGGAGTCTAGTTTCCAACCCAACTAGAATCACCTCAATATCTATTTTCTAGAGAAAGATATTCCATAATCTTCACTCGAAGGTCAAATCTGCCAGCAGGATAAGTTTGAGAAAAACTAGGTTTTGTGAACCCTAGTTGTAGCCAACCTTTTGCCTCTATATATTGGACAATTTTTACACAGAAAAGGATCTCTTCTCTCTCACTTTTCACTAGCCAAAATTCTGTCCATTTAGCACCACAAATCTAAAGAAAATTCAAGTCGATTCCATAGTTCATCACCACTTCCGATCGCAAGTTTCATCTCCACCGAATCTCTCTTTTCCGATTCCTCTACAAGGTTTCTTTTAAAGTGTGATTCACTCATCTCTCGGGACTTGTAATTTTCTGTATAATTACTTAACTTTGTCTATGAAGTTTGTAAGGATTTGTGGTTTGTTATTTGGTTTTATTAATTTTACATTGGATTTCCGAAATTCTGTTATGTGTTTTGGTTTTCTTTTTGTTTAATTGATGAACATGTATATGATGAATTGATTGTATGGTAATAGGGCAGTAACTTTGTTGCATGATTTGATGATTTTATTTGGTTTATTTTCTGAATTCGTATGCACAACAAGTTTTAGGGTTAAGAACAGCTTTAGCTAGGCTGATCTTGGGTTTAATTCTTTATGTTGCCGAATCAATTTATGAAATAATTTATACACGAAGTTAAGTTATTTTGTATTGATATTAAGGGTAGAGTAATTCAGAAAATATGCATGTTGAAGCAATGTGAGGTGACGCCATACGTGTTGCATGTTTCCAATTCAACTCATTGTGCTTATGTGTTTCTTGGTTTAATTTCTACACGAAGTGTCTTTAAACTGATTAGCACTATGTTTAGGGTTATGCACGAAGCTAATTCTAAATAATTAAGGAGTTTTGAATGATTAGATGAACCACAAAGGGCTCTTTTTGTTATGTGCATGTGAGTTTTTGTGTGATGTGTTTTGTTTGAAAGATGTTGATCACATGTAAATATATAATTTAGGATTTAATTTCGTAAAAATCAGTAGAATATAGAATCAAATTTCAAATCCCCAATATGATTTTGTAATGCTTTATGTGATTGAACGCCCTGATTTCCCCGGATTGAACGATCCCTACTTGTCCTATACTAACGATGACACAAGAGGTTAATATTTGTATGAAGTTGTTTTGCAGGTACAATGTGCTTGGATAGTAGCTCCATCAACTTATCGTGTCAGTCGTCATATCTCGTGGCAAATCGAGTCGTTACTCCGGTAACAAAACCCTAAGCCAATCTGCCATAGGTTGGATTCCCCGCGGTCTTGATTACAGCTCTGCTTTGCATCTCAGGATCGAAGTAAGATTACTCAATCTGCAATAGGTTGAGAAGAAAATCCTAGTAGACTTTTATTAGGTCTTGTTCGAGCCCTTTTTGCCAGCCTAGTCAACGCCCGCGTAACAGTCGCTTGATCCAGAAGTCAGGTATTGGGAGCAGACATATACGCTCTCCAGAGGAGCAGACAGATACGCTCGCCAGAGGTCGTCCGCTTGAAGTTGTACCTAACTCAAAGGTACTGGCATGCTCGTGCACATCACAAGAGGACTGAGGTTGACGTCCGCCACCCCACGTGTTGACTGTTCGCCGGGTGCTGAATCCGCCACGAACATTTTGGCACGCCCAGTGGGACTTAGTGTGTCAAGATAGTGGGATCTAATCCATATCGTCGCATCATGCCTCCATGCAATAAACCTGAGCACAAGCTCTTCACCCCTCACAATTCATCTGAGTGTAGAGGTTTATCGGAGACTGAAGCAGGCCTCAAGTTTGGAAGTGTCACAGCTACTATGGAGGATCTTATGGTGACTTCCAATAGCAGCCAACAGAGGATTCCTGAAAAATCAATGGGTGTTGGAGATAAGACTAATCCCACCAACATCTCGGGCGAAGAGGCGAATTCAGCCTCAAGAATTCCAGAGATTACTGAGGCGAATGACGGTGCGACCCTTGTTGTTGCATCTCCTGAAGATTTAATGGAATCTTTAAACATGGTGTTGACCAAGTCAACATTAAAAAACCAAGCTCTTCAACGGATTGAAGTTGCTCTGAAAACGTTGAGGACTAAACAGATTGGACATTCGTCTGATATTAATTGGTTGTCAAAACAGCAGCGGGCGACTGCCAGCCATATTGCTACTTACGCAAAAAACTTCAACGAGCAAGTGACGGCACAACAGGAGCAATTGAAGACACAACAAGTGAAGTTGACCAAAACCTCGGTTGCTATTGAACAACTATCAATATTGTTCAGACAGAGTTGGACGTTGAGGAGAAAGAGGTGGACGAACAAGTTCCATCTATAGCAGTGAGAAAAAAGGGTAAGAAGGTTTCTTCCAACATGTGAAAACCTTCTTTGCCGGCTCAGAGGCTTAATATGTCTGCATCGTCAAGACGGAAAAGAGGACTTGGAAAGCTTCAAAATCCTCCATCGGATGAAGAGGATGAGGAACGAGGGAACGGTGAGGACCAGGTTCTTACTCTTGATACTGTGAGTAAGCTATTTGAAGAGAAGATGAGGGTTATGCAAGGTTTTCCAGACACCAACAGAACTTATGCTAATCCGCTTCCCAAGGAGGTGAATGCACTCCCATGGCCTAAGAATTTTAAGCATATTCGCTTCACCCAATTCTCTGGGGATTCTGAGGAGGATGCTGAAACTCATATTACTCGCTTTAACAACGAGTGTGGTCCCTATGCAGAGAATTTCATACTCAAGTTGCGAGTGTTTGGTACTTCATTGACTGGTTCAACACTAACTTGGTATAAGGACTTAGCACCGAGATCAATTCCAGATTGGAGGACGATGGAAATCCTCTTTAGGACGCTAAGGTCACCGTAAAGGTTTTATCTGAAGTAGAACAACAATCCGGCGAATCAGCCATGACTTATCTAAAACGTTTCAAGTTGCAATTAACCAAATGTAAGGATAAACTCGCAGAAGATACGATAGTGGGCTTGGCGATTGCAGAGCTAGATGAAGAAGTTCAGGTTGGTTTTCAACAGGTATATGTTACTAGTATGGCGGATCTGACTAATAGGTTGGCCGATCAGCAGAATTGGATAGATCGGATGAAGGACAAAAGAGAAAGGAAGAAGGGTGTACCATTGTCCTACTATCCATGGACTTTGAAGCCTAAGGTAGGCGTTCCTTCTAGTTCAAAGACGGTCGCCACTGTGCAGGCAGAGTCGCCTTCAACCTTGTCTTGGGTTGCAGAGGATGAGGAAGAAGAGATGGCGGTTGTAGAAGTGGTCGGTCGCCAACAACTACAATCGAAGAATGTTAAGCTAACTAAGGATCCTATCATGATTATGACTTATGTGCCAACTAAGTCTGCATTTGAATCATACACCTATAATGCACACAAGGCTCTAGAAATCTTGCTAGAGCTGTTCAAGCAAGGGCGATTTCAACATGAAGGAGGTTTCGTTCCCAAGCCAGATTGCATACTGCAGCTTTCATAATATGACTAACCATCATACCAAAGATTGTGTTAAGCTCAAAGATCAGATCCAAACTTGGATCAACGACGGTGTCATGAAAGTGGAAGCTGCCAAGGAGCCTACTTGGACAGAATCTAAACCGTTCCCTCATGTGAACATGATTGACTTTATTCCTAGTCTTGGTCAAGAATTGGGGCCTATCAAGCGAGTTTCTAAGTTTACTGATTATACGTATGATGCAAGCAAGGCCCCAGAGATTTGGGAACTCTTAGTCCAGGAGGGTTTGGTGGATCCTGAGGATACTCGCCTACCATATAAGAAGACAGTTCATGGCGGATCCTATTGTATTTTTCACCATTCCGATGATCATTATACTGATAGGTGTGTTGAGCTGATGGATCAGATTCAGGAATGGTTGAACGATGGAACTTTAGAGTTTGTTGAGGAGGCGGTGACTTCTATCCCTGAATTTTGGGTCAATGCCATCGATGGGGATAAGCCAGAAGCGAAGCAGCAAACTAACAGTATTGGCCATCCGCCAGACCAAGAAGAGATGGTGCTCGTACCGCGTTCTAAGTTGTGCCTTAATTGCAAAGTAGGTTGTCACCTGCCTATCACGCATGAAGAGCTGCAGATTGCGCTTAAGGAGGCTGAGCAGAAGGCCTTGGAAAAGGTCAAGCGAACTCATTCGGCCCTTGAACACTCCGGGTCTGATGACCATAAGCGAGTAAAATACCATCACAATACACAGGAAACTTATGCCAGCAAGGTGAGGTCCCGTCCAGAGCCAAGACCTTCCGAGGCTAAGTCCGCTCCAGTTTCTGACCCTTCCAAGGAGTTGGTCCAGACGGTGCGACTAAACCTTATGTTCCACCAGCGTCGAGGTCAGAGCTTAAGACTCATAAGTGGTTTCGACAGCAGAATGGTAAAGCTGTAGAGGTACTTCCTAATCAGGCTAGGAACATGCATAAACTAGATACTCGCCAATTGAGAGGTTGTGCTTAGCGTTATACTTTGCCGGTACCAAACTCTGTCATTACATGCTATCCTTTACCACTATTGTGGTGGCTCAGACTGACTTGATAAAGTATATGCTCAGTAGGCCTATTTTGAGAGGTCGGGTTGGCAAGTGGATCCTGGCCCTATCTAAATTTTCATTACTCCTTTAAAGGCAATGACTGGGCAGGCACTCTCTGATTTTTTGCTACATCACCCTCTTGATGAGGAGATTCCATAACAGAGTTGGTCTTTGGACATGATTAGGACTCAACCTTGGATACTATACTTTGATGGTAGTAGTATTGATACCTTAGCGGGTGCAGGGATCTGTATCCAGGGCCCAACTGGGACCAAGCTTTCATATTCTTTTCAACTAGAATGGACTTGTACCAACAACCAAGTAGAATATGAGGCGTTGATCATTGGTTTGGAATTACTGTTGGATATGGACGCTAAGGAGATCGAAGTTTATGGTGATTCTTTATTGGTCATCATCCAGTTAACCAGAGCATATAAGTGTCTTTCTTTCCATCTGGTATACTATTGGGAACGAGCATCAAAATTACTTGAACGATTTGTCGATATGGTGCTTGATTATGTCCCTCGTGAGCATAATTTTGCAGCCAATGAGTTGGCACAGTTGGCAACAGGTATCAGCTTGGCTCATGGAGTTCAGGAAAGAATCTTGAAGGTGGAACGAAGAACTTTGCCATCCTTTGCCGTTAGACGAGAACAACGAGATGAGTGGTTGGTTGCTACCATTGAATCAATTGATACAGATTGGTGGCAATCAATCATCCAATATTTACAAAATCCTTATGCACCATTAGAAAGAAGGATTAGGTATTTTGCCACTAACTATTTATTTAAGGGTGGCGAGTTACTTCGCAGAGGTGAAGAGGGCGTTGACCTTAGGTGTGTCTATGGGACAGAAGACAAGAGGCTTATGCGAGAGGTGCACCTCGGCGTTTGTGGTTCGCATCAGAGTGGACCAAAGATGAGGTGGCTTATTTGTAGATACGAATATTATTGGCTATCTATTCTTAAAGACTGTATCAGTTTTGGTTGCATTGATTGTCAAGTTCATGGGCCAGTTCAGAGAATTTCCAACATTCCTATGCAACCTATTATCAAGGCTTGGCCCACCAGAGGCTGGGCATTGGATTTTGTTGGAGAGATACACACTAATTCTTCCCTCCAACATAAATATTTGTTAATTGGTACAGATTTCTTTACTAAATGGGTTGAAGCCGTACCTGTCTGGAATTGTGACGCCGCTACGGTTATTCGATTTGTTTTTCAGAATATTATTTGCAGATATGGTATTCTTGAATGTCTGGTGGCGGACAGGGGGACAGCTTTTATGGCCAAGAAGACTCAAGAGTTTCTGCAAGGATATGGTATTCAATTTCTCCATTCCTTCCCATATTATGCTCAATCCAATGGCCAGGCAGAGGCTAGCAACAAGGTGATTATCTCCATTATCAAGCGTATGCTGGAAGATAATCCAAGAACATGGCATACTGAATTGGACAACACACTGTGGGCATACCGTACATCCAAAAGAACTCCCACAGGGACTACACCTTATGCTTTGATGTATGGCCATGATGCAGTCTTACCACTGGAGATTAATGTGCAATCCCTTCGAGTTCGAGAGCAACACCAGTTGATTGGTGATGATTATGTTCAAGCTATGTTTCAGGAGCATGAAGACCTTGATAATAGACGTTTAGAAGCTCTGGATAATATAATCATGGAGAAGAAAAGAGTTGCAAGAGCTTATGATAAGTGAACTAAAGGCAAGTCTTATGGTGAAGGCGATTTATTCTGGAAAGCGATACTTTCTTTTGGCGAGCGCGACACAGGACGTGGTAAGTGGTCTCCCAAATGGGAGGGTCCTTTTGTCATTGATCGGATTATCGGAAAGGGCGCTTATCAACTCAGAGATATCGATGGTGAGATCCACTAAAATCCCATTAATGGCAGACATCTCAAGAAATACTTTCCCAGTGTTTGGGAATTTGAAAACCCGCTAGCCCTGGTTGCGGCTGGGGGGCAATCTCCTTAACACTACTCGCCTAAGGTGGCACCCAGACATAGTTTCCTTGGTTTCACTTCACATTTCCATACTCTCTTCAGCCAACGAAAAAGGGGGGCAACATAGGGCAATATCAGTGTACTTACGTCCGCCAGAAGCTAGAGTTGGTTCAACCCCAAAATTTTGGAAACTGAAAGAGTTTCATTGAGGTTTGTTAATCTCGAATTCAACCCTTGGACCAATACGTGTGGTCCTACTCTTATATTTTATATTTTTATTAATGCAATTTGAATTTTTAAGGAAGACAATATATGTGTTTTTCTGAAAATTCATTCAAAGACTTTGCGATCAAAGCTTTTACAAAGCATAAAGGTTACAATATGAAGAGCTATTAACTAGCTCTGAAACCATGTCTATACTAAAGAACTTTGATCGACCACGAGAAAAGTTAAAATTCCTATTTTAAACTTTGCTTCAAAATTCCTCTGACAAAAAGGCTGGCTTGAGGCAAGTTCATCTCCTCGATTTGTCTAAAAGGAATTCTCTTTCTCGGTTATAGCTCTCCATTGATGAGGGATTTCTTCCATCGTCATCTCTCTTGCCTTTTTAGACCCAACGAACATCAATCCTCATCCGCCAATTTTCATTATTGACCACTCGAGAGTGAACGTAACTCGCTTGGGGGGGTTCAGAACTTCTTGGCAAGGGATTTCCATCCGCCAGACCAGAGAGAGTTAGATCCTACCATCTTTCCTTCCAGACCTAGCATGGAATAGGGTGTCGGCCGAAAGTCATTCCTAGTTTTCTGCCTAATGCTGGGGAGCAAACGAAGGAAAGGGACTACAAGGCTGACAGATGATACCTAAGTCGACACCTAGTATTATACCAAAGGAGGACGTGAAGAATCTGGCCAAATGCTGACCAACCATTTAGATATCACGTCATCCAAATGCATAATACCAGATTATGCGACTTAGGATTTTACTAATACCAGATTACACGACTTAGAGGTGTTCATAAGAACATCTGGATGTAATCTGGTGGAAAAGACTGAGGCAGCCATAGGGGCTTTAAAGCAAAACTGGAGAGAAGAATAGACAACATGGTGAAAATTGAAGAATTGTTCAATCTCAGTGAAGGGTTTTCTTTATATAGCAAAAATACTCAGGAAATCTAACGGCTGAAATTGATTCAAATTTACCAACGCGAACTGCCGAAAATTTATTGTGTAGTTATCACATTCAACTGTTTGCGTTAGGAGCGGTGAAGGGGTTTGAATACCAAATTCTTGGAAATTGATACTTGCAGTTACTGAACATTAAATCGAAGCGTGGTTTTGGTGGTTGGCGGGTAGGTTTGAGAAGTTGTGCCAGATAAGTTTGAATGAACAGAACTGGGCTGAATTGTGCTCGTTGGGCTAAGATAAGACAATATAAAATATTACATTAAAGCCCAACGTACTTGGGGGGCATTATCTTAAGTTCAATCAAGTTCATCCCTATTTTCCGTATCTTAGCCTGTAAATGATCAATGTAGTCCATAAGATCTTCTTCTTCAGCTTGACTTTGTTGAGTTTCGTTGTGGAGAGAGGTTAGAAGCGTTCTTTGATCATTCGCGTGCTGAAGACTCTGTGCTTGCCTTGCCCTGATACTAGCTATCTTCTGGTCAAGAATTTCTTCTTTTTTTTTTCTTTCTCCAGGCGAGCGATCTCGTCCTTATCTTCATTGCTTGCAGCAGATACAAGGGCAGAATATGCATTCATAGCACTGGTGAGGGCTGCGGTTGCATCTTGAGTCTTAACCTGCTGATATGGAACCGTTGTTAGTTTATCATGGAGACGTTTCAGAAGATCAAGAAGGCTCGCCAGGAGGTTCTTAACTTCTGTTTGAATCGTGGTGGACAGGCGGTCAACATGATTTTGCAGTGTTTGGACAAAAGAATGAAATTTGGTTGCCACTTCTACATTTGTCAGATCTAACCTTCCCAGCTGTTGCACAAAGTTCCATGCCTCTCTCACTTCAGGGAGATCTCTCTTGGGGGTTGGGAATTTTAAAAGTGGATCCTCCCCTAGTGGAGGAAAGGACAAGCTCGTCTTCAGAGGTTGAGGGCTTGAAACCTTGATAGAAGATCCTTCAATTTGCACTGGCTGGATGGGCAAATTTGTCACTGGAGTGTGCTCGCTAGAAGCCTCATCAGTCCTAGTTGAGTTAGGAGTTGCAATTACCTATGCAAACGTAAAATATGGTGAGGATTAATAAAGAGTTGATAAAAGTATAAAAGCCAAAGTATTGTAAGAGGTACCTCCATCACTCGCGAGGCATCTGTTGAAAGCTCTATTTGTGGTTGCTCCTGAAGTTCTGAGGAGTGGTCCAAAGGAGAACTTGGAAGCTAGGTTGAGCCCTCTCCAGCATCTATATGGGTCCTAGCAAGGGAGAGGGGAGCTACATGTGCTTCTTCCAAGACTGTTGTCTCAGGATCCGGAAGTATTTCCTCTTCACCAATGGCAACTAGGACTACTGGATCGCTTGCTGATTGTATGGGGACGAGTTCAAGGCTTGATCTAGCATTTGCTACAACTTCATTGGCTTGTGTAGCAGCAGCCTCTTCTATCACTTGGTCCGGAGGGGGAGTTAAAGTGATCAGAGGGACAATCTCGGTGGGAGTTGAAGTCATCGCCACTGGACTATTTGGAATATTAGGAGTACCTGTATCAGCAGGAAGAGATCTTAGTAGAGGTGCATCAAGAACAATGTTCTCACGAACCCATTGAATCTCCTTTTCAAATTGTTTATTGATTCACTGGATTTCAGCGAAATCAAGAATATCTTCATCTCTTGACTCATAATCCCCAATGGAAGATGAATTATGAGGTGACTCGGATGACTCACCTGAAGATACTTCAATCACAGTGGCAGTAAGGGTTGAAGTTGATCTAGTCTTTTTCCTTATTAATCCATGTGGGAGAAAGTTTATCAACGGCATCAGACTTGATATGTTAACTTGTTATAAAAATCAGTGGTGCAGTAATACAATAAATAAATATAGATAGCTTACTGGTTCATTATCCTCAGGCTCTGACTCATCAGCAATCAATGAAGTTCTTGGCCTCTTCTTGGCAATTCTACTGGTAGAAGTCTGAGGGATTTTCTTCTTCCCTTTGCTCTTACTTGGTTTGTCAGGGGTCTGGAATAAGGAGAATAAGTTAGTGGTTTTCACTTGCAAATTAATGTACAGATCGGTAAAGAATAAAGGGATACCTGCTCAGGGTCAGTTTTAGGATATAGAGGACCTTCATCAAGTACTTTGACATCCTCTACAGTAAGATATGGACGTTGCCCATTAAAAAGAGCTCTGAAGAAGTGAAGAGATTACTTCCGAAAGAATTCTCCTCTAAGTTGAGTCCACCAGGTTTGGTACTCTTCACTGACTTCTCCAGAAATTTCCAGTTCGGGGCATTGGTCCAGATTTGGGAAGTTGGCAGGTCGCAGGGTGGATACAAGATTGGCATCCTCATGAGCAGGGGTATTTTTGCTTGGCCGCTAGGCTGAAAACATGTTCAAGCTTTGGATTGGAGGATAAGGCAGAAGCTGAAATAAGCCAAACTGTCTGGCAAACAGTTGGGGGGCATACACTTCAACGCCTTGCTCACCTTTGTCAGAGGAAAAAAGAGGAAGATTCGCCATAGAGATACAGTGAAGGAATAACCTCCTCCCTTCTTCACAGTGGTCAGCAGAGGGCAGGAAACCATCCTTTAGAGCTTTTGGATGGGTCTTATGGAAAAGCATTTGAGCCTCTGAATAAAAGTCTTGGGCGTCAGTGTTGAAGATTATATCAAAACATACTACGTAGCCTTGGCCATAGTTGGGTTTGCATCCAGCATAAGCTAGCCCTAAGACTCTGTTTTTTGCAATCTTGGTAAGTTTAGGGGGTGTCAATCTAGGGAAGTACATTTGGGACCAAATCTCTAAGATCCAGAGAGGTCCAGCAATTTTGCAGTTTAGGGGTGAGGTAGACAAAGTATGTAGGCACCTATATAGGTGAGCTAACACTAATTGGCCAAGGCCAATTTCTTCGAGAGCATATACAATCTCCGCCATTCTATTATAGGTTTTTGTCATCTTATTGGCAGTTGAACAAAACACAAATTTGTTGAGCCAAAAGTCTAGAAAGGCTATCCCACCTATATCGTCCTTATGGGCTCGAAATTTGGTTATCCAATTTTGCCAGCTCCGAGTGGGAGGCTCTGGAAGGTTGATCGACAGATAATACGATTCCTGATGAGTTCCACAGATAATACATAGAGAAAAACCTAGTCCAGCATGTATATCTAGCAGGGTGACACTAGCTTGCCCAAACCTTAAATCAAAAGCATTGGTGGATGAGTTCCACAGACTGATCAAGGGCATAAGGGCACACTTGTTTCCCCCTTTTGGGTTGAGCGAGAAGCTGATATTGAGGGCTTCGTCAATCCCTGCTGCTCGCCATCGACCTTCATCAAGTGACCGCCTTTCAAGATACCACTGTATCATTGTTGGGGTTGGTAGCAGCCAGGAAGAATATGCTATGATGGGAGCCTAAGCTCACACACAATAATAACCCTACAAAATATCGTTAGTAGTATGAGCAAGTAGGGGTCGTTCTAAGCCGGGGATTAAGGGTACCTGAAATATGAGAATATTAATACAAATATTCACAAATACATATGCACACAATTGTCACACTTATATACATATATACATATTCACACGAGTTCAACATGGGGGATTTGATATGAGGTTCGGCTACAACTTAGTTGTAAGACTTCTCAAGTTTTAAGACCGAACTTTTGGTTATGGGCCCTAAAGTTATGTTAATCTTTTTGAGACTTAACAATTGTGCGCAATAGTCTAAATTGGAGACAAGCAAAACAAGTAAAGTCGTCAATCATCTTATTTTAACATGCAAGTATCTAAAGCATTAAACCCTAAGTGAGCAACACAAATCAAAGCGACCTTTTGAGTATGGCAACGTTCGTAATTACTCTAGCCGATTAAACCTAGCACCTAGATCAATGTTCAAGACAACACTAAGTACCGATTTTCATGCCCAATCCTTAGATACTAACCAATTTCAAACCTAAACATGCAAGATACCTACTGTCCTAATTATCCAACATACAAAAATACTACAAGTTAAAGATTACAATTTGTCATACAAAATTCGCATGCATTCGAAGTTTATAAACAAAGAGTAAAACCAAATTCAACAACCATAAAAACATACAATCTTCATAGACAAAGTATTGTAAAATTACAGAACAATAAAGAAGCCACGAGAAGATGGAGCACGCCTTGCAGAAACCTCCAAAGAAATTCGGCAAGGGTGTGGGACGGATCTACATGGTGGTGGTGGTTTGGCTAAGTTATTTTCTGTATAGGATTTATGGTGAGGCTTTGGAAGAGCTTTTGGCTAATACTTGTGCTTGAGATGAGATGATTTTCAGAATGATAAAGTGAGGCTATATATAGAGGAGAGGGGTGCCGGCTGCCCTAGTGCACAAGGAAATCAGAAAACCAAGTTGGTTAAGGATTTGAAATCTTCCTTTCATTGTCTAATTAGGTTTTCTTTTTCTGAATTTTTCTTCAAGGCTTGGGCTTCACAACTTCATGGACTTCTTGAATAACATTTGAACTTCATTAGGTAGGTTTTTGATCCACCAAAAGTTACCCCAAACCCGCCGGCATGCAGATCGGCAGCAAAGGCTTGCCGACCGGCAACATCTCCTGGCTCGACTAGGAGATGCACTTTTCTTCATCTTTTTCTCCATTGCTTTAGCTTGGTGTCTTCCTCTTTCCTTCCTTAAGCTTGGACCATCTTCACATATGCATTTGTACACCATATGATCCATCGAAAACAGAAATTGCGAAAAGGAGGCAGTAGCATCCTGGAATCGGTAGAAAAGATCTTGCTGTAGTAACTCCGGCATATCTCCCACCTCGGAGCTCCGATTGATGTGATTCTAAGTCTCAGAGAAACTAGACACATATAGCTACTTCCATATAAAACAGTTCGATCAAATTCCTTGTGAGTCGTCAGGAATGATTTTTCGAAGTTGGGACACAGTCCCAGGAAAATCCTGGAAGTCCCTGGATTGGTTTGCTCGAACTGCTGTTTTGCAGCCATCTTTTGGGCGACTTCCCGAACTCCGATTGATCTGAAATTCTAACACAACATTTCTCAGTATATGAATAATACGCACACCAAATTTCATTAAATTCGGACAAGGATAGATCACATTTTTACTCATCTCAGAATCACGAAAAAAGACAACTTGCATTATTTTTCCAGATTTCTCAAACTTAGTCATTTTTTCGGATTCTAAAGCACATTTGATAAAAACTCTACCAAATTGACACTAAACTAAATTATGACTCTATCTTAAATAAATGAAGGTTAAACAAAGCATAAACGAGGGCAAAAGCATATAATATCGTCGCACATTGTGCTCCTATCATGCTACTGGGATCTCATAGTGATTAGAGGTTTGCCAGTCTCCACATGTAACACATTTTTGATGGAAGGCTACTGGAAGAAGTCGTGAATCATCAATAAAAGGAAAGATGGAATCTTGGCGAAGTGCCTGTTGTCGCGGACCCAATCCGGCACGGCCGTAATCGTCGGGTGGCTTGAGTGAGGTTTGATATGCACTTCCGACCTTGATAATGTTGGAGATGATTCTTTCCTTTCCCCTAAGTGCTTGGGTGTATTGAATCTCAAGGGCCATGGTTTATATGGTTTGAGATGTTGAAAGAATGGAAGTTGAGATATGAATTGTTGATTCTTAATCTAGGTTTTAAAGAATCTGAAAGGGGTTCTCCGAATTGGAATGGAGGGATTGACAGCGGTCGAGGGTTTTGGGAACAGTTCTCTGAGCTGAAATTGGTAAAGTTGCGATGTTAGAGGGAACGACGCAGCGTTTAAGTTTTTTAAATGGATTCGGATTGGGCTTTCTAACCTTTATCAATTTCGTTGAGTTCTCAATTTCAAAGGCTGGGGGGCAATGTTTGGGCCCAAATTGACATTTGTCCGAGATTATGGATCGAGGCCCAGTGATTATTTGGTTTAAGAATAATCTGATACATTAAATCTTTCATTCTTAGAAAGGAATTGGGGTTCCTTTGGGAATCTGAGGAAGAGGTGGTTTAAGGTAATTGAATCCTAGTTGATCTCCGAATCTATTATGCTGCTTGATACGCAAGTATTAGGGTTTGGCATTTGTCAATGAGCTATGGCTTGGTTGGTTAAATAGCTTAACTAACAACGTTGAGGTCATAGGTTCAAATCTCATTGACATATGTAAGGGTGTGTGAGTTATTTAATAAAAAGTTTTTAAAAAAAAAAAAATTAGGGTTTGGCATTCTCTATATAAAGAATTCTTATAAAATTTGTAAAAAGTTCTCAACCATCTTACAAACAGACAAGCTTTTGCGCATCGCAAATCTTGCAAAGTCTCTCCGGAGCATCTTACGCGCACTGCCTCCAAAAATTGCAAACAACCACCATCCAACCCTGCCGCAACCTTACGCCTGCACTAGTCGCTGTATACTTGCGCGGTTGTCGAAGTGTGCCTTGCATTCGTGTCGAGCGCGTCGCTAAGACTTATCGTGTCAGTCATCACATCTCGTGGCAAATCGAGTCGTTACTCCGGTAACAAAACCCTAAGCCAATCTGCCATAGGTTGGATTCCCCGCGGTCTTAATTACAACTCTGCTTTGCATCTCAGGATCGAAGTAAGATTACTCAATCTGCAATAGGTTGAGAAGAAAATCCTAGTAGACTTTTATTAGGTCTTGTTCGAGCCCTTTACGCCGGCCTAGTCAACGCCCGCTTAATAGTCGCTTGATCCAGAAGTCAGGTATTGGGAGCAGACAGATACGCTCTCCAGAGGAGCAGACAGATACGCTCGCCAGAGGTCGTCCGCTTGAAGTTGTACCTAACTCAAAGGTACTGGCACGCTCGCGCACATCACAAGAGGACTGAGATTGACGTTCGCCACCCCACATGTTGACTGTTCGCTAGGTGCTAAATCCGCCACGAACAATCTCCATGGCTTGTAATTTTATAGTTTTACAATACTATGTCTATGTAGTTTGTATGTTTTTATGGTATTTTTTTTTATGTCTATGTATGAACAATGTGAATGTTTGGTTTTGCGTGTTAAATATATTGTATGATTTCATTTATTGGTTTTATATGCTACATTATCAAGTTTCATTTTCAAAGGTTTTTAAAAAGATAAACATGTAAACATAATATGTAGAAATCGTAGGTAGGTCTTTAGGAAGCATGTTCACAGTTTAATTCTTTTCTTGTACTTGGTTAGTTTCATGATTTCGTGTGCACATGAGATTGATGTTTAGATGTAGTCAAAGGCCATGATTTTTCATCTATGTTGCAATTTCATCTCTCGTAGTAACATATAGGTTAAGTCGAACGCTAAGTTGTCTTGGTTTTTGTTGTTGCACTAGGAGTAAAGTATTTCATTGAAACTTGTGTGGCTATGCATGATGAGTGACGCTATACATGTTAATACGTTTCCAACAAAAAGATTTTGTGCATCATTGGTTAATTGTTTAATTTCTACGCTAAGTGTTTTTAATCGATTAGCTAAAAATTAGGATTGAGCGCTAAGTTAATTCTAGGTATTTTCGTGAAGTCTAAAATCGACTAGATAACCGCTAAGGCCCTAGTTAGGATTGGAAAAAAGCCGAGTCTATGATATTTTGTTGCATGCTTGCCGTGAGTCTTACTTGTGAATTTCTATGTGTTATGATTGTTTTTGATAAGTGCTTTATGTGAAAGATGTCGACCACATGTATATAGTAACTTAGGATTTATTTTCATGTCTTGCTTTTCGATTCGTAGGTTTTAAAATCCATCTTCAAAAACCCCCTTTTGTTACGTGTTTGTTAATATGTACATGAATTCGTGTGACAATTGTTTGTGTATATATGTGTTGTGTTATCTAACATTCTTATATTTCAGGTACCTTTAATCCCCGGCTAGAGCGATCCCTACTTATTGCTTATACTACTAACGATCCTTTATAAAGGTTTATCATTAAAGTGCCGCTTCGGCGACTCGTCAAAAGTCCTTGATAACCTGAACTATCTCTGATGCAAAAATTAAAGGAAGAAGATTTTTGTTTAAGTATTTACTGATTTGATTTTTTTCTTTATCCATAATGATCAGTTTGTATAAACAAGCATGAAACAATATAATGGTGGCCGTCAATCAATAAAAAACTTTGAGTGTATTTGAGTCAAACTTTGAGATGTTTTAAAGTCATTCTATGTACTACCATCATTGATTAATTGCTTAGAATCCTTGATGTTAGCCAGCCAACTCAGAGAAAAGATTAGTAGTGGTCATCCTAGCAGCTTTCAGATATCAAGCTCACTAATCCTAGAAGCACTTACATCAACTCGATGCAATGAAGATTTTTTGATGGAATATTTGGAATTGCTTGGCGATTCAGTCCTAAAGTATGCTATAGGCTGCCACATTTTCCTAAATTATCCCAATAAACCTGAAGGAGAATTATCTTCTCTACGACCGTCTGTAATTTGTAATGCAAACCTGCATAAACTTGGAATAGATAGAAGCTTATAGGGATATGTTCGTGATGGTGCTTTTGATCCTCGTCGTTGGGTTGGTCCTGGACAACTCTCTATAAGACCTGTTCCTTGTCACTGTGGAGTAGATACCTTAGAAGTACCAGTAGACAACAAGTTTCAAACCAGCCGTGAAGTTGTGGTTGGAAAGTGCTGTGATAAGGGCCATAGATGGATGGGTTCGAAAACAATCTATGATTGTGTTGAAGCACTTATAGGAGCTTATTATAGTAGAAAATAAGAATATGATTTTGGGTTTAATGTTTTTGATAATATTATTCTTCTCCATAGAAGATATATATAGTGATACAAACCTATATCTATAAGGAAAATATGTCCTAAGATTACACATCATAATCTACCTATATATACAAGGAAAGTAGATATCCTAGAATATTCTACTCTCCCTCAAGTTGGTGCATAGATGTCAATCATGCTCAACTTGTCAATTGAATCGTTGAATGCTTTCTTTGACACTCCTTTGGTAAGAACATCCGCCAACTGGTCTTCTGTATATACAAAAGGGAAACAAATAACTTTCCTGTCTAAGTTCTCCTTGATAAAGAATCGATCTACCTCCACATGCTTAGTTCGATCATGTTGAACCGGATTATGAGCAATTTCAGTCGCTGATGTGTTATCACAATGTAAATCCATAGGCTTCTCAAGTTTGATTCCTAAGCTCTTTAACACGTTTCGGATCCATAACAATTCACATACCTCATGTGCCATACCTCGAAACTTTGCTTCTGCACTTGATCTAGCAACAACTTTTTGTTTCTTACTACGCCAAGTCACTAGATTTCCTCCAACAAAAGTGAAGTATCCAGATGTAGATCTTCTATCGGACTTATCACCTGCCCAATCAGCATCTGTGTATCCCATGAGTTCTAATTCATTCTTCTTTTCAAACAACAAACCTTTTCACTAACCTTGAAACAACTATATAAAAGAAGTCAAATTTTGAAAAACGCTATGAAATAGTATTTGATCGTTATGATGAAATATGGTGATGGTAAAAAAATCACTTAAATCAGACAAAATTAGAGCCCCAAATCGCTTAGTGAAGACATTTGTATGTATTATGTAATATAAAATAGTTAAAATTTTAGGGTAGGGCTGGGTTGGGCTTTTAGGGCCGGGTAGGGCTTGGCCCTAAAGGGCTCAATAGGGCCGGGCCGTAGGGTAGGGCCAGGTTTAATTTGCTCGACCCTCACCCTACCCTACTCGAAAAGGGCTAGGGCCGACCCGCCCTAATAGAGGGCCGGGCCGGGCTTCGGCCCTATAGGGTAGGGCGGGCTTTCGGGCAGGCCAGGGCCAGAGGGCCAAATGATGAGGCCTAGGTTGGGGTAACATTAGCGGTAGACACAACATTTTGAGAGGAAGGTTTAACTCTGGTCAAGAGACTAGGATCATTTGTCATGTGGTCTGAAATCCCTGTATCAATGATCTAAGTATTATTCAAAATAGTCTGACCGTTGACACTTGACTGTGCTACATTAGTGGAGGCATGAGATGAATGCTCTTCTTCTGTACTAAGGACGATAGCTTCTGCTCGGATCTTGCGAGGTCTCTTGGTGAAATCCCACTAATCTGGGTATCCAATTACTTCAGAACACCTTTGCTTGCTATGACCGTAATATCAATAGAGTGGGCACTATGTGTTTGCATACAAATTTGGTTGGTTTGGAGGGCAGCATGACGCAGTGGTGTGGTAGTGATTAATTTCGTTTTCCTTTGGAAAAAAAAAGGTGCGGCAGCAGGGCTTTGTGGCAGGGCTTTATAGATTTGGACAAGACAAGACACAGCACACTACCAGAAAAAAGGGTTTTCCCGACGAAAAAAAAAACGGCCGATGAATTAAAATTTTCGTCGGTAATTCTAAGGAATAGCCGACGATTTTATTTTTCGTCGGTAAAAAAAATAAAAAATCGTCGGCCATAGTTTAACCATAGCCGACGAAACCTTTTTTCGTTGGTATTTTCAAAAAATCGTCGGCTATATTCATATTTCAGCCGACGATTTGTATTTTCATCGGTCTTTCTCCGAAACATTAGCCGACGAAAATTTTTGGAAGTATGGCCGACGAAGTCGACATTTTCGTCGGCTATAAGTCGATATATTTTCAGATCTGGGCAGCAGTTGCTCATTTCAAAAAAAAAGGGAAAAACGGGAGAAAGAGTGAAAAATCTGTGGGTATTGTTGAAATAAGATATGACCGAAATAATGAAATACGTCTACGCTTGAAAAATGACAAGATTCCGACAAAATCTGTGTGCCGAATGTTGCGGTTAACTGTGTTTTACTTCCGTTTTCCTATGGGTAGCCTGAAGTTCGGTAAATATTTTGAGGAAAATTTTTATACGATTAGTTGCGTCTCATCGATTTGAAACTATTATCTGTTGAAGGTTAGGCCAAAAACCGTCGTCTAACTAGACTAATTTCCGTTTTAATGCGTTTAGAGGTTTGACTTAGTGGTTTGACCAACAGTTTAGCCGACGAAAATTATATGTCGTCGGCTAAACTCTTGCGATCCGCTTATTGTCCGCCGTTGGATGGCTCAGATCCAACGGCTGCTGATTTTCCAAAGTATAGCCGACGAAATATTTGAATTCGTCAGCTAAACTCTTGCGATCCGCGCCTTTTCATTATCCGCAGTTGGATGGCTCAGATCAGACGACTGCTGATCTCCTAAAGTATAGCCGACGACATTCAAAGTATAGCCGACGATGTTACAGTTTTCGTCGGCTATAGTTAAGAATAGCCGAAGAAATCTTTTTTAATCGTCGGCTATTCTTTCGGGTATAAATCAGAAACTGTCGAACCCTAGCCGACTTTTTCCTCTCTTCCTCCTCCTCCTCCTGCCACTGCTCCAATCTGCCGCTTCCGATTGCGTTTCCGCCGCGCTGCTCCTCCTCCTCCAAGCAATTCTGGTCGGCCTCCTCCTCCATCGATCCTCCTCCGATTCTCCTCCTTCAAGCAATTCCGGTCGGCCTCCTCCTCCTCCTCCTTCCCCTCCGCCTTCCCCTCCTCGTCCGACCTCCTTCCCCTCCTCCTCCGACCTCCGACCTCCTCCTCCGATCCGGTTAATTTTTTTTTTCTTCAATTTACTTTAATTTTATAAATTATTATATATTTAATTTTAATTATATAAATTGTTATATATTTGTTAATAAATTTAATTTTAACAAATTGTTATATATTTGTTATATATTTTATTTTAATTATATAAATTGTTATATATTTGTTATATATTTAATTTTAATTATATAAATTGTTATATATTTGTTAATAAATTTAATTGTTATATATTTGTTATAATTTAGGTATAGAAATTGTTATATATTTAATTTTAATTATATAAATTGTTATATATTTTTTTTAATATATAAATGGTTATATGTATTTATATATATGTTAATAATGAAATATAGTTATATTTGTATATAAATAGTTATATTTAGGTTAATGGTTAGTATTATTTGAAATTAGTACAAATTTAAATATTAATTTGTTAGTATGTTTTGAAATATGTTAGTATTATTGGTTATTATATTAATTAGAATTTGTTATTTAATGTAATATAATTTAATATTAATTAATGTATTAATGCCTCAAGCTGCAGATGGCCGATGCATTCAGACAGTTCTTCGGAGGCCGTCGTTCCAGATCTAGGGGTTCTGGAAGTTCCGCCGGTTCCGTAGAGTCCGACAGGACCTTTAGCCAGCCTGAGAGGACCACCACCCAGCCGCGGAGGAGTGTGGATTCATCCCAGCCGCGGAGGCCTGTGGATTCATTCCAGCCACGGAGGAGTGTGAGTTCTCGGCACCAGACCCTTCTCCAGGCTGGGCGGCCGTCGAGCAGTTCACGTCCCCCTGTCGGGCCAGATGCTCCGAGGTTCAGTAGGCATCTATTTCAGGACGAGATAGTTGCAGACGTTCCTCAGGTCCGTATGCCTAAGGTTCATCGGGAGCCGATGACGAGTCTGACGACGTCTGCTGCTGACTCGACTGAGGGGCCTACTCTCCCAAATCAGCTCTACCTCCCGTATAACATTCCTGCGATACCCGAGGTCGACTTTCGAGGTGTGCCCATATGGCCTGATATGCCTCAGTACGTGAGTGCTGCGGAGGCATACCAGCAGCAGCCATTTGAGAACCCTGACCTCCTGATTTCGGTGAGGAGAAAAGGAAAGTCGACAGACGAGTCATCCAGTTCAGGTAACATTTGATTTTATTAATTAAATGTTTTATTAAAATTAACGCACTAATATTTAATTTTATTAACCAATCGTCGTTTATGTAATAGGGATAGCCGCTAGCAGTTCAACGAGGAATACGAGAGGTGTCATATGTTTTGACACGCTCAGGAGAAATGTTGAGAGCAGCGGGAGGATCCGGATCAACGAACCTCCTAATCAGGAGGTTCAGGGGAAAAAACGCCGCGACTACACGGGTTGCATGGGGTCACTGATTAGGGACAGAGTCCCTATGTTGTGGAGGCGGTGGGCTGATGTGCCCGAAGAGATCAAGAGGGAGGTGAACAACGCTGCGTCGGTGAGTAATTTAAAAAATTTAATTTATTTTACGTAATATTTAATAATTTTCGGTATTGTTATAATTGTAAAACTAATAAAATATTATCTTTCAGACATACTTCGAGATTGCAGAACATAAGCAGCATTGGGCGGACGCGATGCAGTCGTTGAGGTACGTTGGGAATTCCTTATCTTATAATTCGAAATATTTTATGATATTAATAATATTTCTAATGCACTTTTGTTTTTTCCGTAGGTTCAAAGAGTGGAAGAACGAGCTCCGTTCCCACTTTAACGAATACGACAACCGTGGTCGTATGGGTACTTCCAGAGAGTTCATGTTAATGGAGTACGAGTGGCGTTGGTTGAAGACAGTAGACTTCAACAACCCACTTATGCAGTTAAATACTAAACTTAACTATAAATGTTTATTTTGTTAAAATTTTAATTATTAGTTTAATTATTTTATAATTATTACACTAATATTTTTTTATGCATTTTTCTAATATTTTATTATTTGTTTGAAGGAACGGTCTCGGGTAAACTCTACGAACCGCCGCCGTAACACAACCCCCCATCTTGGTGGTTCTAGGCCATTTGCACAATATCAGGAGGAGGCGCTTAGAGATCATCCTGATAGCAACCCGTACGTGGAGCCGTTGAAGATCGCTTATCCACAAGCGACAGAACAGCTCGTAAGTCGTTGATTACGATTTTAAAATTTTAATTATTAATTTTACTTAATTATATATTTGTTAGAATATTAATTTTTTTTTTCCCATTCAATTAGGAGAGGGTGAACCGGGCCGAAGAAGAGGTGTTCCAGCAAGTAGTTCGGGAGACACAACCGAACATCTCAGAGGCAGATCTGGAAGAAGCCCTGCGCCAGGTCGACCGATCGAATGTCCAAACGGCAGCGAGGATGTTCGATGCAGCCTTCCCACACCGGTCAAACCAATACTACTGCCGGGGTTTGGGAAGTTCTGGAATAGGGCTCCTGAAGACCACTATGGGAGGTCAAAAGAAGGGAGGCGAGAACAGCCAACAGATGAGGGGGGCAGTGCAGAGATTGACCGCAAGATTGGAGGCCGAGTCCCAGAGATCACAGGAGCTACGCCGCAGAACACAGCAGTATCATTTGGATCTGGTCATTTTCACCATCACCACCACCACAAACTTCCGAATTCCTTCACCTTGTTTTCTGCCGATTCTTGCTTAGGCCGAGCACTAAGGAGCAGCAGCAAGTGCCATCTTGTCACGTCTTGAGGAGTCTTCAAAGGTTCTAAAAGTATGATCCACTCCTCCTATGGCTTTTGTATTTGTTGTAGTTTGGTTGTATTGTATGAAAACAATTCGTTTCTTGGTTTTTATTGAACTTTTATGTAAACCGATTGCATGATTGATGTTTATGTTTAAGTTTTATGATTTTAGCATGTGAATTTCGTATGTATGATAATTAGGGCAGTGGTATCTTGCATGTTCTAAGTTTGAAATTGGTTAGAAATCTAAGGATTGGGACTTAAAAACCGAAACATTAGTATTGGCTTGAAGCATGTAAATCTAGATGTTAGGTTTCATCAAACCCGAGTAATAACAAATATGGCTAGATACTCAAAAGGTTGCTTTGATTTGTTTTTGCTCACCTAGGGTATAATACTTTAGAGTTCTTGCATGTTAAAATAAGATGATTGACAACCTTGCTTCTTTTACATGTCTCCGATTTAGATTATTGTGATTAATTGTTAAGTCTCAAAAGGATTAACATATATTCTAGGGTCCATACTCAAAAGGTCGATCTTAAGAACTTGAGAAGTCTTACAACTAAGTTGTAGTCGGAACTAATTTTGAATTTAAACATGTTGATACTTGTTCCTTACCTTCTTGTATGCGAATCTACGTGTTAAAGAGTCTTTGTGTGAACTGTTTTGTGTGAAAGATGATGATCACTTGTAAATATTAGACTTAGGATTTATTTTCAGCAATTTAAGTTTCGTGTGTAGTCTAGGGCAGCTTGCTGCCGAACCATATCATACCCCATATGTGACGTTATGTGTTTATATTTGTATATATTTGTCTAACAATTTCATATCTCAGGTACCCTTAATCCCCGGCTTAGAACGATCCCTACTTGCTTATACTACTAACGATCTTTTGTAGGGTTTATTATTGCATGCGAGCTTCGGCTCACATCAATTTTTGGCGCCGTTGCCGGGGATTATAAAAGCTTGATTTGTGTTATTGTTGTGTATATAATGTTGCTGGAAATTTTTGTTGTATATGTGTAAAGTTGTAACTTTTAATTTTATTTTGGGATTTTGTAAAGTAGAAATATGCTTCGACATGTAGAGTTTAAATTTCGGAAGTTGCATGATGTATATTGATGTATGTTGGTAATCACTTAGTTTAATTTCTAGGGAGTTGATAGTGTTGTGTATGTTTGAGTTTATTGTAGTTTCTAAAGTGTAACATGTAGGTGAAGCCACTTTTGTTGATCATAACCAAAACCCTTCATGTGAATGGTGCTATGTCGGAAACCGTTTCTATGTAGATTGGGAAACGCGGGATACTTCCCCCCCCCACGCATATAAGCGTCTTTTCGGCAATAGTATTACTTCTATGAGGTTGAGGGCGGTTTTAATCAACACTTGTAGACTGCTAGGGATCCGTGTTTGTTTTACAAAGTATGGGGAAATTATTATCATAGATATGGTTCTCAGGTTTGTCTAACTGGATCTCAAGGCCCATAGACTGATGTTCATTCTCGGTGAGTGAGTCGATAGGGGGTTCGCCCTCCGTGGTGTCCAACAACGAGTCCTGCCTGGTTCCTGTAGGGGGTTCGCCCTCCGTGATTTTAATGACCTTTGAAACGTAAAATCCGCACGACCTAGTCGACAGCTTGTGCCGAAGCATCACCTCACTTTAGACGCTAGAACATAACTTGACATATGTGGCCTATTTTCTTCAAAAGACAAAACAAATTGTGTGGTTCAAACTCTTGAGGTATATCGGGTTAAACATGATACTACCGGGGGCTGTATCAGTCCATTGCACCGTTATCTCCTCTGCTCCACGTACTTCGAGAGTTAGAAAAAATTTAAAAGAAATTAGACTCAGCGATTACATGATCATGAACGTTCCAATTTTTCTTCCCTTACTGCTGAAATGTCTTTGTACTTTGCCGAAATCTTTGTGCTTTGCCGAATGTTTATATGTTTGAAATATGTATTGTAATCACCAATGCCGTGGCTTGTAATGATGTATATTCTTGCTTTCTATTTCTCTACGAGGTTCTGACTTGTTTAAATGTTACAAATTTCAGAAATAATGCATGTCCGAGTCTAATATTTGGACAAGAGATCTTCAAGGCCGTTTGCAACGTTTAGATCAAGAACTCGCTATTGCTCGTTTTGTGCCATTACCGCCATCGTCACCAACCAGTTCATCAGTGCCATCATCACCGTCATCACTATCAGTACCGTCCGTTTCTGACAGTCTGCCGAGTTCCCTTTCAGTTGTTTCGTCATCGTGTGATCTTGAGAATCCAGAATTTGTAGCCTTTGCCGAATCAGAGGAAGAAGAAGAGATAATGGCATCAATCCGATCACAGAATGGTCATGTTGCTGGAGCTGGAGTTGCTCCTTCGAATATCACTTATCCTCCCTTGGAAGCTGACAAGACTGGAGAGATTGAATTGAGGAGTGAATTCCTCCATAAGCTGAAATCATTTTATAGGATGCCGAGTGAGGACCCTAATAAGCATCTACAGTGGTTTAACTTCACCACGGAGTCCATGTGTCCAAGAGGGACCGATTTGCAACACTTCAAAATGAAGGCATTTCCGTTTTCTTTAGAAGATCAAGCGAAGGAGTGGTTGTTTGAGGTGCCTAGTGGTCGCATCGTTTCGTGGAGTTCTATGATGGATGAGTTTTTGCTCAAGTACTTTCCTGCTTCACGTATCACTGATCTGAGGAAGCAAATTACTAGTGTGAAGCAAGCCGGAGATGAGACTTTCTTCGACTACTACAAGAGGTTTAAGTCCCGAGTTTCTTTGTGTCCATCGCATGGCATTAGCGATGGGCTCTTGCTACAATATTTCTATGAGGGATTGCGCGTCATGGAGAGAGAGTTTCTTGACTCGGCCGCGGGAGGTAGCTTTTTGGAGTTGAATGCCGGCGCGGCAAGAAGCTTGTTGGAAGTTCGTGCCTTGAACAACCAACAATTTGGCATGGCACGAGGCAATGTGCAAAGGAATGAGAAGGTGCATGAGACGTCTTCAAGCTCAAAATTAGAGGAGAAAGTGGACAAGCTTACCGACTTGGTGAGTAATTTGATGAAGAAGTGTGCCATGGTATGTGGAATATGCACCGAGGGCCATGAAACCAAACAATGTCCTTAATTTGGAGTTAATGAGGGAGTAGAGGAGTGCAATGCAATTGGCTTTCAAGGAGGCCAACGTTTTGGAAATTTCAATCCGAGGTTCAATGATCATCCTAACTTTCGATGGGCGAACAATGATAATGTGCTTAGGGCACCTATGCAACCGAGAGAGGGAGGAGCACCGTTTGTACCGAGAGCACCCTTTGTGCCTCGGCAGCAATTTCAGCCGAACCAAGGGAATTTTGGGGCATTGCCGAACCAAACTCAAGGAGGGCCGAGCCAAGGCCAAGCCGCACCGAGCAATCCCAACTATGATGCTTTGCTTCAATCATTGTCAAGTGCTACTCAAGCATTACTCGCGGGGCAACAAAATTATCAAAAGGACATTGGCGAGCTCAAGACTCAAATGGGCCAAGTTGTGGATTTCATGGGAAGATTTAATGAGCAAGGGAAGTTGCCAAGCAATACGATTCCCAATCCGAGGAACGAGCAAGCCAAAGTGATTCAAACTCGTAGTGGAAGGGAGTTGTTTCCTCCGACAAGTCCAAAGAAGAAGCGAGTAACTTTCAATGTTATTGAGGATGAAGAGATGGCTGCCGGACCTGTCATTGCCGGCAGCCATGTTGAGGAGACGGAAGGGGCTGCAGCTGGCAACCATGCTGCAGCCGAGAGTGAGCATAATGCTGCCTGCAGAGTTGCTGCCGAGAAGGGCATGAATGCCGAGAAGGGCAGAGACGCCGGCAACAACCATGTGAAAGATGGGGGGCTGCGCATTGAGCTTGAGTATGATCCCACAACATCGAAGAATGAGTTAGTGCCGAACCAAGCAAGCAAGAGAGGGGTGCCGACATCAAGCATTCCATTCCCTTCTCGCTTTGCTAAATCGAAGAAGGATAAATCCGATGAGGAGGTGTTGGAGATTTTCCGGAAAGTGCAAGTCAACATTCCTTTGTTGGAGTGCATTAAGCAAGTACCAAAGTATGCTAAGTTTTTAAAGGAGCTTTGCACGGCTAAAAGGCATACGAGGGAGACTCGTGTGGTGACTATAAGCGAGACGGTATCGGCCGTTATTCAAAGGAAGTTGCCACCAAAGATGAAGGATCCGGGAACCTTCAATGTGCCTTGTGTGATAGGCAACACTCGTTTTGAGGATGTGATGTTGGATTTGGGAGCATCGATCAATGTCATGCCACTCAATGTGTATCAAACGTTGAGTATAGGGCCTCTCAAGAAGGACAATGTCATCATTCAACTTGCGGATCGCTCAAGTAAGTATCCGGAGGGTTATGTGGAGGATGTGTCGGTGCAAGTCAATCAATTGATATTCCCTGCCGATTTCTATGTGGTTGAGATGGAGGATTCGCCGGTCAATAACACTCAATTGCTACTAGGGCGACCATTTATGAGGACCGCGCGTACAAAGATAGATGAGGCCGAGGGCAACCTAACTATGGAGTTTGATGGTGAGATAATCAAGTTCAATGTGTTTGATGCCATGAAGTTCCCTAATGTTGATTTGAAGGAGGGTTGTGTCATGGATGTTTTGGAGGAGGTCGAGCAAGTTATGTCGACCTCGCTCGACGCATAACAATTAGCAATTGAGCAAGGGGTCGGATTTGACAAGAGGGGAGAACGGATCATGCATAAGAATGAGGAAGAGGTGCCGGCCGAGCCAAGCATTGCCGAGCAAGGAATCATTGCCGAGCCTTTCATGATGAAGCCGAGCCTAATGAAGATTTGCGCCGAGCTAGAGGCTCGGCCCTATGCCAAGGCTTATGATTCGTTCTTGTCAATTCCAAGTGCCACAACCAAATTTCGACCAAGTGTGGAAGAGGCCCCAAAGTTAGAACTAAAAGAACTCCCTAGTCACTTAAAGTATGTTTATCTTGGAGAAGAAGATACACTACCGGTTATTGTGTCTTCAATGCTTAGTAAGAAGCAAGAGGTTGATTTGGTACGTGTGCTTAAGAAGCATAAGACCGCTATAGGTTGGACCTTAGCGGACATCAAGGGAATAAGCCCTACTACTTGTATTCATCGCATTTTGTTAGAAGAAGGAGCTAAGCCGACAAAGGAAGCTCAACGTCGACTTCACCCTCCCATGATGAAAGTTGTGAAGGAAGAGATTATCAAGTTGCTTGATTGTGGGGTGATCTACCCAATTTCGGATAGTAAGTGGATATCTCCCGTGCAAGTAGTGTCAAAGAAGAGTGGTGTAACGGTTGTCAAGAATGAGAAGAATGAGCTTGTGCCACAAAAACTTGTAACCGGTCATCGGATGTGCATCGACTATAGGAAGCTCAACGCTACAACGAGGAAGGATCACATGCCTTTGCCGTTTATGGATCAAATGCTAGAGAGGTTAGCCGGCCATTCTTTCTATTGTTTTCTTGATGGATATAGTGGCTACAATCAAATCATGATACACCCGGATGATCAAGAGAAGACCACTTTTACTTGTCCATTTGGCACGTTTGCTTATCGGCGGATGTCATTCGGAAATGCAACGCACCCGGCACTTTTCAAAGATGTATGTATGCTATCTTCTCGGATTTTATTGAATACATTATCGAAGTGTTCATGAATGATTTTAGTGTGTATGGAGGCACCTTCGATGCATGTTTGGGGAACTTGGAGAAGATACTTGAGAGGTGTGTAGAGACAAATCTTGTGCTCAATTAGGAGAAGTGTCACTTCATGGTTACGCAGGGCATTGTTTTAGGGCACATTATTTCGGCAAGAGGCTTAGAAGTTGACAAAGCCAAAGTGGAGCTCATACAAGCATTGCCGAGCCCTAGGTGTGTGAAGGATGTGAGAAGTTTTCTTGGCCATGCGGGGTTTTATCAAAGATTTATCAAAGACTTCTCTTCAATTGCCAAGCCATTGAGCAGCTTGTTACAAAAGGAGGTGACGTTTGAGTGGACGGATGCATGTGAGAGAGCATTTTGCCGATTGAAGGAGATGCTTTGTACGGCACCGGTTTTGGTGTCACCAAATTGGGACGAGCCATTTGAGTTGATGTGTGATGCTAGTGATTATGCACTTGGAGCGGTACTTGGACAACGAATTGAGAAGAAGCCATGCGCCATTTACTATGCTTCAAGGACTCTCAACGATGCTCAACTCAATTACACAACAACGGAAAAGGAACTCTTAGCGGTAATTTTTGCTTTGGAAAAGTTTCGATCATATCTTTTGAATTCCAAAGTTATTGTTTATAGTGATCATGCCGCTTTGAGATATCTTATGACAAAGAAGGATGCTAAGCCGAGGCTTATTCGATGGATTCTTTTGCTTCAAGAGTTCGACATTGAGATTAAAGATAAGAAAGGAGTAGAGAATGTTGTAGCCGATCATTTGAGTAGACTTGTGAAGGAAGAGGATCGGCTGCCCCTATTAGAAACCTTTCCGGATGAGCAACTTTTTCGACTTGAAGTACATGAGCCTTGGTATGCCGACATTGCCAACTATCTAGCCACACGCCGATTTCCCAAGGAGTTGCCGAGCCATCAACAAAAGAGAATAAGGAAGCAAGCTCGCCACTTCTTGTGGGATGATCCGTACTTATGGAAGCAATGTGGTGATCAAATTATTCGAAGATGTGTTCCGGAGAATGAGCATCGATCCATCCTTGCTTTTTGTCATAGTGAAGCTTGTGGTGGGCACTTAGGACCAAGGAAAACGGCATTGAAGGTACTTACTTGTGGTTTCTTTTGGCCTACGATTTTCAAAGATGCATTCATGTTTTGCAAAGCATGTGATAGATGCCAAAGAATGGGGAACATTGGAGTTAGAGACCAAATGCCGCTCACGCCTATCATTGAGGTGGAAATTTTTGATCTTTGGGGAATTGATTTCATGGGACCGTTTCCTTCAAGTAAGGGTTTTCTCTACATATTGCTTGCGGTGGATTATGTGTCAAAGTGGATTGAAGCAAGGGCTACACGCACCAACGATGCCAAGGTGGTAGCCGGGTTTCTCAAGACAAACATCTTTTCACGTTTTGGAGTTCCAAGAGTCTTGATTAGCGATGGAGGATCCCATTTTTGTAACCGCACCATTGAAGCTTTATTGAAGAAGTATGGAGTCAATCATAAGGTGTCTACACCTTATCACCCCCAAACAAGTGGCATGGCCGAGGTAAGTAATCGAGAGATCAAGCAAATACTTGAGAAAACCGTTGGACCTTCAAGGAAGGATTGGAGTGATCGTCTCGATGATGCTTTGTGGGCATATAGGACTGCATACAAGACACCGATAGGTATGTCTCCTTTTCGGTTAGTTTATGGCAAAGCATGTCACTTACCGGTTGAGCTAGAGCACAAGGCATGGTGGGCAATCAAAGCCTTGAACATGAACATTGATGATGCCGGTCTTCATAGAAATCTTCAACTCAACGAACTTGAAGAATCCGTAATGAAGCCTATGATGCCGCTTGGATCTACAAGGAGAAGACTCGAGCCTACCATGATAAGATGATCCGAGGGAAGAAGTTTCAAGTTGGACAAAAAGTTCTCTTATTCAATACAAGACTTAAACTTTTTCCGGGTAAGCTTCGATCTCGTTGGTTTGGACCATTCATTGTTACTAAAGTTTTTTCTCATGGTGCCATCGAGATTCAAAGTGTGGTGTCGGGAGATACATTCAAAGTTAACGGACACCGTTTGAAGCCTTACCACGAGCCCTACCTACACCCCACTATCGAGGACTTCAATGTTCATGACATACCAACTGCCGGACCTGCAATTGCCGAGCAGCAGCCACCAGTTTCAGCCACACCACCACCTCCTGCCGGACCTGCCATTGCCGGCAGGGTTGACACACTCACACAGGAAGCCGGACACAAGCCGAATACGCCGGATACGAAGATAATACTGCCGGACACGCCGCATGAGTCCGACACGGCTGCAACTTGCATAGAGCTACTTTTTGACCTTCATCATGCCGATTTGAACTACTTTGGAAGAAGATGAACACATGCAACACACGGGGAAAAGTCTAAGCAATGGAGTATAAATACAAAGCGCTACTTGGGAGGCAACCCAATTCGATCAAAGAAAAGTGAAGGAGCCATCACCGGGAGTTTGAAATTTCTTAACCCTTCTCTTTTTCTTTGATTTGTGATGATATGTTGGTATATGTTAGACTATTGCATGCTTAGGAAATTCGTTGATATAGTTATGTGCTTACATTGAGGACAATGTAATTTTCTAAGTGTGTGGTGGGATAGCATATTCAGTTTTTGTTTTTGTTCTTTGTCTGCTTAGTTTAGAAAAGAAAAATTCAGAAAATTGTTCCACAAAAAAGAGAGTGTTTTAATTTGTTTGTTTCGAGTCTTAGGATGCCCCTAATATGTCAATGATGTTTTTCTCCTCTTTGCATACATAGATGATGGTTGTGCATACTTTTAAAATTGTAAGTTTCATGGATTTTGTGCATTGGTAGGAGCATGTAGGATTTCTTGATTATTAAGCATGCATGTTTTAGCTAGTTTATTTCAATTACAACCTATGTGAGCTTTTGTGCCATATTGCTTTCTTCTTGAGCGATAAAAAGATAAAAATTCGATAGATTCGTAGGAAGCATGAAACCTCATAATTCTTTGCATATTCGATGACTATATGCCATAGCTTTTAATGAACTCTAGTATGCTAGAACTTACTCTTGTTGATTTTCGAAACATTTATATCATAAAATACTTTGATTTTGAATATGATTGAATAAAGATCATTTAGGTTTACCACCAAAGCCAAATAAAGCATGTGCCCTATTGGAGCCCGTCGTGGGACACCTTAGTAAAACCCTTTGAGCCTATGTTGAGCCTTTTCTTTCATCATCCTTAAACACTTTCCATGAGCTTAGTATAGTTGTGCCTTTACCCTTGATCAAAGTATTGGCAAAGCTTGAATTTTGAAAGCGTTTTCGCGTGTGTGATGAAGAAGAACAAGTGTGGGGTAGACTTAGCCATGAATCTATATGAGAAGTGTATGTATGCCGTGCCAAAAGAAAAGGAAAAAGAAAAGAGAAAAATGTGCTCGGACCAAAAAGAAAAAAAGAAAAGAGAACCGAGAGCAAGTAAGAAAGAGGGTACGGCATAGGCGTGAAAAATAAAATTTTTGTGCATGGCTATTGTCTAGATTATTGTTATAATGTTTTATGGGAAGAAAAGAATGAAGTATGGGTCCAATAAGATGAAATCTGACCCTTTCGGCGAGAAGACATAAGGAGATTTGAGCTTTGCCAAGGCCATGGTGACGTTTTTGAGCTTCCTTATCCAAATTTCGAATACCTCTTAGCCAAGCCCCATTACATGCCTTTTATTGATCTTTTTCATGATTCTTAAGATGGTTAAATTTGATTTGTGGAGATTATCTCAAGAGTAAGCATATGGTTTTGGTTCATTGGTGCATATAGTTGTCATATGAGGTTTTTCCATCAAAATTCACAAAGTGCTTTCATTTCTTTGATATATGCAAGTCACTCTTTGTAATTCATGATCTTTCGCTTGCATATACTTATGAGTGAATTACCATGCTTCGAGAAAAAAGAAGAGAGTATGCCTAGTGAGGTGATTTGAATTGGCTTTAACATGTCTACATGCTTACTTTTGTCCTTATATGTTCTTATTGATGTTACATGTTCATGAAGCTTGAAATTTTTGTGTCTAGCATTCTCATGCACTGACTTGAAAGCTATGTGTACATACGAGCCTGAGACAAATTGTTAGGGGCAATAGTTTGTTTAGAGTCTAGTTTAATTTAGTTTGCTAAGGGACTAGCACTACCAGAAAAGGGGTTATAGCCGACGATATGGGAAAAAACGGCCGACGAAATAGTATCTCGTCGGCTATAACCCCTTATAGCCGACGAATTACTATTTCGTCGGCCACATCGTCGGCTATAATATTATAGTCGACGACGGCCGACAACTCGTCGGCTATAACTATAGCCGACGAAACGTTTTTGGTTATAGCCGACGAGAATGGTATTCGTCGGCTATAAGAGTTATAGCCGACGAAAAGTTTTTGGTTATAGCCGACGAGGAGGGTATTCGTCGGCTATAACTCTTATATCAGATCGACCTTCTGCATCAGGGAGCTCATTCGTCGATGAAATCGTCCAAAACGCTCTAAAATCGTCCAAAACCTCGGCCATAAGCTTGAAAGGTACGTATATTGCTGTGTGTGTTGATTTAGTTGGTTATATGCAGAGGTGTGTTAATTTAGAGTTTAATTAGAATAAATGTGTGATTAATTTGATATATATATATATATATATATGTGTTGAGATGAGATTATTAATGGGTTGATATATATGTTGTATTGGTTAGATAGAATTGAAGTTTTGTTGAAGATTAGTGATTGATTGTTGATTTATAGGTGATTTTAGATGAATTTGATGAAAAAATGTATATATATATTAATTAATTTAATTGTAATTAAAAATATATTGTTGGTATATATAAAAAATACATTGTGTTTAATTAATTAGGGAGATTGACGATGTTTTAATTAATTTAGGGATGCATGTGTATATATATATATATGTGTGTGTGTGTAATGATGAATTTTTTAATTAATTAGTACGTGCGTACGTACGTAGTACGTGCATATATACATATCTATATATAGCTATATTTATTTCTTGAATTTACAGGATGGACAAGAGTTGGATTACCCTTGGAAGATGGGATCAGGCGTATCATGATGGAGTTAGGAGTTTCCTGGATTTTGTGATGGCTAACTGTGGAGACACTACACTTCATTATTGTCCGTGTAAAAAGTGCAAGTGTGCCACCCCACGACACCGGTTTTCCATGGAGACAGTGGAGCAACACCTGGCTAGATATGGATTTTGGGTCCTATACACTAATTGGATTTATCACGGTGAACCAGAGTTTGCGGGTCATCATGATCATGGACAATTTGCCGAGAGAGGGAGTTCCTCCAATGATCCGACAACGAACTGGATCAACGATATGTTTCCTCGTGAGAGCGGTGTCTTTGAGGAAGCACCAGATGTGCAACTCCCACCTCCGGAGATGGAGTGTTTCCCTGATATTGAGCCACTCGAGCCATTACCCCAATCTCCGGTCAACACAAGTGGTATGGAAAAGTACAACAACCTGATCGCATTGCAACAGACTCCGTTGTACCCCGGATGCAGTAAGACTGTCCTTGAATCTGTCATGGGAGTGATGAAGATCAAAACGGAGAACAAAGGCACTGTCAAATCGGTTGATGATTGGCTTCGGCTATGGGGTGGGGCGATGCCCCCCGGACATCGGCTTCCTACCAGTCATCATAAGGTGCGACATATCCTTAAAGATCTCGGCCTTTCCTACATCAAGATTCATGCATGCAGATACGATTGCGTTCTGTTTTACGGGGAAGGACTTGCAGATCTTGAATACTGCCCATTATGCAATACAGAGCGGTATAAGTTCACTCCTAAAGGGAACAAGAAAGCTGTGAAGATACTTCGGTACTTCCCGCTGATTGATAGGCTTGAGCGGTTGTTCATGTGTGCTTTTACGGCCGAAGCTATGAGATGGTGGGCTGAGAGGAATGTGCCTGACGATGACACCCTTAGACATCCCGCCGACGGAGAGGCTTGGAAGAAGAACGTGTTGGAGTTTCCTGAATTTGCATCAGAGGTTCGAAATGTTTGGCTAGGGCTATCATCCGACGGTTTCAACCCTTTTGGCAAGAAAGAGCTTCAGTACAGTGTGTGGCCAGTTATTTTGATTCCGTACAACTTTCCACCGTGGATGTGCATGAAGAAGGAATATAACATGCTCACATTGTTGATTCCAGGCCCAGGTTATCCGGGAAAGTGTCTCGATGTGTATTTGAGACCCGTAATTGAGGAGCTTCGGTACTTGAGTCTGAACGGCCACCTGGTCTACGACCGGTTCAAAAATGAGATGTTCCGGATGCATGCCATGCTTGTTGGCACGATCAGTGACTTTCCTGGGAGGGGTATGTTGTCGGGCAGCGTCACCAGGGGTTACAGGGCTTGTTCAGAGTGCATGACTGTTGATTGCTCCAGTCCTCATTGCAGCAAGATTGTCCAGATGCGTCACCGTCGTTGGCTTCCGCATGACCATCCATTTAGGGACGATGCACAGGCTTTTGATGGGACTGAAGAAAGGGGCTGGGCCCCGGAGCAATGGACAGGGGAGGAAATATTGGCAGTGTTGAATGAGTATGACTTTGGTCCGCTTAGCAATCATCCCGATGTGTTGCGCACGATTCCAGAGAGGCCGGATCGGTATAGGTTCTGGTCACACAAGAGCATCTTATAGGAATTTCCTTATTGGGCCAGGTTGGCTACCAGATACTACCTGGATGTCATGCATATAGAGAAGAACGTGGGTGAAGCCGTGGTTGGCACAGTTTTGAATTGGGAGAAGAAAACAAAAGACACCCCTAAGGCACGCGTTGATCTGAGAAATATGGGATTGCGGGACCATTTGTGGTTGAGAGAGGGCAGGAGCAAAATGCCCCAAGCTCCTTACACCGTCACCAGGGACCAGAAACATGAAATCTTTGGATGGCTGAGTAATGTCAGGTAACTTTTTATTAGGCATGTATTCCCTAAAGAATCCGCCATCTCTTGTTGGACCACTATATATGCATGAAATCTAATTGTTGTTAATGGCTATGCAGGTATCCTTATGGCTATGCGGGTAACATAAGCAAGTGTGTTAACTACCGAGACAACAAGATGTACGGATTGAAGAGTCACGACTGCCATGTACTGCTTCAACGCCTCTTCCCTATTTTCATTCGAGCGTACTTGGAGGATGAAGTGGTTGAGCCGTTGGTGGCGTTGTCAAGATTCTTCCAGAAGTTATGCGCTAGAGAAGTTAGAAAATCAGACCTCATGAGAATGCATGAGGAAATCGTTTTTATCTTGTGCAAGTTCGAGAGGATATTTCCCCCAAACTTCTTTGACATCATGCCTCACCTGATGATCCATCTTCCCCAACAATTGTTGCTTACCGGTCCCGTACACTACACTTGGATGTATCCCATCGAAAGGTACATGTTATTCATAAATTTGATTTATACATGTTTTTAAATAAAAGTTGCATGCTCTTAACATGCACTTGTTAACCTTGCAGACAACTTGGAGACTACAAGAAATATGTGCACAATAAATCTGCGCCTGAGGGGTGTATTGCTGAAGCTTACATTGCGCATGAGTGTGTAACGTACGCCAAGTTGTACTTGGGAGCGATGGAGGACCCCCCACAACATCCAAGTCGAGATGACCCCGAGTTCAACCTATCTATCGTCGCCAACTCTGTTGTACCATACGGAAGCTTCAAGAAAAAGGGTGTGGACAAGTTGCCTGACCATGAGGTAGGGATTGCCCACTGGTGGGTTCTAATAAACTGTCCGAAGGTACAATATTGGAAACGTCACCATCTTCACTGCAAGGAAGTTCGCGGTGATGTCGACTACCACAACACGACGTTTGCAGACTATTTTCCACAATGGGTAAGTGTATAAATATATATATTAGATGGCTTTCTTTTACAGTTCCCTATTCTTTAATCATAAACACACCGAGTGATTTGAGTTATATTTTTCAGCTGATGCAAGTGGCTGCGAGTGGTGGTCATACAAATTACTCAGAGGAATTGAGGCTGTTGTCGATGAAGCCGATATCTTCCACAGTCCGCCCAATGTGTGATGTCAACGGCGTTAAGTATATATGTGAAGCTAGAGACGGGGAACGCAAAACACAGAATTGTGGGGTGATGGTGGATGGTGCAGAGGGGGGCGTGGATTTTTACGGTGTCCTACAGTCAGTTGTTGAACTCATTTATGGGAACCGCATGAAAGTCCACTTGTTCAAGTGTCGATGGTTTGATACTAAGCCGCACCGCATACGGATCGATCAGTACGGCATACTTTCGGTGAATACCGCCACTAGTGTGTATGAAGACGACCCCTTTGTTTTCGCCACAGCGGCCAAAAAGGTCTTTTATCTTGACGATCCTTTGAACAAAGGCACGTGGAAGGTAGTTAACCATGTGTCTCAGCGAGACATATACAGTGCTACCACACTTGGTGTGAGCACAGAGTGTCAAGAAGCGACCGCATACCAAGAGCCGGACGCCGGCGACATTCCGGAATCCTCCACCATCCGCGATAATAATGTGACGCCGGGCAGAGTGGTCCGACTTCCTAGGGGTCAGGTGCCCATGTATGATGTTAATCCGAATCGTCTATATCAGGCCGACGATGACTCAGACGACGAGTACGAGCACCGGTTGCCAGATATTAACTACTATACTACGTCTGACTCAAGTGATGAGGATGATTCTGATTATCATCCTTAGTATACTATTTATGTATGTATTTGTGTACGATGGTGCATGCATGTATGAAAATATTTTTTGTCCTTAATTACCGTTTTCCGAATTTATGGGAAATTGTATTGATTTGTTTGTGCGATATTCAGGAATTTATCAGGTGAAATAGGCAATTTTCAGGCCCTAAATGGCAAATTTTCAGAAAGATCAGCGTTATAGCCGACGAAATGGACCATAATTCGTCGGCTATAATGCCCATACTGTAGCCGACGACTTCCAATTCGTCGGCTATACTGTAGCCGACGACTTGCAAGTCGTCGGCTAAAGTATATTGACCGAAACCATACGTAGACCGTTCAAATGCAAAAGTGTCGTGAAATAAGATACGACCGAAATATTGAAATACGACTACGGTTGAAAAATGGGAAGATTCCGACAAAATCTGTGTGCCGAATGCTGCGGTTAGGTGTTTTTTACTTCCGTTTTCCTATGGGTAGCCTGACGGTCGGTAAATATTTGGAGGAAAATTTTTATACGGTTAGTTGCGTCGCATCGATTTGAAACTATTCTCTGTTGAAGGTCAGGCCAAAAAACGTCATCTAGACGGGCCAATTGCCGTTTTAAAGCGTTTAGAGGTTTGACCAAGCAGTTTGACCGTCCCGATCGAGCCTTTAACGTTGTCAGATGTAGTTGGATTTTTTTTCATACATGTATTTAATCTTAACGGTGATATCTGACGGTTGGAATAGATTTTCCAAACTTTTAGATTCGAAATCGGAACATATGCACTAATGTTCCTTAACTTATTTACTAAGTGTTTAAGTGAATGTATAGTTTCAAATAGTTACCATACGTAGACCGTTCAAATGCAAAAGTGTCGTAAAATAAGATACGACCGAAATATTGAAATACGACTACGGTTGAAAAATGGGAAGATTCCGACAAAATCTGTGTGCCGAATGCTGCGGTTAGGTGTTTTTTACTTTCGTTTTCCTATGGGTAGCCTGACGGTCGGTAAATATTTGGAGGAAAATTTTTATACGGTTAGTTGCGTCGCATCGATTTGAAACTATTCTCTGTTGAAGGTCAGGCCAAAAAACGTCATCTAGACGGGCCAATTGCCGTTTTAAAGCGTTTAGAGGTTTGACCAAGCAGTTGACCAGGGAATAGCCGACGAAATCCTTAACTTCGTCGGCTAAACTCTTGCGATCCGCGCCGTTTCATTGTCCGCCGTTGGATGGGCGAGATCTGACGGCTGCTGAGAGCGTAAAGTATAGCCGACGAGATTCATATTATAGCCGACGACATGCATATTATAGCCGACGATATTCTTACCTTCGTCGGCTATAACCGGCTCGCAAAGCCCAACTTCGGCCCGGCCCGGATTTCGGCCCGGCCCGTCAGAGTATAGCCGACGAAATTCGTCGGCTATAACTATAGCCGACGAATTAAAATAACATCGTCGGCTATAGTCCTTCGATTTAAACCGAAACAGAGGGCGCCTCCCTCATTTTCCAGAAACCCTAAATCCCCACTGCCGCAGCCGCCCGTCCCTCCCCGACGCCGACCGACCACCACCGACGCCGACCGAGCCTCCCCCTCCCTACCCTCCCCCTCCCCGCCCCCTCCCCGTCGTGCCCGACCCCTCCCCGACCCGAAACCCCCTGCCGCCGCCGCCCCGAGCCGCCGTAGCTTCCCCTGCCGCCGTAGCCGCCCCTGCCTTGCGTCGCCTCTGCCGCCCCTGCTGCAGCCGCCCAGCCGCAGCCGCCCCTAGCCGACCCGAAACCCCCTGCCGCCGCCGCCCCTGCCGCCGCCGCCGCCGCACCGCACCACCGGTCCTCGTCCAGACTGCACCACCATGTCAGGTAGTCCCGATCGAGCCTCATTTAGGGTTTTTATTAATTTTGTCGAATTTTGTGAATTTTAGGGTTTTTGTGAATTTTTTGTGGAATTTAGGGTTTGTGTGAAATTTATGGAATTGTGTGGATTTTTTATTAAATTTGTTAATTTTGTGGAATTTATATACTAATTTTGTGGATTTTTTGTTAAATTTACGGTTTCTATATACTAATTGTGGAATTTTGTTGAATTTATATACTAGTATACTAATTTATATACTAATTTATATATAATTAGGTATAAATATTTTGTGTAATTTTTAGGAGGATATATATATATATATTTTTTTTTTTCGGAATATATATATATATATATATATATATATATATTTAAGTATAAATATAGTTATGTATATATATAATTAGGTATATATATATTTAAAAAAATTTTATATTTTTTTGTGAAATTTAAGGAATTTTGTGTTATATTTCGGAATATATATATATAATTAGGTATAAATATATTTAGGTACGTATATATATAATTAGGTATATATACATTGAATGAAGTTTTTAATTTTTTTGTGGAATTTTTGTGTAATTTATGGAATTTATATACTAATTGTGCAGGAAACCGTCGCTTTGTAGACCGATGGCTTGGCAGACGGACCGAGAGCGACCCCGACGCTCAGGCAGGATCCAGCCGTGGGGGGAGCGGATCCAGCGGTCGTCGGGGCCTAGGCCGGCCTATGAGTCGACGAGAGGAGACCTTGATGGGATTGACCCCGAGCGATCCACGTGGGGGCTCCTCGTATGAGTCGACGGGAGCGGGCCCTGACTCGAGTGTCGGAGGAGGACGCAGAGCCACCAGACCCCAGTGCACTTCAGCACTGTTCCAGGATCGGCAGCCGACCCCACCGCGCGCCGATCTGGACCCTCCAGAGATGCTCCCTGTCCCCCCACAGCGACAGCGTCCACAGCTACGGGGCCCACCGTCAGGGGGAGCAGGCCCCTCAGGGTCCACGCCCCGTATGTCTCCGCCATCGGGGATGTACATGGTCCAGTTCCTCCCTGCCATCCCTGAGTACGACGCCAGGGGGAGGCAGATTTGGAGGCACGACCGGCCCCACGAGATTCCCTGGGAGGAGGCCTACTTCTACAGTCCTTTCGACTCAGAGGACTGCCGCGGCCTGTGGGCCGTTCGTGAGAAGGACAAGCAGTACAACGACGCAGGTAATTGGTTAGTTTAATTAATTATTTAGATTGTTTAATTAATTATTTAATTAGTTAGTTTAAATAATTATTTAACTATGTGTTCATTTTAACAGGCGTCCTCGTCAATAAACCCGCGGGGACGAGACGGACCAGAGGGCCAGCGAACATGTCGACCCTGGAGAGGGAGCTGGCCGGTGGGATCAGAGAGATCCTGCCCGGTCCCGGTGAGGATGGACGCCCGATTGAGCGGAGAGACACCACCACCAAGTACATCAACGCGACGGGCATGCTCGTGCGGGACAGGGTCCCACTGTTGTGGCCCGACTGGGGCTCTGTGCCCGATGAGATCAAGGCGCGAGTGTACAATGCACTGTCGGTGAGTTAAATATGATTTTTATTATAGAAAATAAATATTTATGAATTCAGTCCTTATAACTATATAAAAATATTTTCTAATTAATTTATAATATTGCAGCAATGGTTTAGAGTCCATCCTACCTTGGACTGGTGGAGAGACGAGCAGCTGAAGAACAGGTTATGTGTTTTGCTTTTTTTTGTATAAATATATTTATTGGCAGTGTACGAATATATCTAACAGTTGTGTTTTGTTAATATAGGTACTCCGAGTGGAAGAACGAGCTGTCCACGCACTACAGGACGTACCATGTGGAGCAGCGCTTGGGGCGAGCTGCAACCCCCCACGAGTTCCGGTACAGGGAGTACGAGTGGCTATGGCTGGTAGCCTACTTCGGGAGCGACAGGGTCTCGGTAAGAAAATTTAGCCTGCTAGTATATAACTTTTTAATGTTAGTTAATAATTAAATTATGTAGTTACTTAATTAAATTAATTAGTTAGTTAGTTAGTTATTAGTTATTAAATTAAGTTAGTTGGTTAGTTACGTAGTTAGTTAGTTTGTTACTAAATTAAATTAAATTAAATTAAATTAGGTAGTTAGTAAGTTAGTTAGTTACTAAATTAAATTAGTTAGTTAAGTAGTTACTAATTAAATTAAATTAGTTAGTAACTAAATTAGTTAATAATTTTATTTTGGTTAGTTCGTAATATTTTAATTTAGTTACTAATTTATATTTGCGTTTATATGTTCGTTCTTATAATACAGAAAATCTCGCGGACGAACAGCGACAACCGCAGGAGGAACGAGCACCCCCACCACGGCGGCGCCCGCTCCTGGAGGCAGTGGGCAGAGATGGCGAGGAGGGACCGACCGCTGAGGCCGTTGTCGTGGATTCATGCGCAGATGTATCCGGGGCGTCCCGACCAAGTGGTAAGTATTCGCCCATCTTCAATAAAAGTGTTTCATTAAATTAATTTATATATATTTTTTTTAATTCGTTTATTATATATATTTTCTTGTCAATTAGGCGGAAATAGATGCGGAGACCGACGCGATCACCTTCGGGATCGCGCGAGACACCCTGGGAGACGGGGCGTCCGACGAGGCTATCGCGGAGTTTGCCTCCACGATCGACACCCTTGAGCCGCGCTTGGCCTCTCAGATCATGTACGCGGCGGTAGGGACGGGGAACAACTACTTCTACCAGAGAGGCCTAGGCGCGGCGGGAGATGGGGTTCTCAAGTACACGCCGGCCAATCCCAGCACGCAGCGTGCGACTTCGACGAGAGGAGACTTGCAGACGCAGCTGCATAGGACTCAGGCGGAGTTGGCGAGGGCGGTGGAGGCGCTCCAGCAGGCGGAGTTGGCGAGGGCCGCGGAGGCTTCGGCGCAGCAGGCCAGAGACGCATCTGTGGCGGAGATGTACCGATGGATGCAGCAGTCTTGGGAGGCCCAGCAGGCTGGACTCCAGCCCCCGCCTCCGCCACAGATGCCCCAGTTCGTCGTCCCCACTCCCCCCCCCCGCATCGGAGTACGCCAGCCGATCAGGACAGCCATAGCCACCGGAACTCGAACGATCCGGTCGACGACGCTACGCGTTTAGGGGGTGATGATGAGTAGTTAGGGGGTTAATTTGTACAGTATGTAGGATATTAGGGATGGATTGATGTGGATATTTGTTGGATATTTGGATGTTTGTTGTGCATTTTCTGCAGCTAAACCGAAGACGAAGTGAAATTGGGCCCGAGTTAAATTTTTAAATTTTTTTAAATATTTAGGGGTTATAGCCGACGATATTGGCATTATTTCGTCGGCTATAAATGCTATAGCCGACGATTTTTACCAAATTTCGTCGGCTATAACTGTTATAGCCGACGAAGATGACATATGTCGTCGGCTATACCTTCCCGGCTTCCGGCAAAAAAAGCCGTTCTGGTACCGGCGATTGGTATGGCCGACGACAGTGTCGTCGGCTATACTTCGGGTTAGGGGCAATTACGTAATTGTTGAAGCCGACGATCTTGTCGTCGGCAATGTTCGAAGTATAGCCGACGACGCTTTTGTCGTCGGCTATACCTAGTGTTTTATAAGCCGACGACTTACCTGGTGTATCGTCGGCTATACTATAGCCGACGGAGCAGTCCCGACGAGAGAATAGCCGACGATACTTCGTCGGCTATGACTATAGCCGACGAATTAATGGAAACGGCCGACGAGATGGCGTCGTCGGCTATGACGCCTTTTCTGGTAGTGTAGCAAAGGATAAGTGTGGGGTAGTTGATAGGAGCACAATGTGCGATGATATTATATGCTTATGCCCTCGTTTATGCTAGCTTTGTTTAACCCTTATTTATCTAAGATTGAGTCATAATATAGTTTAGTGTTAATTTGGTAGAGTTTAGTGAAAAATGGTTAAGTATCCGAAAAATGACTAAGTATGAGAAATCTGGAAAAGAACGCAAAAATATGTCTTTTTCGCGATTTTGAGATGAGTGAAAGTGCGATCTATCCTTGTCCGAATTTAATGAAATTTGGTGTGCTTAATAATCATATGTTGAGGAGTGTCGTGTTAAAATTTCAGATCAATCGGAGTTCGGGAAGTCACCCAAAAGTTGGCTGCAAAACGGCAGTCCGAGCATTCCATTCCAGGGGCTTCCAGGATTTTCCTGGGACTTTGATCCAACTTCGAAAAATCATTCCCGACGACTCACAAGGAATTTGATCGAGATATTTTATGAAGAGATGGCCATATGTGTCTAGTTTATATGAGACTTGGAATCGCATCAATCGGAGCTCCGAGGATGGAGATATGCTGGAGTTACTACAGCAACATCAAATCTGCCGATTCTAGGAACCTACTGCCCCTTTTTGTGTTTTCTGTTTTTGATGGACCAAATGGTGCACAAATGCATTTATGAAGATGGTTCAAGCTTAAAGAAGGGAAGAGGAAGACACTAAGTTATGACATTGAAGAAAAATATGAAGAAAGAAGTTCTCCTAGTCAAACTAGGAGAAGCTGCCGAATAAGGCAGATTATGTGCAATGTTGTGCTGCCGGCAATTGGATGCATTTTCGGTGGAACAAAACTCATGAAATGAAGTCCAATGATTATTGAAGAAGTCCATGAAGATGTGAAGCCCAAGCTTTGAAGAAAAATTCAGAAAAAGAAAACCTAATTGAACTATGAAAGGAAGGTTTCAAATCCTATTTCCACTTGGTTTTCTCTATTCCTTTTACTATAGGGCTGCCGGCACCCCCTCTCCTCTATATAAACCTTCACTTTTTCATTCTGAAAATCATCTCATCTCAAGCACTAAAATACTAGCCAAAGCTCTACCAAGTTTCTTAAGTACCAAATACCCAAATACTTAGCCAAAACACCATCACCACCACCACAAACTTCTGAATTCCTTCACCTTGTTTTCTGCCGATTCTTGCTTAGGCCGAGCACTAAGGAGCAGCAGCAAGTGCCATCTTGTCACGTCTTGAGGAGTCTTCAAAGGTTCTAAAAGTGTGATCCACTCCCCCTATGGCTTTTGTATTTGTTGTAGTTTGGTTGTATTGTATGAAAACAATTCGTTTCTTGGTTTTTATTGAACTTTTATGTAAACCGATTGCATGATTGATGTTTATGTTTAAGTTTTATGATTTTAGCATGTGAATTTCATATGTATGATAATTAGGGCAGTGGTATCTTGCATGTTCTAAGTTTGAAATTGGTTAGAAATCTAAGGATTGGGACTTAAAAACCGAAACATTAGTATTGGCTTGAAGCATGTAAATCTAGATGTTAGGTTTCATCAAACCCGAGTAATAACAAATATGGCTAGATACTCAAAAGGTTGCTTTGATTTGTTTTTGCTCACCTAGGGTATAATACTTTAGAGTTCTTGCATGTTAAAATAAGATGATTGACAACCTTGCTTGTTTTACATGTCTCCGATTTAGACTATTGTGATTAATTGTTAAGTCTCAAAAGGATTAACATATATTCTAGGGTCCATACTCAAAAGGTCGATCTTAAGAACTTGAGAAGTCTTACAACTAAGTTGTAGTCGGAACTAATTTTGAATTTAAACATGTTGATACTTGTTCCTTACCTTCTTGCATGCGAATCTACGTGTTAAAGAGTCTTTGTGTGAACTGTTTTGTGTGAAAGATGATGATCACTTGTAAATATTAGCCTTATGATTTATTTTCAGCAATTTAAGTTTCGTGTGTAGTCTAGGGCAGCTTGTTGCCGAACCATATCATACCCCATGTGTGACGTTATGTGTTTATATTTGTATATATTTGTCTAACAATTTCATATCTCAGGTACCCTTATTCCCCGGCTTAGTGATAGGAGCACAATGTGCGACGATATTACATGCTTATGCCCTCGTTTATGCTTTGTTTAACCCTTATTTATCTAAGATAGAGTCATAATATAGTTAGTGTCAATTTTGGTAGAGTTTTGGTGAAATGTGCTTAATTGTCCGAAAAATGACTAAGTATATGAAATCTGGAAAATAGTGAAAATATGTCTTTTTCGTGATTTTGTGACAAATACAAATATGATCTATCCTTGTCCGAATTCAATAAAATTTGGTGTGCTTAATATTCATATACTGAGGAATGTTGTGTTAAAATTTCAGATCAATCGGAGTTCGGGAAGTCACCCAAAACTTGGCTGCAAAAGGGCAGTCCGGGCATTTCAATCCAGGGGCTTCCAGGATTTTCCTGGGACTGTGTCCCAACTTCGAAAAATCATTCCCGTCGACTCACAAGGAATTTGATCAAACTGTTTTATGGGGAGATGGCCATATGTGTCTAGTTTATCTGAGACTTGGAATCGCATCAATCGGAGTTCCGAGCGTGGAGATATGCCGGAATTACTGCAACAAGGTCAAATCTGCCGATTCCAGGAACCTACTGCCCCCTTTTTGTGTTTTCTGTTTTTGATGGACCAAATGATGTACAAATGCATTTATGAAGATGGTTCAAGCTTTATGAAGGGAAGAGGACGACACTGGGCCATGGCATTGAAGAAAAACATGAAGAAACAAGTTCTCCTAGTCAAGCTAGGAGAAGCTGCCGATTCTGGCAGATTTGCTGCCTTTGTGTGCTGCCGGCATTTGGGGCATTTTCGATGGATCAAGGCCTATCAATTGAAGTCCAATGATCATACAAGAAGTCCATGAAGATGTGAAGCCCAAGCCTTGAAGAAAAATTCAGAAAAAGAAAACCTAGTTGAACTAGAAAAAGGAAGGTTTCAAACCTTATCCCATTAGGTTTTGTTTTTCCTTGTACAAGATGGGGCTGCCGGCAGACCTAGTTTCTCCCTATAAATACCCATGTTTTCCTACAGAAAATGTGTCACATCTCAAGCCAAAACACAAAGCCAAAGCTCTACCAAATTCTCCCCAAAAATCCTACACAAACCCTAGCCGAAAATCACCTCCACCACCAACCAAGTTTCTGCCGAACTTGGAAAATACCTACTGCCGAGCCACCTTGTAGCCGTGCAGCCTCCATTCCACCTCCATACATCGCCGGATCCACACCAAGACGAAGCTCTCCAAGGTTTCTAAAGTGTGATCCACTCCCCTCTTTCGGTTTAGCTTTTGTTTATGTAGTTATGAATTGTTTTGTCTATGAAACTCTTTTGTATTTTCGGTTTTGGATTATATGTCTATGTATGATTCAAATTGGAGATTGGTTTTATGAATTGTATGTTGATGAATTGTTTGATTCGATGTTTAGACTTAGGTTTAAATTTCGGCTTCAATGAATTTGCATGCTAAATTTGTATTATAAAACTTGTAAGATGAATACACTTAGATAATTAGGACAGCGGTATTGATGCATGTTGAGGATTTAAATCGGTTAGTAATCTAAGGGCGTGACTTAAAAACCGACTCATTAGTGTTGTTTGGCAAACAAGTAAATCTAGATGTTAGGTTTCATCTAACCCGAGTAGAATGAATAAAGATGAAACGTATGTTGCTTTGATTCTATTGTGCTCACCTAGGGTATAACCTTAGCTAAAACTTGCATGTTAAATGAGATGATTGACAACCTTGCTTGTTTACATGTTTTCGATTATAGACTTTTGTGCTTCACTGCTATGACTTGTATAAGGTAGCATAACTTTTAGGATCACTTTGCGAATAGCTCGATCTTAAAACATTAGAAAAAGTCTCTCAACTAGGTAAAAGTCGGAAACGTTCTAGTTGTAGGTCGAAACTTGTTTAAGTCCAATGCATGCTAAATACTTGTTCCTTACCTTCTTTTGTGTGAATCTTATGTGTTAAATGAGTTGAGTGTGGAGTGCTTTGTGTGAAAGATGTCGACCAAAACTTGTAAATATTAGATTTAGAATTTATTTTCCTGCAATTTAATTTCGTGCCTAGATGTTAGAGGGCAGCAAGCTGCCGACGCCATACTCATCCCCATTGTGACGTTTTTTGATGTATATATGTGTATCTTTTGTCTAACAATTTCATATTTCAGGTACCCTTAATCCCCGGCTTAGAACGATCCCTACTTGCTTATACTACTAACGATTGTAGGGTTATTATTATTGTGTGCGAGCTTCGGCTTCCGTTCACTTAGAACGATCCCTACTTGCTTATACTACTAACGATCTTTTGTAAGGTTTATTATTGCATGCGAGCTTCGGCTCACATCATATACCTAACCATAACCAGGCCCGATCTTGCATATTCGGTGCATATCTTAAGTCAGTACATGCACAAACCTCGAAAGCCACATCTAGAAGCTGCACACAAGGTATTACGGTATATCAAGCACACTTCAGGGCAAGGCATTCTCTTGCCTTCCTATGGACGGTTGGAACTAGAAGCCTTCTGTGACGCTAATTGGGCACGTTGCAAAGATACTCGAAGATCCACCACAGGTTATTGCATTTTCTTTGGCAAATCTCTTGTTTCGTGGAAGTCGAAGAAGCAGAACACAGTGTCTAGGTCCAGCGCTGAAGCGGAATACAGATCGATGGCCACCACAAGCTGTGAGGTAACTTGGCTTCGTAGCTTACTTCGAGACCTATATGTTCCACAGAGCAAACCAACCAGTTTGTTTTGCGACAACAGAGCAGCAATCCATATCTCATCCAATCCGGTTTTCCATGAGAGGACTAAACACATCGAAATTGACTGTCATGTTGTAAGGGAGAAGGTGCAACATGGAGTGATCAAAACACAGTTCATTCGAAGCAGCGAGCAACCAGCAGACCTCTTCACTAAACCACTGGGTTTGAAACAGTTCAAACTGCTATTACACAAGTTGGGTGTCATCAATATCCACTCAAACTTGAGGGGGAGTATTGAGGAAGAAGATTCTAAGTGATTGACATCCTTGAGTATAGGGATTTCACGTATATAGGATAGTAAATACAGAAGATATGTTTCCTATTTTAGAGAGAAGTGTTGAACAAGAATAGGGTTACTGTTGTATATAAGGATGTAATCTGTCATTGAATAGTGTGAAAAGTAAAACCACTTTCAATCATAAACTTTACAGACACAACCTTCGACAGCATCTACAACACTGTTCTGGGTTACTTCAAAGTCAAATAGCAGAATATGAAAACTCCATATCTGAACATGACAACGATATCAAACTACAAGGGAAGAAAGGTCCCAAGGCTCTTGGAGATATGGTGGAAAGTTAATCGACACGGGGCTAAATCTTGATGAAGTGTGGAAATATAAACTTGAGCTGCCTCCCTTGCGTGAACTGATTGAACTATGTGGCTCGCTTGGCTACTTCTATAAAGAAGAAACTGAAAAGAAGGGTGAAACAGTTCATGCAAAGCTTAGGGGGAAACAGCTGAAAGATGTGTGTGCCCCATGTAAGAATTCCCCTACTGCATCGATACTGCTGTTTCATATTTAATTGTTTTTAATAGTGATTTACTACTCCTTTTACTCCTAATCATGGGGTGAGGCAGCTAGGGTGAATGATCTACTTTCATTATTTTTTATTTTTTTTTAAGAAAAGGATCTGAGAATTTCACACATACTCTCTATCGTGACTCGAATTTAGAACCTAATACTTACTTCCTAAGTGTAAACAAAGGAGGGGTTTATGATTTTGCAAATATGATTACCCAAAATTAATTTATAATTAAAATAATAATTATAAATAAAGAATACCAATGGGTTCCGACGGATGTTAAATAGATAAGGAAAGTAGAATCCGTTTAAGTCGAGTCATGTGTATCACACACTTTCCTTAAGACAATTACGCCGCCTCTATTGGTGCAAAAGGACTTCTTAGCGTTCGTTTCCCAGGATACAACGACCTTTCGAGTTCTTGTGGCTGCACTGCTACAAGAACACCTACGAACTGCTAGTACTTTTTATCTATCACCAGAATAAAACAAGAGCACAAGTGCAGAAGAGAGAATGATCTTCAAAGGAGAAGAGCTCACTGCTTTGTGTTGGTGTTGATGTTGGTGTAGGTATAAAACTATGAAAAAGATGCCCTTTTTATAGTGGGAGGAATAGCCAAGGCTATTAAAATCAATCATCAATATAGGGAACTCAATAGTCATGAACATCTCACTCAATGGTCATGAACATCTCACTCAATGGTCATGAACATCCCACTCAATGTTCATAATACACATTACATCATATGTTACTAGAATATCAAAAATTTTCCAGTAGCAACTGAAGAGTCACTTGACTCTTACCATTTCCCTTTTTCAATAGCCACCTTTGGATGACAATTTTTCATTCATCCCAAAACCAAATTGGTCATATGAACACATAATATTGTAGTCTTCATTATGAAGAATACAAATCCAAGTTCAATTCTCATTAATTATAAGTGTAACACACTTTAATTAATCTATTAAAATTTGGTTTCAAAAAGGGTTTTTAACCCTTTTTTCCAACACTAAGTACTGGTGCTCTTTACTACTTGAGCTATTCCACTTCGTCAAAAAACTTGAATATATCGTTTTTCTATTCTTTGTACTAAACCTCAATAGGTCATTTCAATTTTCTTGTATATTCTTAGTGCAATGAAAATTTGAGAAATTGAAACTCATAGACGATTAAGATATTATCAAAATAGATCGACCATGGACGGAAGCTCTTTGATTCTGAGAAATACATTTCACATCTCATCCTATTGACAATTACTTTGGAAATTATCTTGTAACCTCCTCCTTAAGGGCAACCGGCTGCTCCATCCACCATTCCACCAGGTCTGAACCAAAAATGTCGTTAAGGACAAGAAATGAAAAAGGTGTAGAGTAGTCAAAATCCAGCGGGGAGAGAGCTATTTCATCTTTTATCAAGAATAGAGATAAAATAACTTTAAGTCGAACCAGCTAGTATCTGTGGCTTAATTAATACATACATATATACCTGATGAAGTGATAGACAAATTAAAGATTAATTGAAACTTGAAAGGATATTAATAATAGAAACAAATTCAAGATTATAACAAAAAAAAATTAATATTTTGTACCCGAAAAATTATGATCCTGGCTCAACATTCGGTATTGGTGGTGTAGCGATGGGAATGGCTTAAGTGTTGAGGGACCAACGATGAGTGTGGCACTACTATCAAACGCGGTACAACCGACGTCCTTTTCTTAGGTTGTTCATGGCGTTTGAAAAATGTCATTAAAATTAATTCAATATAAAAATATATTCAATGGCGTTCTGAACGTCATTAACTTTATGACAGTATGGAAACGCCATTGAATTTAATTTTATGGCATTCTGAAAACGTCATTAAAATTAATTCAATGAAGTTTTTCAAACGCCATGGATCTTTTTCAGTTTTTTCTTTTTAAATTATACATATTGATTTTCTTATTGATACAAAAAAATAAATGTCCAATTAGCAAAATAATAAAATGCCCAATCTGCAATCCCATGCATTAATGCAATTTTTATTGTTCCTCTACAAATTTACAATTTCACACATGCTAGCTAAGAGAAAGAAGAGACGGAAAGAAAACACAAGTTGCTCTAGGGTAGCTAAAAGTGGAGAGATTAGCAACTGCTGAGTAAATTATGGAATTGATAAAGAGATGGCAAATTATTATTGATTTGATACTTCAGCAATCAACAAATGACAACCTCAAAGAAAAACTGAAATTGAATTACTCCAAGAGCCAAAAATGCTGAATCAAATTACAGAAATAGTCTTTATCATTTTCCTACATAAACCCCAGTTTCCCACCTATTCATAACATCTATATAAATTAAAAGGATATCACACTCATCTACAGATCTACTGTGTGATGACCCTGTCCTGACCTAACTAGGGAATCTAGTAGGTAGGCAGGTCACGCATCCCACATTGCCCAAGGGAGAGTGAAAGCTGTGCTTATATATGCAGAGTCAACTTGATATATTGAGACGCGTTTTGGGGTGAAACCTCAAAAACAAAATCGTGAGGGCCAGTGGGCCAAAAGCGGACAATATCTCAAGTGTATGGGCTGGGCTGTTACATATGGTATCAGAGTCTGTCTCCGACCGGAAGTGTGTCGACGCAGACGTCGGACCCTAAGGGGGGTGGATTGTGATGACCCTGACCTGACCTGACCTGACTATGGAAACTAGCAGGTAGGTAGGTCACGCATCCCACATCGCTCGGGAGAGAGTGGAAGCTGTGCTTATATATGCAGAGTCAGCTTGATATATTGAGACGCGTTTTGGGGTGAAACCTCAAAAACAAAATCGTGAGGGCCAGTGGGCTCAAAGCGGACAATATTTCAAGTGTATGGGCTGGGCTGTTACATATTGTGTATCATTGACATTTGTAAAGGGTTCATCAAGAGAAGCATATAAATGATGGCTTACATTAGAGGGTGTATGAAAAGGAATGTCATAGCATTGGATTGGTCATTGGTTTAGCCGCATTGAAGCATATTTTGTTCATGAAGGCTTTCAGAGGTGTGCAAGTGAACAAACATTGTTCACTAAGAGGAGCAGCAAGGGCAACATTATCATTGTAAGTATTTATGTTGACGACTTGATTTTTACTGGCGATAATGCAAATATGTTGTTGGAATTTAAGAACTCCATGATGAAAGAATTTGATATGACTGATATGGGGAGCATGAGCTATTTTCTTGGGATAGAAGTATTGCAAAGGACTGGAGGTATTTTATTTATGAGAAAAGATATGCTCTGAAAGTTTTGAGGAGGTTTGGAATGTTAGAAGGCAATATGGTTAACAGTCCTACTGTGCCGGGGTCCAAGATAGGGAAGGACAAACATGGTGTTGCAATTGATGAAACTTATTTCAAGCAACTCGTGGGTAGCTTGATGTACTTGACCTCTACCCGGCCAAACTTAATGTTTGCCACTCTTTTAAGTAGGTACATGGCCAAGCCAACTGAGCTGCATTTACAAGCTGCGAAGAGGGCTCTCAGGTATCTAAAAGGTACAGTAGGCTATGGTATCTATTACAATAATGGAGGTGACAACAAGCTGATGACATTCACTGATAGTGATTATGCTGGAGACATAGAAGATAGCAAGAGTACGAGTGGGAATGCATTCATGTTGAGTTCAGGAGCCATTTCGTGGAGTTCAAAGAAGCAGCCAATTGTTACATTGTCAACATGAAGCGGAATTTGTAGCAGCAACAACATGTGCATGTCAAGCAATTTGGTTGAAGAGAATATTGAAGGAGCTTGGACATCAAGAGGAGGATTGCACCAGCATCATGTGTTATAACACTTCCACCATCAAACTTTCAAAGAATCAAGTCTTGCATGGACGCAACAAACACATATGTGTGAGGTATCATTTTCTCAAAGATCTCACAAAGGACGGTACCATTGCTTTGATTCATTGTGGGAGTATTAATCAAATTACCGATATTATGACTAAACCGTTACAGTCTGATAAGTTTTTCAACCTCCGAAACATGCTGGGAATGTATGATGTAGTGTAGTAAGCTAAACAGTTTCACTAAGCTTAAAGGCAATGGCAGAACCAGAATTTTACAATAACAAACTACACAAAATTACATGACAACAATTTAATTAACAAATAAGTTACCTATAAAAATTAAGGCTAAATTTTACAAATCAGGACAATGTGTTGTCAAGTTGCCACTTGTCACTAAAAATTTACTATTTTGCTCTTCTTAATATTCTCACTTGCATTCAGTCTTAATTGCTGCTACTGCAGAATTTAAAAGCTGCTACTACCGACGTAAAAGTTGCTATTGTGGATAGAGAAGCTAGCTGCTACTGTGGATATAGAAGCTAACTGCTACTGTCGATAGAGAAGCTAACTGCTACTGTCGATAGAGAAACTAGCTGCTACTGTCGATAGAGAAACTAGCTGCTACTGTTGACCGTGAAGTTAGATGTCGTTGCCGACCTAAAAGATTGTTGCTAATGTCAACCCTTAGGCAAGTTGCTACTGTCAACTCTTAGGCAAGTTGCTACTGTCAACCCTACTATCCTGCTACTATGGCTCGTGGTGGTTGAAATTCGAAATTTTAAAGTTTCCCACTTGCATTCAGTCTTAATCGCTGCTACTGCAGAATTTAAAAGTTGCTACTACCGACGTAAAAGTTGCTATTGTGGATAGAGAAGCTAACTGCTACTATCAATAGAGAAGCTAACTGCTATTGTCGATAGAGAAACTAGCTGCTACTGTCGATAGAGAAACTAGCTGCTACTGTCGATAGAGAAACTAGCTGCTACTGTTAACCGTGAAGTTAGATGTCGTTGCCGACCTTAAAAATTGTTGCTAATGTCAACCCTTAGGCAAGTTGCTACTGTCAACCCTTAGGCAAGTTGCTATTGTCAACCCTACTATCCTACTACTATGGCTCGTGGTGGTTGAAATTTGAAATTTCAAAGTTTCCCAAAATATATGCAACAATATACTCAAATGAAAGCCCATGAGATGAAAAATAATTTTGTTGTTTTAATCTTCTCCAAATTGTCGACGGTTTGGCCGGAAAACTTGAAATTGCCGGAAATAACTCAAAAATGAGGAGAGAGAAAGTTGTCAGTTAGTAGAGTGGCAGCATGATAATTTTGACGAAATCAGTGGCATTTTAAGCATTTCAGCCTCTATTATTCAATCAGTTTTGGGTCCACTCGATTTTGAGCCTGTTGACGGTAGCAACAACTAGGGTATCGGGGCCCACGGACCCGTTCTAGAACCGGGGAAGCAGGCCCAAGTACGCAGCCACCGAGACCGAGCAGTCGGCAGTCTGGTAGAAGCCCGGAAGCCGGTAGGAGAGGCCCAGGAAGAAGGGTCCAGCCTGCACCTTAAATATACAAAAGGAGGCACCAATCCCACATCTAGGGATGATCTCAATCCATATAGCTGCGTAGCACGGAAGCGCCAAGGTGCTGGCGCCAAGGAGCTGCGAAGCTGGTAGAAGCGGCCGGAATCGCTCGGAAATGCGATTGCGGGAAAAGAGGTTTTTGGGAGCGCGACGGAAACGCCGATTCCAATTCTGGAAGCGTGTAGAAAACGACTCGGCGTCAGCGGCTTACCCGTAGGAGTTTCAGCGGAGAAGAAAGAATGGCGGGGGGTTGGGGAGTCAGTTTCGGCGGAGCGGGGGGAGAGAAGAAAGAAGGGCCGCGGGCGGGGGGGGGGGGGGGGGGTGGGAAGGGGGGGTGGCGGGTGGCGGGTGGCGGGTGGCAGTCTCGGTGGAGAAGAGAGAACGGGTGGCAGTCTCGGTGGAGAAGAGAGAACGGGGGGCAGTGGGTGGAGAAGAAAGGAGGGCGGCGCGGGGTGGGTTTTGGGGGCGGTTTCGGGAACCGGTTTTGGGGGGCGGGGAGGAAGATGGGTAGGTGGTGTGTGTGTGTGGGCTGGAGAAGGAAGAAGGAAGAATGGTGGGTTTTTTTTTCTTTTTTGTCGCGGGTGTTGGGGGAGGGGTTGGCTGGACAAGGAAGAAGGGTGTTTTTGATTCTTTTATTAATTAAGTTCATTCATTAAGTTAATTAAACACTTGTTTATGGAAAGTGAGTTCTCTTCCAAAAACCTTTTCTTCATTAGCTTTGCTGTAAATTCTCTCAAATAGCCATAACTATTGTTTTCCTTCTCTTTCTAATGTAAAATTTTAGAAAGTAAATATTTCTATATTGCTTTGATTCTAATTTTAGTTTTATACAATTTTTTAGTCGTAACTCAAGTTTGGGTTGTGACAATAATGACCTTCAATGTTTCAATCATTTCCCAGCAATTATTTGTAGGATGCAATAATGAAAGGTTCAAGCATCTGGGAATCATGGTATCTTAAAAAAATATGGAAGTTGATGTGTGCAATAAATGTGAGCTACAAGCTGCATAGAAGGATAAGTTAGATAACGATGTGTCCTGCATTATATGAAATGCAGTAACATGCATAGTTTTTCAATAGAACTTCAGTAAGTTCTTTCATTAGATTATAATTTTCTGCCTCAATGCTCATATATGGGGTGTTTTTTAGAAATTTACACATAGGATATTAGAAATAAAAAACTACTTGTTAATCTTTGTATTGCTTGTTGGCCTGACAAGTGTTGTGATATTTATTTATTTTTAATATATAATTATATAATATATATTATTTTATTCCGACGCTTCCAAAACGCACCCACTTCCATTTATTTTTTCAAAAAAAAAACCCTTCTGCGTACCCGTACCCGATTCCATGCAGCCTGCAGCCCTTATAATGGCCCAACCACTTTCATTAAATGGTAATCAATCAATATTCGACTAGCTTACACTTATTGCTTATATCTCAATTCCTACTACACTGACTTAAGCATCGGAGTGGAATCAACCGGCTCCAACCGGTTCTTCCTAATTAGCAGGAGTTTCACAGGAGAGGAAAGCATGCAGTCCACCGAGTATCTGTGAGTCTCCGGGATTCAGACAGAAATATTTGGCGCCGTCTGTGGGAAGCTATACGATAAGGCCATGTCAGCAAACATGTCGGGAAATCAAGAAAGCCAGACCCGGGGAGTAGACTCGGATGAAACCCCAAGAGTCCTAGAGTACACTCCTGATGCCACTCTGAGTGGTAAGCGGGAGGGGGTGACTAACAATAGAGAGCGGGTGGAAGTCGCTGACTTGCAGGCGGATTAGGTTGTAACAGTCCAGCCCATACACTTAGGATATTGTCCACTTTGGGCCCCATGCCAAACTGGCACCCCACAGGTCCGCACGGATTTGTCTTTGGGAGCTCACGCTCTGATACTACTTGTAGCAGTCCAGCACATACAGTTAGGATATTGTCCGCTTTGGGTCCCATGCCAAACTAACACCCCACAGATCCTCACATATTTGTCTTTGGGAGCTCACGCACAACTTACCAGTAGGTCACCCATCCTGGGATTGCTCTGAGCTTAGCAAGCTTAACTTCGGAGTTCCCATCCCTCCGAAGCTATTGAGCTCCCAAAACGCGTCTCTATATATTGACCCGACTCTTTACATATAAGCACAACATCCACTCTTCCCCGGGCAATGTGGGATGCGTGACCTGCCTACCTGCTAGCTTCCCTAGCCAGGTCAGGTAAGGGTCATCACAGATGTGGTGGACGAATTGGAGAGAATGAGGATGGTGATAAACCGGCTGCTCAGTGAGAGTACCCGGGAGCGAGCAAGGGCGGAGGCACAATACAGGAAGATAAAAGAAATAATGCCACGTTGATGCCCACTCTGGAGCGGAGGCAGCAGCAGCAAAATGAAGTCATGGTAAGGGCGCTAGCGATGCAGTCGGGAACCGTAGAGAGAATCTGCAGAGATAGCTACAATTCGGAGCGTGGGCAAATCGCCGGCGGAATTCCCACACATGGAAGTGGGGCAATTAACGGGGAGAAGGAAGACTGTCAATTTGGGAGTATAATTATTCCCGGAAGTCATGACGAAGGCCGAGAACCTGCCCGTCCAACAGTGTGCGAGTGAGTCGCTCGAAGACGAAGAAGTAAACCCGACCGCGAGGGCATTTCAAATTGTAGCAGACTCGGTGTCTGACATGAAAGCCCAAATGGAGGCTAACGAGCGGAAATCCGCCAGGCCGCCAATGAGCGCGAGATTCAACGAGCGGGCTGGACCGTTCTCCAGGTGGGTGATTGAATCTGGTTGGGCAGGCATGCAAAAGTTGCTTAAATTAACGTACTTCGGAATTGGATGCCTGTTCCAGCACCTTGACAGTTTTAGGTCCCAAACCAGGCCAAAGGCTACTCTGATGCCGTGTATTGCAACGTGTTCTAGGAAACGTTGTCAGGAGAGGCGTTGAGCTGGTTCTACGAGCTTCCGGTCAATTCGATAGAGACCTTCGAGCAACTGGTGGATATGTTCGTCGGTCGGTTCATCTTGAGAGTAGAAGGGGCCCATAAGTCAACAATCTTTTTCAACTGCAAGCAGGCAGGGGACAAGGGACTAAGGGCCTTCGTCAACCGGTGGCAGACAGCCACGGTGGGAGTAAGGAACCTAGACAAAGGAATTGCCGAAATTTTATTCAAGCAGGGTTTGAGACCCGAAAAATTTCATACACCGTGAGGGTCGAATGCCCGCAGGGGTATGACGAGTTAATGGCGATGGCCATAAGACATGTGAAAGCGGAGCATGAAACCTATATACGGGGACCGACAGCAGAAGAGGAGACCCGACGAGCCATCACCAATCAAGAGACATAATAGAGGCTGGCAGGCCGAACCAAGAGCAAGAGCAACCTGCTGCCCCAAGGCTAGCAGGGCGCCAAGAGGTTTTCACTACGCTGACAGCCTCATATGAGAGCATTCTGAATGAGAACCGGAATGTAATCCCCAGGCCGGCTGAGAGAAGATTCCCACAGGGCAACATCACCAGGGGGCAAACCGGTACATACTGCTCATACTATGATGAGGCCACCCACCAGACTAACGACTGCCTCACTTTGAAAACGGGAGTAGAGGAGTAAGTCCGGAACGGGAAACTGTAGCAATACAAGGGAGCCTCCCGGGAGGTGGGAAATATAGACTCCTACGGTCACGGACGGATCAATGTGCACGGGAGCATAAACATGATCCATGGAGGGGCCCATACAGACCAGCTGACGACCAAAGGAAAGAAGCAATGCCTAAGGTCAATCAAAGGAAATGAAGTATACGCCTTCGGGAATAAGAGCGGCCAAAAACCAAAAACCGACTGGATATCCGTAACTTTTTATGAGGAGGAAGAGCCGGAGGACCTGATCCAACCCCATGACGACCCTTTCCTCATCATGGTTTAGATAGACCACTAGATAACCAGCAGAATGCTAATCGACAACGGGGCTTCGGTTAACGTTTTGTTCTGGGACGCCTATAAAGGGCTGAACAGAGGAAGGAACAACTATCTCAGGACAATGAGTCGTTGATAAGCTTTTCGGGTGAGGTAGTCCAGCCGCTGGGTTCAGATTATTTACCGTTGATCTTCGACGAGGGGGACATGACAAGGAAGGAGTACATTGTGGTGGACTGTCTATCCTTGTATAATGGGATCATTAGGAGGCCCGGGCTATGGAGCGAGGCTAAAAACATTTGTAGCCGGGCACATGCTAATGTTAAAAATGTCGTCCCCCTCCGGCTTCATTTCAATCCGAGGAGATCAGAAGATAGCCCGCAAGTATTATGCAGAGGCGGTAACTAGCGGCAGAGCAAGATCAGAGGTCTTCACAACAGCGACGCCAATCATTGCCATTGGACCTAATCATCGACCCCCGGGATGATACGGATTCAGATGAGAAGAGACCCTCAGCTGCAGAGGAGACGGAGGAAGTGAGTGTCTCGGAGGAGCACCCAGAGAAGACCAGGGTAATAGGCACCAAGCTGGAACCGGAGTAAAGAAATACATTATCCGGTTCCTCAAGGAAAACAACTTCGTGTTTGCATGGTCTTATGAAGACCTGCCCGGCATATCGCTGGAGATAGCCACACACAAGTTGAATGTACTGCCCGGCAGCGCCCCGGTGAGGTAGAATAGGAGGGCATTCAACCCAGAGAAATATGAAGCCATCCGGAGAGAGGTGCAAAAGCTCCGGGCCATTGACTTCATCAGGGAAGTCCAGTTAGCCCGATGGTTGGCCAACGCAGTCATGGTTCCAAAAAAGGGAACCGGGCACTGGCGCATGTGCGTCGACTACACCAACCTGAATAGGGCCTGCCCAACGGACAGCTTCCCACTTCCACGAATCGACCAGCTGATAGACTCCACTTCCGGCTATAAGTTGCTAAGCTTCATAGACGCATACACCGGATACAACTAGATCAGGATGAAGACTGCCGATGAAGATCATACATCCTTCACAACAGATCACGGCTTCTATTGCTATAAAAGGATGCCTTATGAACTCAAGAATGCCGGAGCAATGTATCAGCGGGTAGTGAACAAAATGCTCGAGCAAGAGATGGGCAAGACGGTGGAGGTCTATGTGGATGACATGTTGGTCAAGAGCCTGACTGCTGGAGCTCATGTACAGGACTTGGCCGTAGTGATAGGGAAAATGCTATGGTACGGCATGAGACTGAACCCAAATAAGTGCATTTTTGGGATAACTGAAGGGATGTTCCTGAGTCATATCATTAGCCCGCGAGGAATAGAGGCCAACCCAATTAAGGTAAAGGCCATCCTGGACATGGAGTCTCCGACCGAGCGGAACCAGGTTAAGTCACTGACCGGTCAGTTGGCAGCGCTAGCTAGGTTCATTTCAAGGCTCACTGACAAATGCACCCTATTCTTTAAACTGATAAAGAGCCAACAATTTAAGTTAATCGTCTGGTCAGTAGAGTATGAGGCGGCATTCCAGGCCATCAAGCCATATCTTTCGGCAGTGCCTCTTCTGTCCAAACCAGTGACCGGAGAGATGTTATACCTCTACATTGCCGCGTCGGAGACCGCTGTGACCTCAACTTTGGTAAGAAATTAAGGAACCCTGGAGTTGCCAGTGTGCTATGCAGGGAAGGGATTTACCGATGCAGAGAGCAGGTACCCGGACATTGAAAAACTGGCACTAGCAGTTATCGTCAGTGCAAGGAAGCTGAGGCATTACTTCCAGACCCATTCTATCACCCTGGTCAACAACCATCCCTACAGCAAATTCTGCAGAAGCCGGAAACCAGTGGCAGACTGGTTAGATGGGCCGTCGAGTTGGGAGAATTTGATATCCTGTATACTCCTAAGACAGCCATTAAGGGGCAAGCAGCTGCAGATTTCATATGCGAGCTAATCCCGATGGAAGGAAAAGAGCGAGCAAAAGAACCAACAAGCCATGAGGCCGAGCCGGACGCTACGACCGCAGAGAAACCTGCGGATGGAAGCTATACGTAGATGGGTCGGTAACACAGAAACGAAGAGGAATAGTGACGGAGAGGGCGCTTTTTATAGGGGAAACCGGTCTTCCGTTCCCCTCCCCCCCCCTAAAAAAAATCCCCCCAAAAATTAAAATTAGAGTTATTTGAAAGGACGAAGCAATTGGAGCCACCCGTATCCACCGTCAAAACTCGCCAAGTGCCCCACTATCGGTAACTTCCCGAGGCAAAAGTTACTGATGGGACTGATGGACTCCTTCATTAAATGCGGTTCAGGAACATGCCCGTCACGTGTCCCGCATGGAGAGGTTACGTGAAAAGGCAAGTCCACATATATAACCCTCACCATCAGCACTGCAGGTTGCAATGAGGTATTCCACCGGGTAAAGCTAGTACGAACTAATGGCTGAGGTATTCCATTGGGTAAAGCCAGTACGAACCGATGGCTGAGGTATTCCACCGGGAAGATATCCTCTAGCACAGGATAACACTTCCCGCAGGCTTAAAAACCATGCAGGCACGAATACATAACAACCGGGTACAAGGCTCACTACCTTACCCCGGGGGATCCAACTATCACAACGAACATCCTGACCACTCGAACGCCCGACCAAATCCATTCTCCAACGCAGATTTGGGGGACTATGGTACCGATGGCCAAGACAGTCTACAGGTCCGTGTGCCCAAGAAGCAGAACACATGTTAAGTCCCCATTCAAGAATGAACTTGACCGGGAACTTGGGGGACTTGTTGACGGTAGCAACAACTAGGCTACCAGGGCCCACTGACCTGTTCTAGGGCCGGAGAAGCAGGCCCAAGTGGGCGGCCTCCAAGATCGAGCAGTCGGCGGTCTGGTAGAGGCCCAGGAAGAAGGGTCCATGCTGCACCTTAAATATACAGAAGGAGGCACCAATCCCACATCGAGAGATGATCTCAGCCCATGCAACCTACAACCCTTATAATAGCGCAACCACCTTCATTAAATGGTAATCAATATTCGACCAGCTTACACTTATTGCTTATATCTCAATTCCTACTATATTAACTTAAGCATCGGAGTGAAATCAACCAGTCCCAACCGGTTCTTCCTAGTTAGCAGGAGTTTCACAGGAGAGGAAAGCATCCAGTCCACCGGGTATCTGTGAGTCTCCGGGATTTGATAGGAGCACAATGTGAGACGATATTAATGTGTTATTATCCCCTATTTGTACTTTGTTAGGTCTATTTAGAGTAAGATAGAGTTGTATTATAGTTTTGTGTTGTTTTAGAAGAGTTTGGGAAAAATGTGCTTAATAATCCGAAAAATGCCCAAGTATAGAAATCTAGAAAATAATGTAAAACATGTCTTTTTCGTGATTCTGAGACTCGTGCTAAACGGACCTATCCTTTTCCAACTTTGATGAAATTTGGTATGTATATAGTTGGCAAGCTAAAGTATATTGTTTCAAAATTTCAGATCAATCGGAGTTCGGAATGTCACCCAAAAGATGGCTGCAACTTGGCAGTTTAAACAAAGATCACCAGGGACTTCCAGGATTTTTCTGAAACTGTGTTCTGACTTACGGAATTTCTGTGTAACGCATCACTTGGAACCAGAAACTATGCTATACACCGTTGGAAAGCTCTATGAGTCTAGTTTCTCTGGGACTTGGAATCGCATCAATCGGAGCAATGAGGAGGGAGTTATGTAGGATTTACTGAAGCAAGGTCATTCTGCCGGGAAAAATGAAGTTTCCCGGTTGCATCAGGATAACTCTCCATTGGATTTTTGGGAGCATAGATCGGATATATTGGACCTAAAGACTTGTTGGACATGTCCATACTATGTCATTAATGCCAATTGAAGTCCAAGTTCAGAATTGAAGTCCAAGAATGCATAGCTTTGCCGGCAAGGAAACATAAACCAACTAGGAAAAGGAATTTTCAAACAAAATAGGGGTCACATCTCAAGCCAAAAACATAAAGCCAAAACTCTACCAAAATTCCCCAAAAATCCTACATAAAAACCCTAGCCGAAACACATCATCCACCACCATCTCACCAAGTTTTTGCCGAAACTTATACCTACTGCCCGTACAGCCTCCAAGTCATCTTCTGCCGGATCAACACGAGTAGAAGTTATCAAAGGTGTCTGCAAAAGTGTGATCCACTCCCCTCTTTCGGTTTTGTAATTTTTATGTAGTTATGCTTAGTTTTGTCTATGAAACTCTCATGTATTTTTGGTTTTGGTTTGTATGTCTATGTATGAACCGATTTGGAATTTGGTTTTATAATTTGTATGTTAAAGACTTGTTTGAATCGATGCTTAGATTTAAGTTTAGGTTTCGGCAAACAATGAATTTTGCATGCTAATTTGTAATATGAAACTTGTAAGATTCGTACACTTAGATAATTAGGACAGCGGTATAGAAGCATGTTGAAGATTTAAATCGGTTAGTAATCTAAGGGCGTGACTTAAAAACCGAAACATTAGTTTTGATTGACAAGCATGTGAATCTAGATGTTAGGTTTCATCTAACCCGAGTAGAATGAATGAAGATTAAACGTATGTTGCTTTGATTCAATTGTGCTCACTTAGGGTATTACTGATGCGAGCCGCGAGGCTCGCACACAATAATAACCCTACAAAAGATCGTTAGTAGTATAAGCAAGTAGGGATCGTTCTAGCCGGGGATTAAGGGTACCTGAAACATGAGAATGTTAACACAAATATTCGCAAACACATATATACACAATTGTCACACTTATATACATATATACACATCGAAATCATCATATGGGGGAGGTCATGGCGTCGGCAGCAAGGGCTGCCCCTAAAACTAGCATACAAAAATTAAAGACAAGGAAATAAAATTCTACTCTATTATGTACAAGGTTGGTCGACATCGTTCACACAAAACACACGTCACTAACTATCATAAATCAAAACAAGTAACAAGTAGGAAATCAAGAAACATGCTCTGAAATATTCTAAACTCGACTTAGTTCCAACCCAACTCGGTCCTTCGCGGTTGCTCTCCGTTGATTTTAGACTTCACATAGGTATTTAGAATTAGCTTCGCGCATAACCCTAATCTTTAGCTAACCGATTATAAACACTTCGCGTAGAAAATAACCAATTAACCAATGAAGCACATAAGTCCTTTTTTAGTTGGAGACATGTTAGCAAGTAAGGTGTCACTCTTCTCTTTTCGACATGCAAACTCTTTAAACTACTCGATCCCTAAGAAACAACACAAATCAAGACAACTTCGCGCTAATCTTAATCTATGTAAATTTCGGCAAATTAGATTGATACCCTAAATGTCATGACTCAATTAGACCACCAATCTTTAAGGCACACGAATTTAAAGAGTTAACCAAAAACAAGTTTCAAAATCAAGTCATTGCATGCATCCTAAGTTCAAACCGATTACTTATTTACAATTTATGTTCACATGCTATCATTCATAAAACCATGAAATCAAAACTTTAGAGTTGATCACACACAAAGAATCAAAATCATGCTTTGAATTAAACATGCAAAACCAAATAAACAAATTGTTCATACATAGACATAAGAACAAATACCAAAAGAACATATGTTTTACATAGACATAAAAGCATAAAACCATAAAATTACAAGCCAAAGGGAGTAGATCACACATTTAGACACCTTGGGAGGCAGCAGCTCGTGTGGATCTTGATGGAGAATGGCGTGGAGGCTGCACGGGCAGTAGTATAGGCTCGGCAGTAAGTTTCTGGATGGTGGTGAGGGATGTGTTTCGGCAAGAATTTTATGTAGGACTTAAGGTAGAAAATTTAGTGGAGCTTTGGACTAGAGTTTTGGCTACAAGATGTGACAACCTTTTTCTGTGGAGAATGCCCTCTATATATATAGGAGAGGCCGGCAAACCCTAGAGCAGTTCCTAGGTACAATTAGGTAAAACAAAACCTAATAGAATAGGGTTTTGAAACCTTCCTAAATTAATTCTTCTAGGACTTTGTTTTCTGATTTTTCTTCAAGGCTTGGGCTGCATATCTTCATGGACTTCTTGTATAATCTTTGGACTTCATTTGATAGGTCTTGATCCATGGTATAATGCTCTCAGCCGGCCTATCAAACAAAACTGGCACAAATCTGCCTTTTCCGGCAGTTTTTCCTAGCTTGACTAGGAAAACTTCTTCTTCGTATTTTTCTTCAATGCCATGGCTTGGTGTCATCCTCCTTCCTTCCTTAAACTTGGACCATCTTCACATATGAATTTGTACACCATATGGTCCATCGAAAACAGAAATTGTGAATTCGTAGCATCCTGGAATCGGCAGAAAAGACCTTGCTGTAGTAACTCCGGCATATCTCCCTCCTCGGACCTCCGATTGATGCGATTCTAAATCTCAGATAAGCTAGACACACATAGCTACTTCCATATAAAACAGTTCGATCAAATTCCTTGTGAGTCGTCGGGAATGATTTTTCGAAGTTGGGACACAGTCCCAGGAAAATCCTGGAAGTCCCTGAATTGGTTTACTCGAACTGCTGTTTTGCAGCCATCTTTTGGGAAATTTCCCGAACTCCGATTGATCTGACATTTTAACACAACATTCCTCAGTATATGAATAATATGCACACCAAATTTCATTAAATTCGGACAAGGATAGATCACATTTTTACTCATCTCAGAATCACAAAAAAGACAACTTGCATTATTTTCCAGATTTCTCAAACTTAGTCATTTTTTCGGATTCTAAAGCACATTTGATAAAAACTCTACCAAATTGACACTAAACTAAATTATGACTCTATCTTAGATAAATAAGGGTTAAACAAAGCATAAACGAGGGCATAAGCATATTAATATCGTCGCACATTGTGCTCCTATCAATTACCTTAGCTAAAACTTGCATGTTAAATGAGATGATTGACAACCTTGCTTGTTTACTTGTCTTCGATTATAGACTTTTGTGCTTCAATGTTACGAGTTGTATAACGGTAGCATAACTTTTAGGATCACTATGCGGATCGCTAGGTCTTAAAACATTAGAAAAGTCTCTCAACTAGGTAAGATCGGGTTCCGTTCTAGTTGTAGGTCGGAACTTGTTTAAATCCAATGCATGCTAATTACTTGTTCCTTACCTTCTTTTTATGTGAGTCTTATTTGTAAAAGAGTTAAGTGCCGAATGTTTTGTGTGAAAATGTCGACCAAACTTGTACATAGTAGTTTAGAGTTTAAATTCCTGCAATTTAATTTCGTGCCATAGTTTTTAGGGCAGCCCTATGGCTGCCGAACCATTCTCTCCCCCAAAGTGACGATTTCATGTGTATATTTGTGGATATTTGTCTAACATTCTCATGTTTCAGGTATCTTTAATCCCTGGCTTAGAACGATCCCTACTTGCTCATACTACTAACGATATTTTGTAGGGTTATTATTTGTGTGAGCCTCACGGCTCACATCAGGATTCAGACAGAAACAGGGCCAGATTTATGTTCTTTTTTGTTTAAAAATTATTGGAAGAGAGTTATTTGTGAATTTGGTCGGGTACTACTGTGTAATTTACTAATTTTTCAATGGGGTGTGCTGACTTTTTTTTTTAATTAACATATAGGCTACGTACGTCTAGAAATGTGGGTTGCGCTAATTTTTAAAATTCAATTTTTAACACTAAAAAATAGCTACAAAGTCAAGTTTTTTTCATAAGGAAAATACTTGCGTCCATACTAGATGGTTGCATCCATACTCTCCTTCCTCGCCCAAACCCAAGCTGCCACGTGTAATTTTAATTTTTAACTTATTTTACATGATTATCATTTGTTTTTTTTATAGAAAAATCTAAGATAACGTTGTATCAAAGTCGAGTGGATCAGCTACTACAACCCAAAATGACAATTAGTTTCATCAGGAGAACTGGTTTAATATCATAAAAATGAGCACGAGAAGTTTAAGGCCTAGGACATCAAATACACCACTATCATGGTTTCTTAAAGAAAATAGTGCAAAACAAATTACTCCATCTTAGGCACCATCTGACTGGCTAAAGGGATTTGCGCTCTCATCGATTTGTACCATTTGTTGGCGACACAAGCATCACAACAGTTCCCCTACAAACAATTAGGCCAAGGCGCCTGGTTTGGTCAGTAGTCTCCAATGGATCATCAATTAAGAATCTCTTATGAACTCAATTGCTTAATCTAGAACAAGGTTTAACCACTGATGATCATATCCTTGGTATCTCAGTGATGATACTATGTGTCGTCGTTGAGGAGTGGGAGCTTGTAACGTTTTAAATGATTATCAAACCAAAACAGTGTGGAATGAATCGAATATAAAGTTGGGTTCTAGATAGATAAAGTAATCAGAGTAATTAGGGTTTATAGAGTAGAGGAGGAAGGAGGAGGACTGTATGCAGAGATAAAGGAGCGCATTGGTCTTGGAGAGACGTTATTTGAAACCCTAATTATCAAAAATATATAAATAGAAAATATTCATGCAGCAGCTTGTGATTGAGTGAAGAAGAAGAGTATGGATGCAACTGTCGATACCAATATGGACAGAAGTATTATTCTTTTCGTAATTTAGAGTGTGTTGTACCCCACCGTAGGACGTGTGTAGGTACGCATTTGCTTAATGGAGAAATTGAAGGGTGTTGTCTGAGTCCTTTGGAGTTATTAGTTTGTTGAATAAGAGTCTTAATGTAAAATAGTTACAAAGTCAAGTTTTTCATAATTTACAATACATTTGTCGCAAAAAAAAAAGGAAAACTAATGTTGGGTTTATTGGATCAATAATATTGGGCTTTAGTGTGGGTCTGCAAAAGTAGGCCTTAACACACACACACATATATTCATAAAAATGGAAGAAAAAAAAAAGGGTTAACATTTGTTTAGTCCTTGTAGTTCTGATCGGTCGTCTATTCAGTCCCTAAAGTTTCAGTTTCATCTATATAGTCCTTTAAGTTCCAACTTTTAATCTGAAAGGTCCATTCCGTCAAATCCTCCGTTAAAGACTCTTCAAAAAATTGTAAAATGACCAAAATACTCCTAGAATAATATTCCATTTGATTTTCTTTAATTATTTAAAATAAATTTATCATTTTTAATTTAAGTTAAATTAATCCGGTGTAGACATAAAGAAATAAATGGAAAGGGATTTTGGTAAGTAAAGACATTCACTTCTCCTTAAAATAAAATGAAAACAATGAAGAAATAAATTATTGAAGGAAATCTAAAGGGAAAACTAATACAAGGGTATTTTAGTAATTTTGATATTTTTTGGGAGGGTCTTTAACTACCACCTTATCATATTAACGGATGAATTGACGGAATTGACTTTTCAAATTAAAAGTTATAACTTAAAGGGAAAAAGACCATTTGAACAAAATGGGTTTAAAAATTGCTCATTTTAATGTTTATATCTCATTCCAATGAATCTTATTAAAAATACATAAATACCCTATACTAAACCCTAATATATTCTTTCTCCTTTTCCTCTCTCTCTCTCTCTCTAGCCGACGATGGAGAACAAAGTAGGCCGACTTAGATCACCATGGGATTTGCAAAAACACCAGAAAGCTGAACAATGAGGGCTTAAAACAACCACCGGTGCTTGGGAAAATTCCACCAATCCATTCAAGCCTCAAAAGCAATCTGCTTGTGCCGGCGGAGATCACTCAGATACTTTGTTGAGTTATATTCTTGTGCGTCCATCAGTTCTTCCGAGTATGTTCTCAGAAGGGACCTCCCTTTTGTTTCTTTTGCACGCTGGGAGACATACTCGTCACCTCTTAACAATACCACCACCTGCACTCAATGAAAGAATGTAAATAAATTAGCTATTTGATACCCATGCATTGCTTTAAGCGTGTGTTTTTTTTTTGATACCCATGCATTGCTTCGGTCTACTTTGTTCTCCATGGCACTTCATCCTCCAACATTAGGGTTTTGATCGAATTGGGAATCGATTACTGGGAGTCAGTTATCGATTACTGGGGGTCAGTAATACTATTGACGGCGGGTCCTCCTCCTCCTCCAACATTAGGGTTTTGATCGAATTGGGAATCGATTACTGGGGGTTGGGAATCGATTACTAGGGGTCAGTAATCGATTACTGGGGGTCAGTAATCGATTATTGGGGGTCAGTAACGGGGTCAGTAACATGGTTACTGAAAAATATGGAATCTGTAACCTGATTACTGGGGTCAGTAATCGATTACTGGGGGTCAGTAATCGATTACTGGGGGTAAGTAACTTGATTACTATGGATCAGTAACTCCAGTAACCTGATTACTGGGGGTCAATAATCGATTATTGGGGGTCAGTAACATGATTACTGGAAAATATGAAATCGATCTGTAACATGATTACTGGGGGTCAGTAATCGATTACTGGAAATCTGTAATCTGTAAATTATTTACTGAGGGTCAGTAACCATCGTCCAATAACCTGTTTATAAAAAAATAAAAATAAAATAAAAAAAATAAAAAAAAGTTAAAAATCTGGCGAAAAAAAAAATCCGGGCAAAAAAAAATTTTGGTGACCGGAATCCGGCGACTCCGGCGACCGGCCATGGGAGGCCGGAGGGAGTTGAGTGATATTTCGGCAAAGTTCGTTTTTTTATCTTCCACTTTCTCAGCAAATTATAATTCAAAAATATGTTAGATAAAACAAAAGGACAAAAAAGGAAGAAAAAAAATTAAATTTGTACTAGAATTGAAAAAGATTTGTTCAAATGGGCAATAGAGTTGTTACCTTATGTTGAATAAGGGAGAAAAATAAGATGGTTATTGAAATGGGTAATGAGGGGGCCTTTTTTATACTAAATGGGCATTTTCCCTAACTTAAAAGACTATATAGATGAAACTGAAACTTCAGAAACTGAATAGATGACCGACCATAAGTACAAGGACTAAACGAACGTTTACCCAAAAAAAAATCATAATTCCCAGAGGTCTGAGGGTCACAGAAACCATCGAAAATGGTGTTCATCACCTCTCCCAACCACCAGACCATAACCCTAAGGCCTCGTTTGGTTTCCATAAAGGAAAGTAGTTCCTCCTCCTTTCCCACTGAAAGAGAACTTGCGGGGGAAGTGAACTTTCTTTACTGTTTTGGTAACATAAGGAAAGTTAGCAGGAAAGTTGTAAAAAGAGATGTAATTAATTTAATAAAAAAATAGTTGTAAGTAATAAATGCAAGGAATTGAGGAGGGAAATTGGTTCCTTACGTTTATGGAATGAACTACTTTCCCCCTCATTTTCTCTTAGGGTGTGTTTGGATGAAGGAAAATCTAATGGAATTTAAAAGAAAATGAGGAATTCATAATTTCTATACATAAATTACCTCGTTTGGTATTCGAAACTAAGGAATTATGAATTTCTCAATGGAATTAAATGAAGGAATTGATGGTCTAAATTTCTTACTTCAATTCCTCTCAAAATAGGTGTCAATACCAATTTCTTGCAAAAGTCTCTTCTTATCTCTTTATTTATTTCCAAAACAGTATTTCTTATTTTCAAATATTTTATTTTGTTTAAAAAATTCTTTATCTATTACACATTTCAATTTCTTGATAGATACAACCAAACAATATAATTTGGAATTAATGAAAATATAATTAATGAAGTTCTCAATTCCATCATTTCAGAATCTCTCAAGAATTTAAATGGGCTGATTGGGCAACCAAGCTAGCTCAGACAAATAATCCATTAGATTTTGTTATTCCCATATATGCACAATTCTGTGGAGATATAGCGGGACATAGTGAACAGTCTAAAGAAAGTGCTAGAGCAAATATTCAAAAACTGAGCATTTGCAATATGAGATACTTTGAAGAATATACTAATGAGTTTCATAATTATTTATGCACGATCGGAGATTTAGAAAATGGTGATCTGGTCAGAACATACTACAGAAAACTACCAGAACCCTGGAATAATGCTATAACACAATCCCTTGAAGAAAACCTCCTCCAGTATTTTACTGTTGGAGGAATAGCAGAAAGAGTGAGAGATCTCTTAAGAAAGCAATGTACTGAAAACCAAAAATCGAGAATTGCCAAAAAACAACTCAGATGAGTTGAGAACATGTGTCCAAAAATATTGGATACTCCAACGCAGTGGGGATGTCATATCCACACTGATCGGAAAAACAAAAGTAAGTTCAGAAACAAGAAATACAACCGTAATTTTACTTCTGAAAAGAAGTATAAGTTTAGAAAAAGTTTTGAACGAAACAAAGAAAAAATATCTTCTAGAAAGAGATTCTTTAGGAAAAAAACAACCATCAAAGCAAAACTCTTCAAGAGATACAAAGCTCTGCAGATGTTGGCTTTGTAAAGCTGAAGAACATTATGCGAATGAATGTCCTAAAAGAGAAAAAAGATCTTCTAAAGCTCTCATAGCAGAATATGATTAAGCTATAGAATATGCAAACCTAAAAGGTTTCGAAGTAGCCTATTATAATGAAGAGAATGAGTCAATATATTCTCTTGAGTATTCATCAGAAAGCGATACAAAAAGCACTTCAGGAGATTCAGGAGATTCTGAAGAAGAAAATAGTTATCGCCCTATATTCATGTTAATCCAAAATTGGAAACAAGAAAACATTAATAGCATCAATGAGTTAGAATTTCTACCAAATCCAGGAACCTTCACCTGTGATTAGTGTAACTGCTACGATAGTAACACAATACCTATGTATTGTGAAGAAATAGGAGAAACGTATCTTAAAGAGTGTTTCATAGCAGAATTAAGAAGAAAAACAAATGAAAACAATGCACATACCTTGGTCGATGAAGAATATGATATATTCCATGATCAAAACCAAAAGCAAGAAAAGGACCTCAAGAAAAAGCAAGATCTCGAGGAAGACCCCAAGAAAATGAAGTTAGTAACTTCATTAAGCCAGAAAGCAGTAGAAACATCAGAAAGAGATTCTCCTCGGGAGAATGAAAGGAAAATCAATCCTTTCATAAAAATTTATGAAAATACAATCCAACCAGTAAAACAGGTTTAGACGAGTATATACAACAATTATATCACCGTTGGCCTGAAATTTCCCAAGTATAAAAAGTATCATCTACATGTATTTGTAGATAATGGTTTAGGATACAGTCTAGCCAAAAAATATGCTATTCCTGAAGAATATTGGGAAAAGTCTGACAAATCTGTTACTGAATTGGAATGGGAGATAATGAATTCCTAATGGATCATGTTGCTAGGAATGTCAGAGTTTCCATAGGACGAGGAACTTTTACTTTCCAAAGAATCTGACAAAGTGAAGCTCAAGGAGCTGATATGCTAATAGAAAATGACTTCCTACTTCAGCAAAAGATAGTGCAAACCCTCGAAATGATTGAGTTTGAAAAGAACAATAAGTTCTACTGCGAATCTCGACTACTTGATGCCGTCAGCATTGCAAGTAAAGGATTTACAGAACAATATCAGAAGTCGCCAGCAAAGCGTGGTGATAATAAACCACCTTTTAAACCAGTTTTTCAACCAGTGTTGGCATTTCAGGAATACCAAGAAATCATACCAAATGAAGCAAAAAGGTTCAGAAGACTTAGAATCAGAGGTAGAACCTCAAGATTCAGAAAGCTCTGATGGTGAAGAAGAATTCATCAAAGAGCACAATCTAAAAGTATACGTTAACAAGATAGAACAAAAGAAAGTTCCAGATCTTGTTGAAATAGAAAACTTACTGAAACCCATAATCAGTGAGGATCCCCATCTATACTGGGAAAGAGACCCAGTATATTGTCAGCTAATAATGCACGATGTCAATGCAATATGTCATGTCAAAGCCATTCCTCATTATAGAGATGAGGATAGAAAGGAAATGGAAAGTCAAATTCAAGAATTGCTTGAAAAGAGACTAATTAGACCCTCAAATAGCCCTCATCATGCTCCAGCATTCTTGGTTAGAAACCATGCAGAGCAATTGAGAGGAAAGGTAAAAATGGTAATAGATTACAGAGATGTCAATGAGAAAACAGTCAAACATGGCTATCAAATTGCACAAGTAAGAGTCCTTATCAATATATTGAAAGGAGCCAAGATCTTCTCAAAGTTTGATGCAAAATCAGGCTTCTGGCAAGTTAGGATGCACCCTGATTCCATTGCCTTGACAGCCTTTGGAACTCCTCAAGGACACTACGAATGGCTATTAATGTCATTTGGACTTAAACAAGCACTATCTATCTTTCAGCGAAAGATGGATAACATTTTAAGCCATATTCAGATTTTTGCATAGTTTACATTGATGACATTCTTGTTTTCTCTAAAACTATGAACGAGCATTTGAGACATCTTGAGCAAATTTGCAAGCTTATGGTCCAAAAAGGAATCATCCTTAGACAAAAGAAAATTCATCTCATAAAATGAGAAATAGATTTTCTTGGCATACATGTTAAAGATGGAGAAATTCGTCTTCAAGAACATATTGTGAAGAAAATTAGCCAGTTCCCTGATAATATCCCAGATGCAAAATCTCTTCAGAGATTTTTGGGAGTTGTTAACTTTGCGAGAGATTTTATTCCTCAAGTGAGTGGCATCACTGCTCTCCTCTCTCCAAAGACAAGCTCAAAAAGGAAATGGTCATTTACAACGGATGATAGCAACACCGTTAAGAAAATCAAAGAACTCACAAAGAACCTCCCTCCTTTGCAGTTACCTGAAGAAGGTGACTTAATTGTTTTGCAGACTGATGCAAATGATTATTACTGGGCAGAAGTAGTTTTGACAATCATGCCAGATACGAATCAAGAAAAGATTTGTAAATTCTTGTCAGGAAAGTTCAATCCTGCAGAATTGAATTACTCCACGGGAGATAAAGAAGTACTTGCCCTGATAAAATCTATTAAGGGTGCAGAAACTTTTTTAGGAAATAAGTTTCTTGTTAGAACTGATAACAAAAGAGTAAAAAACTTCAAAAATTATAAGTTAACATATGCAGCTGATAGAGGAAGAGTTCTTAGATGGCAAATATTTTTATCTCAGTATGAATATGATGTTGAAATGATTGCACGAGACAAGAATTATTTGTCTGACGCTCTAACAAGAGAAATGGCAATGTTTGAAAGAGATGAACGTCGAAATCTAAGAAGCAGAAGACCAGACCCGAAACTTGAAGAAAGGAGAAAGCCAGACTTTGGGCTAAGAGAAAAATCAGTGCCTGAAGACAGAGAATCAAGAACAAAAGAGAAAGCTATGTGGGAGAGATATAAGAGCGGAGATAAAACTGTAGGCCCTCTACATGATGGACCTGGATATCAGTACCTAGTGTCATATTCCCCTGCAGAATCAAGCAAAGCCTCAGTAAGGATTCAACCAGACTCAGCAGGTTGGAGAGATTATCAAAACAACAAAACTCCTTTACAGGATGAAATACAATCTGCAAATTCAGAAGAGAGACAACTCTTAAATGAGTTCTTACAGCACCCTAGAACTACGGTTACGAATGACCGATTCCAAAGAAAATCAGCAAGACCACCCCAAACAGCAGAAGGAAGAGCCAAACCAACACATGACAGGCTAGCAGTCCTCAAAAGCAAACAACCAATTGTAACCGGAATAAAGAAAATCTGTAATCATCCGATGAGGATTTATGAAAGGCTAGTATTTAGAATAAGCAGAGTTTTACAGTTCAACCAAAAGGTCATTATGGATAACATCCTAACGGCTTCGTGTGAAAAGAACGAAGCACTTGTACTTCAAGCCCTTGAAGCTTTAACTGAAGAATTCTGCAGTTACGATTTGGAAGAAAAGAAAAATGTCCCTGAGAAAAATCTTGAGATACTGTATCTTGAGAATCCAGAAAGTGCAAAGGTTCCTATAGTAGCCTTATCAGAATTTGAATGGTTCAGTTTTCATAATCTCTTAGGAGAATTTAAGAACAGGAAAGAGCTCCAACCTACTCTATCAGTTGTAGCAGGTCCTTACTACGGGAGATATCTGGTTGATGTTGAAGCAGAACATTCGCAGAAGCACAAGGTTTGGATAATAGAAAATGGTTTTGTCCATAACCTTTGGACAAAAACTAATAAAGACTTAGAATGTCTTCCAGAAATAATCTATGAAGTAGTCAAGAATGTTAGACTAGAGGGATGAATTCTGATATTAAAGTTCATTTCAACTTCTCCAGAATGGACAACCGAAGAAGGACGAGTGAGCTACATATCTCCTTATCATTATGTCAGAATAATTTAAGGTCGTACAAATAGAAATAATTCAGCATCAAGAAATGGCAAGCCAAGCCAGAGTATCCCTGGGATGAAAGCAATGGCGATAATCAATATACAGAAATTAGTCCAGAAAGATCGTTCTGCCACTCTTCTAGCAAGTGGAGAAAAAATAATGGTTACTAGCAATAACCATCCATCTCCAGAAAACTGTGATTTTTACAGGGCCTTAGTAAGGCGTGAAGTAGATGGGACATTAGCCGCCACCACTTGGATAGAGAAATTGGAAGGAGAGCATAAGCACCAAAATCCTTATGACTCAGATATAGAATCTGAAGATGATGGTGTGGTACCAGATGGTGGATATTCAGATTTGTGTGCCTCTTTCTGTGATGAGGAATAGCACAACATTATCAACCAAATGGAATGCTAAGTGGTTGCCGACGCATTGCGACAAGCAACTTTATGTAAGATAAGAAATAAGTGGTTGCCGACGCATAGCAACAAATAACTTTTAGAAAAGTTAAGAAATAAATGGTCGCCGACAAAAGCGGACAAAATTCAAAAGGAGAAAAAGATAAAATCTTATCAGCAATAAGATTCCTCTGGTCTCCTTTTTCTTAAGGCGTTTCAATTTTAGTTTGGGATCCGGCTTCTATAAAAGGGAAGGACACTCTCATTTGAAGGCATTCGAGTAGAAGCAAGCAGAGCACACATAGTTTCAGAGAGTCTTGAAAGAGTGTTTTCCTTAGAGTTGTGAGTATTTGTAAAATAGGAGTGTCTAAGTGAGTATAGTACTGTCTGGAGGAACTATATCTAGCTAAGTCATCCGGTGTGGTTTCACCTATTTCCAAGTAAGTTTGTGTTTTAAATTCAAGCATGAGTAGCTAAACAGCTTTTAGCTGTTTACCCAAGAGTGAGGCTTTGAGTTATGTATATGTATGTATGTTTGAATAAATAAATTTTAGTTGATGTTCCTCATATCCGTCAAAATTTTAGTTTGTTTGTTTTAAACTTTCTCAAACCCCAGGTGGCGGATTACCGCCTAGGAGTGGTCTTTGAGATTGCTTGTTTTGTTAAATCATCTCAAACCCCAGGTGGAGGACTACCTCCTAAGAGTGGTATTTGAGATTATTTTTCTGCTGATTTTTCTGCTTCACTAGAACTTAAGAAACTCTCCATATCAAGACAGCAGTGATACCGCCAGAATAGTAACCGTTTAGACAGGAGGTCGTTAAGTGAAAAGATTGACATGTTGAAAGCTAGATTTTAGGATTGGCAGGTAATTAAGTTTTAGAGAAGTAATAAAAAAAAAATTGAAAAAGTCAGTTTTACCCCTAATAGTTGACAAAGGTATGACATTGATAAGGAAATAAGAGTCTGGGTATCACATTGATACAATTGAGAGTTCAGGTACCATATTGTCTAGTATACTAAAATTTAGGGACTGTTGAGATCATTTTCTGTTGTTTTTACAACTTTATTATTATCCGATCAAAACACACTTGGAATGACCTACTAGCCTCTCCCTTCATTTTGAGACCGCTTCGTGTTTACTCTTCACAATCAGAAATGTAGGTCTTAGAAGTGACTCTTTAAATTTTAAAAGATAAAATTATAACAACTTAAATATCTCTTTTGCAGATTCATCCCACAGTGAACTTAAAAATTATTTCCGAAAAAGAAATTAGGCGACGACGCCGTTTGATTAACCTGTCCTTCCTTTTTCTTATTAGTCGCTCGACGCAGTGAAACAAAGAGAGAGAGAGAGAGAGGAAGAGATGAGCGGAGTTTCAACAGCAGCGTACCTAGCTCGGCGGGCAGCTCAGAAGGAGCGGGTTCGGATCCTCTACCGCAGGGCCCTCAAGGACACTCTCAACTGGGCCGTCCACCGCCACCTCTTCTACCCAGATGTGCGCCTCCCCCTTTATTTCTTTTCACCTCCCAATTTCTCACATTTGATTCTCATCCATTTTTACGATTGGTTTCATTTTCAGGCTGATGCTCTGCGTGAGAGGTTCGAGACCAACAAGCACGTGGTTCGAATTCGATTTCCCTCTTCTTCGATTCGATTTCTATTTTATTGGGTTTTGAAATTGATTGGTTGCTTATTTGTTTGATTTTATGGTTTACAGGAAGATCTTGACACAATTGACAGACTGATAGTGAATGCTGAAGCTACCTACAATAAGTGGCGCCACCCTGACCCTTATGTTGGTAAGACCTTTGGTTTTTCGACACCGAATTGACAAGTGCACCGCATTTGGTCAATTTGAGTCTGTTACTTGTTCATATGCTCTATGCCCTAAATGCCGTTTAGTTCTCTTATGGATATTAGTATAGGGAGACATTTTTGGGATGACATGAAATGTCGAACCTCAATAGTGTGTCTGTGCTTCGAGCTGCCTTTTCCTTGAGAAATGATTTGTGGGTGATCAATGTCAGGGTAGATGGTTAAACAAATTACCTTATTTTCGTCTCCGTCTTGATTAAGTTGGTTTGGAGTTAATGTGATTGGGGCCGGCTGTTAAGCTCCATCTAGTTGTATATAGATGGGAAGTTGTCATCGGAGTCACTTGTTAGGGTACCCCTCATTAGCTTTTCTCCTTAGTAAGATATCCAAATGTGTTGAAAGACTTGTTTCTGTAATTTGTGTTGGGATCTATTTTGAATGAAATGTATATGAACTTGATAAATCTCCATGATTCCAATTATGTTTTGTCTATCTGTTTGATGTTTTTAACTTCTTCTGTTGTCTCTTTTGTCTGTGAAGTTCCCTGGGCTCCTGGTGGTTCAAAATTTCATCGTAATCCGACTCCACCTTCTGGGGTAAGATGTTATATTTATATCAACTTAGTATATGGTACCTCATGCCCACTTCTTATTTACGGACATCGATAGATGCATCTTTTTTATGATTACTCTGATTAAGAGGAGCTATTTTCTTGTTTATACTTTATACCATTTCCCTTTCTTTTACCGGAAAAACACAATATTTTGGGTCAGTTGCGCTGTGATTAATGATAATTTTCTGGAGTTATTTACACTTTTTCACCCTTATTTTGATTTGCGTCTATCATTACTTTCATAATTTTATTATCGCATTTCCCATAAAAGAACCTTACTAATGCAAGTAGAAAGTTTTTTGCTTCCTATGTTTTGTGTTTTGCATGTCACTTACACCAGTTACATATTCAGCTAGCATTTGACAAATTAAGCATTTCTATACTTTACTGTTTATGACTTAATTGTGATTTTGTTGATGCAGATTGAGATAGTATATGACTATGGCCGAGAAGATCATTGATGATGCCGATATTTCCTTCGAATAAATAAAGGTAGCAACTTCATTATCTGCTTGTAGTACTGTTGTCTGTTTTGGTACTAAAAGTGTAAATCATCAGTCTATTAGGTTTGGAATTGCATCACTTTTTCAAGAACCTTACCTCCTATTTTCCTAATTTGACACATGAACACCTGTTTCTTAACCGAATAGTCATGATGGCCTGGGTGTAAGAGCTTTTATCCTGTTCACTTTAACTTTTAGTTTGTCTCTAGTAAAAAAAATGAAAATTAGAGGCACTAAATGAATGAATAGAATTCCATAACAACAGAAAGTATGTAGCAAAGCTTGCATCGAAATGTTCAGATGACACTTGTAGAGAAGATTATAAATTTTATAATTAAAGAGACATAGGCAGATGCATTGTATCATCCAGCGCATCAGTACATTACCTATGTTATTAGGATTAGTAAACGTAGAAGATAATAAGTCTCACTACCAGTAGGATATTCAATGGAGGAATACTTATTCCTCTCTTAAGGGCATCAATGTGGGTTGCACTAACCCTAATAGATGAAAGACTACCTGTCAGCCTACTTTGCTACAGAGAAGGGAAGACATGCCTACAACCAACAGGATTTAGTTCCTTAATTGATGGAAGGCTATTGTTGGCTTACATATTGAGGTGGTGGTTATTTTTTGTCACTGGCCAGGCAACAATGGAACAAGAGTGTTCCATTCCAATGAGTGAGAGGATGCCATTTGAAGGTGAGAGTGTGATAATACTACTCCGAGGAGAGAGGTGAATTGTAGATCACCACTCTAGAGACTAGAGAGAGTAAGGAGAGGCGGAGAAAATTTTTGTGTTCCGTTCCAGAAACAGAGAGAGGTCCTCTCTCTCTTGTTGTTTGTAGTCTTATGTTAGAGGCATGGTAAGATTGTTGTACTCGTTATTGATTTAATAGAAGAGGTTATTGCTGCGTTGTGACAGTAGGCACATTGCTAAACCATTATATCTTCTGGTGTTCTTTATCTTTCTGTTTGCTCTCTTGGTTTTCCTGACATTGGTTTTTGAGTTCCCATTCTATTTCTATAATATATATTTTTTTATATATATATATTTTTTATGGAAAGAACAGCTTTTTATTAATACAAAAAGAAATATACAAGAAGGCGGAGCAAAGAACAGAGGCGTAGCAGCCCAACTGTTAATGCTAACTCAAAGCTGCTTTTGGGGGGGGGGGCTTAAACTACAACTGCTTGCCAATTAAGAATGATAGAAGAAAGATTATAGTCCCTAAAATCCTTAAAAGTAGATGCCCAGAACTTAACTACTCTCTCCCACAGGTTTTCCTTCTCCACCCCGCCACAAGATTCAAACAATGCTTAGAAGTAGAGGTCCCATTCTATATGATGACTACAAGACGCATACAAACAATAAGTGGGAAGGCACATATATAAATACCCTTTCGATGGAACTGGTAATATATAGCCGTAAACATTCCTTTCTGGTCTCTCTTCTAATGTAGTGTACTTCATGTACTTTCAAGCATTTTGCTGTAACCACCATTGTAAGAGCTTCTTTGTCTATTACCACGAATGTCTAATTTGACTTTCATAGTCAACAACCAGTCAGGTTATCTTACAAGTGGGATGTGACTGAACAGTAGACCTTTAGAGGGAGAGTCCAATATATATCAGTTGGTGGGGTGATATTTTGGACTCTTAAGGGCTCATCTTTTTTGTGGATGGAAGAGGGAGAGGAATCTGTGAGACAAAGGTTAAATATACATTGCCCTGGATGAAAAACAGAAAGAAATGCTCAGTTTTGATAAAGGATTGATAGTGTAATAGCTGGGTTTCTAGTCAACATGAATTTGGTTTATTTTATTGTGTCAGTTGATGGGGGTGTGCTGTGATGGGTTTTAGACTCAAGTTTTAATCTGTTCTGGGGATGGAAGAGGGACAGGAATATGTGCCCTGGTTGAAAAGAAGAAAAATAGATGATCACTTTTGATAAAGGCTTGATAGTGTAATAATAATAGCTGGATTTCTATCAACTTGAGTTTGGCTCATATTATTGTGTGTGCTTATGGAGAAGAGGTTGTGAGAAATCCAATTACTCTTCCCAACCATTCATGTTTCTTCTGTTTGCAAGTATCTTATGATCTTTCTCATCATCAACATGGAATATTGTTAGTTTCTTATTGTCAGCATATGAGTTCCCATTGATCTTGAAACTGTTATTTTTATTAATGCAGATCAAGATGAAGAATGAGTATGATGATGAAGACACTTTTATTATTGAGGCCAGCATCTTTGATGTATTGCTTAAGCAAATGATGATTTAAATGCAGTTGCTCCTTTTCATGGTGTATTTGGTGTTTTTGTTCAATGGTTCTAAACCTGTACTGGCAGGAATAGATTGGGTATTTGGCTTTTGGGATTGGAGTTGAACTTAATGGAATGCATGGACCCTTTTTCAATATCAGATATTATCAGGGTTTACGGGTTTAATATGTTACATGCCTTCCAGGCTCTTCGGGTTTTTGCCCAAGCTCATGTTTTCCCCTTCTATCAGGGTCTAGGCATTTCATGCGAACTACATCTATTTAATTCTGGGTTGAACACCATTTGCGGTCTTCAGGCGATTGATTCTACCTGTTATAGGAATTTGATAGGAGTAGTTTCATATCTTTTGCTTATAGACATAGGTCTAAAGTGCAAATGTGTTTGCAATAAAGGTACTTATCACTTTGCGTGGTAGCTTGTAGTCCATCTATTAAGATATTAGGACATATTAGGACACAAGACGACATTTGATGTATGTACAGATGTACTCATCACTTGTAGATATGGACTCATAATCTAGTGTTCCGGCATTTTGTTTAGCACTTGAGATTTACATAACAAATCCACACGATAGAAGGTCTAAAATCAGCACGTATCCCAGACACTATGTCTAGCCATAGACGAATGAAGCTAGTGTAATACTGGCTGATATATTGTGCAAAGGCACAAATACTGTGATATTGGTTAGTTGGATCATCATTTTATCTAAGAACAATCAAATTTACTCCACTCTTAGTTTTTTTTTTTTGGGGTCAAAAGGGGGTTAGGTCTAATTAGTACTACCACGACTGGACTCCCATTTCCCACTAGGAGTTGCACCAAATATTATCACCATAGAAGCAAAGACACGTACATCAAGATTCAAGCAGAACATTATAAATCTCTCTTATGCATGAAAACCAAAAGGCTTACAGATTTCTATCTTATAACTTTATAAGAAAATAAATCTGCATGCAGGTCAACTTTACCTTAAAAGTAAACTGGGTATTTCCCAGACCTCAGAAACCATAGCCAAATTTTTGTTGGTTTGATGCGTCTAAATTGACCAAGACAAAGTTAACAGTCAGAATGAGATCCGAGTTAACATTATCGCGGCCGTCATTGTTTACTCCACTTGATGGGCTGGTCAAATATCTCTTTGGATTCAGTTCTTCCGAATACTTAAACAGTGGATGGCAGATTCGGTATGTTTCTACTATGTCCTTAGTTCATCTTGCCACAAACTGCATAACAGAACGCCATGCATCATTAAAAATTTGCTTGAATTATTCAACACTACGTCCATGTATAAAGAACATAAATATGGCAGAGGTTTAAAATGATATCTCCAAAAAAATATCAGTTCAAGATACTGCACACACACTATCAAAGTAGGCAATTGAATGGAAAGAAACATGAGATGCATTCCCATAGATGATGCATGTACTGATCAGGATATTGCACACAAAATATCAAGGTAGGTGATTGAATGGAAAGAAATATGATATGCATCCTCATAGGTAATTCATACACTGAGGAATAAGTAGAATGCGGAAACTGTGCTCATCAAATTACAGTAAAACAGCCCTACCAATTTATAGAACGAGTAGAACTAAGTAATTGTACATGTATAGCAGCCTAATTATTTTGCTGCAATCAAGCAAAAGATCGATAGGTTTTGCAATTTACAGAAGTAACTAATTTAATTGAAAAATTCTACAGGGATAAAGTTGAATCAAGCTTTATGCATTCTCTTTTTTTTTTTTTTTTTTTTTTTGTAAAAACTTTTTATTAAATAATTGACACACCCTTACATATGTCAATGAGATTTGAAAACGTATGACCTCAACGTTGTCGGTTAAGCTACTTAACCAACCAAGTCACAGCTCACTGACAAACTTTATGCATTCTCAACATGAGTATCAACTCAAACCAAGCAAGAATTTAAGTAGACAAATTTTCTACTTAGGAGTAGGACAGGTAAGATGACGGAAAGTTGTACAATTTCTCCACTAAAGCATAATATTTACAACTAGCTAGTTAACCTTGTATATGAATAAATGCAGGTGGCTAACAACATAGCATAGCAATCAAGTTGTTAGTATTATATGTATGTGTAGATGAGATATTAAGGGGACTCACCGGTCTTCTGATAACGCGTGAAGGTTGTGACTTGGATTCAGGGTGCGTGGAATATGGAGTAAAGAGGAGCTGGCTGGGACGCCAGGAAGGGGCAGAATAATAGGCACAAAGTGCAGACAAAGAGGAAATAAACTTAAAACGACGTAATTTCTCATTGATTGCTTCTCTGGGAAGCAAAACCATACATATAGGAGTTTGAACCGTTAGGGGCACAGAACCACCACTAACTGGATGCAAACAAACTACTCTAGCTGCAACAAAAGACAACTATGACTGGAACAAGTACTCTGCTGCTGGGAACTGCAGAGATGAGCTTGCTGCCCTGAGATGCAGATGATGGTCCTGATCAGAGGGTAAGTAATTGGGCCTTAGATAGGATTGAGCTATGGTTAATGGACTGGTCCTAACAAGTCCTCCCCCCATAAGAGCAAGCTTGTCCTCAAGTTTGAAACTGAGGAAAGTGGCGAACCATGAATTGAGCCTCTTCCCAGGTGGCATCTTCGACAGGTAAGCCGTGCCAAGCTACAAGCCGTTTGGTTACTGGTCGTCTGTGCTTGGTGAAAATGGCCGTATCTAGGACTAGTTCCGGCTTCAATTCTAGTAGACCCTGCTGATCAAAGTGAGGCAATGTGGCTGCAACCGGAAGCATATCCCCAACTTTTTTCTTAAGCAACAACACGTGAAATATTGGGTGAAGCTTGCAAGTAGGTGGAAGGTGAAGCTTGTAGGCGACTTTACCAACCTTAGCAGCGACACGAAAGGGGCCATAGAAGCTCGGGGCAAGCTTCTGCGAGGGACTGCGGACCAAGGACTGCTGCCGATAGGGGTGTACCTTGAGGAAAACCCAATCGTTAACCTCAAAAGACCTCTCAGTCCGGTTCTTATCAGCATGTTGCTTCATGCGATTTTGAGCGATGGCTAGATGATCTTTGAGGTTGCAGAGCAGTGTGTCACGGTCTTGCAACTTCCCATCAACTGAAGCATTCGTTGTGGTGTCCGGAAGCATTAATTTTGTGTGAAATATGTTTATCTTGGAAAAGAAGACACTTTACCGGTTATTGTGTCTTCAACACTTAGTGAGAAGCAAGAGGGCGATTTGATTCATGTACTTAAGAAGCGCAAGACCGCCATAGGTTGGACCTTGGCGGATATCAAGGGAATAAGCCCTACAACGTGTGTTCATCGTATATTGCTCGAGGAAGGAGCAAAGCCGCTCGTGAAGGTCAAAGAAGATTGCATCCGCCCATGATGAAGGTGGTCAAAGACGAGGTGATCAAGTTACTCGATTGTGGAGTCATTTATCCAATTTTGGATAGTCGTTGGGTCTCACCCGTGCAAGTAGTACAAAAAAAAAAGTGGTGTAACGGTTGTGAAGAATGATAAGAACGAGCTTGTGCCACAAAGACTCGTGACCGGCCATAGGATGTGTATCGACTAAAGGAAGCTCAATGCGACAACGAGGAATGATCACATGCCTTTGCCGCTTATAGATCAAATGCTAGAGAGGTTGGCCGGTCGCAAGTTCTATTGCTTTCTCGATGACTATAGTGGATACAACCAAATCGCCATACACCCGGATGATCAAGAGAAGACTACTTTCACATGTCCATTCGACACCTTTGCGTATAGGAGGATGTCATTTGGCCTATGCAATGTACCCGGAACGTTTCAACGATGCATGCACAACATCTTCTCCGACTTTAAAGAAAGTAAGATCGAGGTCTTCATGGATGACTTTAGCATATATGGTCGCGACTTCGACTCATGTTTGAAGAATTTGGAGGAGATACTAGAGAGGTGCGTACAGACCAACCTTGTGCTTAATTGGGAGAAGTGTCACTTCATGGTGAACCAAGATATAGCGCTCGACCACATCATATCAGAGAAGGGGATTGAAGTCGACAAAACTAAAGTGGATCTTATCCAACACTTGCCTTCTCCTAAAAACGTGTGATCATTCATTGGACATGCCAGATTCTATCGAAGATTTATCAAACACTTTTCCAAGGATGCAAAGCTGTTGAACAACCTATTACAAAAGGATGTGTCGTTCGAGTGGAGCGAGGCGTGCGAGCGAGCCTTCACCCGATCGAAGGAAGCCTTGTGCACAGCACCAATCATGGTCCCACCGGATTGGGAGCTGTCGTTTGAGCTAATGTGTGACGCCTCGGATTATGCCTTAGGGGCTGTGCTAGGTCAAAGGTTGGAGAAGAAGCCGCGTGCCATATACTACGCTTCGAGGACTCTCAACGATGCTCAACTCAACTACTCCACAACCGAGAAAGAACTCTTGGCAGTAATATTTGCTTTGGAAAAATTTCGATCATATCTTTTGAATTCCAAAGTAGTAGTCTATAGTGATCATGCCGCCTTGAGATATCTTATGACAAAGAAGGATGTGAAGCCGAGACTCATTCGATGAATTCTCTTACTTCAAGAGTTCGACATAGAGATCAAAGACAATAAGGGAAGCGAGAATGACGTAGCCGACCATTTGAGCCCAATCATTAAGGAGGAGGATCGGCTGCCACTTCTTGAGAATTTTTCGGACGAGCAACTCTTTTGAATCGAAGCACAAGACCTATGGTATGCTGATTTAGTGAACTATCTTATGTCTAGGACGTTTCCTAGCTCAATGCCGTAAAAAACCAAGGCTCGGATCAAGAAACATAGCCGACACTACATATGGGACGAGGCATATTTATGGAAGAAATGTAGTGATCAAATGATTCGAAGGTGTGTTGCCGAGCAAGAGCATGAGCCGATTCTTAGATTTTGTCATAGCAAAGCGTGTGGAGGACACTTTGGACCGAAGAGGACTGCATTGAAGGTGCTTGAGTGTGGTTTCTTTTGGCCTACTCTGTTCAAGGATACTCACACGTTTTGTGTAGCATGTGATTGGCGCCAAAGGACCGGCAACTTAGGGTCGAGAGACCAAATTCCCCTTACGTCCATTGTTGAGGTCGAGGTCTTTGATTTGTGGGGAATTGACTCATGGGGCCGTTTCCCTCCAGCAAAGGCTTTTTTTACATCTTGCTAGCAGTTGATTATGTGTCAAAGTGGATAGAAGTCAAGGCTACAAGCACCAATGACTCCAAGGTAGTTGCCGATTTCATCAAATCTAACATCTTTGCAAGGTTCGGTGTTCCTAGAGTTTTGATAAGTGATGGAGGATCACACTTTTGTAACCAAACCATAGAGGCATTGTTAAAGAAGTATGGAGTCTCACACAAAGTTTCTACACCCTATCACCCTCAAACAAGTGGCATGGCCGAGGTGAGCAATCGAGAGATCAAGCAAATTCTTGAGAAGACCGTAGGACCTACAAGGAATGATTGGACTGATCGACTTGACGATGCATTGTGGGCCTGTAGGACTGCGTATAAGACACCAATAGGTATGTCTCCCTTTCGGTTAACATATGGAAAAACATGTCACTTACCGGTAGAACTAGAGCATCGAGCATGGTGGGTGGTTAAACAATTCAACATGGACATAGACAATGCCGACCTTCATAGGAAGCTTCAACTCAACGAACTCGAACAAATCCATAATGAAGCATATGATGCCGCATGGATCTACAAAGAAAAGACCAAAGCTTTCCACGATAAAATGATTCGAAGAAAGACGTTCAAAGAAGGAGACAAAGTCAAAAGGCCATGCAACCTGTGTTGCAGCCTATCAAGTGTCTCTTGCTTAGCCGCATTGCCGACTACACCTTCACACATCCTGCCGAGTCATACGCGCAGCCTACCGCAACCAGTCCCAACCTTCTGGAAGCCCCTGCACATACCGAACTTGCCTTTGCGCAGCCTGAGCATGCTGACAGCCGTGCTACCGAGAAGAAAACTGTTGCCGCGCGCACATACCTTGCTAGCACCAATGTTGCACCTGCCGAGGAACTTGTCACCGATGCTGCCGATAGCAGCTGCCAAGCTGCCGAGACGGAAGATACCTGCCGAAAGCACCTCTTTGACGTCCTAGCTGCCGGACTGAGTTACTTGATGAACAGATGAACACACACATGTGAAGAGTCTACGCTAATGGACTATAAACACTTAAGCGCTGCATGGGAGGCAACACATACCACCTAACAAAAACGAAGGAGTCATCGAAGAGAGTTTGAAATTTCTAAACCCTTATCTTTTTACTTAGGTTGTGATGCTATGTTTGAAACTGGTTAGCTATTGCATACTTAGGAAGTTATTTTGCTTTAGTCTTAGTGCTTACATTGAGGACAATGTAATTTTCTAAGTGTAGCGTAGGTTTACATGTTTTCTTTATACTTTCTAGATAGATAAACATGCAACCCATGTTTTAGTGTAGAAAAATTCAGAAAATTGTAATACAAAAATAAAGTATTTATTTACTTATTTTCGAGTCTTAAGATGCCCCCAAAGAGTCAATGATGTTATTTGTCTTTGAACACATCAGCCAACTTCCACGAATTCTCCAGAACGGGTCACTTGGAAACAGAATGCGTACCATATATGCAAAGAAAGCTCTGGGAGTCTAGTTTCCAGAACATTTAGAATCGCATCAATAGCTATTTTGTGGAGGAAGTTATGCCTGAATCAAGACACAAATGTCAAATCAGCCGAGAAGGAGAAAGCTGTCGGACAGGTTGACATCCAGCCTGCCGAGCAGCTGTCGACAGTCATGCACAGCAGCCGCCGAGGACCTGCCACAATGACATGCAGCCTGCCGAGCCGTATCCGAATCATGACATGCCCGTATCCGACACGTATCTCAGGCGTATCCCAAACGTATCCATCAAAACTCTGTCAAAGATGTCACGTATCGGATACGTGTCCGATACTGGCACTCACGCTGTCGAAGAAATGCTGACATTTGCGCTACCGAGAAGTTGTTGCTCAGTTGCGCTGCAGCCATGCTGCACCTGCCAAGACCCTGCGCGAGGATGTTGCGCGTGTCCTGCCGAGGAGTGTCTGATACTGGCACAGAAGCTACCGAGAAGGCTGCAATCTGCCGGGAGTGCTTCCGAGAGAGCTGCAAGTATACCAAATCGTCTCCAAGTGTCAAGAAACATTCAAGAAGCTTCCAAAGCATATCCTAGACACATGAGGGCAGCAAGTGTACCAAATCCTACATAGAATAGCAAGTCAAAAACCACCACCACCTCAAAACTCTTCCATAACCCGTACCAAGTTCTAAGCCTCCATCCAATCATCAAGTCACGTTTTTGAAGATCTTCTCAAGGTTCCAAAAGTGTGATCTGATCCATCTCTTCCCCCTTCTCGGCTTGTTTTAATTGTATGTAGTTATGCTAGGTTTTGTCTATGAAACTTGCATGTATTTTTGGTAGTATTTTATATGTCTATGTATGAAACGATTGCGGATTTAGTTTTATCAATTGCATATTCAAAACGTTTTTAAGTTGTTCATAAAGTTCTTAAAGGATAAAATATGAATTGCATGTTAATTTGTAAGAAAAATATGTAACAAGATAGTAAATAGGTAACCGGCAAAGCATGTTAATTTGGGTTTAAATTCATACTTGGTTAATTCTTTGAATTCGTGTGCCTTAAAGGTTGGTGTTCCATGCAATTGCAATGTGTGGGACATTGATCTCATTAGCCGAAAATAATTTAGACTAAGTATACGTTGAGTTGCTTTGTGTGTATTGTTTTCACTAGGGATCGAGTAGTTTAAAGAATTTGCTTGTCTAATATGAAGAGTGACGCCTTGCATGTTAACTTATTTCCAAATAAAAAGTCTTTGTGCTTATTTATTAGCTAGTAAACGTGTCTACATTGAGTGTCATGTAAATTAGTTAGTAACAAGATTAGGATTAGACGCTGAGTTGATTCTAAGTACCTAAGAAGTCTAATAACAATTAGATGACCGTTGAGGCTCTAATTAGAATTGGAACTAAGTCGAGTGTAGATCACTTTTTTATTGTTTTCCGTGAGTCTTTTTTATTGTTGTGTGTTTTGATTGTTTTTGTGCGATTGCTTGTGTGAAAGATGTCGACCATATGTATATAGTAACTTAGAATTTAAATTTCGTGTCTTTGTTTTTATTCATGCCGTAGGTTTTTAAATCAAAATCCAAACCCTCCTTTGAAAGGTGTAAATATGTATATTTGTGAACATGTGTCTAACATTTTTATATTGTTGGTACCCTTAATCCCCGGCTAGAACGATCCCTACTTATCATATACTACTAAAGTTTCTTGTAGCGTTATTATTGAAGATGTGCTTGAGGGACTCGTCATATGTTTCCAGAGTTAACCCTTTGTCATTGATCGCATTGAGCTACGTACCTTTTCACATCACGACGAACCCCCGGCCAAGCAAAGTTGCGAGTGAGACGTTTGAAGGTGCGAAGGAAACGACAGTGGCCTGCCGTGAGAGTGGCGTGGAACTCATGGAGTAACTTGTCGCGATAATCCGAGCTCGCAAGGACAAAAATGCGACCTTTTCACAAATGAACGCTGCAAAAACTGAATTTCAATGATACTACTTGCCTCCGGATCAGTGCAACAAAGGCGATCAATTACTGAGACCAAATCAATGGTGGGGGCAGAGAAATGTTGAATGCTCATGAACTCAAGGTGTCGAGACAGGGTGTCCGAAAATGTGTTCAACTGCCCAGGCCGGTATTGAACTTTATAGTCATAACCCAAGAGTTTAGAGACCCAACGCTGTTGTGCCGGAGTGCTGACATGCTGATTGAGCATCTGAACTAGAGGCTGGTGGTCTGTAACAATGGTGAAACGGTGACCCAGCAGATATGGGCGCCATTTGGTGACGGCCTGAAGCACAACCAACATCTCCTTCTCATAAGTAGACAATGCTTGATTGCGGGGCGACAACGCCTTGCTAAGAAACTTAATTGGATGCTTATTCTGAGATAGCACAGCACCGATGCCATGATCACTGGCGTCGATTTCGATGACAAAATCATCATTGAAATTGGGCAGAGCCAAAACTGGGGCTGTAGTGATAGCGGTCTTGAGGTCAGCGAAGGCTTGTTCCGCCTCAGGGGACCAAGAGAAGCTGTCTCGCTTGAGCAGGTTGGTGAGCGGCTTGGATTTGGTGCCATATTTGTTCACAAAACAGATATAATACCCAGAAAGACCGAGAAACCATCGCATGTCTTTAATGGTTTTGGGCATGGGCCACAATACTATGCATCAGACCTTTTCAGCATTAATGGATACACATTGGGCTGATATTACATGGCCCAAGAAGGTGATACTTGTTTGTGCAAACGGACACTTAGAAGGCTTCACATGCAATCAATTGACTTGTAGAATGGTGAGGACTTCTTCCAAGTGTTTAAGATGTGACTCTGACGAGTCCCTGAAGCAGCACGCAAATAATAACCCTACAAAAGATAGTTAGTAGTATAAAGCAAGTATGGATCGTTCTACCCGGAGATTAAGGGTATCTGAAATATTCAAAGGTTAGTGTTTCCGCACAAACCCGTAGGCCTGGTAGAGACAGGTGACAGTAGCCACAGATGGGCTACAGCAGGCCCACAGACCCGCAGCTAGTGTACCAGGGGCCGGCCCGAGGCCTGGGACCGGATTACCAGCACCCGGCCTCGGGGTCCAGTAGTCTATCCTGCTACCAGGGGCCCGAAGACCAGGGGCGCCTGCCTGCCAAAGAGGTCACCAGAACTGCTCTTTGGTGTGCAAACAGAAGGGATGATGTGAGCCGCGAGGCTCACACAAATAATAAACCCTACAAAATATCGTTAGTAGTATGAGCAAGTAGGGATCGTTCTAAGCCGGGGATTAAGGGTACCTAAAATATGAGAATGTTAACACAAATTTTCACAAATACATATATGCACACAATTGTCACACTTATATACATATATACAAATTTATCATGGGGGATGAAGATGAGGTTCGGCAGCAAGGGCTGCCCTTTAACACTAGACACGAAATTAAAGTCCTAATTTACTATATACAAGTGATCATCATCTCTCACACAAAACAGTTCACACAAAAGACTCTTTAACACATAGATTCGCATGCAAGAAGGTAAGAGACAAGTATTTAGCATGTTTATAACTTAAATTAGTTTCGATCCCAACTAGAGCCTACGAGGTCATCTAATCGTTGATTGCTAAAGTCTTAAGATTAACTACGAGTATAATCCTAAGGTTATGTTAACCGATTTTACATGATTAACAATTAAGCATATGAATCACAAATCGAAGACATGCAAACAAGCAAGGTTGTCAATCATCTTATTTAACATGCAAGTTCTAAGGGTTTTATACTCTAGGCGAAAACACAAACCAAGACAACTACGAGTATGAATTATTCATGTTTTCTAGTTTGATGAAACCTAACACCTAGATTACATGCAAACAACAAATGCTTAAGCACAACTAATGTTTCGGTTTTTAAGGCACACTCCTTAGATTACTAACCAAATTAAATCCTAAACATGCTTCTAATACCACTACTCTAATTATCCATACATACGAAATCCATGAATTAAAATTGCAAAACAACTACATAAACTTCAACAAAGTTGATTCATACAAAAGTTTAGCGAAAACCAAGAATTAAAACAAGTTCTTACAAGATAACCAAACATAGATAAATACAAAAGCCATAGGGGAATGGATCACACTTTAAGAACCTTGAAGACTCCTCAAATGTGAGAAGGTGGTACTCGGCTGCTGCTTGGTAGATGGTCGGCAGGAACAAAAATTCGGCAGAAGACCAAGGTGAAGGTACGGCAGTTTTGGTGGTGGTGGTGATGGGTTTTGGCTATGTATTTAAGTGTTGGTGCTTGAGAAGACTTGGTAGAGCTTTAGGCTAGTATTTTATGCTTGAGATGAGATGATTTTCAGAATGAAAAGTGAGGCTATATATAAAGGAGAGGCTGCCGACAACCCTAGTGTAAGAGGGGTTTCAGAAAACCCAATTGGTTAAGGATTTGAAACCTTCCTTTTCAAAGTCTAATTAGGTTTTCTATTTCTGATTTTTCTTCAAGGCTTGGGCTTGGTGTCATCCTCCTTCCTTTCTTAAGCTTGGACCATCTTCACATATGTATTTGTACACCATTTGGTCCATTGAAAAAATAATTTGCAAAAAGGAGGCAGTAGCATCCTGGAATCGGCAGACTTGATGCTGTTGCAGTGACTCCGGCATATCTCCCTCCTCGGAGCTCCGATTGATGCGATTCCAAGTCTCAGATAAACTAGATACACATGGATACCTCCATATAAAACAGTTCGATCAAAATCCTTGTGAGTCGACGGGAATGATTTTTCGAAGTTGGGACACAGTCCCCGGAAAATCCTGGAAGTCCCTGGATTGGTTTGCTCGAACTGCTGTTTTTCAGCCATCTTTTGGGTGACTTTCCGAACTCCGATTGGTCTGAAATTTTAACACAACATTCCTCAGTATATGAATAATAAGCACGCCAAATTTCAATAAATTCGATTAAGGATAGATTGCATTTTTACTCATCTCAAAATCACGAAAAAGACATATTTTGCACTATTTTCCAGATTTCTCAAACTTAGTCATTTTTCGGATTATTAAGCACATTTGATTAAAACTCTACCAAATCGACACTAAGCTAAATTATGACTCAATCTTAGATAAATAAGAGAAAAACGAAGCATAAACGAGGGCATAAGCATATAATATCATCGCACATTGTGCTCCTATCAAGGGAACCAGTCCCACATCGAAGGGTAAGGCCAGACTTCACTCCCAGCCACCTATATAAAGTAGGGGTGGGCGTCTGGGCTCGAAAACCCGAAACCCCGGCCAGAAAACCCGAAAAAAGCCCGACACGGGCCGAGCCCAAAATTTGTTAGGCCCGCCCCGAGGAAAGCCCGGCCCGAAAATTGTATTGACGGTCCGAGCTCGGGCTTGATTATTTTTGGGCCCGAAAGCCCGGCCCGGCCCGACTTTTTATATATATAAAAAAAAAAAAAATCAGAGTTCATCACTTCATCTCTCACAGCCGCCCCTCCCCTCTTCTTCTTCTGCTCTTCTTCTCTTCTTCTGCTCTCAACCCTCCCTTCTCTCCTTATCTCAGCCACCCATTTCTCTTCTTCTCTCACCCCCCTCACCCCCCCATGAGTTTTGCCGGACCCAGAATCTCAAAACCCACAAAACCCCCAAACTCCACGAGCACGAGCACCCCACCGCCACGGCCACCACTCCGGTCCTCCTCCTCTTCTTCTTTCTCCTCCCACCTCGCCATGGTCGAACTCAAACAACGCATCCTCACCTCCCTCTCCAAGCTCTCCGACCGCGACACCCACCAAATCGCCGTTGAAGATCTCGAGAAAACCATCCACACCCTCACCTCCGATGGCCTCCCTATGCTCCTCAACTGCCTCTACGACGCCTCCGCCTCCGCCTCCGCCGACCCCAAACCTGCCGACCGCATCGCCGATCTCCTCTCTGGCGGCGCAGTACCTCACCTCTCCTCCGGCCACGCCAACCCCGAAAAAGCCCGAAAACCCGGCTCGGCCTGTCGGGCTCGGGCCCGGGCTGGTCTTCGACTTCAAAAAAACCCGGCTCGGCTCGGCCCGAGAGGTTCGGGGTCGGGCTTTGTGATTTTTGGGCTCAGCCCGGCCCGCGCCCACCCCTAATATAAAGGCCTCAACTACCCTCATTAATAGGTAACTGATCCTTCCTACCGCTTATATACGTGCTTAAGTTATATCTATTCCAACTATACTAACTTAGGCATCGGAGAGGAGAAGACCGGCCCGCCCGATATTCCCCTTAGTAAGCAAGTTTACGGGAGATCACGCTTGGATTCATCTGTCTCTACCAGGCCTACGGGTTTGTGCAGAAACAATTGGCGACGTCTGTGGGAACGGTTTGATCCGCGAGAAAAGTAAGCGTTGCTCTACCGGAGAATAGAACCCGATCGATCCTTTGGAAAGCAGTTAAATCCGTAGTCTGGAGGCCATGGAAGGAAGGAAGATAAAAGCTGGCGCGGGAAGGTCGAAAGAGCGAATTCAGATCCCTGACCGGGCCCAAAACATAAAGGCTGAGGTCGGTGCGAGGTTCGCCCTTTCTCCCAACCAAGACAGAACCCACGATCGCCAAGACTCAGAGAACCCCGACCGGTATGATGCGGGGGAGGAAATAAAAAAGATGAAGGCATAAGTCGCGCGGTTGCGAGAAGAGGGCGATCGGGACCGACTAAGGGCGGATGCCCGGTGCCAAGAATTGGAAGCAGTGAACATCGCCTTAGTGGCGGCCCTGGAGAAAGGGGGCCAGCAGGACACTTCTCGGGCGGCATTGCGGCCCGCAAGCAATGCTAACGAATTCCCGCACCTAGAGATGGGACAGCCTACGGGAAGGAGAATGACTGCGCATGTGCCCACACCTCTCTTTCCGGAAGCTCTAAAAAACTTCGGCCCGGTTGAGCCCCCGTACCGCACAAGCCTGGCATCGAGCGAGCAGGACAGCCCCACCGCAAGGACGCTCGAGGCGCTCTCCGCCTCAGTGTCGGACATGAAGGATCGCCTAGAGGTCAGCGAGAGAAAAGCGGGGCGACCGCGGGACAGCGCATGATTCAGCGAACGCACTGGACCTTTTCCGCGCCGGATTAGGGAGTCAGGAAGATCTGGACCTTTTCCGCGGATGCCCGGTGCCAAGAAACTGACGTACCAGCACCTGGACAGCTTTAAGTCGCAGACGGGCACAAGGGGCTATTCAGATGCCACGTGCTGCAACGTATTCCAAGAGACGCTCTCGGGGGAGGCGTTGAGTTGGTTTTACAAACTGCCAGTGAACTCGGTGGAAACTTTCGAACAGCTGGCTGATAAGTTTGTCGGCCGGTTCGCCCTTAGAGCCAAGACGGCCCAAACATCAACGATCCTTTTCGATTGCATGAAGACTGACCACGAACCACTACGCGCTTTCGTTAACCGGTGGCATATCGCCACGGCCGGGGTCAGAAACTTGGATAAAAGGATAGCGGGGATGGCATTCAAGCAGGGATTAAAACTTGGGGAACTCTCGTACAACTTGCGAGTAAAGGAGCTGTTGGGGTACGATGAGTTGATGGCCGTGGCCGTCAGGCACGCCCAGGCGGAGCACGAGACGTATGGGGATAAGATGCCCAAGCGGAGTCCGGATGACCCGCTACCGCCGTCTCCCCGTGAAAGCAAGACTGGGCGGCAAGATCGCAACCATACACCTGCGACTAGCAAGAAAGCCGAAATACGGGAGGATTGGCGACCCCGACGGAGCAGTGACAACAGTTCACGGTCAGGTAGAAGACCACCACTTGTGCGACCGGCACGGCCCCTGGCAGTTGCGCCAGCGGGGCGACCACCGCGGGCTCTAGCCATTATGCCGGCAGAAAAACCCGAAGATTCAGCCCTTCAGAGTAGAAACCAAAGACCCCAGAGGACGGTGGTGGACGGCCGAGTCCGTCCGGATGACCCGCAAAAGAACCGGCAGGCAGCTCGGCAAGTAGGGACCATAAGCACCCGAGCCCCCGGGGGGATAGAGGTGCACGGGAGCATAAACATGATACATGGTGGGGACCATATAGATCGACTCACCCAGAGTTCAAAGAAGTGGTGCTTAAGAGCGATCCGGGGAAAGGAGGTATATGCCTTTAGAGGAGGAAGCGGCCAGGCCACTAAAACCGGATGGAACTCGGTTACTTTCTACGAGGAAGAAGAGCCGGAGGATCTGATTCAACCGCACAACGACCCCTTCCTCATTACGGTCCAAATAGACCACTGGATAACTAGCCGTATGCTGATCGATACCGGAGCTTTTGTCAACGTGATGTTCCGAGACGCATACAAAGGGCTGCAGAGAGGAAAGAATAAGTTATCCCAGGATAACGAGCCGCTGATAAGCTTCTCCGGTGAGGTGGTCCAGCCTTTGGGATCGGATTACCTACCGCTAATCTTCGGCGAGGGAGACAGGACGAAGAAGGAGTACCTGGAGTTCATCGTCGTGGACTGCCGGTCATCGTACAATGGCATAATCGGTCGGCCAGGGTTATGGAAGCTGAAAACATTTATAGCCGGCCATATGCTGATGCTGAAGATGCCTTCACCGGTCGGTGTCATTACCATACGCGGGGACCAGAGGATCGCTCGCAGGTATTATGCGGAGGCCCTGACCCACGGGAGAAAGCGGACCGAGGTCTTCACGTCCACTCAACAAGCGCCGGTGCCGGGTCTGAGTATTGACCCCGATTCTGACGACGAGAAGCTAAAGCGACCTTCGACCGTGGAAGAAACCGAAACAGTCTCTATTTCGGAGGACCACCTGGAGCGAAAAGTGGTGATAGGGACGAAGCTCGCTCCGGCTGTCAGGAAAGAGCTCATCACCTTCCTCCGAGACAACAGTTCGGTCTTCGCATGGTCCTACGAGGACATGCCAGGCATATCCCCGGAGATAGCCGTCCACAGGCTAAATTCGTTGCCCAACGTTCCCCCGGTGAGGCAAAAAAGGAGGTCCTTCAGCCCGGTAAAGTATGAAGCGATCAGAAAAGAAGTACAGAAGCTAAGGGGCATAGGTTTCATCCGGGAAGTCCAGTACCCCCGGTGGCTTGCTAATGTGGTTATGGTACCAAAGAAGGGAACCGACCGGTGGCGCATGTGCGTGGATTTCACCAATCTAAACCGGGCGTGCCCAAAAGACAGCTTCCCGCTCCCCCAGATAGATCAGCTTATAGATTCCACGTCCGGCTTTAAGCTGCTCAGCTTCATGGACGCCTACGCCGGGTACAATCAGATAAGGATGAACCCGGACGACGAAGAGCACACATCATTCACAAATGACCGAGGTACCTACTGTTATAAGAGGATGCCGTACGGTCTAAAGAATGCCGGAGCCACCTACCAGCTGATGTGAGCCGAAACTCGCATGCAATGATAAACCCTACAAAATATCGTTAGTAGTATGAGCAAGTAGGGATTGTTCTAAGCCGGGGATTAAGGGTACCTGAGATATGAAATTGTTAGACACGAAACAAATTTACATATTCACAAAAACGTCACAATGGGGGATAGGATGGATCGGCAGCTTTTGCTGCCCCTATACTAGGCACGGCATAAAAACAGAAAATAAAATCCTAGGTCTACTATATACAAGTTTGATCATCATCTCTCACGCATCACATAACACAAAACACAATTTAACACAAAGATTCGCATGCAAGAAAGTAAGAGACAAGTATTTAGCATGTTCATAACCTAAATTAGTTTCGACACAACTAGAGCCTCCAGCAGTTTTCCAATTGTTAGACTTCTTAAATTCTTAGAAACTACTCCAGCGTATGACTTCTAAGGTGATGCTAATCCGGTTTTACGCGTTTTAACATTTAAGCATGTGAGTCTAAATCGAAAACATGTAAACAAGCAAGGTTGTCAATCATCTTATTTAACATGCAAGTAATCTAAGGTTTTTACCCTAGGTGAGCAACACAGAACAAACTACTCCAGCGTATGACTTATTCGTACTACTCGGTTAAATGAAACCTAACATCTAGATTTACATGCTTCCAGCCAATACTAATGCTTCGGTTTATAAGGCACACTCTTAGATTACTAACCAAATTAAATCCTAAACATGCTTCTAATACCACTGCCCTAATTATCCAACATACAAAAACCATGTATTAAAAATCGCACAAGTCATCACATAAATTTCAATGAAAATTGCAATCTATGTTCATCATACAAAACCAAACGAAAACAAAGTATTTTTATAACAATACATGTGACTAAACCGAATATAAAAACACAAGACATAGGGATGGATCACACTTTAGAAACCTTGGAGAGCTTCGTCTTGGTGTGGTGGAAGAGGTTCGGCAGTGGCTGTGGTAAGGGATTGGAATCGGTGATGAATGGTGATGGAATAGGTGAATCGGTGGACTTGTGTTTCTAGGGTTTCGGCTTAGAACTTTGAGTAGGAAATTTGGTAGAGTTTTGGCTAGTGCTTTGCAAGAGATGAGATGATGATTTTCTGTGTATGAGATGGCTATATATAGAGGAAAAGGGAGAGAGAGGCTGCCGGCCACAAGAAGGGGAAACAAAGAATAGGTTTCCTTGTAGGTTTATGTTTCCTTGTTGAATAAAGATTTGCATTCTTGATTTTTCTTTTTCTGATTTTTCTTCAAGGCTTGGGCTGCACATCTTCATGGACTTCTTGTATGATCTTGGACTTCAATTGATAGGTCTTGATCCATTGAATATGCCCCACAATGCCGACAGCACACAGAGGCAGCAATCTGCCAGAATCGGCAGCTTCTCCTAGTGTGACTAGGAGAACTTGTTTCTTCATGCTTTTCTTCAATGCCATGGCCTAGTGTCTTCCTCTTCCCTTCATAAAGCTTGGACCATCTTCACATATGCATTCGTACATCATTTGGTCCATCAAAAACAGAAAACACAAAAAGGGGGCAGTAGGTTCCTGGAATCGGCAGATTTGACCTTGTTGCAGTAATTCCGGTTTATCTCCCTCCGTGGAGCTCCGATTGATGCGATTCCAAGTCTCACGTAAACTAGACACATAGGGCCATCTCCCCATAAAATATCTCGGCCAAATTCCATGCAAGTCGTCGGGAATGATTTCTCGAAGTTGGGACACAGTCCCAGGAATTTCCTGGAAGTCCCTGGATTGGAATGCTCGGACTGCCGTTTTGCAGCCAACTTTTGGGTGACTTCCCGAACTCCGATTGATCTGAAATTTTAATACAACATTCCTCAGCATATGAATATTAAGCACGCCAAATTTCATAGAATTTGGACAAGGATAGATCATAGTTTCATTCATCTCAAAATCACGAAAAAGACATATTTTGCATTATTTTCCAGATTTCTCAAACATAGTCATTTTTCGGATTCTTAACCAATTTTTCACAAAACTCTACCAAAATTGACACTAACTACATTATGACTCTATCTTAGACAAATAAGGGTTAAACAAAGCATAAATGAGGGCATAAGCATATAATATCGTCGCACATTGTGCTCCTATCAACTACCCCACACTTATCCTTTGCTAGTCCCTTAGCAAACTAAATTAAACTACGACTCAAAATAAACTATTGCCCCTAACAATTTGTCTCAGGCTCGTATGTACACATAGCTTTCAAGTTAATGCATGAGAATGCTAAGCACGAAAATTCCAAGCTTCATGAACATGCGACATCAATATGAACATATAATAGCAAAATGGTAAGCATGTAAACATGTGAAAGCTAATTCAAATCACCTCACTAGGCATACTCTCTTCTTTTCTCTCGAAGCATGGTTATTCACACATAAGTATATGCAAGCGAAAGATCATGAATTACAAAGAGTGACTTGCATATGTCAAAGAAACGAAAGCACTTTGTGAGTTTTGATGGAAAAAACCTCATATGACAACTATATGCACCAATGAACCAAAACCATAAGCCTACTCTTGAGATAATCTCCACAATCAAATTTAACCATCTTAAGAATCATGAAAAAGATCATCAAAAGGGTTGTAATGGGGCTAGGCTAAGAGGTATTCGATATTTGGATAAGGAGGCTCAAAACGTCACCGTGCGCTTTAGCAAAGCTCGAATCTCCTTATGTCTTCTCGCCGAAAGGGTCAAATTTTATTTTGTTGGACCCATACTTCACTCTTTTCCTCCCATAACATTACAACAATAATCTAGACAATAGCCATGCACAAAATTTTTCTTTTCTATGCCTATGCCGTACCCCTTTTTTCTTCTTTTGCTCTCGGTTTTCTTTCTTTTTATTTTGTTCGAGCATTTTTTTCTTTTTCTAGGTACGACATGCATACATTTTTCATATAATTTTATGGCTAAGTCTACCCCACACTTGTTCTTCTTCATCACACACGCGAAAACGCTTTCAAAAATCAAGCTTTGCCGGAACACACAGTAAAGGCATCACTATACTAAGTTCATGGAAAGTGTTTAAGGGTGATGAAAGAAAAGGCTCAACATAGGCTCAAAGGGGGTTTACTAAGGTGTCCCACGACGGGCACAAATAGGCACATGCTTTATTTGGCAATGGTGGTAAACCTAAATGATCTTTATTCAATCATATTCAAAATCAACGTATTTTATGATATAAACGTTTCGAAAATCAACAAGAGTAAGTTCTAGCATACTAGAGTTCATTAAAAAAGCTATGGCACATAGTCATCGAATAATCAAAGAATTATGAGGTTTCATGCTTCCTACGAATATATCGAATTTTATCTTTTTATCGCTCAAGAAGAAAGCAAATTGGCTCAACAGCTCACATAGGTTATAATCGAAATAAACTAGCTAGAACATGCATGCTTCGTAATCAACAAGTCCTACATGCTCCTACCAATGCACATAATCCATGAAACTTACAATTTTATAAGTATGCACAACCATCATCTATGTATGCAAAGAGGAGAAAAACATCATTGACATATTAGGGGCATCCTAAGACTCAAAACAAACAATTTAAACACTCTATTTTTGTGGAACAATTTTCTGAATTTTTCTTTTCTAAACTAAGCACACAAAAATTCAAAAACGAAAACGGAATACGTTATCCCACCCCACACTTAGAAAATTACATTGCCCTCAATGTAAGCACAAAACAATATCAACGAATTTCCTAAGCATGCAATCGACTAACATATTCCAACATATCATCACAAATCAAAGATAATGAGAAGGGTTAAGAAATTGCAAACTCTCGGTGATGGCTCCTTCACTTTTCTTTGATCGACATGGGTTGCCTCCCAAGTAGCGCTTTGTGTTTATAGTCCATAGCCTAGACTTTTCACCGTGGTTGCATGTGTTCATCGTGCTCCAAAGCATTCCAAATCGGCAATAAGAAGTTCAAGAAGAAGATCATTACACTTTGTATCCGATCCGGCTGCATTCTGCGTATCGGTCTCCAATGGCGTGTCCGGCCCTTTTGGCGGCGTATCTGACGTATCCGGCCTGTGTCCGTGGCCTTGTTCGTGTATGTCAACCCTGCCGGCAATGGCAGGTCCGGCAGGGGGTGGTGATACGGCAGAAAACAGGGGTAGCAGCTCAGCAGCCTTGTGCGTATCCGGCAGGGTGGTGTCGGGTACGGCTTGTGTAATTGTGTCCGGTCTCATGGTGATGCTGCCGGCAATTGCAGGTCCGGCAGCCTCTTGGCTTGGTGATGGCATGGATGTGTCACGTGATGGTGAAGGCAACTCGGCTTGTGATGATGATGGTGGTGCGGAATAGACGGCGGCTTCTTCCACCGTGTGCTCTTGAAAGGAAGAATAGTAAGGCTTGAGGCGATGGCCATTTACCTTGAATGTGTTTCCCGTAACTTCATTCCGAATCTCTATGGCTCCATGAGGAAACACTTGAAGAACAATGAATGGCCCAAGCCAACGAGAGCGCAACTTTCCCGGAAAGAGTTGAAGCCGTGTATTAAACAATAGAACTTTTTGCCCAACTTCAAACTTCTTCCCCCGAATCATCTTGTCATGATACGCTCTTGTCTTCTCCTTATAGATCCAAGCGGCCTCATATGCTTCATTGCGTATTTCGTCAAGTTCATTGAGTTGAAGCTTCCTATGAAGGCCGGCCTCATTGATGTCCATGTTGAACTTTTTGACGGCCCACCATGCTTTGTGTTCTAACTCAACCGGTAAGTGACATGCTTTGCCATAAATCAACCGAAAAGGAGACATACCTATCGGTGTCTTGTACGCAGTCCTATAAGCCCACAAAGCATCATCGAGACGATCACTCCAATCCTTCCTTGAAGGTCCAACCGATTTCTCCAAAATGTTCTTGATCTCTCGATTACTCACCTCGGCCATTCCACTTGTTTGGGGGTGATATGGTGTAGAAACTTTATGTGTGACTCCATACCTCCTCAATAAGGCTTCAATAGTGCGGTTACAAAAATGGGATCCTCCATCGCTAATCAAGACCCTTGGAACTCCAAAACGTGAAAAGATGTTGGTCTTGAGAAACTTGGCCACTACCTTGGCATCGTTGGTGCGTGTAGCCTTGGCTTCGATCCACTTTGACACATAATCAACCGCAAGCAATATGTAGAGAAAACCCTTACTTGAAGAAAACGGTCCCATGAAATCAATACCCCATAAATCGAAAATTTCTACCTCCATGATCGGCGTGAGCGGCATTTGGTCTCTAGCTCCAATGTTCCCCATTCTTTGGCATCTATCACATGCCTTGCAAAACATGAATGCATCTTTGAAAATCGTAGGCCAAAAGAAACCACAATTTAGTACCTTCAATGCCGTCTTCTTCGGCCCAAAATGTCCACCACAAGCTTCGCTATGACAAAAAACAAGGATGGATCGATGCTCATTCTCCGGCACACATCTTCTAATAATTTGATCACCACATTGCTTCCATAAGTACGGATCATCCCACAAGAAGTGTCGAGCTTGCTTCCTTATTCTCTTTTGTTGGTGACTCGGCATCTCTTTGGGAAATCGGTTTGTGGCAAGAAAATTGGCAATGTCGGCATACCAAGGCTCATGTACTTCAAGTTGAAAAAGTTGTTCATCCGGAAAGGTCTCTAATAGGGGTAGCCGATCCTCCTCTTGCACAAGTCTACTCAAATGATCGGCTACAACATTCTCTACTCCTTTCTTGTCTTTAATCTCAATGTCGAACTCTTGAAGCGAAAGAATCCATCGAATAAGCCTCGGCTTAGCATCCTTCTTCGTCATAAGATATCTCAAAGCGGCATGATCACTATAAACAATAACTTTGGAATTCAAAAGATATGATCGAAATTTTTCCAAAGCAAAGATTACCGCTAAGAGTTCCTTCTCCGTTGTTGTGTAGTTGAGTTGTGCATCGTTGAGAGTCCTTGAAGCATAGTAAATGGCGCATGGCTTCTTCTCAATTCGTTGTCCAAGTACCGCTCCAAGTGCATAATCACTAGCATCACACATCAACTCAAATGGCTCGTCCCAATTAGGGGACACAAGTATAGGTGCCGAGCACAATCTCTCCTTCAATCGGCAAAATGCTTGCTCACATGCTTCCGACCACTCAAACGTCACCTCCTTTTGTAACAAGTTGCTTAATGGCTTGGCAATTGAAGAGAAGTCCTTGATAAATCGTCGATAGAACCCCGCATGGCCAAGAAAACTTCTCACATCTTTCACACACCTAGGGCTCGGCAATGCTTGTATTAGCTCCACCTTGGCTTTGTCAACCTCTAAGCCTCTTGCCGAAATTATATGCCCTAGAACAATGCCTTGCGTGACCATGAAGTGACACTTCTCCCAATTGAGCACAAGATTTGTCTCTACACACCTCGTAAGTATCTTCTCCAAGTTCCCCAAACATGCATCGAAGGTGCCTCCATACACACTAAAATCATCCATAAACACTTCGATAATGTCTTCAATAAAATCCGAGAAGATAGCATACATACATCTTTGAAAAGTGCCGGGTGCGTTGCAAAGTCCGAATGGCATCCGCCGATAAGTAAACGTGCCAAATGGACAAGTAAAAGTGGTCTTCTCTTGATCGTCCGGGTGTATCATGATTTGATTGTAGCCACTATATCCATCAAGAAAGCAATAGTAAGAATGACCGGCCAACCTCTCTAGCATTTGATCCATAAACGGCAAAGGCATGTGATCCTTCCTCGTTGTAGCGTTGAGCTTCCTATAATCGATGCACATCCTATGACCGGTTACAAGTCTTTGTGGCACAAGCTCATTCTTCTCATTCTTGACAACCGTTACACCACTCTTCTTCGGCACTACTTGTACGGGAGATATCCACTTACTATCCGAGATTGGGTAGATCACCCCACAATCAAGCAACTTGATAATTTCTTCTTTCACAACTTTCATCATGGGAGGGTGAAGTCGACGTTGAGCTTCCTTTGTCGGCTTAGCTCCTTCTTCTAACAAAATACGATGAACACAAGTAGTAGGGCTTATTCCCTTGATATCCGCTAAGGTCCAACCTATGGCGGTCTTGTACTTTTTGAGCACACAAATCAAATCATTCTCTTGCTTCTCACTAAGCATTGAAGACACAATAACCGGTAGTGTATCTCCTTCTCCAAGATAAGCATACTTCAAGTGACTAGGGAGTTCTTTTAGTTCTAACTTTGGGGCCTCTTCCACACTTGGTCGAAATTTTGTTGTGGCACTTGGAATTGACAAGAACGAATTAAAAGCTTTGGCATAGGGCCGAGCCTCTAGCTCGGCACAAACTTCTTTTTGGCTCGGCACCATAATGAAAGGCTCGGCAATGATTCCTTGCTCGGCAATGCTTGGCTCGGCCGGCACCACTTCCTCATTCTCATGCATGATTCGTTCTCCCCTCTTGTCAAATCCGACCCCTTGCTCAATCGCTAATTGCTATGCATCGAGCGAGGTCGACATAACTTGCTCGACCTCCTCCAAAACATCAATGGCACAACCCTCCTTTAAATCAACATTCGGGAACTTCATGGCGTCAAACACATTAAACTTGATCACCTCACCATCAAATTCCATAGTTAGGTTGCCCTCGGCCACATCAATCTTAGTGCGCGCGGTCCTCATAAATGGTCGCCCTAAAAGCAATTGAGTGTTGTTGACCGGCGAATCCTCCATTTCAACCACATAAAAATCGGCGGGGAATATCAATTGGTTGACTTGCACCAACACATCCTCTACATAGCCCTCCGGATATTTGCTTGAGCGATCCGCAAGTTGAATGATAACATTATCCTTCTTGAGAGGCCCTATACTCAACGTTTGATACACATTGAGTGGCATGACATTGATCGATGCTCCCAAATCCAACATAACATCATCAAACCGTGTATTGCCTATAACACAAGGCACATTGAAGCTCCCCGGATCCTTCATCTTTGGTGGCAACTTCCTTTGAATAACGGCCGACACCGTCTCGCTCATAGTTACCACACGAGTCTCTCTAGTATGCCTCCTTGCCGTGCAAAGCTCCTTTAAAAACTTAGCATACTTTGGTACTTGCTTAATGCACTCCAACAAAGGGATGTTGACTTGCACTTTCCGGAAAATCTCCAATACCTCTTCATCGGATTTGTCCTTCTTTGTTTTAGCAAAACGAGAAGGGAATGGTATGCTTGATGATGACACACCTCCCTTTACATTATTGCCGGCCACATCTTGCTTCTCGGCATGACTACCCTTCTCGGCATCATGGTTGTTGCCGGCATTGCTATGCTCGGCACTCTCTCTTCTCTCGGCATCAACAACCCTGCCGGCATCATCATGCTCGGCATCACCAATTCTCTCGGCCTCTCCATCATGGCTGCCGGCAATGACAGGTCCGGCAGCCCTCTCATCCTCATTAACTCCTTTGAAAGTCACTCGCTTCTTCTTTGGACTTGTTGGTGAAAACAACTCTCTTCCGCTTCGAGTTTGAATCACTTTGGCTTGCTCGTTCCTCGGATTTGGAATAGTATTGCTCGGCAACTTCCCTTGCTCATTGAACCTTCCCATAAAGTCCACAACTTGCCCCATTTGAGTCTTGAGTTCACCAATGTCCTTTTGATGATTTTGTTGCCCCGCGAGTAATGCTTGAGTAGCACTTGACAAAGATTGAAGCAAAGCATCGTAATTCGGATTGCTCGGCGCGGCTTGGCTCGGCAATGCTTGACTTTGATATGGCACAACTTGTTGTTGGTTCGGCAAAACCCCAAAGTTTCCTTGGTTCGGCTGATAAGGTTGCCGAGGCACAAAGGGTGGCCTCGGCGCAAACGGCGCTCCTCCCTCTCTTGGTGGCATAGGTGCCCTAAGCACGTTGTCATTATTCGCCCATCGAAAGTTAGGGTGATCATTGAACCTTGGATTGAAGTTGCCAAATCGTTGGCCTCCTTGAAAACCAATGGCATTGCACTCCTCAACTCCCTCACTAGCTCCAAATTGAGGGCATTGTTCGGTCTCATGGCCCTCGGTGCAAATTCCACAAACACTTGCACGCTTCTTCATCAAATTACTCACCAAGTCGGTAAGGTTGTCCACTTTCTCTTCTAACTTTGAGCTCGAAGAAGTCTCATGCACTTTCTCATTCCTTTGCACATTGTTTCGTGCCATGCCAAATTGTTGGTTGTTCAAAGCCCGAACTTCCAACAAACTTCTTGCCGCTCCGGCGTTCAACTCCAAAAAGCTACCTCCCGCGGCCGAGTCAAGAAACTCTCTCTCCATGACGCGCAATCCCTCATAGAAATATTGTAGCAAGAGTCCATCGCTAATGCCATGCGATGGACACAAAGAAACTAGGGACTTGAACCTCTTGTAGTAGTCGAAGAAAGTCTCATCTCCGGCTTGCTTCACACTTGTAATTTGCTTCCTCAGATCAGTGATACGTGAAGCGGGAAAGTACTTGAGCAAAAACTCATCCATCATAGTACTCCACGAAACAATGCGACCACTAGGCACCTCAAACAACCACTCCTTTGCTTGATCTTCTAGAGAAAACGGAAATGCCTTCATTTTGAAGTGTTGCAAATCGGTCCCTCTTGGACACATAGACTCCGTGGTGAAGTTAAACCATTGTAGATGCTTGTTAGGGTCCTCACTCGGCATTCCATAAAATGATTTCAGCTTATGGAGGAATCCACTCCTCAATTCAATCTCTCCAGTCTTGTCAGTTTCCAAAGGAGGATAAGTGATATTCGAAGGAGCAACTCCAGCTCCAGCAACATGACCATTCTGTGATCTGATTGATGCCATGATCTCTTCTTCTTCTTCTAATTCGGCAAAGGCCTCAAATTCTGGGTTCTGAAGATCACACGACGATGAAACAACTGATGGTGAACTCGGCCCTGATGATACTGAAACTGACGGCACAATAGGGGAGGACGGCAATAATGATGATACTGATGAACTGGTTGGTGACGATGGTGGTAATGGCACAAAACGAGCAATAGCGAGTTCTTGCTCTAAACGTTGCAAACGGCCTTGAAGATCTCTTGCCCAAATACTAGATTCGGACATGCATTATTTCTGAAATTTGCAACATTTAAACAAGTTAGAACATCGTAAAGAAATAGGAGACAAGAATATACATCATTACAAGCCACGGCATTGGCGATACAACAAATTTCAACAATGATTACACATATATACACAATCGGCAACAATTTCGGCAAAGAACAAACATGGTTCGGCAAAGAGAAGAAAAATTGGAACGTTCATGATCATGTAATCGCTAAGTCTAATTTATTTTAAATTTGTCCTAACTCTCGAAGTACGTGGAGCAGAGGAGATAACGGTGCAATGGACTGATACAGCCCCCGGTAGTATCATGCTTAATCCGATATACCTCAAGAGTTTGAACCACACAACATGTTTTATCTTTGAAGAAAATAGGCCACATATGTCAAGTTATGTTCTAGCGTCTAAAGTGAGGTGATGCTTCGGCACAAGCTGTCGACTAGGTCGTGCGGATTTTACGTTTCAAAGGTTATTAAAATCACGGAGGGCGAACCCCCTACAGGAACCAGGCAGGACTCGTTGTTGGACACCATGGAGGGCGAACCCCCTATCGACTCACTCACCGAGAATGAACATCAGTCTATGGGCCTTGAGATCCAGTTAAACAAACCTGAGAACCATATCTATGATAATAACTTCCCCATACTTTGTAAAACAAACACGGATCCCTAGCGGTCTCAAGTGTTGATTAAAACCGCCCTCAACCTCATAAAAATAATACCAAGTTAGCGTCTTTATGCGTGGGGGGCCAACGATGGACTAATTCCAACATTGCAGGGCCCGTTTCCCAATCTACACAAAAACATACCTAACATGGCATCACTCGTATGAAGGGTTTTGGTTATGATCAACAAAAGAGGCTTCACCTACATGTTACACTTTAGAAACTACAATAAACTCAAACATACACAACACTATCAACTTCCTAGAAATTAAACTAAGTGATTACCAACATACATCAATATACATCATGCAACTTCCGAAATTTAAACTCTACATGCCGAAGCATATTTCTACTTTACAAAATCCCAAAAAAAAATTAAAATTTACAACTTTTACAACTTCACAACAAAAATTTCCAGCAACATTATATACACAACAAATTCATAAAACAAGCTTTTATAATCCCCGGCAACGGCGCCAAAAATTGATGTGAGCCGAAACTCGCATGCAATGATAAACCCTACAAAATATCGTTAGTAGTATGAGCAAGTAGGGATCGTTCTAAGCCGGGGATTAAGGGTACCTGAGATATGAAATTGTTAGACACGAAACAAATTTACATATTCACAAAAACGTCACAATGGGGGATAGGATGGATCGGCAGCTTTTGCTGCCCCTATACTAGGCACGGCATAAAAACAGAAAATAAAATCCTAGGTCTACTATATACAAGTTTGATCATCATCTCTCACGCATCACATAACACAAAACACAATTTAACACAAAGATTCGCATGCAAGAAAGTAAGAGACAAGTATTTAGCATGTTCATAACCTAAATTAGTTTCGACACAACTAGAGCCTCCAGCAGTTTTCCAATTGTTAGACTTCTTAAATTCTTAGAAACTACTCCAGCGTATGACTTCTAAGGTGATGCTAATCCGGTTTTACGCGTTTTAACATTTAAGCATGTGAGTCTAAATCGAAAACATGTAAACAAGCAAGGTTGTCAATCATCTTATTTAACATGCAAGTAATCTAAGGTTTTTACCCTAGGTGAGCAACACAGAACAAACTACTCCAGCGTATGACTTATTCGTACTACTCGGTTAAATGAAACCTAACATCTAGATTTACATGCTTCCAGCCAATACTAATGCTTCGGTTTATAAGGCACACTCTTAGATTACTAACCAAATTAAATCCTAAACATGCTTCTAATACCACTGCCCTAATTATCCAACATACAAAAACCATGTATTAAAAATCGCACAAGTCATCACATAAATTTCAATGAAAATTGCAATCTATGTTCATCATACAAAACCAAACGAAAACAAAGTATTTTTATAACAATACATGTGACTAAACCGAATATAAAAACACAAGACATAGGGATGGATCACACTTTAGAAACCTTGGAGAGCTTCGTCTTGGTGTGGTGGAAGAGGTTCGGCAGTGGCTGTGGTAAGGGATTGGAATCGGTGATGAATGGTGATGGAATAGGTGAATCGGTGGACTTGTGTTTCTAGGGTTTCGGCTTAGAACTTTGAGTAGGAAATTTGGTAGAGTTTTGGCTAGTGCTTTGCAAGAGATGAGATGATGATTTTCTGTGTATGAGATGGCTATATATAGAGGAAAAGGGAGAGAGAGGCTGCCGGCCACAAGAAGGGGAAACAAAGAATAGGTTTCCTTGTAGGTTTATGTTTCCTTGTTGAATAAAGATTTGCATTCTTGATTTTTCTTTTTCTGATTTTTCTTCAAGGCTTGGGCTGCACATCTTCATGGACTTCTTGTATGATCTTGGACTTCAATTGATAGGTCTTGATCCATTGAAAATGCCCCACAATGCCGACAGCACACAGAGGCAGCAATCTGCCAGAATCGGCAGCTTCTCCTAGTGTGACTAGGAGAACTTGTTTCTTCATGCTTTTCTTCAATGCCATGGCCTAGTGTCTTCCTCTTCCCTTCATAAAGCTTGGACCATCTTCACATATGCATTCGTACATCATTTGGTCCATCAAAAACAGAAAACACAAAAAGGGGGCAGTAGGTTCCTGGAATCGGCAGATTTGACCTTGTTGCAGTAATTCCGGTTTATCTCCCTCCGTGGAGCTCCGATTGATGCGATTCCAAGTCTCACGTAAACTAGACACATAGGGCCATCTCCCCATAAAATATCTCGGCCAAATTCCATGCAAGTCGTCGGGAATGATTTCTCGAAGTTGGGACACAGTCCCAGGAATTTCCTGGAAGTCCCTGGATTGGAATGCTCGGACTGCCGTTTTGCAGCCAACTTTTGGGTGACTTCCCGAACTCCGATTGATCTGAAATTTTAATACAACATTCCTCAGCATATGAATATTAAGCACGCCAAATTTCATAGAATTTGGACAAGGATAGATCATAGTTTCATTCATCTCAAAATCACGAAAAAGACATATTTTGCATTATTTTCCAGATTTCTCAAACATAGTCATTTTTCGGATTCTTAACCAATTTTTCACAAAACTCTACCAAAATTGACACTAACTACATTATGACTCTATCTTAGACAAATAAGGGTTAAACAAAGCATAAATGAGGGCATAAGCATATAATATCGTCGCACATTGTGCTCCTATCACCAGCGGATGGTGAATCGCATGCTGGAGCAAGAAATGGGTAAAACGGTGGAAGTATACGTAGATGACATGCTGGTCAAGAGCTTGACTGCAGGGGCCCACGTCGGAGATTTGGCGGTAGTCATCGGTAAGATGCTCAAGTTTGGAATGCGCTTGAACCCGAAGAAGTACATTTTTGGGATTTTAGAGGGCTTGTTCCTAGGCCACATCATCAGCCAGCGAGGGATAGAAGCTAACCCGCTGAAGGTCCAGGCAATCCTAGACATGGAAACACCAGGGGAAGGAAACCAGGTCCAAATGCTGACCGGCCGGCTGGCCGCCCTGGCCAGATTCATCTCCCACCTGACCGATAAGTGCGCCCCACTCTTTAAACTGCTCAAAGCACAACAGTTCAAGAAAATCCACTGGGCGGCGGAGCATGAAGCGGCATTCCAGTCCATCAAGACGTATCTGTCCGCAGTACCTCTCCTATCCAAACCAGTGCCGGGCAAGATGCTATACCTCTACATAGCTGCATCCGAAGCGGCCGTCTCTGCGGCTCTCGTCAGGAAGGAGGGCACGCTCGATCTCCCAGTATATTATGCAGGGAAGGGACTTACCGGAGCCGAGGGCCGGTACCCCGACATTGAGAGGTTGGCTCTGGCCCTGATCGTTAGTGCCAGAAAGCTCAGGCACTATTTCCAGGCTCATTCCATCACCCTATATACCAATCACCCTTTGCGGCAGATCCTGCAAAAACCGGATACCAGCGGCAGGCTCGTACGGTGGGCAGTTGAATTGGGAGAGTTCGACATCACTTATGCTTCGCGAACGGCTATCAAGGGACAGGCAGCTGCGGATTTCATATGTGAACTCACCCCAATGGTGGCAGAAGCGCACCCCGGCCGGTACGAGGGCAAGGAGGCAGTTCAGGCCGTAAAGATCGAACCAGGCCTCCCCAACGGTTGGAAGCTTTACGTAGACGGCTCCGTAACGAGTAAGCGGAGCGGAGCCGGTGTCATGCTAACCTCGCTCAATGGCCAATCGTACGAGTATGCCCTACAGTTCCTCTTCAACACTTCCAATAACGCCGCTGAATATGAGGCCCTCATAGCCGGTTTACAACTAGCCAAGGAGATGGGAATCCCATCCCTGGACATATACAGCGACTCGAGCCTAGTGGTGATCCAGATGAACGGGCTGTTCGAAGTCAAGGAACCCCAGCTAGCCTCCTACCAAGCTTTGCCAAGGCCCTGATCGAGCCATTCCAGGGTGCCACGATCCAGCATATAGGCATGCAGACGCCCTCGCAAGGTTGGCAACCGGAAACTACCCTCCAGAGTACCGAAGAGCTAAAATTGAAACCCTCCAGAAACCGAGTATAAGCAAGACCATCTCAGAGATATTTGCGGTAGAAGAGGCACCACCGAGCTGGATGGATCCGATAGTTAGATACTTGGCTGACAAAACCAGCCCCCAGGATGCAGTGGAGGCTAGGAGGCTACACCTCCGGTGTGCCAGGTACAGCCTTCTCAACGGCAAGTTGTACCGAAGAGGGCACAGCTTCCCCTAGCTGAAGTGTGTCACTAAGCAGGCAGGAGAGGCCATCATGCGAGAAATCCACGAGGGAGTATGCGGTAATCACTCTGGCGCCCGGTCCTTGTCTCACAAGTCGCTCCGGGCGGGGTATTTTTGGCCAGACATGGCAGCAGCATCAAGAAGAATATCAGGTGGCTGCCACAAGTGCCACATGTACGCCCCTACACCCCATGCCCCGGAAATCGCGTTATCAATTCTGTTAGCGCCATGGCCGTTCGCACAATGGGGACTAGACATCATCGGCCCTTTCCCAATAGCTGTGGGACAATACAAATACGCCATTGTGGCCGTGGACTATCAGACTAAGTGGGTTGAGGTGGAACCCCTGGTAAAGATCACCGAGGAGCGGGTAAGAAAATTCCTGTGGAAGAACATCTACTGCAGGTTCGAGGTGCCGCAGACTATAGTCACGGATAATGGGACACAGTTCAACAATGCTGATCTTATGCAATACACGGCCTCTATGGGGACCCGGATGTTGTTTGCCTCAGTGACACACCCGCAAACCAACGGCCAGGTGGAAGCGGTGAACAAGATTATCAAAACCCTCCTCAAGAAAATGCTAGATGCCAAGAAGGGATGTTGGGCCGAGGAACTCCCCGCGGTTCTATGGGCCATCCGGACGACAGAAACCGAGGCAACAGGGGAGACCCCGTTCTGCATGGCATTCGGGAGCGAAGCGGTACTCCATGTAGAGACCAATATGCCCAGCGGCAGGGTCGAGAATTACGACGCCGAAACAAACACCGAGGGCATACGGCTCAACCTGGATCTCATAGAAGAGCAGCGCGACCAGGCGCATATGCGAAACCAAACCTACAAGCAACTGGTCGCTCGGTACTATGATAGAAGGGTCCGGGAAAGGAAATTACAAGTGGGGGACTGGGTCATGAAGAAAGTTCAGAAAAAACCGCTGGCCTAGGAGCCAATGTAGGAAGGGCCCTACCAAATCACCGCAGCTGCGGGCCCGACAACATTCCACATCATAGACGCCGAAGGCATCTATTCCACCCGCCCGTGGAATATCCAACAACTGCGGTTCTACCCTAAATGAAATCGGTCATAAAGGGACAATAATGTATTTGGCACCAACATTGCAATACACAGTTATTGCATTTAGAATAAACTACAGCTGGTTGCAAGGTATATACATCTGCCAGATATATGGGTAAAGCAAAAAAAACCGCTCCGCCGGAGCCCCCAGTCCCTGACCCGCCAGCTTTGAGAGAGAGCTCTTGCTCCGCCATCTCAGCCAGGGCTACATCAGCCTCCATCCGCTCAGCATCAAGCCACCCTTTCTCCCTCCACTCCAGATAGGCATCATTTATGCCCTTCGCACGGGTGTCCTCCAACATCTCTTCAAGCTCCACCGACTCCCGGAAGTGGTCTACAGCTTTATCAGCCACTTCAGCAAGCCGGGATTCCGCGAGCTTCTCCGCTCCTTTGACGACTGTTGTCATTTGGGTCTGCAGCTCCAAAACGATCGCCTCCAACTCTGCATTCCTCGCTTCCCGAGCGGTTGTCTGCCGACCGGTTTCCTCTTTCTCTCAGTTTTCAGCCGACCAACCTCCTCTCTCTCCTGCGCAAGCTTAGCTTTCGCTAAGGATAGCCGCACAGTAAGCTCCTCCACTTGCTTCTCCAAAACCGCAGCCTCCCCTCTAGGCTCAGCGGCGTAAAGGCTATGAACCAGCTGGCACAGGTACGCAAAAGGAACATTAGCTCGTACCACAAAGGGGAACGGAAGCACAGAAAACACACTTACCCGAAGAGCTAATTCCACGGGCTTCACCCTGCTCTCGCCCGGTTGCCCAGTTCCAGGGCCCTCCCGATCAAGTCCCAAGGTTTCAATAGTAGATGCCACGAACCTACCAAAACCACCACCACCGGAACTACGATCGGCTTCCGGCCCCCGACTCCTTCGGCTGTCAGTCTCCACGACCGGAACTAATGCCGACCCCCCACCAGCCGAGCTTGACGCCCCGGCATCAAACGTCCTCGCCCTCTTCGCCGAGGCTTCACCGTGATCACTTCTGCGGTACCCAGGCATCTCCGCTGCCTCTCTCTCCCGCGGGGCCCGTACCCCCATCGGCCGTGCTAGAGGTTCCGGACCCGGTAGGCCCACCGACCTTACTTCCCGGATAACGAGTGGGGCATTATCCTCACCGCCCGGCCGCCTGCCATAGTGGGAGTCCGGAAACACGAGCGGCACAAGCCTGTTATGCACCGTGCACTCTAGGGTGACCGGATCTACAACGGTTTTTGAAGCCATCTCCCCCATCTCCATCAACCTCTGGGCCACAAGCTCTTCATCCGGTTCGACGGTCTCCTCGCTCCGAACAGTGAGCCGGGGGGCATTAGCTGCAAATCGATAAACCGAGCGGTCAGAATAAAAGCGACCCTGCAAAACAACAGTGCAAGGTACCTTACCAAGCTTTCTCCCCATCTCGCACATCTCCAGCACATAGGAGCTCCGGCCCAGAATGTCCCAGCAAATAAAAAGCCGGGCTAACCGTTGCCTCTCCAAGTCCACCAACCGGTACGACTGATCTCCGATCGATTGATAAGCCCCGGGCACCTGAAAGTTCCTTGAACTACGCTGCCACCTGCCCCCGGCCATCACAACCGACCTCCTCCATGCATTCGAAACCGACGACGGCATGTGAGTGATGGCAGGATCGAAGTCCCGCGCGGCAAAGTTAACACAACCGCAGGCCTGGGCTTTTTTGCAGTAGAGAACCTTGTACAGTGCCCGGAACTCATTTACCGTGGGCCAGTCCATATTGCTCAGGCTAAATAGGCACCCGAGGCCAAGCAACTGCCTCCACTGGTTGCTAGGCATCTGAGCTGGGGAAAGATTTATACTGCTCAGCATATACTAGACAAACTTCGACAGCGGCAGAGATAGTCCGTGCCGAAATTGATCATCAAAAACGGCAACCCAACCCGGTTCCGGGTTGCAGGCCAGTTCCCCAGGATACAGGCCTCGAAGCTTAACGGAGGAATCAATGTCCCACTTCGCCCGAAAGTCCCTTATCTCTCTCTCAGACATGCTTCTGGTTAGCTCGTCACAGAAAATCACCCTGTCGCCATCCAGTAGCTCATACCTCAAGGGCCCCCCCATCAACCCACGGCCGGAACCGACAGGATTCGCCGATCTCCCAGATGCCATAAAGCCTAAATAACGGAAGTTAGCGCTGTAGAAAAATAGCAACAGAGACAAACGGCAGGCAAAGGGCAAGGAGCAGCAAGGTATGGCAGGAGGAGAGCAGAGGGGATGATAAATAGGGCAAGCATAAAAGAGAGGCAACCCTAGCCGCAGATCCCCTTCATCTCAGACCGTTCCTTGCCGACACGTGTCCTAACTTCGGTAAAGGTTCCCGTGCCATCATAACTGATGGGACTGATGGGCTCTCCCCTTCATTGCATGTCAGCCACCTGTCCCACCTACAAGCGGCAGTTAGGGGAGATAGGAGCGCAGAACGAGGCGTCCACTCCCCTCACTTCCCCAAGAAGTCAACCTCGAGCCAAGGAACGGCATCTCACCTGTTATGAAGTATCCAACCGGCTCCGCAGCATCTCACCGGTTATGAAGTATCCAACCGGCTCCGCAGCATCTCACCGGTTATGAAGTATCCAACCGGCTCCGCAGCATCTCACCGGTCATGTAGCATCTAACCGGCCAATCAAACTAGTCCCATGACATTCCACCGGCATGTGACATTCAACCGACTCCAAAGCATTCCACCGGTTTAGTCACTTTCCTTCGCCTACGGGCAGGAACGAGCCAGCAACAACTCAAGACTTCCAAACGCATGGGCTTTATAAACCCGGGCGAGTTTACATCTAACACATGTACTCTTGTCCAGCAGGATAAAAACCCTGCATCACACTGAACTGTGATACATTTGGGGATACATGGCGAGACTCGTTATCTCAACGCCACCCCACCGGGCAGATTGTTTCTCTAACACAGAACAAGTCTCCCCGCAGGCTAACAAACCTGCACATTTACCTCCCGCTTATTCCAACAAAAGCTGAGAACTAGCAAGCTGAGGCCTCCCTATGCTCCTCAACTGCCTCTACGACGCCTCCGCCTCCGCCTCCGCCGACCCCAAACCTGCCGACCGCATCGCCGATCTCCTCTCTGGCGGCGCAGTACCTCACCTCTCCTCCGGCCACGCCAACCCCGAAAAAGCCCGAAAACCCGGCTCGGCCTGTCGGGCTCGGGCCCGGGCTGGTCTTCGACTTCAAAAAAACCCGGCTCGGCTCGGCCCGAGAGGTTCGGGGTCGGGCTTTGTGATTTTTGGGCTCAGCCCGGCCCGCGCCCACCCCTAATATAAAGGCCTCAACTACCCTCATTAATAGGTAACTGATCCTTCCTACCGCTTATATACGTGCTTAAGTTATATCTATTCCAACTATACTAACTTAGGCATCGGAGAGGAGAAGACCGGCCCGCCCGGTATTCCCCTCAGTAAGCAGGTTTACGGGAGATCACGCTTGGATTCATCTGTCTCTACCAGGCCTACGGGTTTGTGCAGAAACACTATGCATCAGACCTTTTCAGCATTGATGGATACGCATTGGGCTGATATTACATGGCCCAGGTAGGTGATACTTGTTTGTGCAAACTGACACTTAGAAGGCTTCACATGCAATCAATTGGCTTGTAGAATGGTGAGGACTTCTTCCAAGTGTTTAAGATGTGACTCTGACGAGTCCCTGAAGCAGCACGCAAATAATAACCCTACAAAAGATAGTTAGTAGTATAAAGCAAGTATGGATCGTTCTAGCCGGAGATTAAGGGTACCTGAAATATTCAAAGGTTAGTGTTTCCGCACAAACCCGTAGGCCTGGTAGAGACAGGTGAATCTAGATGTGATCTCCTCCTGCGAACCTGCTCACTAAAAGGAATACCGGGCGGGCCGGTCTTCTCCTCTCCGATGCCTAAGTTAGTACAGTTGGGATGAATAGATAACTTAAGCACGTATGATAAGCAGTTGGAGAGATCAGTTACCTATTAAAGAGGGTAGTTGAGGCCCTTAAATAGGTGGTCGGGCGTGAGGTCTGGTCTCACTCTTCGGTTGAATGCTACCTAACTAGTGGTGTGCCTTGGCTCTTGGGGAAGTGGGGGGGCTGGACGCCTCGGTTCCTGCCCCTATCTTCCTTAACTGTCGCTTGTAGGCGGGACAGGTGGCTGACATGCATTTAAGGAGGAAGCCCATCAGTCCCATCAGTTATGATGGCGTGGGAAGGTTATCGATGTTGGGACATGTGTCAGTAGGGAGCGATCTGAGATGGAGGGTCTGGATTCGCAGGCGTTTGAGTTGCCCCGATTGAGTATTTTGGGGGGATTACAGGGGTGCTTAGGGCATCGGACCCGTCTATAAAAAGGCCTCCTTTGTCTTCATTACTTCTGTTTTTGCTCTTAGTCCAGAGAGAAGAAGAGAAGGTTGGAGAGGAATCCGGCGAAAGTTCTGTGGAGGTGCCTCGCGATATCCGTGCCCCAAGCGTTCTGGGTCTTTGCCTACCATTGCTCGATGTTTTCGTATGACGGACTTTCCTCGGTTGTGCATAGTAATCAGTAAGTCTTGCTTTCTTTACTTCGTGTTTTTCTTTTTGGTTGGTGATTTGCGGCGGGGGGAGGGGGGGGGGGGGGGGGGGGGGGGTCTGCCGTAATCTTGGGGAGCAGCCGCAGAGGGCGTTGTTCTAGCTTATTGCTGACCAGCGGTGGGGTTTTGTTTTCTTCCCCTTAGGTTAATACATAAACCAATTAGCAATTGTGTCATGTGAGGGACAAGCCAAGCGTCACCGTCTTTCTTCCTCTGATTCACACTTATTTATTTTTCTTTTCCTTTTTTTTTTCTAGGCGTGTACCGTAAATACCCCATTTCTTAACTTTCTTTTTCAAAACTTTTTCTATTACATTCACTTTGTAATTCTTTCAAGACCTGCCCAAACATTTATCTCTACTATTATCCTCTTCCTAAGCCATTTTTCTTTTATCAAACATGCATATGCATTTAATAAGATAAATCAACGAACTAATAGTTACCTCGTTAAGTTGGTTCACCCTACAGCCAGAAGTAACAATAAGAAGTAGACATTAAGCTACTTTGCCTAGACTGATGATTGATAATTGTTCGATTTAATTATGAGTCTACATGTCGTAGCCAATTGAGATCCTTAAGTATTTGGTATCACAAGTCGTAAGCTTTATTTTATTGGCGCGTATTTTACAATGAAAATCATATCACATTGTTTAGTGGCTTGTGTCTTATTTTTTCGTTTACATCATTTGATGTGCATGCCTTTTGACCATGAATATATGAATGAAAATATTTATCTTTTTCGATGAGTGAAAATATTTCCATTTTATTTAAATAACAATTAGTTCAACATCACAAAAAATTAAAATTTGCCAATATTTCTATTGGAAAATTACGATAAACAAGCAGAATATATCCAGTACACAGTCATATTACGTGGATAAGTAATTTGAATACATTAATACAAATGCATTTTTAACCATATGTATATATATAACTAAAATTGCACCGCATACTTGCATTGTCATGTAGACAGAATTTTCATTTAAACAATCAATAACGAATCTAAACATTGAGTTTACTTTAGTAATTACATTAGTAAAACTTTTAGTAATTACATTATTATATGGAATTCTTGCTTTCATAGTTCCATTCCAACATTCTTTATAATTTTCTCATCTTTTATTGAGAAATTTTGTATACATTCCACAAACCACTTAATACACACCCCTCTTGTTTTATACCTTAAATAAAATTTTATAAGCAAGTTAAATGACCAAAATAGACATATATTATTACAAGAAAGAAAAAAATTTAAAATAAATAAATTAAATAACCACTACTACAAAAATGTCACTACACAACACATATCAGACAACAATTAATATGTTGTATGAGCGACTGAACTGTTTCACACAACCTAAACTGATTAATTTGTGTTGTATGAGATACACATTTTCTATACTCTAAAAAACTTTTTTCCAGATTTTGTCACACAACTCTGACACACATTTTTTGTTGTATGTAGGATGAAAATCTTGGCGGCAGAACTCCCTCCGACATTGAAACTCAAATTTGGGCAAGGTCTAGATGGACATACAACAAAGTTCTTGTTTTGTGTTGTGTGATAATGTCACATCTTGCATTAGGTGTCACCAAGTGCAAGGTGACAAATACTTGTACAACAAAATTTTGTAGTTTTGTTGTATGACTTGCTTTGCTTGTTGTTGACGGTAGCCACAGAGCGGCTACCCAGGCCCACAGACCCGCAGCCGCTACATCCGGGCCCGATCCATGGCCCGAGGCAGGATCGTTAACACCCGGAACCGAGGCCCAGCAGCCTACCTTATGGCCAGGGGCCAGGGAGCCGGGGGCGCCAGCTTGTCGAACAGACCACCAAAGCTGCTCTTATGTATGAACATAAGAGATCAGTCCCACATCGAAGAGTAAGGCCAGACCTCACGCTCGACAACCTATATAAGGACCTCAACTACCCTCATTAATAGGTAACCAACTCTCCAACTACTTATTATTCCCGCTTAAGTTATTCATTTATCCCATGTAATATTAGACATGCTGCACAGCAGCAAGAGAACTAGCATTATATATACTTATATCTGTAACTGAGTTTTAGTGAACTTAGGATACTGAATTTCATTGAACTACACATATATATATTAGTAATGTTATCGAATATATTCTGTGTAGTTGTATTTGTTTAGAATTTGAAATTCAAAAGGATACAAGATATTAGGAAAAGGATAAGATTAAGACAGAGAGGTTAAGACAGTTCCTTGATGGAAGGAACTGTCATGTAACTTCCATAATGCAGTTAGAGAAAATAACTCTATAAATATCCTTCTGATCTCTGCTAGAGCATTCACGTTTTTCTCATTCATTTTGTCCCATTAACAAAGGAGATATCAAGGAGTGAATCTAGGAGAAGATTGAATGGAATCAAACACTGGAAGACCAAGTCAGTATTTTAGTTTATACATTTGATCTAAATATCTGTCATAGTTTAGTTTTTTATAGTCTTGAGTTTATAAACAATATAACAATTGGTATCAGAGCTACTATGCTCAGATATTAGATTGGTGTATTGGTTGTTTCCTTACTGATTTTCCTGGGACCATGATAAGCATGTTGTAGTTAATTTTTTCTTCTGTTCTCATGCCATGCTCCTTATCAACAAACGATATTATCTGATATATTGTGTAATATATTCAAATTTCTGTGATGTATACAAATCTGATACGAACCATCATGATTGTATAATGCTGCCATAGTAGCCTTGCATGAATGATATATGTATTAGTTTAAGATATTTCTTTCTTCTGATACATTCAGTAACTTATGTATTTTTCAATGCTAACATATTAGCCGAAGTATATGTAATGTTAAAGTACTTTAGAAAGAACCTGCATGTTAACATGAAGTTTTGGAATAAAGTTTGATTTCCATAGCGATTAAATTTTTGAACCAAAATTCTTGTCGAAAGTTGCATATCAGATAAAACATTGCTATAAGAATCTTAAAATTTATCAGATCAAGATACTGATATCTAGAGGATATTTATGCAAATTTTATCATACTATATGACATAGATTTTAATGTTGTTTCTATATGAATCAACTTTGGGACATGTATCTATATATTTTCTAGTATTTGGTTGAACTAGAAGCTGTATTAATATATATAGTTATGCAAATAAAGTTTAATGATTGACTGACTCAAGTTTAAAACTCCATTTCAGCCATGTATTTTCCCATGAATATCAGTCAAATTGAACTCCTCAATGGATTCAATTATCAGAAATGGAAAGATGACATTGTGCTTAACCTGGCAATGCTGGACATTGATCAAGTTCTGAAACAAGATACACTCATTGAACCGGCTGCAAATGCATCCAAGGAGCAGAAAGAAAAATATATGCAGTGGCAGAAGCATAACAAGATGGCTTTGATCTGTATTAAAAAGAGTATCAATGATGCTGTCAAAGGGGGAATACCTGATTCCCAGTTTGCCAAAGTGTATTACAACTCGATTGCTGAGAAGTACAAAATATCTGACAAAGCAGAGATGGGAAGGCTTATCAGCAAGTTGACTGGACTGAAATACAATGGAGGAAGCATCAGAGAGTATATCATGAAGGGTGTTGAGATCACTGAGAAACTGAAGGGAATGAAGATGTATATTGAAGAAACATTCTTGGTGTTCTTGTTGCTGAATTCCTTTCCTGATGAGTATAGCCATCTGAAGAGTCTTTATAACACACAAAAAGAAAGTTGGAGTGTCAATGAACTAATTTCCATTTGTGTGCAAGAAGAGGAAGACAGGGCCAAAAGAGGCAAAGCAATAGCTGTGAATTACATCTCCAAACCAAAGAATAAGGATGCCAAAAGGCAATTTGGTAAGAGGAATTTTGGCAATAAGGATGGTGCTTTAGGTTCTGGTATGAAACATGACAAGTATAAGGAGAAACCACACAAGCCAAATGGTCCACTAAAGTGTTTCTTTTGCAAGAAACCTGGACATTTCAAGAAGGACTGTGAGGGTTTCAAGATCTGGTTGAACAAGAGAGGTAATTTTCTGTTAAAAACTGTTTTTTCATTAGGATCTCATGCATATAATAATAAAAATTCTTGGTGGTTTGATACTGGTTCTCTCATTCATGTTGTTAATTCTATGCAGGGATTATTCAGTCAAACAATCACAAGAAAGAATGAAACAAAAGTCTGTACTGCAAATGGACAAAGGGTTGCAGTTCAAGCTGTAGGATCTGTGAAATTATTGTTTAGGAATAACTTTGTGTTATTATTAGATAATGTGTATTGTATTCCCTCAATAAAGAGAAACCTAATATCTGGTTCTCAATATGTATTGAATGATGGTTACGATTTCTCTAGTAATAATAAGTCTATGTGTTACTATTATAATTCTTCTTGTTTTGGTGATGCTGATCTACTTGATGGTTATTGGCATGTCAATTCTGTAAATGATGTTGATAAAACTCTTGATATTTTCAATGTTTCAAGCTCAGTTGGTGTCAAAAGAAAATTTCAGCATGAAAACTCTTCTTTTCTATGGCATAAGAGATTAGGACATGCATCAAGACAGAGATTACAAGGTTTAGTGAAGCAAAATATTTTACCTGCATTAAATTATGATGATTTTCACTCATGCATAGACTGTTTGAAGGGCAAGATGACTAATCAAAGGACATTCAATTCTAAGAGGTCTACTGTATTACTAGAATTGATACATACAGATGTCTGTGGCCCTTTTATTGTGCAAACAATATGTGGAAAATCATATTTTGTGACATTTATAGATGATTTTACAAGATACTGTTATATTTATTTAATTTCTGAAAAATCACAAGTGCTAGATGTTTTCAAAGTTTTCAAAACTGAAGTGGAAAAACAAACAGAAAAATTCATTAAGGTTGTGAGATCAGATCGGGGTGGTGAGTACTATGGAAAATACTCAGAGAAAGGGCAACATAAAGGTCCATTTGCCAAATATTTGGAGGAATGTGGCATTGTTGCTCAATACACTACACCATATACACCACAGCAAAATGGTGTGTGTGAGAGAAGGAACATAACTCTCATGAATATGGTGAGAAGCATGTTTTGTAGGTCAAATTTGCCAAGATTCTTATGGGGAGAAGCTATTAAAACTGCAAACTACATATGCAACAGAATTTCCAGTACTGCAGTGATTAATACTCCTTTTGAAAATTGGTATGGTTACAAGCCAAGTCTGAATCATTTACATGTTTGGGGGTGTCCAGCAGAAGCAAGAGTTTATAATGGTGAGAAAGATGATAAATTGGAGTCGAGGTCGATCAGTGCTTATTTACATGTTACAAGTTCTACTGCAGATCAAGATATAACAGAATCTTTGAAACTCATCGAGCAACATTTCTTGATGAAGTTTTTGATCAGAGAGATGACTTGATGATAGACAATGGAGTAGAAGAGCAGTATTTTAACATGGAAGAGTGGTTTGTTTATCCAGACACTATGAATCAAAGTACTGCTACTGAGATTGTAAATAATGATGTAGTTGTTGAAAATCAAATGCAAACAGCAGTAATTGAAGCACCAGTTGGTCAAGAAGTTCAAGAAGTATCAGTTGAACAACCATTGCAAGAACCTACTCAACAAGAAGAGGTAGTTGAAGATGTTTCACCTATTCTGAGGAGATCACAAAGAGAAAGAAAATCTGCAATACCTAATGATTATCACTTGTTCAATACGGCTGTTGAATTTGATTTGGGGGAAGAAGCTGATCCAACTACACTAAAAGAAGCTATGCAATCTGAAAAAAGTCACCAATGGAAGCTAGCAATGGAAGATGAACTTTTGAGCATGTCTCAGAATGGTGTTTGGATATTAGTAGATAAAACAGAAGCTGCATCAAAGCCAATTGGATGTAAATGGGTCTACAAAACTAAGAGAGATGCAGAAGGCAAAGTAGAAAGATACAAAGCAAGACTTGTGGCAAAAGGTTATAATCAGAAGGAGGGCATAGATTATAATGAGACATTTTCTCCAATCTCAACCAAAGATGCATTTAGAGTGATGATGGCTTTAGTTGCTCATTTTAATTTGGAGTTGCACCAGATGGATGTAAAGACAGCATTCTTAAATGGGGACTTGCAAGAAGATATTTATATGCTACAGCCTGATGGATTTGTAGAAGAGGAGAATAAAGTATGTAAGTTGAAAAAGTCAATTTATGGATTAAAGCAAGCATCCAGGCAATGGTATTTGAAGTTTGATGCAGTAATTACTAGTTTCGGTTTTGAAGAGAACAAGTTAGACGAGTGTGTGTACAGCAAAATCAGTGGGAGTCATTTCATATTTCTGCTTTTATATGTGGATGACATCTTACTAGCAAGCAGTGATATTGGTTTATTGAAAGCTACCAAAGATTTTTTGAAGACAAATTTTGATATGAAGGATATGGGGGGAAGCACAATATGTACTTGGTATTGAGATCAGTAGAGACAGACAGAGAAACATGTTGGGACTGTCACAAAAGAATTACATTGATAAAGTGTTGAAGAGATTTGGAATGGAAACATGTAGGTCTGGCAATGCACCTATTTCTAAGGGTGACAAAATGCATAAAGGTCAGTGTCCCAGAAACAATCTGGAAAGAAAGAATATGGAGAATGTGCCTTATGCAGGGCTGGTAGGCAGTCTCATGTATGCACAAGTGTGCACAAGACCAGACATAAGTTTTGCAGTAAATATGCTTTCCAGGTATCAATCTAATGCTGGACAAGAACACTGGGTTGCAGGCAAGAAAGTTTTGAGGTATTTAATGGGAACAAAAAATTATATGTTGGTGTACAGAAGGGTTGAGGATTGTGAATTAAAGGTGGAATGTTACACTGATGCATCATACAAGCAAGATCCAGATGATTTAAAATCTACGTCTGGATATATTTTTATGCTTGCAGGAGGTCCAATCTCATGGAAAACAAGTAAGCAAAGTTTAACTACTACTTCAACGTTTCAAGCAGAATATATAGCTATTTTTGAAGCTACAGGTCATGCTATATGGTTAAGGAATTTTATTTCTAGAATGAAGGTGGTTGATTCAATTGAGAAGCCTCTGGTGATTTATTGTGATAATGCAGCAGCTGTATTCTTTTCAAAGAACAATAAGAGGACATCTGCTTCAAGGAATATAGATGTGAAGTATTTTTCTGTTAGGGAAAGTGTCAGAGACAATGAGGTTGAAGTGGTAAAGATTGGTACAAGGGAGCAATTGGCAGATCCTTTGACAAAGGCATTACCTGTTGCAGCTTTTGAAGATCATGTGAAAAATATGGGAGTTTTAAATAGCTTTGCTGATTAGCTATGAACTTTATTGTAAAACATTATCATTAAGTACGATATATGAATATTTGCAATTGTTGATCTTTTCAGCATTCATTAAGTATTGCATATATGTATACTGGAATGATTTTATTTTCATTCATGAAGAGTTACTGCATAATTTCATATAAGTATATATACTTTCAGACTTTACTAATAAAATGTCAGTAAGATATGCATAACTTTTTAGCCATCTGGATCAATATGTTTCAATTCAATTATTTATGAGAAACATATCTTGTATTAGAGGTAATCTATGCGTTTTGGTTAATCATTTTGTGATTATAAGGGACTAGTAATTTTTCACTTTATCATAATCTCTTATAGTTCATTATGGTTATAGCAGATTGGCAAGATTTTGAAAACAAATTTGTAGACTGAGTTCATATGCGCAACTCAAGAAAATTCAGTTATAGATATATGTACTATATATAATACTAGTTCAGTGGGAGATTGTAATATTAGACATGCTGCACAGCAGCAAGAGAACTAGCATTATATATACTTATATCTGTAACTGAGTTTTAGTGAACTTAGGATACTGAATTTCATTGAACTACACATATATATATTAGTAATGTTATCGAATATATTTTGTGTAGTTGTATTTGTTTAGAATTTGAAATTCAAAAGGATACAAGATATTAGGAAAAGGATAAGATTATGACAGAGAGGTTAAGACAGTTCCTTGATGGAAGGAACTGTCATGTAACTTCCATAATGCAGTTAGAGAAAATAACTCTATAAATATCCTTCTGATCTCTGCTAGAGCATTCACGTTTTTCTCATTCATTTTGTCCCATTAACAAAGGAGATATCAAGGAGTGAATCTAGGAGAAGATTGAATGGAATCAAACACTGGAAGACCAAGTCAGTATTTTAGTTTATACATTTGATCTAAATATCTGTCATAGTTTAGTTTTTTATATTCTTGAGTTTATAAAGAATATAACATCCCAACGATACTGACTTAGGCATCGGAGAGGAGAACACTGGCCCGCCCGGTATTCCCCTTAGTTAGCAGGACTTGTAGGAATGAATCACACCAAGATCCACCAGTCTCTGTCAGGCCTACGGGTTGTAACAGAAACAATTGGCGCCGTCTGTGAGAAGATTTTAAAAAGTTACATCGCATTACTAGCGGGTAGAAGAGTGGGTTCAAAAAAAAACATGGCAGAAAGTTCAGAAGCGGGGCGGGAAAGAAATGTAGAAGAGGATCAACGGATCCTACCAGAGTAAGTGCACATCGCTACCCCGGTCGCGATACGGGAGCAGGCCCCCGGCCTAGATGGCCAGACCGACGGCAGCTATCAGGGACCGAGCGGCACACCAGGGGCATGCAACGGTAGCACGCGTGGGAAAGGCCCGGCGGAAGGCAACCAACTAACGCGCCCGGACGCTTCGCTGACATTCTCGGATGACCCGAGCGACGAGGAAGATAGTTTAGCCGGCGACAGCGACCAGGACACAGCATATACCCCCGACCGGTACGATATGGCGGGGTAGGTAGAGGTGAGGAGAGCAGAAGTCGATCGCCTGCGCGCGAAGAGTGACCAGGATAGAGCAGAGTCAAACGCCCGGTATCAGGAACTGGAGACGGTGAATGCCGCCTTGGTGGCTGCATTGGAAAGAGGACAGCAACGCAACGCCGCTTTGGCAAGGGCACATATATCCACACCAAGGCAGCCCCTGCGCCCCGAAGAGCGACAATCATCGGGGGGAAGATCCACCGACCCCAAGGAGGTGGAGTCCCCGGGCGACGTAGCGCTACCGAAGAGCACGCCGGCCCCCCGGCAACTACACGCTTCAGTCGAGGATGAAGCCATGACCCCGACCGCACGGGCACTACAAGTACTGACCGACTCCGTGTCAGATCTGAAGGCCCAAATGAAGGCCAACGAGAGAAGGGTAGCGCGACCTCTGGAAGGTGCGCGATTCAGCGAACGTACCGGACCCTTTTCGCACCGGGTTTTGGAATCCGAGAGATCCGATAACCAAAAGTCCCTGAAACTGACGTACTTAGGAGCCGTCTGCCCATACCAACACTTGGATAGCTTCCGGTCCCAAATATGCGCCAAGGGCTACTCCGACGTTGTGTGCTGCAATATCTTCTAGGAAACCTTGTCCGGAGAGGCACTCAGCTGGTTCTACGAGCTGCCGGCAAACTCCATTGAGGCATTTGAGAAGCTGGCCGATCGGTTTGTCGGCCGCTTCATCCTACGGGTCGAAGGAGTCCGGACATCGACGGTTCTCTTCAACTGCAGGCAGGCAAATGGCGAGGAGCTAAGGACGTTCGTTAACCGCTGGCAAACGGTGACTGTCGGGGTTAGGAACCTAGACAAGGGGATCGCCGAGATGGCTTTCAAGCAGGGTCTCCGGCCAGGGAAATTTTCTTACGCCGCTCGGTAGAGCTCCCGCAGGGGTACGATGAGCTGATGGCGATGGCCATCAGGCACGTTCAGGCGGACCACGAAACCTATGGGCATCACCTGCACAAGAGGAAGCGGGAGGAGCCCCTTCCGGTCCGCCAAGAAAACAGGACCAGCCAGCAGGGCCAGGACCGAGGTGCCCAACCCAACAAACTGGCTAGAAACTGGGGGAACCAACTGCAACAGAAAGCATTTCCTGACAAGCCCCGGGGAAGGCACAGGCTCGCGCTTTACCGACAAGAACACCCCCTGGCGATCATGCCAGCGGAACGTCAAGAAATCTTCACCACTCTAACCTCTTCGTACGAGGACATTCTGTACGAGAACGGGAACATCATTCCCCCACCGCTAAAGAGGAAGCACCCAAAGGGGAACCTCACCCCGGCGCAAACAGGCAAATACTGCTCCTACCACGATGAGGCTACCCATCGGACAAATAATTACATCGCCCTTAAAACAGCGGTGGAGGGGTTAGTTAGCAACAGTAAGCTGCAGCGGTACCAAGGAGAAAGGCAGGCAAATACCGCCCGGGACCGGGACCAGGGCTGGTAAGCACACCCGGGCCCGGCAATAGGTCAAGCGGCATAAGAAATTTTGAGCCCAAGGCTAAGTACTAATTTTCCCAACACAGTTAGCTTGGCATACCAACGGTTCAGCCGGTGTAACATTATAAGATATATATTACAACTGTTTTGAACAAAATCCAAGGCAAACCACCGGTACTACAAAAATCCAAAGGCAGGCAACACAAAAGCTTGTGAGCAAAAAATCAATTGCAGTAATTTACGAAGCTGGTGTAATATATATATATATATATATATATATATATATATATATATAATCTGCCTAAGGAGCCGTGGCCTCCTCCCCAGCGGGCTCAGCTTGTCCACCAGCTTCCTTCGGAAGTACAGCCGCATCCTCCCCGACGGGCTCGGATTGCTGAGGTCCACCCTCCTCTTCCGGCTGCTCCTCCTCCCGCGGCTGCCCATGAATATCATCATCGGCCTGCGCCTGCGGCATTTGCGAGGTATTCAGGTACCCCTTCTTTTCCCACTCCACGTAGGCATCGGCAATACCCGCCTCCCTAGCCTTCTCCAGAAGGGCAAGAAACTGCTCACTATCGTGATATTTCTTGATAACCTGCTGGAAAAGCTCCGGGTCCTCTTCTCCAGCCGCAGCGACGGTGGCGGCACGCGCAGCGGCAGCTTCCAACTAGAGCTCATCCACCTTGGCCTCCAGCTCGGCCCTCTTCTCCTCAGCCCGCTCCTTCTCCTCCTCGAGGCTCCGGACCTGAACCTCTAGCTTGACCACCTGCCTCCTGGCCCTCTCCTCCAGTCTGGCCTTCTCCCGCTCAAGCCTGGACTTCTCAGCCTTCAAGCGCTCCCGGGCGCCGGGCACCGGCCAGAACGGCCACCTCCTTCTTCAGCTCCGACAGCTCCTCACTCGGGTCCGACTGGTACTGATTGTACAACAGCTGCAGAATGACGGGCCACCGATTAGAAAAAAAAAACAAACAATAAAAAAAAAATGTGTTGTTCGACCGGTGCCTTAGCACCAAACTATTCTTACACGGAGGACCAACTCCTTGCTCTTTTGACGATTCTCCCCCGACAGGGCTCCAACGGCCCCAGGCCTATCTAGACCCTGGCCGGTCACGTCCTCCAGCAGGTTCCGAACGAACGGGCTTTCCAGACCTCCCTTCCTTGGTTCTTCCACCGGAGAGGGACTACTCTACGGGGCGGCATAACTTGAAGCCGCAGCGGCTCTATCCCTAACAGGACTCGTCCCACCACTGGTCAACTTAAGTCGTTTCGCCAAGTTCTCACCAGACGACGGACCAGTCAGCGTCATCAGCGCGGAAGGCGGGACGTCCATAATCCTCCTCCTCTTCTCACCCAGGTCGACCGGTGAAGAGGATTGTGCGCCAGGCAAGGAGACCCTAGTGACAAGTGGGACCGATCCCACTCGATGTGGAATCCTATCCGTTCCACCAGGAACCTTTGGTGGCCCGCCAGCGGTTTTTTCCTTCCCGGGCCTCGTTGAGGATCCCGCTGCATGAGTCTTCATACGTCTTAAAACGTATTCCTCATCCGCAACATCCACGGCCACCGGCTCGGCGTGAACGGTAAGCCGGCCAGTCTCCCGATCCACCGTGGTCCATAAAGCGACCTCCTCCTTCTCCTTCTCCTTCAGCCTCAAGACAAGATCCTCACCATCCATAGATAGCGTGTTAGCAGGTTTAATGACCATCCGGGAAGATGCACCTACAGAACACCAAACAAAAAGTTAGTATAAACTCGGTCAGCGGGAACTTCACTACTAAAATCCCCACTATGCACCGGGATCCCGCCCCAGGCCGCAGTACTCCAACACTTCCCGCCTTATAAAGTTGTAGGAGCTTCGTTCGAGCTCGGACCAGCACCCGAATATCATGGCAATCCTATCCCGCTCCAACTCAGACAGTACGTATGATTGGTCACCAAGGGGCTGGAAAGCACCATGAACCCGATACGTCCTCCTTCTCTTCTGCCACCTCTCCCCTGCCATCACCCTTTCTTCCTCTAGCTCTTGTCCAGCCAGGAAGGCAGGTGAGTGATAATAGGCTTAAAGTGTCGGGCACCAAAGGTGATGCAACCCCGACACCTTTTTTTTCTTCGAGAAGGACAGTATGTACAATGCCCGGAACTCGTTCACCGTTGGCAAGCTCATCCCGGACAGCTCGTACAGACAACCAAGGCTCAGCAGCTGCCTCCACTGGTTCCCGGAAAGCTGCGCGGGAGGCACGTGCAGAGCGCTGAGCATGTACTGCACGAAGTCTGACAGCGGGAGGAAGAACCCCTGACGGAACTGGTCTCCATGAACAGCAACCCAACCTTTCTCCGGGTTACAAGCCGATTCTCCGGGATTCAGCGGCCGTAATTTCACCTCATCCGGGATACTCCACGTTTCTCGGAAGGCGGCAACCTCTACGGGACTCATGGTACCCTCTGGTTCGTCACACAACACAGCCCCTTCCCCATCCCCAATCGTATAAACTGCGGGCGAGGTACCAGGAAAGGGTACCCCATGGGGGATGTCCTCGTGCCCCTGAGATCCGGACGGCGAGGCCTCGCCCCGGGAGCGGGCGACGGCTTCTGACTCCGAGGAAACCAATGCAAGCCAATCCTCCAACCTTTCCTCATCGTCCGTCACAGGTCGTCTGGCGGCCGATTCAGAAGTTCCATCAGAGCTCCCAGAATCCATGGGGAGGAAAACAAAACCCCACCATCGGTCAGCGACAACCTAAAACAGCGCCCTATGCGGCTGCTCCCCAAATCTGCCGCATATTCCCCGCTCCAAACAACTCATCCGTTATGATAGGGATCCCCTGGCAAAAGAAAACCACTAAAAAACAAGAACCAACAAAGAAAAAACGGAAACAAAGGAAGCAGAACTTACCGATTACTATGCACAACCGAGGAAAGTCAGTCCTGGGAAAACACCGAGCAATCGTATGTAAGAGCAAGCACGCCTGAAGCCCGGATAACGCGAGAGTACCTTCACAGAACTTTCTCCGGATTCCTCTCCAGTGTTTTCTTCTTCTCTCTCAAACAAGAGCAAAAAGAGTAAACAATGAAGACAAGGAAGACTTTTATATAGACAGGTCCGGTACCCTAGGCACCCCTGTAATCCCCCCAAAATACTCAATCGGGGCAAGTCAAACACCTGCGAATCCGGGCCTTCCATCTCAGACCGCTCCCTACTGACACGTGTCCCAGTATCGGTAAAATCCCCACGCCATCATAACTGATGGGACTGATGGGCTTTCTCCTTCAATGCATGTCAGCCACTTGCCTCGCCTACAAACGACAGTTGAAAGAGATGGGGGTGAGAACCGAGGCGTCCAGTCCCCCACTACTTCCCCAAGCGCCAACCTCAATTCAAGGAAAGTCATCTCATCGGGTCACTGCCGTTGCCATCAGCATCCCATCGGGTAATATACATTCCATCGGTTATGTGGCATTCCACCAGCTCACAGGCATTCCATCGGTTATTTGGCATTCCACAGGCTCACAGGAATTCCATCGGTTATGTGGCATTCCACCTGCTCACAGGCATTCCATCGGTTATGTGGCATTCCACCGGTTCACAGGCATTCCAACGGGTAATATACATTCCACCTGTTCCACCTGGCATTACATCGGTTCCGTGGCATTCCATCGGTTTAGTCACTTTCGTTCGCACCTACGGGAACAGACAAGCCAGCAACAACTCAAGGCTTCAAAACATCGGGCTTTATAAACCCGGGAGAATTGTTCCTCTAACACAGGCCAAATCTTCCCGCAGGATAGAAACCCTGCACATACATCACGTCTGTATGAACAAGGGTTGTGACACGATCAGTGGTACACCCAACAACAACCGGGTCACTGCCCGGGAGAATTGTTCCTCTAACACAGGCCAAGTTTTCCCGCAGGCTACAAACTCTGCATCACACAAAGCTGTGAAAAATATGGGGGACAAATGGCCGGGCCACCCCACCAGGAGAATTGTTTCTCTAACATAGGACAAATCTCCCCGCAGGTTAGAAACCATGCACATAACCTCACGCCTATAACGTTCCGACTGAGAAGAACTAGCGGATGTTGACCGGTGCCTTAACACGGCCGCAACATCCCACCGGTAGATCTGTTGGCTCGCACCCAACAGGTCTCCCCGCAGGCTCGCAACCCTACACATTACCCCACGCTTATTCCAACACAAGCTGGGATGAATCAGCGGGTGCTGACCGGTGCTATAACATGGCCGCAACCCCCCACCGAGAATTAAAAACATAGGACATATTCTTCGGTTTGTACCACCGTGGGTAGCGATTTTCACTGGGGGACTCATTCTGACATGGCAGTTCACCGGCCGGGTCCTCCTGGAGCATTTCATACTTGACTCGTTCCGACATGACAATTCACCGGTCGAGTCCTTGCGGAACATGGCATGGCGGATTTCAACGCCATATTATCATCCCATGCAACCGTCCGGGTTCACCCCGTTCCATATGCATGGCACGACAGAACTCAAGCACCATCATCACAACTCATACTCATAACGGTTGCACATCATCATGAATAGGCACTCGCATCACCACGCACCACCATAACAGGCTTTCTGCTCGAACGCCCGACCAAGCCTAATCTTCAACGCGGACTTGGGGGACTGGGGCACCGTTGGGTCGGTAACCCTGCGGGCCTGCAGAGCAAGACATATTTAAGTCCCCATTCAAGATTGCACTTGACCGGGAACTTGGGGGACTTGTTGACGGTAGCCAAAGAGGGGCTACCCAGGCCCACAGACCCGCAGCCGCTACACCCGGGCCCGGTCCATGGCCCGGGGCAGGATCGTTAACACCTGGACCCGAGGCCCAGCAACCTACCTTATGGCCAGGGGCCCGGGAGCCGGGGGCGCCAGCCTGCAGAACAGACCACCAAAGCTGCTCTTATAGCGGCATAACTCCCTCCGACACTGAAACTCAAATTTTTGCAAGGTCTAGATGGACAGACAACAAAGTTCTTGTTTCGTGTTGTATGATAATGTCGCATCTTGCACTAGGTGTCACTAGTGTAAGATGAAAAATACTTGTACAACATAATTTTGTAGTTCTGTTGTATGAGTTGTTTTGCTTGTCCTTGTGCCACATTTATTTTACCTCCAATGGCTTAAATGCTACCACCCTCAAAGCGAGAAATTTGCCTCCAATGGCTACAATGACATAAATTCATTCCCTCAAATGTGCCAAAGCGGGAAATTTTACTCCTTTTATTTTGGCTTTACACAAACAAACATACAACAATGGTTCTTTTTCTGTTGTATGAGAATATTGTAGTTTATACTAGATGAACCTTGTGCAAAATGCAAAATCTTTTCGAAACAACTATATAAAAGAAGTCAAATTTTGAAAAATTCTATGAAATAACATTTGATCGTTATGATGAATACGGTGATGGTCAAAAAATCACTTAAATCCGACGAAGTTAGAGCCCCAATCGATGCGGTCAACCTTATTTAAACTTATCTCTCTCTATGGGGGAGCCATAGTATCGGAAGGTCAACGTTTCTAAATTTTTACATGGATGATTACTTCTCATTTATTTGAGAGTTTAATGTTTGAAAGAGTCGACGAAACAAAATCATGTAAAGGTACGTAATAGCGTTTTCGTGTGATAAATTTTATGAAAATTTGGTTGACCGTTTCGATCGAGCATCGAACGGTCACGAAACGAATTGATTTTTCTACTCTACTAATATTTAACTAAACATCACATCAGACGGTCAAAATTTTTATTTTGTGAATTTAGCCATTATAATAACAACATGCTTACTAATGTTGTACAACTTGATTAGTAGATTATACTTAAGTGTACGACTTTTCGAAACAACTATATAAAAGAAGTCAAATTTTGAAAAATTCTATGAAATAGCATTTGAACGTCTTGATGAAATACAGTGATGGTCAAAAAATCACTTAAATCCGACAAACCCCCGATCGATGCGATTAACCTTATTTAAATTTATCTCTCTCTATTGGGAGCTATAGTATCGGAAGGTAAACGTTCCCAAATTTTTACATAGTTGATTACGTCTCATTTGTTTTAGAGTTTAATATTTGGAAGAGCCGACGTAAAAAAAGTCATCTAAAGGTACGTAATAGCATTTTCGTGTGATAAATTTTATAAAAATATGGTTGACCGTTTCGATCGAGCATTGAACGTTTACGAAACGAGTTGATTTTTCTACTCTACTCATATTTAACTATAACGATCACATCTTACGGTCAAAATTTTCATTTTGTGAATTTAGCCATTATAATGATAACATACTTAATAATGCGATATAACTTAATTAGTAGTGTACAACTCAAATTTTGAAAAATACTATAGAAGAAGTTAAATTATACTCAAGTAGATTATACCCACAACTAGCTATACAACTCCCTCTCACTTTGATTAAACAGAGAAAAGAAAAAAAAGCTCTCTCCTCACAAACTCTCTTCTCACAATTTCTCTTCTCTCAGAAACGAAACCCTGGCCTCACTCACCTCTCTTCTCCCTCACGAACCCACCAAGCTCCACCTCCTTCAACTCCGCTCCACCCTCCACGCCTCTCGACCCCCGCACCACCTCTTTCTCCCAAACCTATCTCGACCTAGAATTTCACTCAAATCCCTCAAGATCTGAACTCTCAGCTCTCATCTGTGACGTCTTCCAGTGCGGTCGTCGGCGACGAGATGACCAACTACCTGAGGACACCTTTGATACTCCGCACAGAATCGGATCCACCACTCATTCTCCGATTAAGATTTGCTTTCGATTTTCAATCTTCGGCCACCGGCATGACGATATCAGACGACGAGGGTGAGAGTTTGGCTCAGTTCCTCGAGACCGAGGTGCTCTCCGAGTTTGAGATTTGGATTTCAATTTTCGATTTCTCCATCCACCCCCCTCAGGCCACCCTGAACCCTAGTTTGAGATTTGGGGATAAAGCAGAGGTAACACTTCTCAGATTTACGGCATCCGTCAAACTTCTCGTTGTGGTTTCAAAAGAGTAAGTGAAAGCCGGCGTCGATTTACCAAGGTCGAACGTCTTCAGGTATAGTCCTCTCTCTCTCTCTCTCTCTCTAACATCTGAATTTCTAGATCTTGCTAATCGATCTCTTAGAAATCACTTGCCCTTATTTGTATTTATGAACCCTAACATTTGAGAAATTTACTGCTAATTTTGATTGAAATTTCTGTGTTAGAGTCAGAGAAAATGGGTCTGACGTTCACGAAGCTCTTCAGCTGGCTTTTCGCCAAAAAGAGTGCAAATTTTATTGGTCCGTCTTGTAAGCTAAGTTATATGGAATCGGGTGCTGGTACTTGGAAACGCGGAAGCGTTTTTTTCTTGAAAAAATTGGAAACGGGTACGTTTTGGAAGCGTTGGAATAAAATAATATATATATATATATATATATATATATATATTTAATTTTTTACTTTAATAAATAAAAAATATATATTTAACTTTTTTTTTCTTTTTTTTCTTTCTCTCTTTTTCTTTTCTTCCTTCCTCCCCGACTCGGTCCCGAGCCTCTGCACCGACCTCCGCCGCCGACCTCCTTTCTCCGCCGTCCGGTCGAATTGGACCGCCGCACCGGTCGCATTCGGACCATCTCGGCCTCCTCTTCAAGTCTGTAGTGGTGGCACGGCGTGATTCGCCGCCGTTTAGGCGTACAAAGACGGAGAGGGTTCGACTGCCTCGAACCGGAGCTCGCTCCTCCGGCCACCGTTTGACCCGATTTCGGTCGGGAATAGAAGGCCTCGGCCTGCTCGCCAATTTTATGGAAGGAATTGAACCGATTCAACCCAGGTAAGGAGAATTTTTGAATTGAAATTCTAGGGTTTTTTGTGCAAAGCTTCCGCCGCACTTCTAAATCGGAAACTCACGCTTCCACAGCGCTTCCAAAACCTCCTTTTCTCGAAAGCGCGCTTCCAGACGCTTCCGAGCGCTTCCAACGCGCTTCCGCTTCTGAAGCGCGAAACGCAAGCAAGGTGCCGCTTCCGTGCTACGCAGCTTGTAAGTAATGAGAAAATGGGTCTGATGTTACTGAAGCAGTTGAACCATACCACAAACATGCGAATGAGTTCCTGTGTAGTGATTGTGTCCATGTTTCTGTAAGTAATATGAAAGGTACTGACCTTAGGTTTGGTTTCATTGTTTATGCAATGACAAAGTAACAATGTTCTGCTTATCATTGGTGGCACGCAGGATTTCTTTAAGAAAAAAGGTGTAGCAGTTATGACGATTTGCGAGCTATTTGATTTCATAGTTGATCCATGTATTGCTGACGATGCGGTGGACAGTCATCTAGATGAGGTTTGATTCTTTTCTTTTGCTGTCACATTTCCAAAGGACTTGGTTCTTTAATTTTACTAGTAAATAACTGAATTTCTCCATGGCTTGCATGGACTTCATGTGCAACAAATGGCCAGAGGAGTTATATCTGCAGAGGATGAAATTGCAGAGACTGTGTTTGTGCAGGTGACGAGAATGCAACTTTGTGTTCATGTTTAAAGTTTAAACATGAATGTACAGTGTGTGTATTTGAATTATTGAATGCACACAAGCTTTTGGCATATTGATTTCTCCATGTTTGCAGTCATTTATTCCAAGGACACTAGAACACGTGAAGAATGTCGAGGCCGATGTGATACGGATAACTAGTGGTGAGGACAACAGCTCTAGTTGTGACCAAGAGAGGCTTGTCCATAAGGTTTGCCACCAGCCTTGTGTTCTCAGTGGTTAGAGGAGGAGGGTTTAATTCTAATGCAGCAATTCTAGAAGCTGATGATGATGTGGAGCTTTTGGAAAGGGTTAAGAAAGATAGGCAGAAGAGGCTTGAGAAACAGCAAGTCATCAGCTCTGCCAAGAAAAAAACAAGTCAAATTTTGTTACCTTCTCTTGCATTCATGTTTTGGATTCTGAACTGTGATCAGTGATGATGCTAAAAACTTGTTAAGATGATCACATGAGTCCCCAAATGTGTGGTTTTTGTTAATGGCTTCTTGATGATCTAATAATTGTTTTGTGTTCTTTAGTTTGGAATGGGGAGTTTAATTTGGTGAAGTTCAAGGGAAATGTTGGTTAGAGCTTATTGAATGGTACTATATGATTCTATCAGTTGTGAGAGCACAATTTGGTCTTAGTAATTTAGTCTTGAAAGTTACTGCTTTGATTGTTCTAGCTATTGTAAACCTCAGTATAGGCACTTAAAAGACTCAAGCAGGCATTCTAATCAAATTTCTTTTCATTATATTACCAGCCAGTGTAGTTTAGTGGTTATATGTGGAACTGATTTTATTTCCTATTATAATGAGGAACATTGTAATCATAATCTGTTCCTATAGAAATGAAATATGTTGTTTTTAAACCATTGTAATCATAATCAACAGATTATGAGGAACATATTATCATCAGTTGTTTGATTCCCAAGCTGGTCTTTTTATGCTGAATTTTGAGGAACAGATTATGATTACAATGGTTTCTATCATACAATTATGTAAATCAAGTGCATATATACAGTATCAACATTGTTTCTGGAAAAATTTAGTTGGTAATAGTTCTAGGAACTCTAGTTTTGTGGCAGACAGCCTTGATCATTCTGGTTCTTTTCATGTACAGAGGAAGGGGCATATGGCGATGTTTGTATGATCCAAACTCTTCGCTTCTAATCACTGCTGGCTTTGACTATGCAATTAAAGTGCATCGCCAACAAAAAATGATGCTAAGAGAAGATCAGGCAACGAAGCTAGAGAGCAATTTGACTATGCAATTAAAGTGCATCAGGGTTAAAGGGACATGCAGAGCCAACAAAAATTGATGCTAAGAGAAGACCAGGCAACGAAGCTGGAGAGAAAGGAATGTGATAAACAAGGAGGAATAGGTTCAGACTAGTATAGGCATTAGTTGACACATTTTCGTTCAGTAGCTAGGAATGATGGTAGCTAGTATTGGCATGCTACCAACTTTTGGTATTAGCTAGGAATGCTTCAGTCTACAAGTATATTACCTTTTCTATGAGTTTTTGTTACTTTTGAGTTGAATATTTGGAAGATTTGATATTTGAACGCACAATTGATTTGAAATTATGGATTTTTTTTGTTTGATCTGATCAGAGCTAGATTTTGGATCTTTTGATACCAAATGCTTAATCTTTCTATGTGATGCAACATTATACAACAAGGTAACAAACAAATGAAATCATGTGTTGTACAATATAACCAAATGCTATACCAAAACAATAGCCCCAAACACTTAAATCTGTTGTTTGAATCATACAACTCAATAAATAGGAAATAAAATCTGTTGTTTGAATCAGACAACTCAATAAGTAGGAAATGAAATCTATTTGTCTGAATAAAAATACAATATTATATTGTATGTTTAAAAATCACACAACAGAAAAATATATATGTTTTGTTGTATAAACTAAACATGTCAATGCCGCGCATGCCAAGGCAGCCACGACACGGCATATAAGTCGTACAACAGAAACTAAAACTGACTTGTCTAACGTTTAATCACACAAGCTCGAGATATACAACGAAAAATCCGAACTCACACAACTCGTTTCCATCGTTGTGTAATGACTTTTTTGTAGTAGTGAGCGCAATACATATGTAGATATAGACATCTTAATTTTGAAATTTTATTTTCTCCGACTTATTGATTGATGTTAGAGTTGTAACAATACAGTTTTCAATTTAATTATCAATTGACGTTATTGACCAATGATTCTTTGAAAATATAATAAAATTTATAGATGAAACTAGTAGAAAGTATGTTAAAAATATTCAGAAAATATTTTTTAAAAAAAATATTCAGTAATAATATGATATATTATGATTTTTTTTAGCAAAAGAATATTTTGGGTACTTGGGGATGTGTATATAGTCTAATACTGAAATGAAAAAAAAAATTAGGGAATAATTAATATATACTATTATTAAAGAAACCTGCTTTGTTAGCCCAGAGGGCCGTGAAAAGACACGAAGCCCCCCTATACCATATATTATGTTAAAATAGTTTTTAATATTAGAAGGGTATTATGGTAAATAAATAAATACTGATAAACCAAATTAAAAGAAAATAAAAAAAATTTGATAATTTCTCTCTAGCCAAATTCTCATTATTCTACGAGTTAACTCTCCACTATCCCTAAACATGCAGATAACTTCCCCACTTCTCTCACTTTTATTAATTACCAAGATAGGAATCTCTCAAGGCACATCTAAATCTGCTAAATATACCTCCATATATTTTTGTAAAATTTATATTACTTTTATGACCTTCTAGTAATTTCTCAAGAAAAAAAAAAGTAGAAGTCCTCTTACCATTTCTAAACCTTGCTACATTTTTTCATTGCCCACCAACCCAAACAACCATCGATTTGTATCGAAAAAAAACAATCATCAATTTTCAATTAGTAAGCAAACAAACTAAAATGAATTGAACCATGTTCCTGAAACGGCTAAACGTTTCTAGCATCTTGATTCCACAATTTTATTACTCAATCTGCTATAGTATTGGTAATCAATTATCTATACTATTATTAAAGAAACCCGTTTTGTTAACCATAACTTTTTTTTTTTACTTTTTTATCCTCGAAATATTAAAAAATATTCAATAACTTTTTATGTCTCAGGACACAATCGTCAAATTACAAGAAGAAAAAAAATTATAAAAAGAAATTTTCACTCTGCAACAACTTTCTCTTCACAACTTTCTCTCCACTTTTTTCTCCTCTACACCCTACTTTTCTCACGTTCAATCTCACCCTACTCTATACTATTATTAAAGAAACCCGTTTTGTTAACCATAACTTTTTTTTTTTACTTTTTTACCCTCGAAATATTAAAAAATATTCAGTAACTTTTTATGTCTCAGGACACAATCGTCAAATTACAAGAAGAAAAAAAAATTATAAAAAGAAATTTTCACTCTGCAACAACTTTCTCTTCACAACTTTCTCTCCACTTTTTTCTCCTCTACACCCTACTTTTCTTATGTTCAATCTCACATTCAAATTCTTAATTTTTAAAAGATAAAATATATATACAATTAAGAAATATACTTAGAGCATCTTCAGCAATGCTAACCATATTTTAGTTAAATTTTAGCTAAAATAGCTAAAAAGTCATTTTGGCTAGTCACTTTTGAAATACGTCTCCATCAGTTCTCTATTTTAGCTTGATTTGAATTTAAAATACTTATTAAATGAATAAAAAGTGGTTTAAATGCATATATAAATTATATATAATTACGTATAAAGAATGTATTAAATTTAAATGTTTTAACTTTTAGTTATCACACTCTCCAAATTTGGCTAGCGAGATATCTAAAAGTTAACATAGAGTTATAATAGAGAGTCTGGTATAGCTGCTATTTTTCACAAAAAACTAAATAGTCTCACCAAACTAGCTAAAGAGTTATAATAGAGAGTTTTCTGAAGATGCTCTTACATGACAACACAATAAATTCTTCAGAAAATTAAAAATATGTGAAAGTAAAACTGAATTAGTCTACTCCTTTCATTAGATAATCCCTTTATATAGGGTGACGATTACAACAGAAATATAGATTACATCAGATAAGTACTAATTTCCTAATTCACTATCGTCAGTTACTTTGACGTAGGCACATTTATGGTATTTTCCTTCAACACTCCTCCTTGTGCCAAGTCAAAAACGAAATGGTGCATAGATCGTTACCTCATTAAAAACCTTGCCAAGTAACAAAACCCAATGGGATAAAATAAAACTTGGTCGAAGGGAAAAAGAGCACAACGCACCTTTAACCTTTGAGGATGACATGTGTGTATTAGACTCCCCCTGATCCTTACATTAATCAAGGAAGCTTTGAAAGCTTTCGTATTCCTATGTTTTTCACATGTTCCTCGAATATTGCTTTGGGTAATGATTTGGTAAACAAATCTGCTACATTCTCCTCAGACCTTACTTGATTTACTTGAATCTTGAGAAGAGCTTGTTGTTGCTGATTATAGAAAAACTTTGGCGATATGTGTTTTGTATTATCACCCTTGATATAACCTAGCTTCATCTGTTCGATGCAAGCTGCATTGTCTTCATAAATGCAGGTAGGCTCTTCAGTGGTAGTACTTAAACCACTAGTCCCTCGAATATGTGTAATGATGGATCTCAACCATATACACTCACGAACCGCCTCATGTAGAGCTATGATCTCTGAGTGGTTCGAGGAGGTAGCCACAAGGGTTTGTTTGGTTAATCTCCAAGATATCGCCGTATTCCCAATGGTGAACATAACCAGTTTGAGAACGACCTTTATGTGGGTCAGAGAGGTACCCAGCATCAGCAAACCCAATTAATACATTATTTGAGGTTTCAGTGTGGGGGGTGTACCTTCTCTATCGACATTTTCTTTAGGGGTTATATTTCCATTTGTGATCCCTCTTGTCTTTGTGTAGGGAAAGAATAGACCCAAGTCAATGGTTCCTTTTAGGTATCGAAATATATTCTTGATACCATTCCAATGACGCTGCGTTGGCGCTGAGCTAAATCTAGCTAACAAGTTCACTGAGAATGCAATATCAGGTCGATTACATTGAGCTAGGTACAACAATGCGCCTATTGCACTTAAATAGGGAATTTCTGCTCCCAATAGCTCTTTGTCATCTTCCTTTGGACGAAATAGATCTTTCTTTATATCCAAACTTCGACCGATCATGGGAGTGCTAACAGAATGCGCTTTGTCCATGTTAAATCGCCTGAGTATCTTTTGGATATACGCAGACTGGTGGATAAGAATCCCACAAGCTCGGTGTTCTAGTTCAAGACCTAGACAAAACCGAGTTTTCCCAAGATCTTTCATCTCAAACTCGGATTTCAGGTAACCCGCGGTTTCTCTTATTTCATTAAGAGTACCTATTATGTTCATATCATCGACATATACAGCTACGATCGCAAATCCGGAACTTGTTTTCTTTATAAATGCGCAGGGGCATAGTTCATCATTCTTATATCCATTCCCAATCAAGTAGTCACTTAGACGGGTATACCACATCCGCCCGGATTGTTTCAATCCGTAAAGTGAGCGTTTCAATCTGATTGCAAAAACACTCTGTGGTTTAGAGTCACTTGATTTGGGCAATGGAAGGCCATCATGCACTTTCATATATATCTCTGAATCAAGATCTCCATAGAGATATGTTGTAACCACATCCATGAGCTGCATTTCCAATCCTTCGGAAACTACCAAACTAACTAAGTAGCGGAACGTTATAACGTCCATTACGGGAGAGTACGTCTCCTCATAGTCAATTCCAGGGCGTTGTGAGAAACCTTGCGCCACAAGGCGAGCCTTGTACCTTAGGACTTCATTCTTCTCATTACGCTTTCTGACAAAAACCCATTTATGTCCTACAGGCTTTACACTTGGTGGGGTTAGCACTATCGGACCAAATACCTGTCTCTTTGTCAGAGAATCTAGTTCTGCCTGGATTGCTACTTTCCATTGAGGCCAATCTGCTCTATGTTGACATTCTGCAATAGAGCGCGGTTCGATATCATCGTGCTCTATAATTTCTTGAGCAACAGTGTACGCAAATATATCATCAATGTACATGGAAGATCTTTCCATCAACTCATGTGCATCCTCATAATCCATTGAGATTTCTTTGTTCTTTGGAATCAATTCAAACATCGGAGCGTCCTCCCGTATTGATTCATGGATATAACTATAGTCAGAGACAATCTCATGGGAGGGATTTTCTACATTGATGATTAATGGATCGAGTTGTGCCTTACTCACCCTTTTTTTTCTTGGGTGAGTGTCAATCGAACCAAGTGGCCTTCCCCTCTTCCTCTGGGGAGCCACGGCCTCAACCACACCTCCACTAGGTGTGGTAGCAATGCCTGTATCTGCGGCATTGTGCCCCTTTTTAGGGACTTCTAACCTTGCAGGCACATTTGCAGCTGGTATATGTGATCTTGTCACTTTAGCAATATCAGAAACACATCAGGCATCGAATCTGCTACGTTCTAAAGATTGATTATTCTTTTCACTTCACTTTCACATTGTGAAGTGCGGGGATCAAAATGAGACTGAGTAGGGACAGACCACGACACTTCCTGTCGTTCCCTTAGAAAATCATTTTTCTTATCTCCCCCTAACGACGGGAAGACTATCTCATCAAAGTGACAATCCGCAAATCTAGCGGTAAACAGATCGCCTGTCAAAGGTTCCAAATAGCGGATAATAATTGGGGATTCATATCCAACATAAATACCTAATCGTCTCTGAGGACCCATTTTAGTGCGCTGTGGGGGCGCAATAGGCACATATACTGCGCAACCAAATATGCGTAAGTGTGAAATATCAGGCTCATATCCAGTGACCAACTGGTACGCAGAAAATGGTTGGCTAGCAGTGGGTCTGAAACGAATAAGTAAAGCTGCGTGCAATATTGCATAACCCCAAGCAGATATAGGCATGTTGGTGCGCATAACCAGTGCCCTAGCCACCATCTGTAGCCTTTTAATAGTGGCCTCTGCGAGACCATTTTGTGTATGCACATGGGGTACAAGATGCTCTACATCGATCCCAATTGACATGCAATAATCATCAAATGCTTTGGATGTGAACTCTCCAGTGTTGTCAAGCCTTATAGACTTGATAGGATGATCAGGGTGGTGAGCCCTTAATCGGATAATTTGTGCTAGGAGTTTTGCAAATGCAGCATTTCTTGTGGACAATAATGCGACATGTGACCAGCGTGTCGAAGCATCTACCAGAACCATAAAGTACTTGAATGGGCCGCATTCTGGATGGATAGGTCCACATATATCACCTTGTATCCTTTGTAAGAATGGAATATTTTGTTTCATATCTTTAGCATAGGAATGTCTCAATCCTGTTTTTGTTAAAGAGTAGGCTTTGTAAAATGATTGATGTGCCTTTGAAATTGTCAGTGAGGCAGAGGGACATAACACATCTGGTGCTTCAAAAGGTACTGGATGTGTTGAAGCAACACTACGACCAGCACTTTGTATTGTGTCGGATTGTTGTCCCATTTTATTTCTTCCTCGGAAGAAAGGATGTCCGTGTGTGTTCTTTAAAACACGAACCATCATGTCCCGACCAGGGTGTCCTAGTCGGTCATGCCAAAGCCTGTATGCGTCAGTGTCCCAAATTTCTTTATTGGTGACAGCATAGGATTCAATAATCCTGATGGTAGTAAGATATAATCCATTATCTTGACGCATTAGTTTTTCTAGAATGCGCTTCCTCCCACATTCATAAGTAATATTCAAATATTCAATTCCATTCTCACAGTAAGTTTACAAATGATAATTGTTGGCACGAATATCTTTGAAACTTAACAAAGTTCGATTGCCTCTAGGTGCATATAGGGCGTTTGTGATTTTTATCATTGTGCCGTTAGGCATAAAAAATGAGGCCTTTCCTCGCCCCTTTATTAGTTGGGATGATCCCTCCAACATAGTCACAAATGTATTAGAAGGAATTAATTCAACAAATAATTGTCGATTCCTTAAAATAGTGTGGGCAGTCCCACTATCAGCTAAGCACTTTATTTCTCCTGGATACATTCCTACAATTAAATTGGATGAGATCGATTAAATAAAGTCGAAAAATATATCTCATATTCTTTAGAGTATATCGATTGAGGTAGAATGATGTGCTTGTCATTCTATTATTATTTTTCTTTTATTTGTTAGATGTATTACTTTACATCGTAATAGTGCTATTTTCGAACCATGTATATATAGGGAACAAAAATCGAATAAAATTCAATACTTTAGAATAGAATCTGAAATTTATTAATAAGCCAACAATAATCAAACCAAAGTCTTGGACATCAAAATCTAATTCAACAAACCATTATTCAAATAAACTTTAAGACCAAAATAATAGTCTAATTAAAATAAGGCATGTCACGTTCATAGCATTCTTGGAAAATAAATAGATAAATAAAGCAGATCAATCAAAGTCTGGAACATCCATAGACGGAGCAGGGTTCATGTTGCCATTGAAGTCTGCAATTGTGAGGTTGACATCAGTGTCATCGCCTCCATCTTCCATATAGTGAGGCTCTTGTTCTCTAGACTCCCTATACCTCTTGTAATTGGCTACTACTTTGTTACTTGCCTGGCAGTCCTTGTACCAATGCTCAGTAGCTCCACACCTATAGCAAGGTTCATTTCCAACTCTCGCCCTTTTGACTGGAGGGTTCTTGGGTGCCATTTGCACCTTGACCCTAGCACCACCATGGCCACTAGGACCAGCACCACCTTCTCTGCGCCATACATTAGGAGGGCCTCCACGGCCCATCCCGCGGCCACTACCACGGCCCATAAGTGTCTTTTCACGTGGTGCATTGTATCCACGTGGGTAGGGCTCAGCACGTCCAATCCCCTTTTCTTTAGGGTGTTTTCCACTTTTTATCTTGCCATAGTTGACCTCAGGAATTTTCTTTGTTCCAACAGGCCTGACATTATTATTCATAAGAACTTGATTATGCCGCTCAGCTACTTGTAGCATATTGATCAATTTGTTGAAGGTTGTGATATTTTTCTTATCATACTCCATCCTATACTGGTTCGCTAGTATAAGTGCTGAAGTAGGAAAAGTGGAAAGAGTTTTCTGGATCATATCATCTTCTGTGAGTTCTTTGCCACAGAAATTGAGACGTGCTTTAAGGCGCAACATGTCCTTGTTGAATTCGTTAACCCGTTTATAGTCAAGCAAGCGGATTTCATTCCACTGAGCAGTCAGTTCTGGGAGTAAAGTATCATGAATATTCTCAAAACGTCCCTTCAGGGCATCCCACAGTTCTTTGGGTGTTTTTAACTGAAGGTACTCCCAGCGTAAGCTAGGGTCAATGTGTTGCCTCAAAAACATTAGGGCATTTGCTTTGACTTTCGGGGAGGGTTCTTCGTCCTCAGGGTTGGATAGTGAAAGTATAGTCCTTTCCAATAAAGGCAGTTTCCACATCTGAAACCCAACGGTGGTACTCAAGTCCTTTTGAGTCCAGTATTTCAAACTCGGGTCGAGTTGGATCAGCCATCTTAATTTACAAGAGTGAAGAATATATTAATTATGTAGTCGTAAGACATCTACAATAATTAATTTCCAAGAATGTGAATTAGATTTTGAGACCAGAATTCATAGTGGTCACACATTTTGTGAAAATACTTTATCACATGATAAATTTTGTAATTATTCTAAAACGCACATGAAATTTCTTAATCATGGCATTATATATAACATGTAATATGCGATATAAAATAATCATTTAATATTAACAAAATACAAGTAGCAGTAACATGCTTTGATAATTACATATAAAAATATATATCACACAATATTCATATATAAAAATTATGTCATTATTAATCACAAAATAACATCTAAATGACAAATATTGCATACATAAAATTTAATACTTAAAAACATAAATATATGCATTTACGTAGGCAAAAAAAAATTAAAATTACCAAGTAAAATTCACATTTACAATTAATTTCATTAAACAGTAGCAGTGAAACAGTAATATTTTTTTTTACTCTATGGTAAGTTTTAGAAAACTAACCTTAATTTACCAGAAATGGTAAATATCCGTTTTCCTGTTCGCGGGTCGGGTCGAGGGGAAAAACGGGTTGGGTCGGGTCGAGTTGCAACCGGTTCAAGGGGGGGGGGGCTCCGGATCGAGGCAGTGGATGGATCCGGGACGAGGTCGAGAGGAGGGCCGGGACCAAAGGATCGAGCCGATCGGAGGCCGGTTCTGGGTCGAGACGTTGGCCGGGGCAGTAGGGCTGTGACTTCCGAACCGAAAACCGAAAAAAAACCGTATCGAAATCGAATCGTAATCGAAAAAAACCGAAACCGAATAAAAACCGAACCGAAAGAGAAATAACCAAACCGAACCGGATATATTCGGTTCGGTTTCGGTTTGCTGGTCCGAACCGAACCGAAATAACCGAACCGAACCGAAATAACCAATACGACGTCGTTTTGAGTTTTGACGTTTTGAACTAATGAACTTATAACCCTAAAATGTTGATGCGCAGCCAAAGAGCCAATATTCCCAATAACCCTCAGTCCCTCATTTCCCTCTCTCTCTCTCAAGCAACTTGCTGTGAGTTCCTCAAAATCTCAAATCACAGCCTCCCTCCGGTCTCCGGTCGCCGGTCACCCTCACTCGGCCCTCACCTTCACGGGATTCACCTTCACCATCACGCCCTCACCTTCACACCTTCACCTTCACGCCCTCATCTCTTCAGGTACCTTTCTCCTGCCGCCGCATGACTTCGATTGGTTTGTGTTTGATGCTTTGATTTTATGTGAAATTTGGGGTTTTTGTATGATAAAGTTTATATCTTGATTCATAAATGTTTGATTACGGAGAGAAAGAATAATTTTTTAGTTGATTGGAATTTACAGAAAGATATGCAACTAGATGGATTTAGGGATCAGCTTGCTTAACATTTGTCTCTCACGAGCCATTGCTTATTCCCACCTATCTAAATTCTGGGCATAAGTCGCTCTCTTTCTGTCCTCACATTGCTCATGGCCAACCTCAATTGAGGCTACATCTCCCCCAAAACCCCTAAGATCAAATAGTAATGGGTTTTGGTTAGTACTTGTGGATCACGAATCAAGTGTGCTTGAGTTGCATATTTCTCATTTAACTTGAGGGCTAACTCTCGATCTTCTGCTCTTCATAACTCCATATATGTCAGTCCATTAATGCATTTGACGCCTGAGGTTGGGGAATATTAGATATTTGCTTTCTTACTGTGTATCAAAATAAATATGTCAGATTATGTGAAGCTACTGATATTAATTGCTGCATGATATTATTGATATATATGTTCGCGGAACCATAAGTCTAGATTCTACATAGACTCTTACACAAGTTTAGAAGATCTTGTGAAAATTTATTTACTCCTGGCCTATGGGCTGGTGTATTGAAGTTCATCTTTGATATCAGCTAGTGTGTGCCAATTGGACCTGATTTAGTATGCTAGAAATCATGGTTTATCAAGCTAAAATGCAGAAAATGTAAGGAAAACACAAAGAAAGCTTTGTGGCTATCTTCATTGATTAAAGCTTTGTGGCTTTTCAGATGCTAACCTTAGTTGACATGGTCTGGGTTTCATGTTGTGTTTCATGTTGTGTTCTGCACTTCTGGGTAATCTGTGTACTGTACGTATAAACTGAAAAGTTTGTGATTTGCGATTTACAGGAGAAGAAAATGAAGAGGACCCGAGGTTCTTTGCAGTTACCAAATAAACGTGGTAAAATTCAAATGGCGACTTCATCATCTCAATCTCAATCTCAATCACTGGTTTGTTCTTTAACTTCAACCTTCAACAGTTTAACTTGTACTCTTGCTTGTGAACAATTGAATTCTAATCTTTTTGTTTTATTTTTTTTACTCTATGCAGCCCCCTGTTATTGACTCGTCCACACCAACGTCAACCCAAAGTTCTCGATTGCCAACAGATGGTGCCAGTGCATGTCCTGATCTTGTTGATTTGGATAATGACGGAGAAGAATCAGAAGATGGTGCTGAAACGGTTGAAATGACTGAGGAGCAAAAACTGTTAGCAAAGAAGGAGAGACACAGGTAAGATATTTGGGATCATTTTGAAGGGGTATATGTGGGTGAAGTATATAAGGGTATGTGCAATTACTGTACTAGGAAAATTGTTGCTGATCATGGGTCAACTGGTACATCTGGGCTTAGAAATCACCTCTCTCGCTGTAGAAAATATCTCCCTAATATTGAAATAAACAAGAAAAAGAATCAGAAATTTTTTGTTTATAGGGAGAAGGGTCAATTGGCTGTTGTAGCTAGTACTCAACAACAAATCACTATGGCTTGTGCTAGGATGATAGTCATTGATGAGTTGCCCTTTAGAATTGTTGATGGGGATGGGTTTAAGGGATTTTGTGAAGTTGCTTGTCCTGATTGGAATATTCCATGTCGTCAAACCATTGCAAAGAAAGTTTATCATCTTTATGAGTCTGAAAGGAGAAAGTTAATGAAAAGTTTGAGGGGAAAGAGGGTGAGCTTAACAACAGATACTTGGACATCTGTTCAGAATATAAATTATATGGTGCTTACGTGTCATTTTGTGGATGATGATTGGGTCTTGCATAAAAAAGTTTTGAATTTTTGTGTGATTCCAAACCATAAGGGAGATTCTATTGCTAAGCTTCTAGAAGATTGTTTGTTGATGTGGGAAATTGATAGAGTTCTAACAATAACAGTTGACAATGCTTCGTCAAATGATGTTGCTTTGAGAGATATTGTGAGGAGAATTAGTGAGTGGAAATGTAAGGATGCACTTGTGGGTGATGGAGCAAATTTGCATATGAGATGTGTTGCCCATATTTTGAATTTAATTGTGAATGATGGGTTGAATATAATGAATAATTGCATCTCAAGCATCCGTAATTCTGTTAGGTATGTGAGATCTTCTTCACAAAGGTTAGACATGTTTAAGAAGTGTGTTGAGAGTGTGAAATTAGAGAGTAAAGGGCTTGTGGTGATGGATGTTGTGACTAGGTGGAATTCTACATTTTTGATGTTGGAATCTGCTTTGAAGTTTCGGAAAGCATTTGATAGATTGATAGAAGATGATGGTCACTACAGTAAGTATTTTAAGAGTGACACAGGAGTGAGATTGAGAGAGGGGCCACCTAATTCTAGAGATTGGCTTTATGCAGATGAGTTTGCTGCCTTTTTGAAGCCATTTTATGATGTTACTTTGCATGTGTGTTGCTCTAGTCATCCAACAATCCATACCACATTCAAGGATTTGTTTAAAATTCTTGGGTTGTTACAAGAAAATACTAGTGACATACTTGGTGAAGTTACTAAGCCTATGCTAGAAAAGTATGACAAGTATTGGGGGGATTTGTCAACTATTAATCCGTACATGTTTATCGGAGTTGTTCTTGACCCGCGCTATAAAATGGAGAAGCTCACTGATTATTTTGATGAGTTGTTTGGTGAGTTTGATGAAAGGGTTGAAGAAAATTTGAAGAAGGTGAAGAATTTGTTGCTTGAGTTGTTTAAAGTGTATGAGAATGAAGCTATGCAGCAAACAAATGGTGGAGATGGTGCTTCTAGTTCTCAAAGCTCTCAACCGATCTTGTCAGCTTCAGTTGTTGGTACCACTAAATTAGAGAGAAGGTTGGCTGAAAAGGAACAAAGGAGAAAGGCAATGAAAGCTGGAGTTGTTAGTAATGATGTGGAGAAATATTTAGTTGATGCCATTGAGGGAGACGAGGATGAGAAGTTTGACATATTGGGGTGGTGGAGAGTGAGTGGAGCTTCTAAATACCCCATTTTGACGAAAGTTGCAAAGGATGTTCTAGCTATTCCGGTGTCAACTATAGCTTCGGAATCTTCTTTTAGCACAAGTGGTCGTGTCATCAATCCATTCCGTAGTTCCTTGAGTCCAAAGATGGTGGAGGCTTTGATTTGTACACAAAATTGGCTAACGGGTACTTATGTTGCCTTAAATGAAGAACCAACGGTTGATGATATGGAGTTTTGTGATACTGTAATGGAAGGTACGAATGGCTTGAATATCATTTATTTGTTTATTTGATTAGTTGGCTTTGTTATTATGCATTTTAATTGTTTCTCTGTCTTTTGTTGTTACTTTGCTACGTAGAAATCCGTAAGGAACTTTGTGAGGCTTCATCAAATATGGGACCTCCTACAAGTGTCAATCAAGCTTGATGTTGGTGCCTTGTTGGGTATGTTGTTGAGTATCTCTCTTTATTATATACGAAAATATTTGCTTATTTAGTATGTAGTTATGTACTATAGTTTGATTCTTAACAATGTTTATTGGTGTTGTAGGTTTATGAAAGTGAGAAGAGTGGACAACTTGAGAATGAAGTGTTTGTGATATTTGGATTGTAATTTTTTTTTATCGAATGGACTGTAGACTTTTAACTTTGGTTTATAACTTTATATTTGAAACTTGAAAGTTGAAACTTTAAATTTGTGTTGTAAACTTTCGGACTTTATAACTTTCAGACTTTAATTCGGTATGTATTTGACTATTTGTTATGGTTTAAAATTTTGAATATGTGATTTGTGATTATTAAGTATTGAGTAGTTATATAGAGACCAGTTTTAAGATTAGGAGTAGGGATCAGACCGCTATTGGCAGCAGCAAGGCTAGCAGTCTTGGCATCTCTTCTTCCAATCTTAACACCCCAGCTTCGAAAAAAAAAAAAACCGAAAAAAAACCGAAAAATAACCGAACCGAACCGAACCGGTTCAAAACGGTTTTCAAAAAAAAAGTAAAGAAACCGAACCGAACCGAACCGTTTAAAAATTTCGGTTCGGTTTTCGGTTCGGGGTAAAAACCGAACCGTTTGAACCATTTAACAGCCCTACGGGGCAGGAATATGCGCCGGGCAAGCCTAGCGGCGGCGGCCGGGGGGGGCCCTGCTTCTGCGGCTAGGGTTTTTTCTTAGTCTTGGCTAAAAATCTCAGCGTGTAAAGCTTCGTGCTGATAACGTGTGAAAGTAAAACTAAATTAGTCTACTCCTTTCATTAGATAATCCATTTATATAGGGTGACGATTACAACGGAAATATAGATTACATCAGATAAGTACTAATTTCCTAATTCACTATCGTCAGTTACTTTGACGTAGACACATTTATGGTATTTTCCTTCAACAAAATATAATTAATAGAGATATTTTTGTAAAAAACTGCTTCATCATATATGAAACTACCCACTAACCCACACACGTAGAGTGTGGGCATATGTTAGTGCATAATGAATTGAACAAAGCCCAGAAATTTGAAAGAGAACCTAGTATCGTACTGGACAAAAAGCTAAGGTAAGATGGTTTTCTCATTAAAGTTTGATCTTTATTTGATTTATGAGATTTGATTGTCATTTATGACACAATTTTGTACTCTTGTGATTTGTTGAATTTCGGGTTTTGGAGAGGAAAAAAAGTTGTCGTCTTCAAAGGAGAGAAAGAGAGAGAGAGAGAATGAGATGGAGACTCAGAAGACTAAAATAACTGAAGGGGCAGAATTGATAGTTTAAAGGAAAAATAATGAGGTTGAGATATATAAAGCAAACTTGGATGTGCAAATAGAACTACCATTTTCTCAAAAAAAAAAATAAGAAGATAAGATTAAAAGTATTTTACGAAATTATAAAATCAAATATGTAAATCTATTTTACATATGCAACTAATATGTGGGCAAATCTAGTGTATTAAGTAAGGAGTGTGTATTAAGAGATTAGACGAGTGTATTTAAAACTACTCATTTCTATTTCTTAAAAAATGAGACTTACAAAATAAATGATTTTTTTCCGTTCCCAATAGTTATGTATTTCATTGGTGGATAGGACTCTGGATTGGAATCGTGCCTTGGGGAGTACTTCCTATGGAATGAAGTAGTTGAGGAACGATGTAAATTGAAAGGTATACCAATTAGAAACGAGGGACTCATTGTGTGCGCTGCGATGTAACCATTTCAAAGTGGCTTTCAATTCTCAATTAAACATAACGCTTGGGGTCTTAGTCTCCTAATCCAACTATCCAAGTCCACTTCTTTAATCGTGACAGATGTTGAACTGATATACATGGCATTAACCTCCTCATGATTAAAATAGACTTTTACTAATTACTTTTGGTATCAGTGAACGGTTACTATCCTTCTCTATAATGAAACTTTGAATTAGCGATGACCCAACTATAAGATCAGATAATTCTCTCTCTCTCTCTCTCAAAAGCCAAAAGCATTTCTTGGTTGGCCAAACACCATAGATGGTGGACTGTATAGTCGTAAGATGGAGAATTAGAAGAGATGACCAAAGCATATATGCAACTCCATTTGGTGTACTTGCATCTCTCACCAGTGTAATACTGATCCTGTGGACCATTTGGTCTGGATTTGAAGTTGCAGAGGAACCAAGAATGAATCATGAGTACTACGACAACAGTTTGGCAGTCTTTGGTGGAGTGCTTACAATAGTTCTCGGTTTCTTCTTCCTGGCTGTTGGGTTTCCTATACTGGCAGACTTGTTTGTCAAGTTTTCTGAACAATTTCGAAACCCTGAGGCGAGCGGCATACATCAAGGTAGTAACACCAAAACTTAGATAACTCTATTTTGTCATATGATTATCTCACTTGGCCATTTTCTACATTGTTAGCTCGACATAGTGATATTCGTTTCTTGCTTCATTCTCCGAAGTTTAGTGATTGTAAATGTTTTCCTGCTCGATTTGGAAAAATACAAATGATTACCACATATGTGGATAGTGTTAACCAACATATTTCATAGTTTATGGTGGCATCATTCACAAACTTACTATAGTCAGCTGATTGAAAATAGAAACTCATCTTCTCGAGGTCATGGCCATTAGTATTTGATTCACCAAGTTGATGTCCCAACAATGACTTCTAATCATTTGCAGAAGTGTTGAATTCAATCCTTTAAACCCTCATTTCTCACTTACTATGAGTCTGATACAACCACTTATCTACATTGTTGGTTGATTTCCTAACAACTTCAAGCAATTTAACTATGCATCAATGACTATTTCTTGCTCTAGATGCAAGAAAAAGTCGGTATATCACTTGTTAAGTTTTCATCTCTGATGTGCATCTGCTTGTGAACAATCATAAACCTTTTGACAGATACTAATTACATAATTCATATTGAAGCAGGAGGGAAGATGAAGACGATATGCATCGTCAGCCGGATAATTGTGAGTTTGATTGCAATGTTGATGCTAGTATGGGCAATTTCTACCGGGTTTAGGCTTGTTACTGTACCAAGAGAAGGCACACATTATCCTCTTGCATCCCCAGTGGGCGTTGTCAGTATTGTGTTTGGTGTTAGTTACTTCATCATTGGACTCTGCACAATCTTAGAGCTAGCAGTAGAACTGACGAAGCGGTTGCAAGGGAAAGCGAGGAACAAAATAATTATTCATCAAGTTCACGATATAAAGATCGATTGTTTTGTTTGATATTTTCCATAATACATCATACCATTAGTTCATACTGAGAAACCATCTCAGTTCCTTTAGCAATTTTGGTCTAAGCTGCTACCCTCTACGAGTAGCAATAGTCGCCACGGCAATCAGTAGTGCTTACCTTGCCATAGCCTAGCAGTTAGTGCCACATGAGGAAGTACAATGTGTTTTGTCCTAGTTCACAACTACAAAACACATCGAGCCACACTAATGCAGTAGATGATGTCTAACATATCAATAATAAGCCATGCTAGTATGCCACACTTGGCTCCAATAATCAGTCCCAAGTTCCCAACTGTATTTCTAGTTCAATCTTGCCCACACCATTCACTCATCATTATCTAGTGATATAATGCTCCCATACGACGTGTTTCTGAGTAATGAAATTACCTTACTGTTTTTCTCATCGAACATAAACACCTATATATAGTAACAACCACTGCTTTAGTAGTAAATTAGGAACTCATCAAGTTGCTGAGGGCCTGAGATTGGCAAAGCAAGCTTATAACCCAAGTGGGGAGGAAAAAGTTACCAAGCTTCGTATCAGGTTATTAATCAAGTGACCTGAAGAGTGAGGACAAAATGAAGGAGTTATTCATTCAAACACTAGTTTAATAGCAGAAAGACTACTACGCTTCAGCGCTTCAACAACAAAGTAAGTCAGAAAGTCTGTTAACAATTTTTAAATGAATTGGTAAAGAAGAGCATAGCTCTGTATCTACAATGTACAGAAAGGTCATCAGACCAACGAAGGACACACCCGCAACATAAATAAATGGTTCAGGCACTCAGATTGAAGGGGTTACAACGTTCCACCCAATTATAGGAACAAAATGAGCAATTATAGCGTTACCTGTCAAATTCCGCAACAATGACAAAGATTATAGACAACAAACTGAAGTAACTTCTATTTGATACCTAACCCAATAAAAAAAAGTTTGATCATGCAGACAAGCAAACCTAGCTCTGCAAACCTAGCTAGCTTTTAGGTAAACTCACGATCAAAGGCTCCATTAGTCACATCATCTGGCTAATTGACTGAATATTTAGGAATAGATTGGCATCACTACCATCTCCAACACCAAATCTTAACCCAGAATATTTTAAATGAAAAGAAAAATTTCTTAAATCTCACACAGCAAACTTTTGTTCATTAACAAAAGATGCAGCAGCTATGGGCAGCACACCACAGTGGCCGCTCATGCAGTAACCCAGCGATATTAGAGACTGCAATTGGATCTGGTACTGGAACCACATTCAGCTAGGGTGCCAAACTCATCAAGAGTTTATATCACAATCTAAAGATGTCTTTTCTAGTCACAATTTCACAAAATACATGTATAACAGTCAAAACACCAATGAAAATTATAAAAATGAGGATGGATTGGTTTGATGAATGGAAATAAGACTTGCTGAGATGATATGTAGCCAGCCAAGGCCTACACCTACTACTAGTCTATAACCATCAATACCAGCTGCACAGAGAAGCAGTGATTGGCATCCCACAGTCTAGCAGCTAGTGCAACAGAATGAACCTAAGCTTTTTACTTCATTCAAATCTACACAAGAATCGTAGTATGCTAAACTCCGTTTGCACTAATGAAGCCCAACTATATCAATGTTCAAATTTTTTAATCATCACTCATCTGTCTCTTTGTAAGTTAAGTTCATTTTAATTTAATTGCTGGTAAACAGACACCAACACAGACACATACAAGCACAAGTCTGACAGACGCATATACATAGAAACATAAAATCACATGTAAGGCACACGTAGACACACACAACCACACACTATAAAGCCTCTTTCCCCACATCTATATTTGACCAGGACAATACCCCTTGTAAGCGTTTCCTCAATGAACATAAAGGCAGACAAAATAACTGTTTTATTCATAAGAATCTTGTGCAATGCAGTTTTTGATTCTAGATATTAAAGAGAGTGTCTATCGATACCAAAGGCAATGAAAGAACATTAAATATTAAAACCCAAGATGAGCACAAATCATTCTCACGATAATACACATTTTGAATCCGATAATGAGGCATTAATCCCTTGAAAGTGCATATATCAAAACCCTAAAAGCTAAAGACCATTAAAAAAATTCGGAACTCAATTCATATGATCCTTAAAGGCTAAGACATCTAATTAAAAAAAAAAATTGGAGGGGTGGTTTAGCATTAGTACTGAGAATTTTTTTTTCAATATAAAAAGCCGAGAGTAGTTTAAGTCACGACTTTGAGACTTCAGGGGTTCCAAAAAGGGGGCTTTACAAAAAATGGCCTACCCGGCCATACTTGAATATCACACCATAGACCCCCACCTCCATTGGCAGTAATTGTCAAACCAATTGACTCAGCAATTCAAGATTGATGAGTACTATTACCACCTCCAATCTATTCACTCAACCTCACATATTTATGAAGCGAAAGAAGAGAGAAATAACTGTTTGACGCAACAAATCAATATCCCCAAAACTAACCATGACCAAGACGCTGTAATGGTGATTAACTAGGATAGCAGCACCATAGGCAGCAGCCAGTCTGTCAGCTCCCATAATTGCAGCACCACAGATATATTGAGGAACTGTAACCGGAGCAAGATCCCTGTCATCTTTAACAGGTAGCCAAAGCAACCCAACCTTGAGTTTTACTTAAGGCTGGGTTCAGGGGCATTGGTCTGTCTCTTTCGAGAGAAGATTGTCTGGCCTATGAAAGTTCCATCTTCTCAGATGGAGGATATGGACTTTGACGGGCGGCAATAACACCTCCCTAGGCATGATAGAGCCAACTAACTGAGGCTGACCCTACTAGCGACTACAACTATCAATGTAGATGCACAATCATGTAGTGTTTTTCATATGTCTGCCCCTTCTCATAGATAAAATTGAAGCTAATTATTGATCCAATAACAAAAGATAGTCATCCAAGTATGCAAAACACACGAATGTGGTATCTATGTTTGGCTTTCCATCCACATTTAATTTCTATCGGATCTATTTCTAGCTAAACAAGTTATCCTGAGTAAACTTCCCCTGCTAAAAGCCCAAAACCTGAAGACTAGTGCTAAAACCATCACCGAAGTGTCTCCTGAGTAAACTATGTACAATTCTATTATCCCTACGAAACTTTGCGGTCTCTTGAGCTCACCACAAATAAAACCTTGAACCTAGCTCTAATTTTAAATTTTGAAACTTATGCTCTGTGTTTTGCAGCTTTAGACAAAAGATGAGCGTAACCAAAGACATATAAATAATGAAAATTTTAAACAAAAAATGAGCGTAAGGCATTCATGAAAACAACCTTTTTAAAAGCTAAGGAGGAACACGTCAGTACAAAAGGAAAGTTCAAACTCATGTGAGCTTGAAAGGGAAAGGCATAGTAGTAGACCTAGGCAGCTCAAACTGGCCTTCATTCACTCTATCTCCTTCCTTCTTTTGTTTTTAAGACTATATTTTTACTTTTTAGCCATCCATTTCCTTCACAACTTAGGTTTCTGGGATAAAAACTGTTTAATATGGTATTTTATAGGATATCTTGAGATTGAAACCTCCAATCACCATCCTCCACTTATTTGTTGGTTTGGTAATCATCCAACACAGAAGTAGACAATATATATTATAAGATGCCTATTTATGTTCAAGCTGGCTTGGTCAATTCACTGGAGTTGGACATGCATCTGATTCAGAAAGATGGGCTAATATTACTCTCCAGTATTTCAGTATTTACTCCTCTGTGTCTTAATTAATTCTGCTCATACGGTTAACTAAATATAGTGGCTTATCACGCTTATATAGGCCATACAATTGATATTGGAAGGTAATATCAACTTACACGAACAAGTAATTCATTTCAATTTTACTGATGAAGAAATGACTCATCAGATACTCCTACAAATGAGAACAGTTATGAAGAGAATATGATTTACCGTAGCCCTAGAACCCTGAAACCTCTACAGTGCTCCCCTTCGAATTGGTTAGTGTAATATTTTCTAAAGAGACTTGAATCCCTATTACATCATGAATCACTCGTTTCTTTCATCACCTCAGTATTAATGGACAAACACTATAGTCCCATACTTCCATTCCAAGTAGCTCTCATTAAAAAGTTTGAATATTTTGTCATGCATTAGTAGAAGACCAATCAGATAACCTAATCAAAATTAAATTAAACTAACAAACTCAAGAAGAGCAGCATTCAAACAAAGAATTGCACACATACCGACTCCGATGACAGCTCTAGTTCAACATTTTGCATATAAAAATAAGAAGCTAAAACCCTAACCAAAGTAGAGAGCAATCAAATAACTAAAAATTCAAATGAGCTTGAAAGGGAGAGGCCAAGGAGTGGACCTGGGAACCTCAACCTTGTCCTTGATGCGCTCTATCATCTTCTCCTTCCTTGGCCTCGCGTTCCCGAACGAGCCTTTGAATCGCTTCCCCTTCTTCGTCTTCTTGTCCCCTCGCCCGCACAGGATCGGAGCCCCTACAACTGCTGCTGCCGACGAAAATGATGACGTCGATGATGACGAGGTCGTGAAGAGGGCCCGCTGCTCCCTCGCCAACGCTCGCCTCGCTACGGCGGCGCACCACTGAGTCATCGCCATTTCTGTTCTCTTCCTCTCACTCTTGCACACTGCTAAAATTTTAGACCAAAAAATCACCCTCTATTATATATAGCTAACTGATGGGCCGGGTCGTCGGGTTTTACAGTCTTAGAAATGGGGTTTAACACCTGTAAATTTCTATGCAGTAATTTCTTTCATAGCTCTATGCCTCTATCTTCATTTTATTTTCTTGCTTCATCAAATAGTCGCAGGCTTCTAGTGCCATGGTGAAATTACTTGTCACTGATGATATTCTCCCATGACAATATTGTAAGAAAGGTATTTTATTTTATGGCTAAGCGTAAGCAATATGTTATCATGTCACTAAAATTGTTAAGTAAATAAAGTAAGCAATAATTCATTTTTTGCTAGCTAATACTTGCGTAGAGACTCCTTGTATTAGTCATTGACGTTGTTTTGAAGCTTATTGTATCACAGACTTTATATATAATGTCTCTATGACTATTTGTACTTTGTGGTTTGATTAATGATTATGACGTAAGGTACTCGTATTGACCGTTTAATCAGACTACTATGACACGTTAATATTAGAATATGCACATATTTGAAGTTAATTAGTTTTATCTTTGATAAGAAGATGGTCACTCTTCTCAAAAAAAAAAATGGTCACAAGAGCATCACATGTTAAATTTCAGCAAAATTCTGTGCGAGTCCCTTTAGTAAAACAAATAAATACATGGGTAAAACTTGAAAGTCACTTCCATGGAAGACACTGCCGGGTTAAAGACCCAAAAGGCCAAACCCCACATTGGCCCCTCAGTGGTTTTATAGTATTATTAGTTATGGAAAATGGGTGATGGAAAATGGGTGATGGGTGGTGAGTCCGGTGTGGTTCCAAATCAAACACATTGCCACTCTACTCAGCCATCCTTAGCTTTCAGTCTTTCACCACCAGAACAACAGAAAACACAAGTCAAGAAAGAAAAGCAAGCACCTTTCTTGACCTTGCAACAATGGAGGTCTGCAGAGCCACTGCTTTCTCATGGACGCACACAATCTCTACCTCCCTTCATGTTTCACTTCTCCCCTCTGTAAGTAACCCACTTCTCTTATTTGTTCATACATTGTTCCCTTTGTTTTTCACCTTCGTTTTAAATTCCAAGTTTGATTCTTTTTGGTTGTTCAGAAGTGGGAGACTAAGAGACTCACTGTTTGGTGTGCCTCTGACCAAACCCAGATGGTATGCTCTTCATCTTTTTCCACAAGTACACACCTTTTAGTGAATTCTGTGACCCTATTTTGCAATGCATGATTTGTTCATTTGGGGAATTATATTGTACTAGACTACCTGTAATTGGTCTCCTTCAGCTTACATTTTATTAGATTACAAACTTCACTTTGACACCTCTTTTGCAATATCATTTGGCCTTTTTCTTTAGGATGAGGCAATTGTGTAATGTGTCAAACAAGTTCATCATAATAATGGGTTTCTAGGATGGCTTTTGTTTGTTGGAGATTTCATTGACTCTTTGCAGGTTGTCATAGGCAAATCAGATGACTGTATCAGTAACAGGAGCTACGGGGTTTATCGGTAGAAGATTGGTGCAAAGGCTGCATGCAGGTCTTACCTAACACCTATTGTCTATGAAACTGAAACTTATATTACATGTTTATGGTTTTGGCAATAACATGAAGTTTCTTCTGCTGTAAAACTGGAATGCAGATAATCATAGTGTGCATGTCTTGACACGGTCTAGATCAAAGGCACAGTTAATTTTTCCGGGTAAGAAGGTATGCCTACTTATAGTTATTTGAATCTTTGCAAATTCTCAGAATAACTACACATTAGAGATTACTAGAAAAAGCAATGGAAGAATACCTTTTTGTTCTTTCTATAAATTCGTTACAAACAGATATAAATGCCTTATATGTTTTAGACCAACCTCATATTGTGTGATAGATACCACCTAATTAAGTTGAAGATTCCTGACCAAATTGCAGCATATATAATTATGGTATTCGAATTTTACATTCACTGACCGAGCCTATGGAAAGTTATAGCCGTTATGATTATGTTTCCCTTCCAGTACTATTAGTTACTTTAGCATACTACTAATATGTTACCCTTCCAAACAGTTATGTCCTGTTGCTTCAGGTTTGACAGGACATCTTTGGTCCTGTTTCCTGATAGCTTGAGTATAGAGCTTGGTTGTTCCTTATGCTATGCATTGCCCCATTTTCTGCTAATCTATGTTGCTCCCATGTATGTCCTTTTTGGGTTCAATTTTCTAAGTGTACATGCCAGGGTCAGTGCTTAGAGTTGTATTGCGCTTGGTATGCATTTTGGAATAGATTACTAATGGCTTAATGATTTATGCTTGGGGATAGACAAGTAACACGAACAATTTTCAATTGGAGTTGGAATGGTGCTAGATGTACCACACTTTATATAAATACACCAAACTAAATTAACTCCAACGTGAACTTCTAGAAAACTCTTGGTTTCTGTGTTAATAATAACTGTTTATGTTTTTTCTGGTAATTTGAATATCTAACATTGTCTGTAGCTTCTTTCTAGATAATTTGGTCTCACACATGAATGTTTCCTTGCTGTTTGTAGTCAAGGACTTTCCAGGTATCGTAATTGCAGAGGAGCCAGGGTGGAAAGATAGCATTCGAGATTCAACTGGTGTTGTAAATTTGGCTGGAATGCCCATTAGTACAAGATGGACTGCTGAGGTCTTCTACCTTTACCTTTCTTTTAGTTATCTTACCTGTATTTTTTACAGTAAGCAGTGACAATATGAAAAGAAGTTCAAGCTCTTTTGCTTTATTACTTTACATAACCTATGTGTGGCTGTTACTGTCATGTTATGCATAGAAAATTAATTTTTTTTGTCTAAAGAACTCACATATCATATGAAGTATGATTAAAACAATGAAACTAGTAAGTAAACATTTTTTTTTAAAGAATAAACATTTTATCTTTGATAACTAAGAAGTTTATCTATACATACTATAGTTTGATGAATTGACAGAATCTTTCTAGCTAATGGCATAAGGTGACATGTGTGATTCAAATGACCTTCAGTAGCTGGACTAAAACATAACAAATATGTTTTCCTCGGAGACAGTCACTAATTTCTTGTTGCACTGTAGGTAAAGAAAGAGATCAAAGAGAGCAGGATTAGAGTCACCTCTAAGGTAAGAAGTTATCTACTGATCTCTTCATAGTCCTTCTAAACCAGTGTTTCTTACATACTTATGTTCCTTTTTAAAAGACTATTACTGATTACTGATGCAAAAAATTGATGTGGCCTTTCAATTAATTGTGAAGGTCATAGATTTAATAAATGATTTACCAGATGCAGCCCGACCTTCAGTCTTGGTTAGCGCAACAGCCGTCGGTTACTATGGTCCGTTCATTCTTATTGTTTAAGCTGCTTTGCATGTAGTATTAATGATATTCTTAATGTAAAGTATTCAATTGTTAAAACATTCAGATTTACATGGAATTTATCTTCTGCTTTGGATTATTTATGGAATTGGAGCGTCCTTATTTTTCTTGTATCATCCATCTCTCACTACATCTGTAGTCAGAGTTTAGTTAAGACACTATGAGTAGTCATACCGCACTTCTTTTTTCTTTTGAGTACGAAAATTTCTGTCTGAGAAATTATCTTTAATCTGCTTTTACTTGATATTATATTTTTTTACTGATACCTGCTGATTTCACACCCTATTTAAGATTAATTAGCTAGTATTAATAGCTAGTGAACTGAGGTGATACCAATTCTCTTTCTCTCACTGGTATATGATTTTCCATTTGCTTTAAATGGTCTTTTAAGAACCTCTTTATAGTTTGTATTCTGAACCCCAATATCTTTCTTCATTATTCTTAACTTTTTATGCTCAGGTACTAGTGAGACAAGCGTATTTGATGAAAAGAGTCCATCAGGAAATGATTACTTGGCTGAGGTAAGCAATGGAGTAGCTTGTGGAGTGAGTTAGATACGCATAAAGGTTCTGAAAAGCATTTAGGAAGTATTGACTTCTAAGACATGCTTAAGACTTCTATTCAGGAATAATGTTTCATTATTAGTTTTTTGATAATGCTGTATGTATAATCTACTTGGTCAACAGCATAACCTATGTAGTCAAGTTAAACTTAGTTGTTATTACGGCTCCTGGTCCACTTTGAGATTGTTATCCTCCTGCTACAAATGATCGATTCTACCATGGAATACGTACAATTATCATCTCTAGGTTTTCATCTGATGGTATGACTAATGCCCTCACTAGAGTTTGATTTCTACATCAGGATTCACTAGCTTCATGGCCTGTGCTTTTCATGTAAAAGTCCTACAATAGTATATCTGATGGAATTCGGAGAAGCCACCTTCATTGAGAAAGGGACGTACTTAGGAATCAATTTCTTATACTTTAGGAGCAATATTTCTCATTGAACATATGTGCAAGTTATATTCAAGCTGGAAAGTTCTTTTGATCAGCAAGACAAAAGCAAAACGTTTCACGCCTGCATTCTGACTGTGTTGTTCTAAATGTTTTACGCCAGCCCTCATCAAGTGTTGTAACTACTACCTTATTTGGCTAAATAAGTTGAGGATTCCTGATTAATTTGCATCATATATGTTCATTTTTGAATTTTAGGATAAACACAAAGGCTTTGGCTTACAGAGAAGTGTCGATTATGTTTCTGTTCCAGAAATCATAGTCATGGAGCTTACTATTAATATGTTTCTGTTCACTCAACTCTTGTTAGAGTAGTAGAATCAACTTTCGAACACTGAATCTCAGTTTGATAACATGCTCTATCTTATGCTAACAAGCAACATTTTCAGGTTTGTAGAGAATGGGAAGGAACTGCCCTCAAAGTGAATAAGGACGTTCGGTTAGCGCTCATTCGTATAGGCGTTGTTCTTGGTAAAGATGGAGGAGCTTTAGGTATGGCTGGTATTCTAATTCTTTTGCTTGACTTTTATTCTCATGTACTGGTGCGTTTGGGGGAGCTTATAAGCTCCTCTGCTTATAAGTATAAGTCAGTTTGATGTTTGGTAACATAACATGTCAGTAGCTTTTTCAAAAAGTATGGGTCATTTTCAATAGAAAAGGAGAAGCTGCTCCCAGCCAACTTATACTTATAAGTATAAGTCAGCTTTTACTTAAAAGCCCAGCTGCACCAGTACCCACCCTAAACTAGTTCACTTTGACTTTGGGTATGATAATTTATATATCAACTGTTCACATTGAACAATTTGGTTTAGGCTTGCATGACCTGTAATTAATGCACAATACAATCTTTAATATCGTTTTTTTTTTTCAGCACCTTAGTATCACTTAAATCGTGTAAGAGTAGCTGTACGTATCAGAAATTTGAGTTGGTTTCAAGGATAATGTTAAATCTTCAGCCACCACACGCATACTTACACCTTTGATTTTTTGCAGCTAAAATGATCCCTCTCTTCATGGTGTTTGCTGGGGGACCGTTGGGCTCTGGAAAACAATGGTATGGTACTCAGGATAACCTGTCACAATTTTTGCTACTAGCACCTTTGAATTGTCAATTTAAAGTGAATAATCCCATTGGTCAAATTTTAAAAGAACAGAAAAAACAAGAGAACATAAAATGATGCTTATCTATCAATATGACATGACATGGAAAATATCCTTTTGGCCAGTAACCTTCAGATTGGCATTTGAAAGTGAAAATTTGTATAGGTTAGCTGTAAAAGGAAATATACAAGCATTTAGATATCCTTATCAGACAATTAGTTTATAAAGTGTACTTCAGATATTTATTATCCATTGAGGATATCTGTATTTGGTTGAAGGTACACCTTAGGCTTTAGAAAAGAAGAAACAAATTTTCAGCACAGGAAACTGATCAATTGAAGGGCATTAGTGCATTACCATGGAAACTGATATTTTGTATTTTTTTGTAGGTTTTCCTGGATTCATCTGGATGACATAGTGAACCTCATATATGAAGCTCTAACTAATCCATCTTATAAAGGTAATGGTTTCATTATGTATGATTATTTTATTGGTTTTTGAGGTAGAAGTTACATTGTTTTCTTCAGTACTACACCTAGGATATCACAAGTGTTTATTTATAAGTATAATGGTGATCTCTGATTGGTTTCAAGCTTTACAACATATATACTAAAGTAGGTTTCTTAAATCTAAACCCAGGAGTTATCAATGGAACTGCACCCAATCCTGTTCGATTCACGGAAATGTGCCAACACTTGGGAAATGTCTTGGGTAGGCCATCATGGCTGCCTGTGCCCGACTTTGCCTTGAAAGCAGTCCTTGGAGAAGGCGCTGCAGTGGTGAGCATTTGTTGATGTTTTCTGTAATGATGTTTAGGAATGACTATCCGCCAACATTTACATCTTGCTAAGAAACTTGAGGTCATTTCAGGTTCTGGATGGGCAAAGGGTGCTACCACGTAAAGCGCAAGAGTTGGGTTTTTCCTTCAAATACTCTTATATAAAAGATGCATTAAAATCGATTATAACATAATGTCATAAACAATGTGAATGTGCCAGAGGAAACAAAAATCGGTTCACTTATGTTTTGTTTTGTTTTGTTTTGTTTGTGAGGAAAAAAAACATCCCTACTTTCAAAACTGAATGGAAAAGATGAATTCCGAGTCATTCATATCATTACAGAAGCAATTGTTATAATATCGTTTTGGTTAGAAAACAACTGAAGAACTGTGTTTCTTTGCATTCTTGTTAGCTTTGGGAAAAATTCAAATATGTGGGAGAGATTAGGCAACCATCTTTAATATGACCTTTTATTTTTATTTTTTGAGAAGGAATCTTTAATATGACCTAGGAACATACTAACAAGAATACTACCGGACTGTCTCATCAATCACTACTTTCTCATCAATCATTTGTGAATTTATGCTTCATTTAGTCTTTCTTCTTCACAATTTAAGTCTTGTTTTGTATGGGAGAAGGATAGCAGCTGATGAGGAATGATTCATCTCAAAAAAAAAAATTAAAACAAAAGGCTAGAGAGATGACCAGTTTAATCGAGTAGTACACCTTAAAATGGAAATTGGAATGTTTAGATCCCATGAGGTTTCCCTCCCTTGCTGCTTACATGTCCTATAGTTTCTACTATCATATGCAGAATGTAGTCTAGTTTCTCCAAGACTTGGTCTCAAAACTCTTTTAGTTCATATGTTATGTAGGAAGATTCTCTTCTGAAGAAGTTTGCCATCAATCATGAATATCACTGTTGTTAAGCAATTAAATTTTTTCAAGAGGAGAATATAGTAGATTTGATTTCATTATTACTAAATTCATTTGTCATTATTAACAAGAACTGGAGAGGCCTGCTGATTTCTTTTCTGTGTTCTTTCTTTTGGTCTACTAAGATGAAATGGGAAATTAATCAAGCTCTTTTACTTAAAGGATCATGGGATGAAGAGAACGTTTATGAATAGATCAAAACTGAATCATGAAGACATTAAGGGAACAATATGAAATAGTAGGGAGGTTTGGTGGAAAACATTGCTGTGCAGTGAGGATGATGCAGAAGTTTGTAAAGTTTAAATATTAAGTGGAAGGAACTATGACTAATAATCAAGCCACTAGCTTGCTAAAATAGAAGTTATTGATACTGAATGGGAAATGATGATGTATACATGGGTTAGAAGCCTAGTAATATTGGGAAAAATGTTTTTCTTGGTATTTGGCAAGTAATCTGTTGGCTTCTGAACTTGTCCATTACACATAAAGTCTTTGTTCTTTAATTTTCTGTGTTTTATGGAAGGGAAATCATGGTCAAGGATAATCGATCGAATTAAAAGAGAGATAATTCTGAAATCCACACTGCAGTACTTTAGAGGGCTGAAAAAAATAATCCAAAGCTGTGTGCTTTAATTTCCAGAAACACTGTTTATTAGTTGAAAACTTGCAATGTGCCAAAGGTTTCAGAAACTCAACAGCCTAGCAAAACTGACACCTCTAAAGACTGAAAGGCACGAACAACATTCATTCCTGTGCAACACTATGTTTGACTAGATTCACCCTGCCACCAATGAGTTAAAAGATGCTGGCATGTTGCAACCAAATGGTTCAACATTATACCAATTTTGCATGTTTTTTATATATATTTGGTCTTTCCTGTTTGGTCACTAACAGATGATGTAGCATATTATGTGACCAAAAATTCCATAAAATCAGATGATGCAGCACAAAACTATGTTTTATTATCACTGTTGATCATAGTATGATATGATTATTGTAAAATTACTACTTTCATACCTCAGAATTCTTTATCTACTTGCATGTAATCGAAATGCCGAACTCAACAAATTATCTAAAGATAATCTCTCCTCTGTAGTGCAAGGACATATTTCTCAGTGCGCTCATACATGCAAGTGATGTAACATATCATTCCAACATAAGGGCGCTAATTCCACTAGAAATATTTAGTTGATACAAAGTTGAATATGATCATGACATATTCATCATGGTGAGAGTGAATGATCATGATCATGATCATAATCAGATTTACATTTACTGAACAGAGTACAAGGCATCTCCTAGTCCTAGCTTGATGCATTTCCTTATACACTGTTTCAAGTTGACATGGATTTCAAAACACCAGCACTAGATCTCTTACAGAGAAAAAGATCTCCACCTCAATTTAGAGAAGACAAATCAAAACACAATACAGGTGCTTTTCGACTTGATTTAAATAAAAAGAACAAAGCTGGCCGACTGGATGGATCACATACACACAACTCCAGAAGATTTACTTAATTACCTGCAGGAGAACAGGTGAACTCTATAGCTTCTATGTGGATCGGAAGAAGACTACATCAAATAAAAACTTGTTGCTGTCGATCAACTTGAAAACACAAGTATCACCCTCTTTCAATTCATTATCTTGCAAAAATTCAGACCAACCACTTTGGAGTGTGGCTCTTCCTGCAACAGAATGAAAGCTGACAGACCAAGGTCTTTTACCTGCAACCTGAAGGATGGCATGACTAGGCTGCTTAACAAGATATATTTTAGCAAACTCGGCTGGCACATACTGAAGAAGAAAAAGATAAGTGAAGAAAGACGTTAACAAAGTTTTTAAGACCAATATCAATGTAAAAAATGCTATCTTTGCAAAAGTTGTGATGGTCATGAAGGGTTATCTATAAAGAGAGCTTACCAAATAACGTCCATGGATATACGAGGGACATATTAAAACCATGAAATCAGGGTCTGCAGATTTAAAACCATTAGCTCTCTGAAGAGCAATGTCTTTTCTAGAACTTGCCGTAACAGGATCATGCATCTTCCTAGGAACCTCAGGTCTTCCTTCAGGAAAACCAGGTCTCATTCTCTTCTGAATTTTTCGTGCCAATGGAGATTTCTCCTTTCTTTTCAGGTGTGGTGGAAAATGATCCAAGATTTCAATTGATTCATTGTCAGTGTCATCTTCATCGAAGTCATCATCATCCTCATCGTTACCATCATCAATATCTGCAGGCCATTGATCCATTATAATGGTGATGGGAGTGATAGCATCTTATACCAAGTATATTTGGCAGTTGGCACTTAAATAAAAAAATATTCCAACGCTAATAACATGTTACCTGGTGACAAGGTGCGATTTGCAGTTGTTATATTAACTTCAAATAAAAGTGTACTGCTGTCAACCAACACAAACTCACACACATCTCCAACTTTTAAATTTTTGTCTCTCACAAATTCAATCCAACCAGCCTGGAATTTGACTCTTCCTTTTGTTTCTTCATATATCAATTTTACAGGCCAAGTTTTCTTTCCACCCGAATCTGTAAGTGTAGCATTACCAGGCTGCTTGACAAGATATGTCTGGACAAACGTTTTAGGCAACCACTGAAAGTGAAATGGAAATTTAAAAAAGAACATAAAACAATCAGTTCATTTTCGAAGAGCATGCATTACTTATGTGAAAGTGAGAAACTATCTATGCCCAACTCTTGGTCACACTCGATCTCGCATCGTATCCCACAGAGAAACTTACCAAAAGATTTTGATTTATGTAAGTGCTATGCATGGGAATTCTGAAAGAACGGTTGCAAGATTGAGCTCTCCCATACAGTCTTGGTGTCTGTTTTCGAATTCGGAACCTTTGAGTGCTAGTGCCTCCCCTATCTCGTTTCACTACAGTATGATATCTCCCTGCTAAACTCATAACAGGAAGAATAAATTACAAGCTATGATCATATGGAAGAAATACAGTCAAGTCAAACATAAAAAATGTTCCATACTTTTCATTTATGATTTTGTCCAATGTGTTTCTTTCTTCACATGCTCCTCAGAATTGACATTCATTTCTACTCTAGGACTCAAAATTGTACTGTTTTTCTTGTGAGGCAGGGCAGTTAGTCGAACATCCTCCGAGATCTCAAGAGTTATATCATCATCTTGATCACTCTCTTCACTTCCAGGCATTCTTGTGGTATAGTCAATCTCCATGTTGTTGCTTCCATTAAATATGGAAACCTTAAACCTAGAATCCCCTTCGTACCCGAAAAGTAGCGAGTAGCCTTTCTCAAGAGAGTAGTTCTTAGAGAACTCTGGCCAACCTTTCCTAAACCAGACCTCACCATTGTAGCTTGTGAACCTATTTCCCATTCTAGACAACCTGGAAGCTTAAAGTACACCCAACTTGATAGATCTTCTCCATATATATCCCAAAAACTCTTTGGAATCCCCTGCAAACAAAAGAAAAATCTGATCTTTCTGCGGACTAAAAATGAAGCACCATATGAACAGCAACAAACAAGTAGTCTTCATCATCTTAAAGCTAACCACACCCAAATCCCAAAAGAACGAATAAAGAAAAAGAAAAAAAAAATTATTCTGGCTTCAAAACTCAACGTGATGTTCAATATTATGAATTATCTAATAACTTGAAAGCAACCATACTTGCACAGAAGTACAAAGAAACCAAAAAAAAAAAAAAAAAAGACCAAGATTATCTCTGAAAGAAACCTTGTTCTTCAACAAGTACAGAGAGAGAGAGAGAGAGAAAGAGAGAGAGAGAGAGAGAGAGAGATGCTCACGAGCTTTCTGTGGAAGTCTCATCTAAGATAACCTTGAGGAAACGCCGGGGAGTGGTTGCAGATGATCTTGGCCGGTGATCAGCACATTTCTGGCGAAGATACGAAGAAGCCATTGTTCAAGTTCAGAACCAGCTTTGGTTACTAAATGTGAGTGTGACTACAAAGCAGCCAGTTACTTGTTCACTTGTTCTTGTACTCAGTTACACTACTCATCATGTCATCACTTCTCAACTAGAAAAGTAAATGTTTTGATTAGACTCAAAACAAGAAAAAGCTGTGCAGCTTGGTAATAATTAATTACACATCCCTCTCAATTAACTCCTTGTCTGTGGTGATCCTTTCTTTTTTCAAAACACAGTACACACAACGGTCATTATGCTTGTTTGTTTCTCAGTTGCATTAGTTCGGTTGATGGAACTTTATGAACAACTGGAAGGTAAATTAGAAACTAGAATTCTACAGTAGGGCTCACTCCCTAACTATATAATCCTTCACATCTTGTACTTTGCCTAAGATAACCAAGTTTACCCAACACATAAAAATGTGACATCCCTTTTGCCCCCTTAACTTTGTTAACATTTCAAATGCTAGGGACACCATTTCAGAATTCACAATGTAATCAGATTCCACTTGAGAACAAGTACTCTAGCACTTATCTAAAGCACCAACATCTAGGGTTGAGTCACTTCCTGGTCGACCACAGCCACCTTCATATCTGCGCTCTCCATTACCAATGCAAGAGGGAGGTCAGAACTCAATAGCATTTTCGGTAAGGTACTGAAGTAGTGTTTTTTGGTTTACTTTCTTTTCCGCTTGAATACTGAGTAGTGTTTATGTTTTAAGCCCGCTGAAGTATTGGATTTCATATCTCATTTTACCAGAAGTGGCGGAATTGGTGTTATCCAAAGTTACATCCCAGGGAATTATCATTTATTCAACTCATTTCATCATGATAACAACAAAGTGGAAAAGTCACACACTAAAGTATCGCATATTAGACCATATACACTGAAGAATTATCAACACATCAGATCACATTACTTTCGATCATGCATAATGCAGCATATTCATTTAAAATATCACATAATTGATATTATCAATTTCTACACTCATGCCAATTACTTTTATGGGGAAATTCCCAAGCCAAACATAATGCAGAATGAAACAATAGAAGTGATCTGCTAGTGGTGGCATCAGAACCGACTACTTTCCGACAGATAATCAAGCAGCAAATATGTTTGCCTAAGAATGAGCTGAGTTGTGTTTAACAGTTACAAGATTTTGACTAAAAGTTGAAAATCAAAATAGATATGGCAGCCAAATTAGCTCTCGCTTATCTGTTAACAAAGTGTAAGATTTGGATTTCAATTTCAAGATTGTAATACTTATGCAAGGATGAAAACAAAAATTGGTATGACTGCAGAAGTACAAGATGTCGAATCAAATAGTATAGTTCCAAGACCATTCATTTTGATTATCCTGCCCTAAAAAGGTGCTCACTGAACCTACCAACCCAATGAAAGCCATTTTTTCAAACCTATACTGCTGAGGGGTCTTTAACCATCTGCCTTCACAGGGGTATTGCCTTTCCGTGATCTCTTCCGCTTCTTTCTACTCCTCACACTGGCAACTTCATTATTCCTTTCCTGAACGAGATTTTAAGGACCACAAAATATGTCAAGCAATAGATACGTTATACTATTATTTTTTCTCCAGAAGTCTAAAATTATGGACTTTGATCAGTTTCTCGTGTCTTATGTATTGACAATTAAATGCATCAAACGTCCTTTGGACTTGATACATATATCATTCCAAAGATAAACATAAACATCAGATAATTTCCCTCACTTATGTTATTTGCAAGCTTACCTTCCCAGAATCAGGTCTTTTCGAAGTCTTCTTCGGCTTACATGAAAGGGGGTTTGGACCCTGCAATTTTGCAAGAAAAAGAATCCATAAGCATCAGAGTATCAAGCTTAAGTAGAGTATCAGAGTATTCAGCTTAAGCAGAGTATCAGAGTATTCAGCTTAAGCAGTAGATGCAACATGAGTCTTTCTTTATATTTTCAGCAAGAAAAATGTTCACATAATGTAGGTCGAACTTTGGAAAGAGTACATGCATGTGCCTAGAAAGTGAGGGACATAAAAATTGGCAAATTACATTCAAGTAATCAGACTCGTTAGAATCTGCTAAGAGACTTTTTAAGGATCAATTATCTTCTAGGGTCCAAGAATCTTAGTACTACAAGAGTTCTCATAATCCATATAAGCACATACATGCCTTTTCTATAAACATGTGTATTCAAAGGTGACATGAATAGGAGCTGTAAAACCTAACACAGGACTAAATATGAGCAGAATTGTTGAGGAACACAAAATTAAGCAAGCTAAAAGGAATTAGAACACCTACCTTTGCCTTCTTCCTCTTGAACTGAACTTTATCTATCACACCCAATTCTTTCCTACTAGCGCGCTTCTTTTCAACAGCCTGCACTTCCAAGTTCTGATCTCCAGAATCAACATCTTCATCTGAGGAATCCTTTCCCAACATATTCTTTGCTCTCTTTTGCAACATCTTATATTCCAAGTCAGTCATGTGCAAACGTTGTTCTTCAGAAGTTTTGACGAACTGGCGTTGGGCAACAGATGGCGCCTCAAGCAAAAGAGCAGTTCTCAGAGCATATACAACAGGGACACCCGGAATCTGCATAGAATCAGAGATACATGCTCAATGATGTGTAAAGTCCATCAAGATAGGTTTTTGCAATACGGAAAGGTAATAAATGAGGGTAGACAAGAGACCACAGCGACAACAATAACGGTAATATATACAAAACAGAAAGAGACAATAACCTTGAGAATTCTCTTACGAAGATCAGCCTGCTGGGTAGCAACAAAGAAGTGCTCAGAATTACTTTTCCCAATAACATCCATGATGCACTCATCAGCACTCATGGCTTCCTCATGATCACACCTAAACACAAGTACAAATCCTAATTAAGAAATAATGAAACAATCTCCGGAGAGAGAAAAAAATATATAGATAGGTATATACCTTGCAGTAATGAGACTATTAGCTGCCTCAAGAGACTCGGAATGGGAGGGACCAAGGCTTGGACCATGCATCTTCAACTCAGCAACAGCACATTTGGTAGTGAATAGCGTGACGGGGGCACCAAGTATGTTAGAAAGGGCCTTGTCTGCCGGGGTGATGCGATTGGTGACAAGGTGATGGACAAAAGTGACATCGCAGAGGACCTTATATGGTTGTCTGAACCCATAACATGCTGTGTAGAACCGCACTATCTTCCTATGACGCTTCTGCTTCTTTACTCTCATATTGTTTCCTACCCAGAAATAATCATTTCAGTGTTGAACATAGTTAACATAACAGAATAAAAACAAAGCAAATATTCTATAAATGCTTATCGATCTTCTACTAACAGTAATTTGAGTGCACTAGTGTCAATGTAGGAATATCTAAATTAATATAAGACTTGTTAAAAGCTACATTGTTCTCTGTATAAGCATACAGCTGAAAATGGACAAAAAAGACTGCCTTGATTACAACACATGAATATCGAAAAAGACTACGATCGGAATCTTATCAGAGTTTCCCTTGTTCCAATATGAATTCAAAAACCATTGACAAGCTAAAAGACTGCTCGAATTTGCATAGAAACAATTACTCAACGAAATTGGTGTTCTTATTTTCTGTTGTTTTCCTCTTAATGTATTCATATCAAACCTTTAGCCTCACGAACTTCACAAAGACACCCAATCATCACCATATAACTTGGAGCTATTAAGAATTAAAGTGCTCCAATTCCAGCATATATAGCCAAAAAGAAATTTGCAAAAAAAAAAATACCCAATGAAATCACATGTAACAAGTAATGAGAAGAAACAGATAATTGTATAACTCGTAGAGAAAGAGGGGCGGGCACGTTAGAGGTCGGAGACTGAACAACAGGAACAAGAAGAAAACAAACCGGAAGACCAATCTTACTGCTTTTATCAGGAAACCAAACCTGGCAAAGAAACTGTAACCAAAACCCGAAAGATTCGCTACCCAACAAATCAGAAGACCCAAAAATCGAAGAAAGAGCAAGTTTGAAAGTTTGGGGTATGAAAAGAGGGAGGAGACTCAGGAGAGTGAGAGCAGAGAGGCTGAGGTTTTGGAGGGGCTATTCAATTTCCTTTCCTTTATTTTTCGTTCTATTGCTCTGTTTTAGCTGTATGTGCAATTACAATACAACCCTTCACTCTGACTCCACCAAACCCTCGACGATGAGTGGTTTGACCCTTTACTTGTCCCCCCATTTTATGGGCCATTTCAGATAACCAAGAGAATTGGGCAAGTAGCTTAGAGGTCGTAACATTGAGAAATGGCCCAATTCTCTTGGTTATCTAAAATGGGCCATAAAAACGGGGTACAAGTTTGTGTGTAGGTCTCTTAGTTAGGCTTTGTTGACAATAGGGTTGGAGTTTGAGAAAAATCCAATCGCCTTCACTGAACTGGCGCTCGGTTCGGCCTTTATCTGCCATTGACTTCATTCTGTTTTGAGACACTGTCATGTGAAACCTCAAGTTGCGCAACAATGTGCCTCTGTCTTGCAGCGATGAGTCCACAACTGCCACTTTGGAAGTGCTTGAAATATAACTTTCAACCGAGGGCGGTGGGAACCCGTAGAGAGCTTGCAATGGCGGCATTTTGATGGAGGAATGGTAATTGGTGTTGTTCCTCCACTCTGCCCAATGCAAGAAATCATGCTAAGATGAAGGTTTATCCTGGACAAAGCTGCGCAGGTATTGCTCGAGGGACCAGTTGACCACTTCAGATTGGCCGTCCAACTGAGGATGGTAGGTTGAACTGTGACAGAGCTTGGTCCCTTGGAGTTTGAAGAAAGCCAGCCAAAAGTTTGACAGAAATATTGGATCTCGATCACTAACTATAGACTTTGGCATGCTATAGAGCCTAAAGATGTTGCGCATAAATGTATCTGCTATTTGAACAGTAGTGAATGGATGCAAAACTGGGACAAAAAATTTGAAAGTCTATCCACAACAACCATGATGGAGTTGAAGCCTTTAGAGTTGGGGAGGCCTTCTACAAAGTCCATGGAGATATCCATCCAAACTTGAGTAGGAATTGGTAGTGGTTGCAAGAGGCCGGGAGGGTGTATGGCTTCGTACTTTTGCCTTTGGCATTGGTCACAGGAGGCGACATACAATTTAACATCTCTGCGCATACCGGGCCAGCTGAAATTCCTTGCCAAGCGATTCAAGGTTTGAAGGTACTCTGAGTGACCAGCCTAGAGTGTCCCGTGGAATTCATGCAGGATCTTAGGTCTCCATTCAGATGTGCTGGGGACGTAGATGCGCCCATTGTAAAAAAGTGTCACACCTCGATTTTTGATAACTTTTATTTTATTTTGAGGTGTAACTCATATTTCAATTATGAATGAAATTTTTCATTATTTTAATATGAACGAAATTGGAATAGAACATTCTACACACCAAACTGAAATTATTCTTTATTATATAAGGTTCCATAACAAAATTACAAGAGTGGACTACTCAAAGTCTCAGTCTTATATATTCTAGGAATGTAAACTGCAGTTAATATATTACAATATTTATATCGTCTGAAACACTTGTTGCTCACCTGCAAAATGGTTAAAGGGGTGAGCATATCAACCCAGTAGGAGGCAAAACCTCTCCAAATAAAACAAAGTGATATCAACCTTAATAAATATAAATGAACGCACATTGTATCTACTCCATATAGTTCACATCCTGTTGGTGTTTTAAAAATGAATTTTGATGATTCTGTCGAAAATAATATAGGTGCCTCAGGTTCTGTGCCTGATTACTTGTTGCATGGTACCACAAGTATTCTCATATTATGGTGGAAGGAGATTCAAAGATCTTAATAGACTGCATTAATGGAAATGTTGCAGCTCTTTGGAACATCACTCCTCTTCTTCGAGACATTAAACGGTTAGCTGTTGAAATTGGAGTGTCTTCATTCACAGAATTTCGTAACAAAAGCTATAGCAACACCTGGTCATACTCTTGGAGTCCAAGCTTGGAACCATTCCCTCGTTCTCTTAGCCAGTTATGCCTTGTATTTTGATAACTTAGAAATTAGATGTTTTAGAGGTTTTCAGTTGCAATTTGTTATTTCCAGTCGAAAAAAAAAACTTCTAAAAAGTATGTCTTGAGTGACCTAGAATGTTTTTTTTTTTATTAATTCTTTCAAGTTACCAAACGCTACCAAAACTGAATTAACTTTTAGAAACTGATTCTTTTATAAGCGAAACTGTACCAAATGGACCTGAAACCTCTAACGTATGTAAATGTGTACAATTTATTTAAGAAATTATAAAAATAATTTTTTAAAAAATATCTAATAAATAATTAATTCCTTACTCTAAACTCCGCTTAGTCGAACCTGAAAATTAAACAAGTTATTAGAATAAAGGACCATCTCACTTTGAAAAAAAAAAAAAAAAAACCCATTGTTTTCCACTTTAATGAAAATGACATCATTTTACTATCTTTATAATAAAATGGGCTATTTCTATTTCACTAATTAAAAAAGGGGCTGTTTTTCGTTTTTCAGATTGACGATTTTACCCTTCTTTTCTAACAAACTTCTCGTTCTGTTGAAATTGTTTTCCCTCCCGCTTTCTCTCTGATCCCTCCTGCTTTCTCTCTAAGCTTGGTTTTCTTTTTCTGCGTCTCTCTCTCTCTCTCTCTCTCTCTCTCTCTCTCTCTCTCTCTCTCTCTTCCGCCGATCTCTCTGCCTTTATCTCATTTCTGCCGATCTGCAATTGCTTAGTTAAATTCTTCATTCTGCGATTCCGATTTGCCTCGGAAGCTTTGCATCTGCGATTCCTCAATTTAATTCTTTTGTATCGGTTTTAATTAATTGAAATAAGGTATCTTAAGGTTTTGCAGTTGTTCATATCTCCTCTTTACCTTTGAATCAATTCGTGTTGTTTTTGATGTTATAGTTCTTCAGTTGTTTTTGATTTGAATGGTTAAAATTTGTGATTGCTTATTCAACCTCCCGATTTTTCATTCTTGATTTAGTTCCTTTCGATTTTAATTCATTGTTTTTCTGTCCTTCATTTTTTTATTTTTCATAGTTACTTTGCTAGTTACTTCATCTACTTGTGTATTGCATTGTGTCTTGCATTTTTTTATCATGATAGTTACTTGTATAGTTACTTAGATAGTTACTTCTATATTTCTCTATTTGAACTCACAAGAACTGTTAAATGGATAGTTACTTTGATAGTTACTTGGATAGTTACTAGTTACTTTGATAGTTATTTAGATAGTTACTAGTTATTTTGATAGTTACTCATATATTTCTCAGTTTTGAACTCACAGGAATTGTTAATTGGATAGTTACTTTGATAGTTACTAGTTACTTTGATAGTTACTCCTATATTTCTCTGTTTTGAACTAACAGGAGTTGTTTATTAGATAATTACTTTGGTAGTTACTTGGATAGTTAGTAGTTAATTTAATAGTTACTTGGATAGTTACTAGTTACTTTGATAGTTACTTTGATAATTACTATAATAGTTACTAGTTACTTTGATAGTTACTAAGAAAAAGTATATATGCTGATTGATTTTTGCACCTTTTATTCAGGTATAATGGTTTATTTGTGATTAATGAACTGGTGAATGAACATAAATGTCGTTGTGTCATCCTACTTCAAAAGAGTAAGATGATGTGCAATAAGATTATAAGGGAGGTGATGCTCGACAAGGTTCGTGAGAATCCCAATAAGAAAGCTATTGATATACTACAAGACATAAAGCTAAACTACGGATTAGATGTCTCTTATCATACTGCTTGGTATGGCAAAGAGCTCGCGAGGGAAGCTGTGCTTGGTGTTGAGTCTGAGTCTTACCAAAACTTATCATGGTTTTGCCAGCGTACATATGAATCCAACCCATATTCTAGGCTAGCTATAGAATACGAATCTGAAACAAGAAGGTTCCAGCGTATGTTTGTTACGTATTCTGGTTGGATGAATGGTTTGTAGTCTTGCAGACCAATTCTTTGTATTGATGCTACATTCATCACGAATAAATACAAAGACATGCTTCTTGCTGCTTCGACAAAGGACGCAAATTGTGGTACATCTCTTTCTTCATTTATGTTATTAATTACTGTCATTTATGTTTTTTTTCCTTTATTCATTGCTGTTGTTTTTCAATTTCATTTACATGACTTCCAGACCAACAGTTACTTTGGATAGATACTATTGTAGTTACTAAGATAGTTACTAAGATGATAGTTACTAAAATAGTTACAAAGATGATGTTATTACTCATATGATAACTACCACGATAGTTACTAAGATAGTTACTAATGTAGTTACCAAAACAATTACTAGCAAAACTACCTTGAAATTGAAACACATTATAATTACCTTTGAGTTTTTCTTTTTCTCTTGCAGACCAAATAGTTACTTTAATAGATACTAGTAGAAATACTTTTATAGTTACAGGAAATTCCAAAGCAAATAGTTACTTTGATAGATACTAGTGCAATTACTTTTATATTTATATGAAGCTGACATTATTTTTTGTTTTATTTTGTTTAGGATTATATCAAGTTGCTTATGCTATTGTAGATTCTGAAAATGAGAGCAACTGGACCTTCTTTCTTAAGATGTTGTCTGAAGAGCTGTCAAGATATTCTACAAGGAAAATTACTTTCATATCTGATCGTAATATTGGTATTCTAAATGCAACTCGTGCAGTTTTTCCCAATAGTCCACATGGATTTTGTTATAGGCATCTTCAGGCTAATATGAGCAACAAGTTTGTATGTGGTTTTTACCTGATCAAAAGGATTCCATTATTGTTTATGATGTGTGTTTATTCTCGCACTCGTGAATACTTTGAGATTAATTTCCAGAAGTTGAAGAATGAAGGTGGTGAGGTTGTTGATCTGTTTTTGAAGGATGTTCATTTGGAAACATAGGCTTCTTGTTTTTTTAATGGTGAAAAGTTTGGGGAAATGACAAATAATTTGGCTAAGTGTTTCAACAATTGGGTGAAGGAGTTGAAGAGCCTTCCCATTATTGAATTAAACGAAGGCATTCGTCTTAAGTTTATAGCTTTAATCACTTCTTGGAAGGAAGAATCAGCTGGATGGGTTACTGAGCTGTGTCCAAAGTTTGAAAAGAAGCTGGTTGACAACTTGGATTTGGGAAGACACTGGTTAGTCAGTAGATATGATACATACATTTATGAAGTTCAGTGCCAAAAGTATTATGTGATGGTAAACTTGGAAGAATTCTACTGTTCATGTGGAGAATGGCAAGTTCACGGATTTCCTTGCTCGCATGCCCTTGTCGTGATTTAGAAACACGGTTCTGATGTGTACTCATTTGTCAACCCAATTTTCAAGGTGCACAACTTCTCATAAATCTAACATTACTTAGACAGTTATCCAGGTAGTTACTTAGATAGTTACTTCAGATTAAATAGTTACATTGATAGATACTAGTGAAGTTACTTGTATAGTTACATGAACAAGCTGTAACATATTCTTTTTTTTTCCTTTTTATAGGTGGATAAATATCGCGAAACATATTATTTCTCAATTAACCCGGTTCCTACTATTTCAAAGCCGGTGGATCTAACTCAGCCTGCATTGTTGGTGCAGCCACTTTTAACAAAGAGACCACCTGGAAGGCCAAAATTACAGAGGTATAGAAGTAAAAATAAAGTTAAAAGGACTAACAGGTGCAGCAGGTGTAACAAATATGCTGGTCACAACATAACAAGCTGTAGAGAAATTATATAGTTCCTTAGATAGCTATTCAGGCTGTGCTACTTTGTTTTGAAAGTACATTGATTGTTTTGTGGTTTTACTGTTATTGAAATGTTACTTTTTTATTATTGTTCATGTTTATTTCGGCAGCGGAACGCTGCTGTGGTGCGGTGCAGCGGCACGCTGCATTGTGTCCTTCATTTTTCATTCTTGCTTTAGTTGCTTTCGATTTTAAGCTCTTTCTTTTTTGTCCTCCATTTTATTTTTATTTTTCATAGTTACTTAGATAGTTAGTAAATTAATAGTTACTACGATAGTTAGTAAGATAATTAGTAAGATGATAGTTACTCAGATGATAGGTACTTAGATAGTTAATAAGCTAGTTGGTAAGATAGTTAGTAAGATGATAGTTACTTAGATAGTTAGTAAGATAGTTACATAAAATGTTACTTTGATATTTACGCTGCTGTGGTGCGGTGCAGCGGCACGCTGCATTTGTGTTCTGTATTTTTAATTTTTGGTTCAGTTTCTTTCTATTTTAAATTCTTACTTTTCTGTCCTGCATATTTACTTAGATAATTAGTAAGATAGTTAGTAAGATGATAGTTAGTAAGATAGTTAGTAAGTTAGTTACTAATATGATAGTTAGTTTAATAGTTAGTAAGATAATTAGTGAGATAGTATTTTTCTGGAAGCAGAATTTCCACTGAAGTCTATTCAATTACAAACCATTTTATCACTGTAAGAACAATCTGTTTCAATCAGCCTCTTCCTTCCGAAACTTCTTGAACAATAAAAGAAAAAGGATTGAAACTTTAACATGTTTTGGATTGAAAAATGAGAAAGAAAGCGATCAGAACCACAACCAATTCAGCTTAACATCATTCATTAATTCATTAGATTACAAAAAAGATTCAAGAAAAACATAAAAATAAACAAATTAGATATATCTATAGTTCCTAACACAGTTACTAAATAAAAGAACAATTACTGACACAGTTAACATATATCTATAGTTCCTAACACAGTTACTAAAATGATAGTTACTAAGATAGTTACTAAGATGATAGTTACTCAGATTATAGTTACTAAGATAGTTACTACTCAGATGATAGTTACTCACATGATAGTTACTAAGATGGTTACACAGATGATAGTTACTTAGATGATAGTTACTAAGATAGTTACTACTCAGATGATAGTTACACAGATGATAGTTACTCAGATGATAGTTAATAAGATAGTTACTACTCAGATGATAATCACTAATATAGTTACTAAGATTATAGTTACTCAGATGATAGTTACTCAGATAGTTACTAACATAGTTAGTCAGATAGTTACTAATATGATAGTTACAAAGGTAGTTATTAAGATGATACTTACCGATAAGTCTTTGAGCTGATACTTCCACATTTTTTTCTTCAACTGCTCGAGGTCCCATTTTTTTATCAGATGATGTTCATCCTCCCTCCTTGGAATTGGCTGCACCATTTTTGTTTTCATGCACAACCAATACTGGTTTTACAAAATGATGTTAGTTTATAATCAGCAAAATGAAACATTACAAAAAAAAGAATAAAGGAAGACAAAACTCGCACACTTACCAGAATAACATGAATACTTCCTCCTGTATTCTTCGATGCACTGTCTGATTTCTTGTATTTACTAAGACATTTTTTCATGAAGATTTTGACTTCTTTTGCCCAGACATAGTTAGAAGTCTCACCTAAATCCTCCACAGCTCTTATCATGTCTATATGGACGGTTCCTTTTGCATTTGGGAAGAGAAGCTTGATTAGAATGTCGATGATTGTCAGCCTTGCTATATTCTCATCTCTGCTCCGTCTTTCCTCATCAGATTGAGGATTCTTGTTCAATTATGCTGCAATGGCTTTATTCACTGTCTTTTTATTTACTTCCTTCGCTTGTCCGAAAAATCTCATCACAAAATCAGAAATGGGCGTCGCTTTTCTCTCAATGTAGGTTCATGTACGGTTCAGCCCCAGAATTTTTGAAACATCTGATGATTTGATTCGGAACCTCTTCCCAGCAAACTGAAACTCATCTCTTACGTGATCGTAAGCTTCCAGCACCATCCTCACCTGTTTGTTTGACTTTGAACCGTAAACAAGGTTCTGGTGGAGTGCTTGAAACAGTTTTACAAACGGAGTGCTCTCAATCAGCTCTACTACTGCTTGAGGAATTTAGCATCCGTATTCTTTAAAATTTTGTATGGTGCTTCTGAATTGTACGGTCTGCACCTGTTTCTTCTGTTTTTGCTCATTTTAAATTAACACAATTACTATGATAGTTGAATAATAGTTATTATTATATTTACTAGTTACTTTTTTATATTTTACAATGACAGTTAGTAGTTACCTTTTGATAGTTACAATGATAGTTTCTATGATATTTACTAGTTACTTTGATAGTTTCTAGTTAATATGATAGTTACGAGTTACTGTAATAGTTACTATGTTAGTTACTAGTTAATTTGATAGTTACTTTGATATTTTGATAGTTACTATGATAGTTAGTAGTTACTGTGATGGTTACTATAATAATTACTTACAAGACTTTGCAGTTGATGTTCTTCTCCATCTTGTTTTTTTTTTATCACAGCAAGCTTCTTTGAATCTTTATCATCATCTTCATCTTCATCAATTTCATATTCAGATTCACCAGCAGTACTAGATGTATCATCTTCAGTTTCATTATCATCATCATCATCATCCTCTTGTTGCCGTTTTCTTTTCTTAGCTGTAGCTCCTGTTTCTTCCCTTATCTGCACATTTGATAAGCAGTTACTATGATATTTTTTTCAATTATAACACAGTTTCTAAGATATTTACTGAAAAGAAAAACAGCTACTATGACAGTTACTTACTAATTGTCGTGTTTTATTTCCTTTTCTTACATCAGTATCATCTTTATCATCGTCGCTTTCATTAGTTTGTTTTCTTTTTCTTTTGCCAGTTGCCACTACCTTATATTCTACCTATTCTGCTTTCTTCTTCTGTGCTCCCATTAATTCATAGTTAGATGATTTATACACTAACATTTGCATTACCAACTGCTTAATAGTTACGCTAACAGTTACAGAAAAAATAAAATTTCAGTTACAAAGATAGATAGTTACCTTGTGTTGTTTTAGTTTTTCAGTCTCTTTATCTTTATGGTCATCATTCCTTTTCTTTGAACGCATCTCGTGTTGTACATCATCTTCGCTTCTATTGACCTTTTTTCTTGAAAGTCTCTCTCTTTTGGTGCCATTTTCTGCATATGTGAGGGAAAAAAGTTATCAAACAGTTTCATAGTTACTAGAATAGTTATTGTTATAGTTCCATCAGAATTTTTAGCGCTGAAGCAAAATTCAAAATAAGAGCAGTTACATAATAGTTACTTTGATAGTTCCAACCATTTTATTTTTGAACAAAAATGTTCTATAACATCTATAAACACTTTATATATGTATTAAACCTAAAATCATCATCCAAGGTATCATCTAATCCCCCCAAACCTAAAATCATCATCCATCCTCCACCTTCTTTACTTTCACTCTCTGGAACCCAGTCTAAACATCTCAAATTTCTCATCTTCTTCTTCAGCAAATATTGAATCATCATCATCGTGCTCTCCATCATCAAAACTCTATTTGAATCTCTAAAGGAATGTGAAAGATCTGTTACCTGAGCAGCTGAACTATGTTTGTACAGTTAGCTGTCGAGATTCGCCATCAGACAAGGAGAGGAGAACGGTGGAGATTCGTCGTCGGAGAAGGTGAGGAGAATGGTGGAGATCCGGCGTCGGAGAAGTAGAAGACAACGGTGAAGATTCGGCGTCGGAGAAGGAGAGGAGAACGGTTGAGATTCTGCGTCGGAGAATGAGATGAGAAAAGTAGAGAAGCGGAGTTAGAGAATGAGAGAAGTTGAGAAATGGAGTCAGAGAAGAAGAGAGTGAACAGTAGTGGAGTCACAGATCTAACTACTCAACGGTATCCGTTTCCAGTAACGGATCAATACCTAAAGTGTTACAGTGGCATATTTCGTAATTAAGTAATATGTTATGGTTATTTGTTAAATAGTGTCCTTTTTTATAATCAGCCCAAAACTCAGGTATTTTTTCTAATTTTAAATTTTCAAATACCCCAAATTATAAAAACCCCAAAATTAAAATAAATGAGGAGGAGGAGGGACGGTCAAGCCGCTCATCGTCGAGGGTTTGGTGGAGTCAGAATAAAGGGTTGTATTGTAATTGCACATACAGCTACAACAGAGCAATAGAACGAAAAATAGAGGAAAGTATTGAATAGCCTTTCCAAAACCTCAACCTCTCTGCTCTCACTCTCCTCCCTCTTTTCATACCCCAAAATTTCAAACTTGCTCTTTCTTCGATTTTTGGGTCTTCTGATTTGTTGGGTGGCGAATCTTTCGGGTTTTGGTTTCAGTTTCTTTGCCAGGTTTGGTTTCCTGATAAAAGCAGTAAGATTGGTCTTCCGGTTTCGTTTCGGAATCGGTTTTGAGTACTGGGTGCTTACGCATTGTGGGTTTCACATCAATAAAAGGGTCTGTGCTAGCTTTGCTCTTATTGAGTTTAGACTCATTATTGGGTTTTGAGTTTTCTTAGTCTGAGTTGGTTCATGTCTTCTAGCCTGACCAGAGAGAGAGACCCACCAGATAGAGAGCAAGGATGAACGCTTCAATAATTGGTAAGCTCTGACTTCCCATTGCTAATTTTGCTTCAAATTGTTGGGTGTTGAATGGCTAATTGAGTTGTGAATTTGTTTGTTTTTTTGGTGAAGACCCACTGCAAGGTGATTTCCCAGAAGTGATAGAGGAGTATTTGGAACATGGGACTATGAAATGCATTGCCTTCAATCGCCGCGGTACTCTTCTTGCTGGTATGTTTCTACCTTCCCCATTATGCTTTTACCTTTTCTCTTTTAATGCTTTTGACAATTGTTTTTGCTTAGTACATTGCTTATTCATAGATAGGAAAGTAGAGAACTTGTGAATATTCCAGTACACTGCGTGTAAAACAACATTACCACTGTACTATAAGCTTCGTTTCTTCTTTGTCGCGCTTTACACAGTTCTTGTTTATATTGAACAGAAAATATGGAGATCGATCCACAATTTGTAGCATGATAAAAAGTAGTAGTTATCCTGAATTATGTGACAAATTAGATTTGCTAGACATCCCAGTTTAATGGTCTAACAGTGGCTTGAATGTCTTTGCTGCTCATCCATTGTAGAACTTATTTTGGACAAGCACTTTATAAGCCTATACAATGTGCATGATTTGCAATTGCATGACTGTACAGTAAGATGTAAGGTTATACTGCCTGTCTATAGGCCTTTTGTTGTCCAAAATATCTTTCTTTGACAACTTATCAGTGTAATGGATATTTGTTTGGTTGATATGTTTTTGGTTTTATGGACTATATGATTGAAAAGTAGTTAAACTATTGAATTCAGCTGAACTTTCGAAATTAGAGTATGTTTATCAGGTCATACATCTTGTTAACTGGGAATATTTAAGAGTTGGCTATGTCTGAATTGTGAATGCCTGTATCAACTTTTCAATGTGTAGGATGCATAATCAGCTGATTATGCTACCCACATTATGTTCTGGAGGTTCATCGGTCTGATAATTGTGGTGGAGAAGGATATGTAAATGGGATATGGTACCAGCTATTTCTGGGTACATTATTTTGTGTGTTGTGCATAATGAGCTGATTAAGAGGCACCCCACTATGTCCTGGAGATTCATCGATTTACTGCTGCGGATATGGATATGTAAAATGGCTATGATACCAAGCAATTTATTAGGTGTTGATCACTTTTGATATCAATTTCTGTACTTTTGTTTGATGAAAATGATTAATTTACATTTGTAAACTTATATAGGAATCTTTTTTAGGAACCTAAAACCTAACACTTATTACTGTTTATTTTCATTACACAATAATAATCCTTGCATGTTCTGTCTTCCAATTGTTACTGGAGATTGTCCAAGTAATCTGTTGCTCACAGTTGATTTGTGGTTTTGATATTTTCTTCCAGCTGGGTGCTCTGATGGTAATTGCATAATATGGGATTTTGAGACAAGGGGCATTGCTAAGGAGCTTCGCGATAAAGAATGTGTTGCTGCCATAACTAGTGTCTGTTGGTCAAAATATGGTCATCGTGTTCTTGTGTCTGCAGCGGACAAGTCGTTGACACTATGGGATGTTTTCAGTGGTGAGAAGATAACTAGAACGATACTGCAACAAACCCCTCTACAAGCTCGGTTACATCCTGGTTCCTCTACTCCATCCCTCTGCCTGGCTTGCCCTCTCTCATCTGCTCCCATGATTGTTGACTTGAATACAGGAAGTGCAACTATGCTTCCAGTTTCCATTCCGGACTCTAATCCAGGATTTGCCCCTCCGTCACGAAATAAAATTTCTGATGGAACTCCGGCCTTTTCTCCTACTGCTGCTTGCTTTAATAAGTACGGGGATCTGGTATATGCAGGGAACTCCAAAGGGGAAATACTTCTAATAGATTATAAAAGTGTCCGAGTGCTTGCCATGGTTCCTACTTCTGGAGGTTCTGTGATTAAGAACATAGTATTCAGCAGAAATGGCCAGTATCTGCTTACAAATTCAAATGATAGAACAATAAGGATTTATGAGAACCTTCTTCCCTTGAAAGATGGACTTAAAGCCCTAAATGGCTTAACTACCCTTGATGGATTAGATGATGTTGAGAAGTTGAAAGTTGTTGGCTCAAAATGCTCAACGCTTTTCCGTGAGTTTCAAGATACCATCACAAAGATGCATTGGAAAGCACCTTGTTTCAGTGGTGATGGTGAGTGGGTAATTGGTGGTTCTGCAAGCAAAGGTGAACACAAGATTTACATATGGGACAGGGCCGGGCATCTTGTTAAAATTCTTGAAGGGCCAAAGGAAGCCTTGATCGATTTAGTGTGGCATCCTGTTCATCCCATTATTGTCTCTGTTTCCTTGACTGGCTTGGTTTATATTTGGGCTAAAGATTACACTGAGAATTGGAGTGCATTTGCTCCTGATTTTAAGGAGCTCGAGGAAAATGAGGAGTACATTGAACGAGAAGATGAATTTGATCTGATCCCCGAAACTGAAAAGGTTAGAGGCGATTAAATTTGTAAATATATATATATATATATATATATATATATATATATATTTATCTTTTTTTCTTTCTTAAATTCGGTTGTCTAATATAAATGTATACATGCAGGCAAAAGAATCTAATGTTAATGAAGACGATGAAGTTGATATCGTGACGGTGGAAAAGGATTCAGCTTTCAGTGATTCAGATATGTCACAGGAAGAGCTGTGCTTCTTGCCAGCAATTCCTTTGCCTGATGCTCCAGAGCAACATGACAAGTGCTTAGAAAGTTCATCAAAGTTGGTGGAAAGTAACAATTCTGGCTCCCCTCTTTCAGATGAGGGCAGACCAAATGGACGTGCAACGAATCATGCATCAAGTCCACTTGAAGGTAAGATTAGATGTCACATGCAAATTTATGTGTCTACTTCTGGGTGTATGTTTGTTCATTTTTTTGTTCATCAGGTATTGACCCTTTTAGAATATGTCATCAAGCCACTACCCCTTATTGAGTTGGTGTGCACTATCTTATTATTTGTACTAAAGTCAGAGTTGAATTCAGGTTCTGTAGAGTATGAAACAATTTGTTTCTATCTTTTCCTGGTATCTTGTTCGTGTTTATTTTATTCACTTACATCAGTTTAATGCTGTTATCTAACATTGAATATGTCTATGTAGAGGACCCTGGAGCAACACGCTTGAAAAGAAAACGGAAGCCTTCCGAAAAGTGGTTGGACTTGCAGCTTTAGAAATGTTAGCTATACCAGGAATATCAATGAACCCGATTATTGAAATTGCCTACCCTTTTTTAACTTCTAACCCTTGAAATGTTCTTGTAGATCTTAATCATTTATAATGGTATGTGATAACTTTATTAAATGGTGATAGTAGTAGTTCTACTTTTGTATTCCTTGCTATGCAACATTCTGGATAATTTATGAGAATATGCATTATTGTTTTAAGCTTCTGTTGCCTGGTGATATGGAAGTCGTTCTGTCGTTTGTCGTTTGATCTAAGTAGATGAATTAATTTTACACCAATTTGTATATATTTTTTTGGGCTGCAAAATGAAATATGTTTCTTTATTTGATAATTTTTTCTGGGTGATCTTAACTTAAGACATCAAATTTTATTCTCCAAAGAATAAACTCAAGACATCAGGTAGTACTGTACCAGTACTCTCTATTGTGCGACTGGAGGTGCAACCATATATATATATATATATACTTTTATGTAAAGATTCGAACAATCTCTAACAATCTCTATCATTGCTTTTGTAGCATGAATGCCTTTCTTCATCATATTCTCCAGGATCTCAGAACCACACGAAGATTTTTTTTTTTTGGGTCAAAAACATGGAGATTAGTACCAAGCAATCAAGAAAAGCAAGAAGCTCTGAGAAATTAAGTATCAGAAGTATAGAACTCACTGACCCTCCTGGCCTCCTCTGGATATCATTGCATTGGCTTCCAGAGCTTCTGTAATGAAGAAGTTGCAAATGTCCATGTTGTTTAAGAGTTAGGGTCAAAAGGGGAAGGACAGCTTTGTGTTATATTGATACTAGTATAATTTACTGTTCAATAATTGAACAGTTATTTACCCTTCAGCCCAGCCCAGCCCAGCCCATAACTGTTCCTTCAGCACCAATAATATTTAGTAATAATTTACTGCTCTGGATTGAGACCAACCATACATGCTTCCTTAGAAACCACTAAGGATAGTGTAGTGGTGGGGCACCCCATACTGGTAACCAATGCAGGTCGGGAGTTCGATCCTCCATGAAAGCAAAGTGGCCAGAGAGGGGCTGCAATGCCCCCGTAGGATGACCTCCCCCGAGGGATTAGTCCTTGGGCCTAGGAAGCTTTTGGGATACCCTTTGCGATGCAAAAAAATACATGCTTCCTTAGTAACCCGGCCAGAAAAGGAAGAAGCAAACACCGTCCAAGTCCAACACCGTACCATACCGTTCTGTCCATCAAGCTCATCAAGCTCAAGACGAAGAAGAAGAAGAGTGAAGACATGGTTGTCCTTCGTACTAATCAAGCCATGCATGCACGCGCCCTCGTGGCACCGATCGTAGCCATGGCCACGTCACACTTGTCAATCACCGACCGCCGACAACCGACTTAGCTCGGTGGTGGTTTTTGCTTTTGGTGCACGTGCGCTAGTTTTCTCGAACCGTAGAATACAAAATGTTTTCCCCTTACTTTGGGGAGTGAAATTTACACTCCCTGAATTACAAACTACACTCCCATTCATTATTTTAATAATATTTTACGTCACACATATTTTCACTACCCAAATTGCCCTCAGTCATAATTCTTTTTCTATTTGGACTTTTTCTGTTTTCTCTCTCTTCTGGACCGTACATTTTTTTTTTCTTCTTCAGATTTCCTCTTTCAGCTATATCCCTTGTCTCCACTCTTCATTGAGAATTTGGAGATATCAACCTCTACAAATGTCAACCTCAAATAGACATTGTATCGGTAAAAAACCCCAATTACTCAGGCTATTTTATCTTTTCTTGTCCTCCATGTAATCAATAACAAAAAAAAGAAATTACCAGGATCATAAATGGTTGATGGAATAAAATTTCATCTTCTACTGAACAAATTCCATTCATAACCTCAATACAAAATACATAGATCAAATTCTCTAATACTATGTCATTTACAAAAGGGACCTCTTTACACAACTCTCATCTTCTGTTGAGAGATTAACAAGAACATTCTAAGCTAATTAAGAGTAATATGCCCTAGTTTCCAAATAAGCACAAATAGTCATGGCCATGCTGCACAAAATGCTCCATGCACCGCTAACTTTCTACAAAAATCAATAGTCCATATTACAATTTAATGAGTAAAACACAATAGATTGACAGAACCACATACAATGATATAAAAAAGACCAAACATATATAAAGGAAGGGAATGAAGGTGCCAACCAAACTTGCACAAAGTTTACAGGCAAGAGTATCAAGAATAGAAACACAGTTTGTGTCCCCATCCCTGAACATATATACGTCAAATGTTTTCCCCACCACATGCACCCAATCCTTCCAATGACAAAATAACAAATATAATTCTCCCCATACACTAGAACAAATATGAATCCCATACTCTCTTTCTTCTTTCATACAAAAAATAAAACGAAAATAAATATCAACAATTAAAGGAATACAGAACAAACAAAAATAGAATGCATCAACCAATCGAAGGAAAGAAATTGAGCAAAAAATTCCAACTAACCCAAAAAAAGCTGGGAGCTTCATCTCACTGTGTTCCAAGTGCAGTAGACTCGTTAATGGATGGACATCTATTTCGATAATGGCCAACATTACCACAACTACTACATTTTCGAGGTACTTTTTCCACTACCTCAAAATATGAAGGTTCCCGCCTTGTAGAGCTAGTTTCATTTCTTTTATTTGATCTTACTGGACGACCTTTGTGAGGTTGAAGAGTAGGTTCAAATATTAAAGGACAAGATGCGCCAAGAATTTGAGAAAGCTGTCTATAGTATTTTCTTTGTGCACAATTGGCTGCTTTACATACTTCTCTTTGAGCTCAGATAAAAGACCAATAAATGGATCTTCATGATCCAAGCTTGCATGATGGTCATTAGTGAAAGATCTTGTATCTATTCTCCACTGCTTATGAATGAGATTTAGAGACAGCACTTCAACATTCATCTCTTTGATCATGTGCACACATGGAAGACCCATGGTTTTGAAAAACTGCCCCCCTTGCATTGAGTCGAATAATCTTTGGTGTTTGCCAACACATACTGCTTGTGTAACTGAAACAAGGCATAGAAAAACACCTTATAAATTACCTCTTTAAAGAATGGGATGCAAAGCTTTGGAGGAACTTTAATCTTTTCACTTGCAAGTTGAGTTCTAATTTCTTGAAACTGATTTTGAATAGCAAGATAAACATTGTCCTTCACTTCACGAAGACCACCAGTAGAAACTTGAAGATACTTCTTTAAAGTTCCATATGCACCTTCAGCTCTAGATGTAACATTAGTACCAAAATGTAAAATTTGTCCTGTCCATGCAAATACAAACCTCTCTTTCCATGGGAGCCAAGTATTGGCAATATAAGTGAGAACTGAAACATACTCTTTATAATCAACTTGAAAATGATTCTAATTTTCATCAAACGTTGGCACGTCCCAAGACTTTACAAGGGTACTCCAAGATGACATAAAAGGTTCCTAATCTGCACCTTCCTTAAACCTACTCTTACAATGTGCAAGAATATTTTTTTCGATGTGCCATATGCATAAAAGATTGGGAGTCATCAGAAACACAACTTGGATTGCTTTCATTAATGCCAACTCCCTATCAGTTACAATCGCCACCGGATGATTGTCATCTCCCAACATACTACTAAACATCGCAAGAGCCCACTGATAATCTTGTTGTTCCTCTTTTTGCATGAAAACAAAACATGAATATAATGAACTGTTGAAGCTGGTCACTCCCACAATCTCAAGTAACGACATTTTGTACTTATTTGTCTTATAAGTACAATCCATCACAAAAACATTAGAGTAACTTTTTGACAACTCAATGGAAGTGGCGATGGGCAAAGAAGAAATGACTCAAATGACCCTTGTCATCATATTTGACATTATGAGAAAAGCCAACACCACCAAGCTCATCTAATAATGCTTGAATAATTGACCTCCCACCTAGACTCTCCCTCCTAATTTGAGCTGTCCTACTATATATATTTTTGGAAACGGCTAGGAGATCTCGGTTATTTTGTCTAACTGAAGAAAGAATTTGACGTGGTTTTATGCTAGCTTGACTCATTTGTTTAACTTGTAAGGCCTCATCTTCAGTAAACCGACGACAATATGGATGTCCAGCCATGTCAGTGGAAATCTCATGGTTCTGTGCCAAGCTGCTTATCTCGACCCTCCACAACCCTTCAGCCGTCCTTCTTCCCAGAATTTTAAAAGGGCAATCTATCTTGCGGGAAGCTGAATTCTTTCTTTTCTTCTCAAGTGTGGAGTTAGTACGATATAAACCACCTCGATCACAACCCATAATCACATAGTTATTGATTTTGGATCTTCTGATTACCAAAACATATCCTTGTAGCAACCCAATTTTACGAACAACACTAATAAACTCATCTCGATTTCGAAAACTTTGGGTTGATAATGAGAGAAATTCATTAGAAACACCAATCATAGAGGGGCCTTCAAGTAAATAAAAAAAAAATCACTCCCAAAAAAATTTATAATTAAAATCTTTAAAACATAATAAAAGGGATTGAACAAAACCCTTACCATTGACAACATGACCTTCATTGATACAAGATGAATGATTCAATTGTAACACTTCTTCCATATTATCGGACAACATCGAAAAATCAAACATGAACAAGTGGAGTGAGAATTGAGGGAATTATGACCTTGAATGGAAGGGTTGGGGTTGATATGTGTAAAACCCAGTAGTTGATATCTCCAGAATTTTAATTGAAACCAGAGAGATGCTGCTATATTTTGGAGAATGAGAGAGATGGCTGTCGAGAGGAAGAGAGGAAGAAAGAGAGAGAAAACAGAAAAAGTCCAAATAGAAAAGGAATTATGACTAAGGACAATTTGGGTAGTAAAAATATGTGTGAGGTAAAATATTATTAAAATAATGAATGGGAGTGCAGTTTGTAATTCGGGGAGTGTAAATTTCACTCCCCTTTACTTTTAACCCGCGAAGCTGACGATGAACCAAACGTCACCGTTTGACCTCCAGTTCTAAAATTCGTCATGCAGCCACAGAAGATGAATCCACGTCATGGTCGCTTTGGTTCAGTTCAAAGTTATCGAGTAAAACCCTAGCTTAGCTAGGTCTGAATTTGACCACATACGGGAGGTGATTGAATGGTATGAGAAACAATTCCAATTTAGCTACTTAAGCTGACTTCAAATAGGTATAGGATTTGCTCATGTTACAAAGGCTTCTCGCCTTCTCCCACGCATATGTGTGTATTTACAATATACTAAGGGGGTGTATTGTATTTGGATTTGTATGGATATTTTGTAATTCACAGACTTTTTAAAAAGTTCACAGGCTATTTAAAATGTTCACAGATTTCTGTTGATTCTTTAAAACCATCGACTTTTACACAGACTTCATACTGATTTATAAAAATCTACAAACTTTATTATGAACGACTTCTACAGATTCTCAATACTAACAAACAAAAGTTTAAAATGAAAAACAAAATTCATTTGAGTTGATGTAGGGTGATACTCCAATCTGCTACGCATAATCGATTCAGTACCTAAAAGGGGAAGCAAAACTTCTAGTCACGACATAATTGAGCGTCTGTCCCCATATAAGATGTTAATCATGACAACCTTATAGACCGACTACAAATATGTAGTTTGATTTATATTCATTTGATCAATCTTATTCATTAATTAACGAGTATGGAGAAAAATAAAATTGAAAACTCCATAACTGACTCGTGCAAACGATAATATTTGTGTTTTAGGATTTCATAAATAAATGAGAAATAAATTAAAAATACTTGAAGAAAAAATTTGGCAACAATGAACATGTTAGTATAAGAGTTTGATTGCGTAAAATATTATAGAAAAAATGAGAGGAAAGAAAAAACACGAAAGACAGATGATATGTTAAAACATAAAGAGATGATGGAGGATTAACCTCTTCATAGACAGAAAAAGCCTGTCGTGGACTTTTAGAAATCTTTGGTCTGGAGACTGGAAAAATATTGGAGTTTTGTGTGCATAATTTACACTTCAAAATCTATGATTATCCATGATCAGTTACTAATTCCATAAGTATGAATGATATTTTGAATACCCTAAAAATTCTATTCATTTTTAAAAGTCATAATTGAATACCCCTAGACTTTATAAATTTCATAAAGACTTTTTAAAATTCTTATTGAATACACCCAGACTTTTATAGATTATCAAAAGTCTGTATTGAATACAACTAGACTTTTAAATTTCATTGATTTCCTTAAAACATCCACTAATTTCATATACAATACACTCCCCTAAAACACAAGCAAGAATACTGTTCATATGATTGAACATTTTCGAATTTTGTCCCTATTTTAGATTTAATTACAATTGTGCCATTATTTATTTATTATTATTTTTTAAACCATTAAGCCACCCAACATGGATATGTTTAAACCTTTTTATTGTTGTTGAATTATCCATTCCACCGCCATACCTAATCCAATGAGACCATTCAGATTCAATAATATTATGTCTTTCATTCTCCACTTCTTCCCCTCCGACTCTTCGATACCATTTTCAAAAAAAAGAAATCTGCTCTATACAACCAAATTTAAACTCAAATTTACTGTATATATTTGCGCTGCAATGTTATCTTCCAAGTAAATTTGGTTTTGTTTGTCTTTGACTTCTATGTATCATTAAAATATATTGGGTTTTAATTATTTAAAAAATTTATTTTAATTGATCAATTATCGAGATTGATTCAGTTTTGGGTATAGAGAATTATGTCATTATCCAAAATTAAAGTTTAGAGATTAGTTTACCAACAGTAATTTGTTGCACACACCAATTTGTCGTTCCACATATTTTTACCCGCAACAACGCTCGGGCACTTGACCTCAAACACAAGTACAAAAACACTATTTATCTAATTGGACATTTTCAGATTTTATCCCTATTTCAAGTTTAATTACAATTGTGTCATTATTGTGAATTTTTCTAATTCAAACAAAAAAGTGGAGCATTTTTCTCTATGTTTTTACTATATTACTGCTCACTTTGTTATTCACACCCATAGGGTGTGTCTATGGCTAGTGTATATATATATATATATATATAGATAGGATAAAGAGAAGACATTCTTACTTTAAGAGGACATTCTTACTTTAGGAATTTGAGAATTTTTACTATTTGACACTATTATATGACCCCATTTAATGATTTTAAGCATTAATTACCTAGATTCTCATGCAAAACTGATGCTTACAGAAGATCACCTAATTCTATAATCATTTGATCATACAAAATTGACGAAATGGGATAGGTTAAGTGGTAAAAAGAGCCCCATTACCTAAGAAGTAGGCTATTAGGTCCTGAGTTAGAGTCACGACAGGGGGTAGGTGTGAAATCCTTAGATACTCTTTTTAAAAGAAGAAGAAAAAAATTTGATCATACAAAATTGTGCAAGCAAATGTAGACCGATCGATAAAATAAAAACAAAGATTGTACTAGGTTTACAACTCCCAATTTGAAACCCCCGAAAAGTGTTCAGCTGAATAATCAGCTTTAGGCAACCGAAATGTAAATAAAGTTTGCGAAATTGTCAAACCGTATTAATTAAGTGGACTGAACTAAATTTAGTCCTTAAACCACACCTCACCAACCGGTGCCCATCCCTATTTTACGTGGTTGCACTAGAGTGAATAGTGTAATTGGGTTAAATTATACTAGAATTGTATAAGTGGATTGATGCTATATACTATTTTATATAATTTTTCCTAAACTTTTCTTGAAATAGTGCTTGATTTTTTAAAACCCCATCTTTAATTGCAAAATTCTATTTGGATGTTACAGTTAAACTAGCTTCCTTCAATTGATTACTTTGGAGTAGCTAACGTTTGAACCATTTTATCAGCAGATTCTAATTTTTAGAAAGGAATTTCTATTCATACCTCCAAAAACAGTACATGGACCTCCCTATTTTTTCAAATTGGTATTGATTTTGTCAACGCATGTGAATTTACTAAAAAATCATCTTACCAAATAACTCTCACCTTACCAAAAAAAAAATTAAATTCATCTAACTAAAAAAATCTCACCTTACCAAAAAAATCACATTTTACCAAGAAAAAAAAATCCACATTACCAAAATAAATATCACCATATAGAAATAAATGAATTAATTAATATCTCACCTTACTGTTGTCCAAGAATGATAAATCCATAATTATCCTCAATCGACGGTTAAGTAAAATTTTATGTAAATTTTGAAAGATGATGCAATTTGTATTAGTTTTAGTTTCTTCTTTTTTTGTTAGATTATTTTTTCGTTTCCCTTACTTGAATGCATTTGTTATAATCAACGATTAGTATAAATAACGTGTAAATAGTTGTACTGTGATTATGAGTAAACAAGGTTCGATCACAGTCTCAACAAAGTTAATAATGGATGAGAAAATATGATTATTAGATGTTCAAAAATTGAAAAAGAACTAATTACAGATTTCCTTTAGAATCTTCTAAAAAGAAAATTTTTATTAATTTTTTAGAGCTATGGGTATTTTGAAAAAATAAGAGAAGTCTAAATAGCATTTTATTTCGTTGAAAAATAAATTGGAGGTCTATAAAGCAAAGAGGTCTAAACGTTGTTTTTTGGAGGTATGAATAGAAGCTCATTTCTTGAAAATTGTCCCATTTTAACGTTTATATATTAGCATATATTGTAAGATTAAAGTTTCTATCTAATAATTATGCAGGAGAGACAAAACTTAAGTCTCCATAAATTACTTCTATTACCATAAAAGTCTTTTCCTAAAAGAACAATATATATTGTTATTATGTTAAAATAAAAGTCTATTGCACACAAAAAAAAATGCTACCATAAAAAGTTGATTTCACAAGAACAAAACTATTTGTTATTGCAAAATTCTATTGCCAAAAAAAAAAAACTAAATTCAACAATTGTTCTAGAAAACTCATAACCACTGCTTCGAAGATTGATGGCTTGAAGGTCATTGGGGTCGTCTTCCACACCTGGTTTATATTTTTCTCGGCGACAAGGAGTCTGCTCCTCAAGATGAAGGCATCATGATGATACCACATCGTTTTTTCTTCCAAATCCATGGGTGCTGGTTTGATTTTGACTTCTGTTTGGGATTGCATCTTCATTCTTGGTTCCGGGGATGGCGGTTGGTGGAGTGGTGTTGATCGGTTTATTGTTGCGACGACAGAATCATGGAGGAGGAGTACGTCCTTGGCTGGAAGGTGGAGAACGGGATGGTCTTAGGTTAGGCCCAATTGGCTTTGGGTCTTCTATCTTGTGGATCTGGTGGTGATATTGGGATGTTGGGCTTGTCTCGGCAGCGAGTTATGTTTCTTCCTAATTGTATGTCGGGCTTGTCCGAACTTCTATCTTTACCTTTATATTTTTTTATTTTGTCCAATCCCCATTGCTATGGGTAATGAGTTTTATTTCCTGTTTTTAATTTTATGTCTATCATCTATGCTTTGATCATGGTCTGGAGTTAGGTTTTCCTACCATCGAACATGTAGTTTCTAATATCGGTGGTCTAGCCTATGTATCATGTTGGTGTTTTTACACCACGAAGCTTTGTACTATCTTGAAAATAGGTGATAGCGGGTGAATATGTAATGGTCATCTTGGTATGAGCTTGGTTATGAATAAAATTTCTCTTTCAAAAAACTCATAACCACTGACTATTCATAAAACCGTTGATAGTATCACTAATACCAACTCATCAAAAGTAACAATAAACTATTAATTAAAGCAATTTGGTTGTATGCTATCGGCAAGATGAGTTGAAAAGTCAATATTTTTTGTGGCAGTTCGATTATGTGGCTGCACTAAAGTAAATTTAGTATAAAAGGGGTTAAAGTATACAAGTTGGTATTGACGTTATATGCGATTTTCTCCAACTTTTCGTGAAGTAGTGCTTGATTATTTAAAAACCCCATATTAATGAATTGCCATATTTTTTTCTCTATGTATATGTATGTTCAAACTAGTTTCGTTCAATTAATTACTTTGGATCAACTGACGTGTGAACCAGATTATCAGCATAAATTAATTCTTGGAAATTATACTATTTTAACATATATATTAGCATATAAAGATAAAACTATCTATTAGGTAATTATGCAGGAGAGAAAAAATTTAGGCCTGGGACTTTCGGACTGAAAAACCGCAAAACCCGCAAAACCGAACCGAAATTTTGCGGTTCGGTGCGGTTCTTAAAAAAATTTCAGTTAGAAAAAAAAACCGAACCGAAATGTTATTGTTCGGTTTCAGTTCGGTTCTAAGAAAAAAAATAGGTTGAAACCGATTTAGAACCGTTAGATGTAAGTGCATTGATTTTCAGCCGTTAGATTGAAAATTAGGTTAAATTTTTTAAATTAGTACTACTCTTACGCAGCCTCCTTTGTTTGATTGTTTCTCTGTTTCTTCTAGGCCACTTTCTTCACTTCGACTTCTTCAGTTCTTCTAGGCTCCTTCTGTCTCTCTCCCTCTTACTGGCTCTTAGACTCGATCTTGACTCAAGCAAGCCTTCAAAGAATCAGTCAATCTTCATCTGGTCTTCAGAGTCCGAGCAGCCCACCCTCGCTCCCTCGACCCACCCTCGCTGCCCTCGTTCCCTTGCTGCCCTCGCTCCCTGGCTCCCTCAACCCGCCCTCGCTCGGCCGCTCCCTCGACCAGCAACAGTCTCATGTAATTCCCTCAAATTCCTTATCCTTGTTTGCTTTCTGGTTGTGATCCAAAATCTAAATGTTACAACGAGCTTCTACTTGAGGAAACTTTCATTTTCATTCATGATTAATAGCAAGAGATCTGCAAGTCTCAATATATGCAGTTGGTAGTTTAGTTACTTTGGTGAGTTTGGTCAGTTTGGTGTACAACGTGAACTGTTGGATATGTTGTGCATATATACATTGATTTATAAATATATGTTGTGTATATTTTGTTGAATAATTTGTTGGATTGTATAATTTTAATTATGTTTATTGTTTAAGTTTTCAGTTTGAACCTTAATTGATTGTGTCATATCTGTGTTGGATTTGTTGTGTTTATAGATGCAATGACGTCTGAGTACTATGATTCAGACGAAATCAATGAGGCCTCCAGCTACTCCGGTAATGAGCAAACTCAAGTCACTGAACAGACTCAGCCAAGTCAAGATGATGTGCTTTCGAAGAAGAAGTTTGTGCCTTCAAAGAATCCGAGGAGGAAGAGGGAGAAGACGACCATGAAAGAAAGGTCGAAAGTATGGAGTCATTTCGTAAAAACTGACTTCCCATTATTAGAGATGAAGGATGGAGTGGAGACGGTAGTCGGTACCGAAAAGCGAGCTCAATGTAAGTACTGTCCTGTTCATTTGAAATCTGATCCAAGAGATAATGGTACTAGCTCACTACTTAAGCATATTAGTTTGCATTGCAAGGGGTATCCTGGTAGGAATAATTTAGAAGAAAGTCAGCAAATTTTAACTAGTGATGTGCTTGAAGGGACTTTAGCTTCAAAACAGTGGTCTGTAGATGCATGTCTAGATGTTGCTTGTGTTATGATTGTGTTGGATGAGTTGCCTTTTAGTACAATTGAAAGGCCGAGGTTTAAGTATTTTTGCAGTGTGGCAGTACCAAGGTGGAATCCTATACCATGTAGGAAGCAAGTAGTGAAGAATTTCTTGAGCATGTACGATAAAAAAAAAGAGGCTTTAAGGGAAGAATTGAGGTCGCGTTCTGTTTGTTTGACAACAGACACATGGACCTCGTGTCAAAACATTAACTATATGGTAATTACTGAGCATTTCATAGATGATGGATGGAAGATGCACAAGAGGGTGCTTAGTTTTTGTGTTATACCTAATCACAGTGGGAATAACATAGGAAAAATATTGGAGAACTGTTTGGTGGAGTGGAACTTGGATAGAGTTGATGGAGGTGTTATCCAAGCACAAAATACCTGCAAAACAACTACATACAAATAATACCCTTCTTTTGTCGAGTGTAGTATTGACAAGTAGGGATCGTTCTATCCGGGGAAATCAAGGGCTTTCAATCACACAAAGTATTGTATAAAAGGGGGTTGTCGAAATTTTTATCTATTATTTACTGATTTTTACGAAATTTAAAACCTAATCTATTATATACAGTTGATCATCACCTTTCACACCATCACCAAACACAAATCTCATTACACATGCAATAAAATTAAAACAAGTAATAGGGGCAGCAAACATATAACGATTTCAAGATTAATTAAGCTCCAATTTAATTAGGGCCAACGCAGCTTATCCTAATTATTCAAGACATCATAAGTATTTAGAATCCGAAACGCGCGCAATCCTAAACATGGTACTAATCGGTTTAACAACACAACGCATGTAAATTAAACACAAATAGCACATAAGCACATATTGTCGAATTGGAACATGTTAGCAAGTATGGCGTCACCCATCTCACATCGACATGTAAATTTCCATAATTACTCTTACCCTTAGATTAATACATGTCAAAACCAACAACGCGTGTGAATCAACATGTATTAGATCGGAATATGAATTCAACATCTAGATAACACTCATGGCCTTTCGAGTGCATCTAAACATCTCCTTCGGTTCCCCACGAATTAAGAAAATAAACCTAATTGAAATCAAGAAACATGCTAAAGCTACTGCCCATAATACAAATTTAATCACATCACATATATAATTCGGCAATCACATATAAAATATCCAAACAATTATAACAAAGATCCGAAGATCCCATATATGATTATCAATACCGAAATTAAAACCAAAAACCAAAACATACTTCATAGACAAAGTTATGTTTAAATACAAAGTAACAAAAACCAAAATAAAACAATCCATATTACAACCTTGGTTAAGATTCGGCAAGGATTGATGAGATGGTGATCGAATTGATGTGAGGAATGGTGGATTCGGCTTTGCTCCTTGGTATGAAATTTGGGGAATTAATTTGGGCAGAGGTTCGGCAGCTTTTGTGGAGGGAGAGATCCTTCTTTTCTGTGCAAAAGCCTTGGTATTTATAGAGGAAGTAACCTAGAGAAGCTAGCCACAAACAAAAACCGAATTGGTTTAGGTTTCCTTGATTTTCTGAATTCGGCAGAATGACCTCCGTGCATTGATTACGTCATAACTCTCTCTAGAAAATAGCTATTGAGGTGATTCCAGTTGGGTTGGAAACTAGACTCCCGTAGCTTTCTATCCATATAAGGCTCGAATTCTGATTCATTGTCAGCTGTCCGGGAGAGTCCGTGGAAGTTGAGAGACGTGCACAGGAATTTTCCCGAAATTAATCAGGATTTGTTGCGATTTTCTTCCTCTATTTTCTGCCGAAAATTCCCAAGATAATGGCTGAATAATTGAGCAATATCTCTTTAGGTTTTCCATGAATTAATTCAGCCAAAAATCTTGCACAAAGGATGGAATTCAGTCCACATTCGTAAGCCAAATCCATGTAGAACTCGGCTTGCTTCTTCTTTTCCATTCCGAAATTAATCTTTTCTTTTCTTTTTTTAATTCAGCCAAATTCTTCATGGATCAATGCTTGATGGACTGAATAATGGACTAGGCTCATAACTCATTTGGACAATTTATCCAAGAGCTAGCCGTAGCTTTCCCTAGTTGAGCCAGGAAAGCATCCTTTGTATCTTCTTTTCCTGCTTGCATCAGGGAAACTTCTTTTCTTTTGTTCTTCGACTTCTTCCTTGAAAGGATGACTCTCTAATGCTCCAATATGTTCAGTAGCTCATCACTTACAACCTTGGACACGAAATTGTTGTAGAAAAATAGAAATCCTTCAAAACGGGCAGCAGGTTCTTCCTCTCGGCAGATCTGACCTTCTTGCATTCAAACCGACATAACTCTCTACTTAGGAGAGCTTTTTCTGCGATTCCAGTTGCATATGAAACTAGACACACAGGGCTTTCATCCATAAAAATTTCACCTTCAAATTCCTTGTCAATCGTCGGGAATAAATTCAGAAAGTTGGATGTCGGACACTGAAATCTTCTGGAATTCTTGGATTTGCATCCGATAAGAACTTGAAGTTCTTGGCATTTTGTTCCACTCCGATTTTAATGATTCTTTCCTTTGTTCAATCCTTAGTATGTCGACTGCAAATGAGAAGAGAAAAATCTATCAAAAGCAAAGTTTATGTTTTACAGATTCAATAAAACATCTCAGAGACTTTGTGAATAGGCTTTTGACAATTTCTGCATTTTTATTCTATTTTCCACATGTTTTCACTTTAATTCCACCAAAACTCTTGACTCTATAACATGACTCTATATTACAACAATAAGGGTTAAGCATTGCATAAATGGGGGTAAAAACATATTAAGAACGTCGCATTTTATGCTCTTATCAAGAGTGTTGACTGTATCAGTGGACAATGCAGCAGCTAACAAGATAGCCATAGAGTACCTAGTAGAGAAGATGAGTGGATGGCCTAAGCCACCTATTTTTAATGGGAAATACATGCATGTGAGATGCTTTCCTCACATTGTGAATCTAATTGTGAAGTCCGGTCTCCATATAATGGACAAGTCAGTGTCTAGCATTAGAAATGCTGTTAAGTATGTGAGAAGTAGTGGACAAAGGATGGAGGCATTTAAGAAATGTGTTGAGACAGAGAAGGTACCATATAAGAAGATTTGTGTGTTAGACGTGCCAACAAGATGGAATTCCACCTACATGATGTTGGACACAACATTAGAGTTGAAGAAAGCTTTCTATAGGTTGGCTGATGAGGAAGGTGGAAGGTATAAGAATTACTTTGATGAAGATGAAGAGCTTGATGAAGAAGAAGAAGAGGCAGAAACTCCCAATGCAGGAAAAATTTTTAGAAAAAGGGTAGGACCTCCCAATGCAGCTGATTGGGAGAAAGCAAGTACTTTTGTCCAGTTTTTGAAGGTTTTCTATGAGGTAACAGTGAGTGTAAGTTGTCAGCTGAAGCCTACATCACATAAAGCCTTTAATGACATAGTTACAGTCAAAGCCGAGCTAGATGATTTGTTTTACAAGCCCATTGATAGTGATTCAAGTGAAGCGGAGAAGGTATTGTTTGGTATGGGCCACAAAATGAGTTCCAAGTTTAGGAAATACTTTGGATCTGTAGATGATATCAATCAACTATTTTTAGTTGCACTTGTCTTAGATCCAAGGTATAAACTGAATTATGTGGCACTTATTTGTGAGACAATGTTGTTCATGGGAAGTGATGAAATCAAAAGAAAAACAGATGAAGTGAAGAAGCTTGTGTTAGACTTGTGTGATCTTTATGCAGCCGAAAAGGTTGCTATAGCTGCACCAAAGAGGAAAAGGAATGTGGTAGACAACATTAGCAGCGCACCAACACCAAGAGTACCCACTACAGGGTTATCAGGGAAGAGGGCAGCTATGCAATGTTGTGGAACAAGCAACTTCAAGGTGAAGCCGTGGTGATTGGAGGAGAGGTTGATAGGTACTTGCTAGATCCAATAGAGCAGCCGCCAAACAATGACCTATGGGATATTTTGGATTGGTGAAAGTGTCATGGTCCAAAGTATCCTACCTTGCAGGCTATTGCAAGGGACTTGTTAGCAATCCAAGTATCCACAGTGGCTAGTGAGAGTTCATTCAGCACCGGAAAGAGGGTAATTGATCCACATAGGAGTTCCTTAACTCCTAAGACTGTTGAAGCTCTCATTTGCTTCCAAAATTGGCTGAAATCTGATGCAATCATGGGGTTGGAATTTATTCCAACAATTGAGGAAATGGGGTGGTTTGAAGAAGTTGAAAAAGGTAAACTTAAACTTGTTCACTTGTATTGTTACTTTTCTATTTTATAAGTATGTTGCATTAATGAATGTATGTTATTTTCTCTATGTAGAACAAGCTGAAGAGGATAAAATAAGATTGGAGAAGCTGTGCATGTTGGAAGAGACAGCAACAACCACTCAGCAAAGCCGAAAGGTTCCAAAGAGTAGACTGAGTAGTGATGTTTCAAAATCTTCGGTACCTTCAAAACCTTCAAAAGCTAGTGGAAAGAAGAAGAATTGAGCAATACTTTAAGTTTAAAACTTCTTGTTGGATAATTTGTTGGATTGTTTAATTTCAATTATGTTTATTGTTTAAGTTTTCAGTTTGGTACTTCAAATTAGGACTATGTTGGACTTTGAAAGTAATGTGACATTATGATTATGATGATTTCTTTTGGATTGCATGACGTTATGAATTTATGATTTTTATTCCTTATGTATACATTTGACAGGAACCGAGGAACCGCAAGAATCAAACCGAAATTTTTGCGGTTCGGTTCCTTGCGGTTCTTAGAAAAAAAAATGAAAAACCGAACCGAACTATGACAAAATTTTTATCATGCGGTTCCTGTTTTTTTTTTTACTAAAACTGAACCGTCGCAGGCCTAAAAATATTATTTATGCAGACTTTACTTCTATTATCATAAATCTATTACTAAAAGAGAAAAAAAATGCATATCGTTAATTGTTACCATAAAAAGTCGATTTCAAACAAACAAAAATTTATTTATTAGTGCAAATTTCATTTGCAAAAAAAAAAAAATGAAAGAAAAAAATAATTCACTAAATTCATCAAATGTTCTTGAAAACTTAACATTAAATGGATATAATAACCACTGATTATTCATAAAACCGTAGGTAGTTCCACGAATACCAACTGATCTAAAATAACAATAAACTATTAAATCAATTTAATTGTATGAGTAGGTGCTACTTGTAAGATGAATAGAGAAGTCAATATTTTTCGTGACAAATCAATTACATATGGCTGCACTAGAGTAAATTTAGTGTAAAGGGGTTAAAGTATACATGATTGGTATCTCTATTAATTAAGCCAATTTGGCTTATGGAACTGCCAAACAGCTGATGCCTGCAATGCCCTTCCTTTTATATAAGTCTACAGTAAATTCAGTAAATAAAAGAGAGTTTAAACAGTAATGTTCCAGACAATTGTGAGGATTTATCCACGAGACCCACGCAACCGGTTTGATGTTCTCCCACCGGAACCAAAAACTGCCACGCATAATTCATTCTCGGTGCCTCCATGGCTTGACTCCCAGCCCCGATCGCCTTCTCTTCCTACGGTTTGCCGGCGCAATGGTTAATCTCCAACAAAAATGGTGGGTGCAACTTTCAATTCTCTTCATCTTATGTATTTGTTTCTCAGTATACCAGTTCCTATTTCATGTTCTATTTAATTTTTGTTCTTAGTAGTTCTAAAGCAAGTAATCATCTTATTTGTTTGGTGTTCACAGGGGACATGACTGAAACAGGAAAAGGAGGACTTGACAAATACAAAGGTACGAAGCATTTATGTAGTTTGATTTCTGTAATTGACGATTACTGGGTTATCAATATGTAAGGATTATTGGGTCATCAGTAGATAAAGATTATAGGGGTATCAGTAAGTAGGGAATTGGGTTTGGATTGAGATCTTATGATCTTTGATATCATTAATTAAGGATTGAGATCTTATTGATCTTTGATAGGTCATTAAAGGAGTTCTTATTATTTTGTTTTTGTGACCAATGTAAAAACGATTCTGTTGCAGATTTTCAGTTTTTTTCACTGTCTGTTTATGGGTTATGATCATGTGATTGCCAATTGCGGGTGTTATAGTGTGTTGAGTTCATTCGTTTGGCCCTCTTACAGTTAGTATTGAATCAATTTTTTCACAGACTACATTATTTATTTTTTAAACTACCAATTCAGTCATTAACACTCTAAAGTGGGCTAATGCTTTCTCCTTGATTGCCCTCTGTCTCCAATTGTGGTGTTTGGTGGTGTTAGACATAATTTCTTTATTGTCTTTTTTGTCAAGGTTAGACATAATTTCTATTTGATGTACTTTGATGACTTTCTTATATTTGATCCATGTTTTATTTTACCCATTTTTCACTGAATGCAGTTTACTCCCGTTTTGGCGTCTGCATATTTTTTCTCTATGGATAAATGCATACTGAATGTTTTATTTCAATTTTGGTTCATATTTGGAATTTATTCTTTTAGAAGTATATCCTTGGTAATTGTAGAGTACACATCGACATGTGTGTTCCTTTTAGTGAGCATTATACCAATGCTTTTGGTGTCAAAAGTTAAGAGTTCAATCTGGGTCTGATGGCAAGTTCTTTTTTCTCTTGGCTGTCTGCTTATGATAATCAATGTTTAAGCTTCGTTGATGTGTTATATGCAACGATAACTATTGTTTGAATATGCAAAAAAAAGTGAGCATCTTTACCACATTAGTTGTCAATGTTTCTCCCTTAAAATGTTGAAATGAGGTATCACAAGATGTGAATCACTGCTTATGATTTTGTTTATACTTTTTTTTTCCTTTTCCTTTTTATACCTTTATGTTTTTCAAACTTATTTAGTGACATTTACTTTGTGCAGAAATATGCTATTTCATATGTGGGGAGATGGGCCTGCGAAGCGAAGACTATACAGTGAGATATAAAAACTCACCCGTCTACTAAAATTTCTCAAACCTCTTTGTAGGTAGGAAAATCTTTCTCCTTTCTTTCTTAGATTACCATATGGTTTTGCAGTTGATGTGTAATATATGGTGTTCCAATGTACCATTTGAAGGTTATTTGATCATCTACTGTCTTTCACCTATGGCTATATAAAAAATGGCAAACTAATAGATGCCCTGAAGACATGTGTCTCTAAATATTCTTTCTGATTGTATCCCTTGATTTTGAAGGTCAGAATTCTCTAAGTTACTTTCTTTTTCCTTATTGTTGTGCTTTTTTATTGTTAAAGGGTCATGTTATGTGCTTATTTTTCTTTAAATTTTTTATATTTTTTATTTATTTGGAATCTGTGATCTAAATACAACGTGGGAGTTATCTTCATGTTTAACTCTTGCTGATATTTTTTTTTTCTTTGGCTATGAGGACAAGATGATTGTGGTGAGCAGTGACTGGCAAACTAGAGATTGTTGGAGTTTAGAGATAGAGTTGTGATGGGAATGGGGATTAGGTTTATGTGCTATGATGGAAATTGTTCCAATTATAGACCTATAAGAACTCAGCCAACACTTCATGTCTCTAGAAGCAATTGCCAACATTCAAATTCATTTGCTGTCTGAAAGTGAAATAGAATTATCATATCAGGATTGCTCTATGAAGCAAAATTTACTGTATTTCGACACTATTTTATGTGACTGAAATCAATGCACTAAGCACTTTCTCTGCAAGTTCTTTATATTTTTTCAATATCGATGTATGTTTTGGTACAACCTTATATTTGCATGCGGTGAGAGTTAGTTAATTTGCAATATCTTTATAAAAACACACTCTTGAGGGACATTTTTAAAAACACAACAAGAGAAGAAAGACTAATAAGCGTTCATTGTATATGATCATCGTATTTCCTACAAGCGCACACACGAGCGCGACCCTTTCCCATGCGCATCGCGCGTGCAGAAAGGCTTGTTGTGGATAAACGCTACATACGACTTTGTGCAATTTTTCCCCAACCTTTCCAGAAGTAGTGCTTGATATTATTTAATTAAACCCCGATATTAATGAATTGCCATATTTTTTCGGTTTGTATATGGATGTTAGTAGTCAAACTAGCTTCCTTCAATTAATTACTTTTGAACCATTTTATCAACATATTCTAATTCTTGGAAATTGTAGCATTTTAACGTTTATATAATAGAATATATTGTAGGATTAAAGTTTCTATCTAATAATTATGCAGGAGAGACATAACTTAAGTCTCCATAAATTACTTCTATTACCATAAAAGTCTATTCCTAAAAGAAAAATATATATTGTTATTTTGTTATAATATAAGTCTATTGCAAGGTTAAAAAAAAAATAGAAGTCTGTTGCACAAAAAAAAAAAAAATGCTACGATAAAAAGTGATTTCAAAAGAACAAAACTATTTGTTATTGCAAAATTCTATTGCCCAAAAAAAAAAAAAAAAAAAATTACTAAATTCAACAAATGTTCTAGAAAACTCATAACCACTGACTATTTATAAAACCGTTGATAGTATCACTAATACCAATTCATCAAAAGTAACAATAAACTATTAAACCAATTTGGTTGTATGCTATATGCAAGATGAGTTGAAAAATCAATATTTTTCATGATAGATCGATTACGTGGCTGCACTAGAGTAAATTTAGTATAAAAGGGGTTAAAGTATACCAGTTTATATTGACCTTATATGCGATTTTGTATAATTTTCCCCCACTTTTCGTGAAGTAGTGTTTGATTATTTAACCATATTAATGAATTGCCATATTTTTTCTGTGTGTATATGAATTTTACTAGTCAAACTAGCTTCTCTCAATTAATTACTTTGGAGTAACTGACGTTTGAATCATATTATCAACAAAAATTAGTCTTTGGAAATTGTACTATTTTAACGTGTGTGTGTGTGTGTATATATATATATATATATATATATATATATATATATAGCATATGAGGATAAACGTATCTATTAGGTAATTATTGTCACGCCCCGGTCCCGGCGTCGGTGGGGTTTAGGCACCCGGTGCCGATCCCGAGGTGTGAGTTAAATGTTACAAAGCGGAATGTAACTAAAAGATAAAAACACTTCTTTCTAGGTTCTTGACCCTAGACTCGTCCGACACTTCAACTCGACAAACACTAAGTACTTGTCTGCAAAACAGCATGTAAATGGGTGGGTGAGCAAAACCACGCGCTCATTGAGTGCCCTATGTAATATGCCAGCAAAGCCATGTCATTTTACACACGCTACAAAATACGTATATAATATATATCACGTCGACCACGATACAATTAACAACAATAAATAAACAACACAAGCAATCCAAAATATATAACATAATAACAATGCATGCATGTAATGCTCCTTCTCACACTTTCCATTGCCCTCAAATATATATTTTTTCTTCTTTCTTTAGTCTTCTTGTTATACTCATGGTCCCCAGTCCCGAAACCCGATATAGATCATTTTATCGACTTCTGGCGTCGAAGGGGCATACTTTTGATGGAGCTATTATCCAAGAACAAAGTACCTGCAAAATAACTTCATACACATAATACCCTTCTTTTGTCAATTGTAGTTAGGATAAGTAGGGATCGTTCTATCCGGGGAAATCAAGGGCTTTCAATCACACAAAGTGTTGTACATAGAAAGGGGGGTGTCGAATTTTTATCTAATTTCCTACTGATTTTTACGAAACTTAAAACCTAAATTATTATTTACAAATGATCATCACATTTCACATAATCACAAAACACAAAAATCATTACACATGCAAGGAAATTAAAACAAGTAATAGGGGCAGCAAGCAAATATCGAATTCTAGATCAATTAAGTTCCAATTTAATTAGAGCCAACGCGGTATATCTAATTATTCAAAACATCACAAGTATTTATAATCAACTACGCGTGTAATCTTAAACATGGTACTAATCGGTTTAATAACACTACGCGTAGAAATTAAACACAAATAGCACATAAGCACAATATGTCGAATTGGAACATGTTAGCAAGTATGGCGTCACTCATCTCACATCGACATGTAAATTTCCAGAATTACTCTAGCCCTTAGATAAATACACATTAAAACCAACTACGCGTATGATCCAACATGTATTAAATCGGCAAGTGAATTCAACATCTAGATAACACTCATGGCCTTTCGAATGCATCTAGATTCTCCTTCGGTTGCACATGAATTAAGGAAATAAACCTAACTAAATCAAGAAAACATGCAAAAGCCTACTGCCCATCATACCATATTCAATTAAATTACATACATAATTCGGTAATTAAACATAAGAAAACCAAACAATTATAACAAGAATTCGGAAATCCCATGAATAAATAACAAAACCAAAATCGGAACCAAGAATCCATACATAATTCATAGACAAATTAATGTATAAATACAAAGAAACAAAAGCCATTGAAATTACAATCCAAGTGACAACCTTGTTGAAGAATTCGGCAAGTGGATTGGTGTTGATGATTGGAATGATTTTATGAAAGGTGGTGGAGTATGGTTCGGCTATGTTCTTGGTGAGAATTCTTGGAAGCAATTCGGCAGAGTTTCGGTAAGCTTTTTGTGAGGAAGAGAAGATATTTTTCTGTGTAAAAATCGTCCAATATATAGAGGCAAAAGGGTGGCAGCAACTAGGGTTCACAAAACCTAGTTTTTCTCAAACTTATCCTGCTGGTGGATTTGACCTTCGAGTGAAGATTATGGAATATCTTTCTCTAGAAAATAGATATTAAGGTGATTCCAGTTGGGTTGGAAACTAGACTCCCGTAGCTTTCTATCCATATAAGGCTCGAACTCTGATTCATTGTGAGCTGTCCGGGAGAGTCTGTGGAAGTTGGATGACGTGCACAGGAATTCTGCCGAATTTGATCAGGATTTGTTGCGATTTTCTTCCTCTATTTTCTGCCGAACATTCCCAAGATAATGACTGAATAATTGAGCAATATCTCTTTAGGTTTTCCATGAATTAATTCAGCCAAAAATCTTGCACAAAGGATGGAATTCAATCCACATTCGTAAGCCAAATCCATGTAGAACTCGGTTTAGGTTTTCTTCTTTTGGCAGACTTAACCTTTGTGCATTCAAACCGGCATAACTTTTTGATCAAAAAAGATTTTGCTGCGATTCTAAGTCCCAGAGAAACTAAACTCGTAGAGCTTTCCAACGGTGTATGGCTCGTTCTCTGGTTCCAAGTGATGTGTCCCACAGAAATTCCGGAAGTCAGGACACAGTCCCAGGAAAATCCTAGTAGTCCCTGGATTGGTTTGCTCAAACTGCCAAGTTGCAGCCTTCATTTGGGTGACTTTCCGAACTCCGATTGATCTGAAATTTTGACACAATACATTTTAGCTTGCCAATTATTTGCATACCAAATTTCATCAAATTTGGAAAAGGATAGATCAGTTTAGCACGAGCCTCAAAATCACGAAAAAGACATATTTTACTTTATTTCCAGATTTCTATACTTAGTCATTTTTCTGATTATTAAGCACACATTCTCCAAAACTCTTCCGTAATGACAATAAACTAAATTATGACTCTATCTTACTCTAAATAGACTTAACAAAGCATAAATAAGGGATAATAACACATTAATAACGTCGCACATTGTGCTCGTATCAACTTTCTCCAAATTCGTGCACATGTGGGCTGATCATAGCTACTGGATGTCCCCATGAGTTAACCCAACAACACGAAAGGTTTTGTTTCCAATAATAGTTCCCAAACACTCGTGTTCCCTTCAACTTCCAATCTCACTATTTTGCCATCATGAAATGCATGATCAGGTAATATAATTCAAAGCAAAAACACATGTTTTCCAATATTGTAAATACGTAACAACCAATCAAGAATCTAAATATCACCAAACATATATCACCCACATTCATAATATATATAAACTCCGCATATTTTACAAATCGACATGCTTCACTTGAAAATAGAGAGATATTTCATAAATAGATCAAAAACATACTTTTCGACTATTTTAAAAGCATATAAGAATATTTGAAACACATTACATAAACCACTCACCTCGACGAACCAAATTGACACCCAGATCGTAAATCGAGCAACCTAGAATGAGCCTTCTAGAAATCACCGTTGGATCTAATTTCAACCACCATGGATATAAAGATCACGTCAATACGAATCTGTAGCCACTCGCGGATTCAGAATCGGAGTTACGGATCAAAAGTTATGATCGCGAAAATTTCGTCGCAAATCTAATAAAATAATAATAAAAACTAGGGATTTGACGCAACATATAACACAAATACATATTCGTTGATCTTTGCACCTTTGGTAGGCTTAAATAATCATGGGCAGACAATAATTTTGGCTTGTGCGTTCTTAAGCAACGAGACAACTGATTCTTTTGTATGGTTCTTCAAGGAGTTTTTGGATGCAATTCCAGGTGATGCTCCAGGGATGATTATTATTGATCAAGATCCAGCAATGACAAAGATTATCTCTGAAGTACTCCGACAGACGTTTCACAGGTACTGTAGCTGGCATATTCTAAATAAATTTTCTGAAAAACTAGACCCAGACAAATATGCTCGTTATTATGATGAATTCGAAGATTGCATATGGAACTCAGAGAATAAAGATGAGTTCGATGCAAGATGGAAAACGATTGGTGAGTGTAGTGGTTTAAGTGGTAACAGATGGTTACAGTCTATGTATGATATTCGGTCGACATGGGTGCCTGCATATGTGAACCATATCTTTTCAGCTGGGATGTCAAGTAGTCAGCGAGCAGAAAGTGGGCATGCTTTTTACAAGAGGTTTGTTTCTAAAGAAAACACATTGTTAGATTTTATGGTTCAATTTAACCGAGCTGTCACACGTCAACGACATATGGAATCGATGGAGGACCATGTTGACATCAATGAGAAGCCAAATTTTAACTCTCCCTTGGAGATGGCAGACCAAATGGCTCGTGTTTATACACATGAATGCTTTAAAGAATTTTATGATCAGTTGTCGCAGTGTTGCAATTATAGATTTGAGCTGTCATATGAGAATGATACAGATATGGTCTATATTGCACTGAGAAAAAAAATGGAGAACCCCAAGGGTCGTGAAATTATTTATGCCACAGAGTTGGATTTTGTGTCTTGTAGCTGTAAAAAAATTGAGACAGACGGCATACCCTGTAGACATATCCTGACATTTCTCATATTTATGCGACATGTTGATAGATTGCCAGATGATTATATCTTAAAAAGGTGGAAAAAATCTGGAAAAGCTGAGACAATTCTTGATCATGTTGGTGTGGAGATAACAGATAACATAGATATTGTTGCTAGGCGGAGTCGGTTATGCCAATATGTTGTAGATGTAATTGATAAGATTATGGGTAGCGAAGAAGCAAGTGATCTGTTTTTGGATTCATTAAAGAGTGTTTTGGAGAAGTATAATTCCATGATGGCTGATGGTGAGACTGTTAAGTCTGGAATAGTGCTGGCAGAACCAAAAAGTCTTCCTTCTCAACACATCTATAATGAACCTGTTCAAGTAAGGGCCAAAGGATGTGGGAAAAGATTGAAGGCTGGAAAAGAGAACGGGAGATTAAAAGCTGCAAAGAAGGCAAATGGTAAAGGAAGTTTTTATCATGGATGTAAAAAACATGACCAGCAACATGATAAAAGAAATTGTCCTGAGTTGAATAATAAAATCGGCATATCAATTCCTCAAATAGGGTAAGCATTTAGTTGTTGTATTGTATTATATTGTATCACTTCCTAATATATATATTTATTTTTTTTTGGTTTCTTATTTTTGATTTGCAGAGAGGATGCAAGTGAACCAAGTACAGATGAGGAAGAGTATTCCAACACAGGAATATTAGAACTCATTAGCAGTGCTGAATAACTTCTCATGTAGGATTGTTTAATTTATAACTATCGCTACTGTTTATCTATCTCATCTATTGCAAGTCTATTATTATGCCTTTTCCTTCAGAAAGACAATACATAATTATGTATCTGTGGTTTGGTTTATATCCCTTATAGTCATGAAACTTGGAATTATACTGCCAGACTTGTCTAAGTTCATACAAATTTGTGTAGGTTTACCTCATATTTCCTTCTTGTTATCATTAAATTAAAGAATTCGTGCTTATGATATGGAGAGCACCAGAACATCATTATTTTCCCTCATATGAACTCATTGTATAGTGTACAAATGAATTCCAGTACATTAGATACTGCCTACAAAGAAATTTATTGAGCTGTCCAGGAAACCTTTCCAAATAAAGATTTTAAATTTATTCACTCGCTGATAATTTTTACTTTGACTGAAATTCTTACTTTGTTGGGACTGAGACAATATGAACATAGTTTAGAAATAAAACCCAGAATTCATGGGAAACGAATGCGATTGTAGAAAGATTTGTTTAATTTTTTTTCCTTTTAGACTTGTGCGATTCTTCTCCTTAATTGTAGAAAGATTTTGATTATTATTATTAAAAGAATAATATTTATTAACCATGGGTTTTGACCCTGATTAAGAGAGGTGAATTGTGATCCATTAGATATAAATGAACTAATCCAAGGGCTACGAGAGGAGCCCTGCTCTTTAATTTCAGAGCGGAGCCCCGTTCTGAATAGGGACTATATATATATAAAGAGCCTTAGTAAACTTTGTATTTTATTCAAATTAGGAAAAATTTCACACACAGTACCTGAACTTAGGTGGTCAGGTCAGTTTGATACCTCAATTTTTTTTCGTACGATAAACATACTCCAACTTATTTATCCGTACCGAATGTGTACCCACGTCACTGTTTTGATGACGTGGCCTTAGGTGGTCAGGTCAGTTTGATACCTGAACTTAGGTGGTCAGGCCAGTTTGATACCTGAACTTAGGTGGTCAGGTCAGTTTGATACAAAAACAGAGGTGCCACGTCATCAAAACAGTGACGTGGGTACACATTTGGTACGGATAAATAAGTTGGAGTATGTTTATCGTACGAAAAAAAGTTGAGGTATCAAACTGACCTGACCACCTAAGTTCAGGTACTGTGTGTGAATTTTTTCCTTCAAATTATTATATAAAGTTTTATGATTTGATATCTTCTGGTATGGTATATCGGATTAAAGCATACTCTTGGCGTTGGTCTTGTTAAACTTGCCATTGCACACCGAGATTCACTGCTCCAGTACCTATCTTATTGTTATTATACATAATTCATATGTATTAGCAACTTACTGTTTCCGTACAGCGCTGGTACCCTTTAGGTATCAGAGTCATAAGCGTTACGATTTATATAAAACCTTTCTCAAACCCCAGGTGGCAGACTACTGCCTAGGAGTGGTTTCCTGAGATTGATTTGTTCAAACTTCTCAATCCCCAGGTGGCGGATTACCGCCTAGGAGTGGTTTTGAGAGTGATCTATTAATCTTCTTTATTTTGTGCTGTGATTGTGTTCCTACGCTATTCTATTAAGTTTATCCTGTTTATCATCTCTATTCTGATTGCCTTAAGACTGTCTTTTCTCTTAACCAAACAATAAGACCCATGAGAGGCGTGAGCGGAGCAGAGGAAACCTAGCACTTTAGGCACCCAGTTTAGTCTTGTTAAGCTCGTTAAACCTACTAGGTTAGCCAGTCACACATTCATTTCCCAAAATTAGTAGATTATTTAGATCTTCCTCAATCACTTCTAGTTCTGCTAGATCCTCCTCCTCCCTCAATAGGATTCCAGACATAGTCAATGAAGAACAAATAGAATACCAGTCAAATGACAACATAGACATTAACGATTGGAATATTCCTAGAGTTCCTAGCAACGAAATTTATAGGAAAAAATGGTCCCTTTCTTCATTCAAAAGTGAACACCATATTAAAACAGTCGAACAAGTCTATGCTCTCAGTAAACAACATGAAACTTGTCAGCTCTTTAGTCCAGAAGCTATTAAAAAACACAAAAGAGATGGTCACAATTTCTTGCATATTGGATTAGTCCAAATTGGTGTCAAACCATTAACCAGAAATGGTCTTAATGCTTATATTCTTCTCTGTCTTCGAGACGCACGATTTATAGATTTCAATGATAGTACCCTTGGTATTATCGAGTCAAGCCTTTTTAATGGTCCAATTCATTTCAATTGTTACCCTGATTTTACAATCAGTCTAAGTGACCCACATATATTAAAACCCTTAACCTTAAACATTAAAACTTCCGGTTACAATGTTTTAAAGGAACTCAACCCTTAACATTAATCTACAGAATCCACTACAAAGTTACTGGCACCAACATGAATTTCCAAGCCATTAGTAAAAGCCCCAAAAATCAAACACTTTTAATACAGAGTAGTCAAGATAATGCAAACATTAGAGTCCCTCATACAATAAAATGGTCTGATGTTCATCTTCCTACGGAATGGTCATTAACCAATGAAAATCAACCCACAAACATTAGAGACAACATATTCGATTTAGGTGGTATTCAACAATACAATGATGGAACAGTTCGAATAAATTTTAATTCTCCTAGTTCAAGCCATCCTCGAATCCAAGAAATAGGACAATCCTCTAGGCATTCTTTTAGAACAGCCAAACATTCTTTTGCTGGTTGTACTACAGCTGAGTCTTCAGTCTCAAGGAGAGATCGTGACTTAGAAAAAGAAATCAACAAAATACGAATTAAAGAATTAGAAGAAGAAATAAAAAATTTAAGAATCAACAATGTCAATACTACTTCCCAAGTCAGTTATCCTACTTATCAAGACAATGATAGCCTAAACAAAGGTGATTTTGAAGTAATTCCTCCTGTTAATCCCCAATTAAGCACCCTCAACAAAGCACATGGTTTTCAGATGAGTGGCGAAAGCCCTGAAAACACTGTCTCTCATTCCCTTAATAGTCCATTCGCAATTAATTTCCCCAGACTAGATCAACTCCTTGAATCTGAAGAAAACATTCATCGTCGTAATTTATACCGACATCAATATCTTTTAATAAAATAAAGAAAACAATTATTTCAAGATTGGAAAAATTATATGCTTCAAAATCAAACTGAAATATTCTTCCTTGATTTTATTGATTTATTAAATAAAAATCTCCAAACATTAACCAAATCAAAATGGAAAAATACCAACCAAGTAGTCACCTCCACACACCCTCTTGTTGAAAACATTGTTATTAATCATCTACAACAACATATTATGACATCACCCTTTAAAATTTCTGAAGAAAACGGAAATCCAGACCATAATAGAATTATTGAACAGAACAATTATTCTAACCAAAGTTTAATAACCATAGGTCATTAATTAGATCAAATAGAAACCAAGATAGATACTATTTGTTCCAAAACATCAGTTTTACCTAGTCAAAAAACTGAAACTCCACTCATCCATTTTAGTAATCTCAACAAACCTATTCTTAAACCTATTTCCACAACCCAAAAAATAGAACAAATGTTACAACAAATAAAAGCTGAAACAAGTAACATCTCAGTAATAAATAACCATAATATTTCTACAGATTCTTCTTATACTGATTCTAGTACTATTTCCAAAATCAACCAAACATTTCAAGATTTTCAAATTAAACGAATTAATTATCCAAAGAAACAAAATTTCAAATCATAGAGAGAACGTCCTTGATATCCAACCTAGTAATATCTCTAATGTTCAGTTCTCCGTCTCTTCTGAAAAAACTTATGAATGGAATATAGATAATTTATCTGAACAAGAAATATTAAATAAATTACACCATATGTCTATGGCTGCTAACAGCTACATGACCAACCACAACTTCACCCAACCTGAAATTGTTGATATTTTATCAACCGGTTTCACAGGAATGCTTCATTCCTGGTGGGAAAAACATCTTACAAATACATCTAGAGAAAAAAAATTAAACATGCAGTCCAAAAAGATGAAGATGGAAATCCCATCTTTGATGAACACGTTGGAATGGGAATTCCAGATAGCGTAAACACCTTATTTTTTACAATAATCTAACATTTTATTGGAACACCTAGTCACATTACCTCCAGAATCCATGATTAACTTAGTAACCTCAGATGTCCAACATTAAGTGACCTTAATTGGTACAAAAACATTTTTATCTCCGGAGTCATGCTTAGGGATGATAGTAACCAACCATTTTGGAAAGAAAAATTTATTAATAGTCTACCAAAATTATTTGCACACAAAATCAGACAAGTTTTAAGTAGTGAAACAGGTCACATTAATTATGATTCACTCACGTATGGAAATATAATTACCATTATTCAGAAAGAAGGATTAAAAATATAATTACCATGAAGTTAAGTACCCAAGCAAAAAGTAATAAGAAAACAACTAAATATGAATTAGGAAATTTTTGTGAATAATATGGTCTACCTTCTCTTCCCCCTTCTAGACGAAAGAAACAACATCATGAATCAAACTATTACTCTAGTAAAAGAAAATTTATCCATAATAAATTTTATAAAAATAATAATTTTAGTCCTAACAAATTTTATTCTAAAAATAAATTTCACAAAAATAAACCAAATACTTCAACCAACAAACAAAAGAAAAGACCTTCTGATAAAACTAAATGTTATAAATACAACAAGCCTGGTCATTTTACCAATAACTGTCCAGTAAAAAATACCATAAAACAACTCAAAATAAGCCCAGAAGAACGTGATAATCTTATTCAATTACTCGAATTAAGAAACACAGATTTTGAGTAAGATGAAACATCTTCTTCCCTTAGTTCTGATACATCATCCCCAGATATTACCCTAGAATGTAAAGACACTTGTTGTAAAACCATAAATGTTCTTTCAAAACAAAAAGAACAAGAAGAGTTATTAATTGATCTAATTGGAAAAATTGATAATCCCGAACTTAAGGCTGATTACCTTAAAAGATTAAAGAAATGAATTACACAAGAACATAAAATCAATATTCCACAGCCAAAAATATCTCTTACTACTACTTTTGAAAAATTTAAAAATAAAAAAAAAGAAGTTACTATCCAAGATCTACAACATGAAATTAAGATCATTAAAACTCAAGTACAATCTTTACAAAACCAATATTCAGAACTCACCGTTGAAAATAGAGAAATAAAAAATGATTTAAACATGGTAAAAATTGATACCCAATTTTTCAAAATTCAACAAGACACCACACCATTCATCCCTCCTGAAACACACCCACATGATGAAGAAACATTTGAAAACGCTACTATTAACGCTATCCAGCACATTAACCTAAAAAAATGGTATTCTATATTTCAAATAAAAATAAAAGACTTCCAGATTATTCCTGCACTTGTGGACTCTGGTGCAGACCTCAATTGCATCCAAGAAGGTCTAATCCCCTCAAGATACTATGAGAAAACTAAAGAATCACTTAGATCAGCCAATGGCACCAAAATGGATATGAAATATGAAATCCCAAATGCACATGTTTGTCAAGATAATGTTTACTTCAAAATTCCATTTGTTTTAGTAAAAAATTTAACTGACAAAGTTATTCTTGGCCTACCTTTCATTACCCTTTTATACCCATTCATAACAGAATATGATGGTATTACTACTCATCCATTTGGCCAACCAGTCAAATTTCCCTACCTCTCTAACCCTGAAATTAATACCTTAAAAGCTTTTCAAGAAAATTCCATCTCCAAATCTATTAATCTTATTCAATCAAAACAAAAAACACATCGCATATTTACAAGAGGAAATTAATTTCAAACGAATTGATTAACAAATACAAGATCCTTTACTTCAACAAAAGATTAAAAATTTTGAAGAGAAAATTATTACAGAAAACAACACATAGTCAACCTTCCATACATTAAAGAATTCAATGAGAAAAACATCCCTACCAAAGCACGACCTATCTAAATGAGTCATGAACTTATGGAATTTTGTAAAAAAGAAATCATAGATTTACTCCAAAAAGGAATAATTCGTCATAGTAAATCCCCTTGGTCCTGTGCTACATTTTATGTCTAGAAAAATGCTGAATTAGAACGAGGAACTCCTTGCCTAGTCATCAATTACAAACCCCTCAACACAGTGTTGGAATGGATAAGATACCCTATTCCTAATAAAAGAGACCTCATTGGTCGGTTAAACAAATCAGTCATTTTCTCTAAATTTGACATGAAATCTGGATTTTGGCAAATACAGATAAATGAAAACGACAAATACAAAACTGCATTTGTCACACCCTTTGGTTATTACGAATGGAATGTTATGCCATTCGGTCTAAACAACACACCTAGTGAATTCCAAAATATTATGAATGATTTTCAAACCCTATAGTCACTTTTCCATTGTCTATACACATGATGTTCTCATCTTTTCACAGTCAATAGACCAACACTGGAAACACTTAAACAAATTTTTCATATAATCAAAACCAATGGTTTAGTGGTCTCCAACTCTAAGATTAAACTCTTCCAAACAAATATTCGATTCTTAGGATTCAATATTCATCATTTACAAATTACTCCTCTCCATAGAGCTATTCAATTTGCTGATAAATTTCATGACATTATCTTAGATAAAAACCAACTCCAAAGATTTCTAGATTCATTAAATTATGTTGCAAATTTCTATCAAAATCTCCGCCAAAGATGCAAACTTCTATTCGATAGATTACAGAAAAATCCACCCCCTTGGACGTCTGCGCACACAACATTAGTCAAAGAAATTAAGAGTCATGTGAAAACACTACCTTGCTTAGGAATCCCCTCAACCAATTCCTTCAAAATCGTAGAAACTGATGCCTCTGATATCGGATTTGGTGGCATTCTCAAACAGCAAATTTATTCTTCTCAACCTGAGCAGATCATCAGATACTATTCCAGTGTATGGAACCAATCACAACACAACTATAGTACTATTAAAAAAGAAATTCTATCTATTGTCCTTTGTATTAGTAAATTTCAAGATGATTTATTAAACCAAAAGTTTTTAGTCCGTGTTGATTGCAAAAGTGCTAAACATGTTTTAGAAAAAGATGTTCAAAATATTGCAAGTAAACAAATATTTGCCCGATGGCAAGCTATTTTAAGTATTTTGATTTTGACATTGCATTCATTAAAGGAACCGATAACCATATTCCTGATTTCCTTAACCGTGAATTTCTCCAGGGATCTTTATCCGATGGACACCAGATCAACCAAATCAGGCCGGATAACCCGGTCCCAGTCACGAATTAGTCAACCTGAGCCCCAGGCTCAATATTCACACTCAGTTCATCAGTCACTCAAATCCTCTCCAGAATAGTTTCCTCTTCTCCTCCAGTATAGCACAGAGCATCTCATGTGTTGAGAACTCTGCTAGTCAATAGTCACCTTTTCCTTCTCTCTTGTAATCCATATCCACCCTTCATGCATTAAATTGTAAGAGCCTTAGTAAACTTTGTATTTTATTCAAATTATTATATAAAGTTTTATGATTTGATATCTTCTGGTATGGTATATCGGATTAAAGCATACTCTTGGCATTGGTCTTTTTAAACTTGCCATTGCACACCGAGATTCACTGCTCCAGTACCTACCTTATTGTTGTTATACATAATTCATATGTATTAGCAACTTACTGCTTCCGTACAGCGCTGGTACCATTTTGGTATCAGAGCCATAAGCGTTACGATTTATATAAAACCTTTCTCAAACCCCAGGTGACGGACTTCCGTACAGCGCTTTTTATAAAACTTTATATATATATATATATATATATATATATATATATATATATATATATGCCCCTATCTTGCTGTATAAATATACGTATACATGAGTAGAAAATATATGTATCAGGAGTTAATTCTGCAAACCAGATACTTTATTATAGTTTTCTTTACTTATTTATTTGTAACTTTGGTAGACTATAGGAATTTGATCGTTGGCCGTTGATCTATTTCAGAAAAAATAAATGTTAATATGTTACTAAAAAAGTGTTTTCTTAAGATAAGAACAAAAAAAGAAGTTACCAATAGTTAATTTTAGTAAAACAAAATTAATCTTCTTCCATAAAAGGTTTTTTTTTTTTTAAATAAAAGTTAATTTGTTACCGTAAAAGTCGATTCCTAGAAAAGAAAAGTTCAACAAAATTCAACATTGAACGACCACAGTAACCACTGACTAAACATAATACTATAGGCAGCACCACTAATACCAACTCAACTAAAATAACAATAAACTATTAAACCAATTTGGTTACATACATATACACACATAACGGTTAGAATCAAAAACCATAATTGTGCCCGCGCGACCTGCGGACACGAATGCAACACTGATTTGGGCTCCAGAACGCAGTCTCCTTCAGCTGCTGGAAAACCTGTTGAAATGGTCATTGAGTTCCCTGTATTCATTGCTGACTTTAAAAGCAAAAGCCATTCCTCACACTATAAAAAGGGCCTTCTATTCCTTAATTTCATACACCAACAAAAAACATCAGCTCTTCTCTTCTCAAACTCTCTCTTCTGCTCTTGTGTTCTTGTTCACTTTCTGGTGATAGAAAGAGGTACAGACTTTCTTGTAGCAGTGCAGCTCCAAGAATTTGTTAGTCATTGTATCTTGGGAGACGAGCACCAACAGACCTTTTGTACCCGTAGAGGCGACGTAGTTGTCTTAAGGATAGTGTGTGACACACACGACTTGACTTTTCGTAATCCATCTCGAAACTCGTTCAGTATTGGTTGAATATTTCTTCATACCTTCTTGTTTATTTTCTGGAATTTTTATTTCTAAATTCAAGTTATTATTTATCTCATTTTATATATGCAATATCATACCAATATATATTTACAACCTAGACTAGAGACCTTTGGAGGAAAGGTTATTCATGCGAGTGAATTTAAATATGGCGCAAGTTTTAAGGGTTTAAATCTGGCGCAAGTTTTAAGGGTAAAATTGTGCTGGTTATCGGTCGTGGGAAATTTGGCATGGAAATCAGTAATGATCTCGCAGAAAGTGGCGCTCATGCATCAATTGTCATTAGGAGCCCTGTAAGATCTTGATCTTGATCTTTCTCTTTCTCTATTTATGGTTTATGTTTATATATGTTTATATTGTTTATAATTGTCATTAGGAGCCCTGTAACGTTCGCACGGTGCAGATTCGCCGCAAACGGCTGCTGCGGCAGGCCGATGACGGCGCGGACGGTGCAGACGTCCGCACCTGAGAATATATATATATAATTAGGGCCATTCCACTAAGGGATCCCTCATTTTATTCATTTTAAGGGATCGATTATTAGGCTAACTTTTTGATTTAATTTTTACATCTCCACCGTTCAATTACTAGGTTTATATGTATAGATCTTTCATGTAAATTTTTAGTCAAAATGGTTATCGTTAAGGCATCTAACTAGATGAAATCAATGGACATATGAAATCTGTCAAACCTGAACCGTTCATGTTTTTATTTGTAAATTACAAAATTCAATGCTCTAACAATTATCAAATGGAATGAAAATTTTCAGATATGATCTACTCATATAAACATGAGTGTTGAACGGTAGAGATGTTAATATGGAAGGGGCCTATATATATATATATATATATATATATATATATATATATATATATATATATACAGTAAAACCCTTCTAAAGTGATACTCTTGGGACCCGGGTCCAAATATCATGAGATGACCCGGCCTTAGGGTGGATTGTGTGGACCTGATTTGACCTGGCTATGGAAGCTAGCAGGTAGGTAGGTCACAAATCTCACATCGCCCGAGAGAGAGTGGATGCGATGCTTATATGTGCAGGGTTAGCACAATATGTAGAGACGCGTTTTGGGGGCTCAATGCCTTCGGAGGGGATGGGAACTCCGAAGTTAAGTTTGCTCTCTTCGTAGCAATCCCAGGATGGGTGACCTATTGGGAAGCTAGCAGGCAGACAGCTCCCGAAGCAAAACCGTGCGGGGTGATTCCCAAAGCGGACAATATCTCAAAGTGTGTCGGGCTGTTATAAATGGTATCAGAGCCTGTCCTCGGCCGGAAGTGTGCCGAGGCGGACGTCGGACCTTAAGGGGGGTGGATTGAGATGACCCGGCCTTAGGGTGGATTGTATGGACCTGACTTGACCTGGCTATGGAAGCTAGCAGGTAGGTAGGTCACAAATCCCACATCGCCCGAGGGAGAGTGGATGCGATGCTTATATGTGCAGGGTTAGCACAATATGTAAAGACGCATTTTAGGGGCGCAGTGGCTTCGAAGGGGATAGGAACTGTGAAGTTAAGCTTGCTCGCCTCGTAGCAATCCCAGGATGGGTGACCTACTGGGAAGCTAGCAGGCAGATAGCTCCCGAAGCAAAACTGTGCGGGGTGATTCCCAAAACGGACAATATCTCTACTGCGCATGCCGGACCGTTACATATCACTTTAGAGAGGTTATCACATAAGAGGGGTGTCACACCCCGAAATTTTTTCGGATAATAAAAATCTAATTTCGACAATGTGATAACCCACATCATAAACTCAAATACTTAAAAGTTATAATACAATAACCAAGTACAACAACAGAGTTTAGATGCGTAACTCAATAAGCTCAAAAGATTACATCAATCAAATGTCAACGACAAATATAAAAGATGTAATGTAGAGTCTCGCGCTACACTCTCTAACCCAAAAACAAAACATGCTAGACCAAAGTCCACACCTACTAGCCGTGCGACTCAGATGCACCCCCTGGCTGCCAGTCCTCACCTGCAGGTCTCACCCCTACACCATCAATTGGTGCACCGGGTTGTAAACAACGAACCCGGTAAGCTTTCAAAGCTCGTGTGAGTAAAACAATAAGTTCTAAAATATGCAATTAAAACAACAATTGGAAATCATGTTTCCAAGATATTCACAACTCGAAAACTATAAACACGTTCTGCACAATCAACCAAATAAAGAAGTAATTCATCGAATTACTCTTTCATACAATGCAAGCATGAGACCCAAATAACCCCAAATTGGTTACCCCTCATGACGTGCAACGGCAAACAAACTAGAGCTCTAACTGATCGTAACCAACACCCGGCCGAAGGTTTAGTTCTCGATATATTGCCCCGTCACAACAGTGGCCGTCCGAAGACAACAGTAAACACATACCACAATATATATTTCACGTAAATATATATATACGTAGGCATTCTCTCAGGAAGTACCCACTAATACCAACTATAGTTCATCGATCAAAATACTTTAAAATGCATTTGTATATTAAATTCATTTTACTTACCGATGAACCGTAGTCAATCAAGTTCATTCAATTTAAAACAAATATCGTTTCTGTAAATTCATTTTGCATATAACAATACCGATACTATAATTAACTCGTAAACAGCTCGTATTTAACTCGTATTTAATACGAACAACGTATGTAACCACATCCATGAGCTGCATTTCCAGTCCTTCGGAAACTACTAAGCTAATCAAGTAGCGGAACGTTATAACGTCCATTATGGGAGAATATGTCTCCTCGTAGTCAATTCCAGGGCGTTGTGAGAAACCTTGCACCACAAGGCGAGCCTTGTACCTTAGGACTTCATTCTTCTCATTACGCTTTCTGACAAAAACCCATTTATGTCCTATAGGCTTTACACTTGGTGGGGTTAGCATTACCGGACCAAATACCTGTCTCTTTGTCAGAGAATCTAATTCTGCCTGGATTGCTTCTTTCCATTGAGGCCAATCTGCTCATTGTTGACATTCTGCAAGAGAGCGTGGTTCGATATCATCGTGCTCTATAATTCCTTGAGCAACAGTGTATGCAAATACATCATCAATGTACATGGAAGATCTTTCCATCAACTCGTATGCCTCCTCATAATCCATTGAGATTTCTTTGTTCTCTGGAATCATTTCAAACATCAAAGCGTCCTCTAGTATTGATTCATGGACATAACTATAGTCAGAGACAATCTCATGTGAGGGATTCTCTACATTGATGATTAATGGATCGAGTTGTGCCTTACTCGCCCTCTTTTTTCTTGGGTGAGTGTCAGTCGAACCAAGTGGCCTTCCCCTCTTCCTTTGGAAAGCCACGGCCTCAACCACACCTCCACTAAGTGTGGTTGCAATGCCTCTATCTGCGGCATTGTGCTCCTGTTTGGGGACTTCTAACCTTGCAGGCACATTTGCAGCTGGTATATGTGATCTTGTCACTTTAGCAATCTCAGAAAACGCATCAGGCATCGAATCAGCTACGTTCTGAAGATTGATTATTCTTTTCACTTCACTTTCACATTGTGAAGTGCGGGGATCAAAATGACACTGAGTGGGGACAGACCACGACAATTCCTGTCGTTCCCTTAGAAAATCCTTTTTCTTATCTCCCCCTAACGACGGGAAGACAGTCTCATCAAAGTGACAATCCGCAAATCTAGCGGTAAAGAGATCGCCTGTCAAAGGTTCCAAATAGCGGATAATAGTTGGGGATTCATATCCAAAATAAATACCTAATCGTCTTTGAGAACCCATTTTAGTGCGCTGTGGGGGCGTAATAGGCACATATGTTGCACAACCAAATATGCGTAAGTGTGAAATATCAGGCTCATATCCAGTAACCACCTGGTACGCAGAAAATGGTTGGCTAGCAGTGGGTCTGAAATGAATAAGTAAAGCTGTGTGTAATATTGCATAACCCCAAGCAGATATAGGCATGTTTGTGCGCATAACCAGTGCCCTAGCCACCATCTGTAGCCTTTTGATGGTGGCCTCTGCGAGACCATTTTGAGTATGCACATGGGGTACAGGATGCTCTACATCGATCCAAATTGACATGCAATAATCATCAAATACTTTTGATGTGAACTCTCCAGCGTTGCTTATAGACTTGATAGGGTGATCAGGGTGGTGAGCCCTTAAACGTATAATTTGTGCAAAGAGTTTTGCAAATGCAGCATTTCTCGTGGACAATAATGCGACATGTGACCAGCGTGTCGAAGCATCTACCAGAACCATAAAGTACTTGAATGGCCCGCATTCTGGATGGATAGGTCAACATATATCACCTTGTATCCTTTGTAAGAATGGAATATTTTGTTTCATATCTTTAGCATAGGAAGGTCTCGATCCTGTTTTTGCTAAAGAGCAGGCTTTGCAAAATGAGTGATGTGCCTTTGAAATAGTCAATGAGGCAGAGGGACATAACGCATCTGGTGCTTCAAAAGATAATGGATGTGTGGAGCAACACTACGATCGGCACTTTGCATCGTGTCGGATTTTTATTCCATTTTATTTCTTCCTCGGAAAAAGGGATGTCCGTATGAGTTCTTTAAAACATGAAACATCATGTCGCGACCAGGGTGTCCTAGTCGGTCATGCCAAATCCTGTATGCGTCAGTGTCCCAAATTTCTTTGTTGGTGACAGCATAAGATTCAATAATCCGGATGGTAGTGAGATATAATCCATTATCTTGACGCATTAGTTTCTCTAAAATGCGTTTCCTTCCGCATTCATAAGAAGTAATATTCAAATATTCAATTTCATTCTCACAATAAGTTTGCAAATGATAATTGTTGGCACGAATATCTTTGAAACTTAATAAGGTTTGATTGCCTCTAGGTGCATATAGGGCGTTTGTGACTTTTATCATTGTGTCATTAGGTATAAAAAAGGAGGCCTTTCCTCACCCCTGTATTACTTGGGATGATCCCTCTAACATAGTCACAGATGTGTTATAAGGAATTAATTCAACAAATAATTGTCGATTACTTAAGATAGTGTGAGTAGTCCCACTATCAGCTAAGCACTCTATTTCTCCTCGATACATTCCTACAATTAAATGGGATGGGATTATTAAATAAAGTCGAAAAATATATCTCATATTCTTTAGAGTATTTCGTTTGAGGTAGAATGATATTCTTTTCATTCTAATATTATTTTTCTTTTATTTGCTAGATGTATTGCTTCACATCGTAATAGTGCTATTTTCGAACCATGTATATAACAAAATCGAATAAAATTCAATACTTTAGAATAAAATCCGAAATTTATTAATAAGCCAACAATAATCAAATCAAAGTCTTGGACATCAAAATCCAATTCAACAGGCCATTATTCAAATAAACTTTAAGACCAAAAACAATAGTCTAATTAAAATTAGGCATATTCTTGGAAAAAATATAAATAAATAAAGCAGATCAATCAAAGTCTGGAACATCCATAGACTGAGCAGGGTTCATGTTGCCATTGAAGTCTGCAATTGTGAGGTTGACATCAGCGTCATCGCCTCCGTCTTCCATATAGTGAGCCTCTTGTTCTCTAGACTCCCTATACCTCTTGTAATTGGCTGCTACTTTGTTGCTTGCCTGGCAGTTCTTGTACCAATGCTTAGTAGCTCCACACCTATAGCAAGGTTCATTTCCAACTCTCTCCCTTTTGACTGCAGGGTTCTTGGGTGCCTTTTGCACCTTTGCCCTAGGACCACCATAGCCACTAGGACCAGCACCACCCTCTCTGCGCCATACGTTAGGATGGCCTCCACGGCCCATAGGTGCCTTGCCACGTGGTGTATTGTGCCCACGTGGGTAGGGTTCAGCACGTCCAGCCCTCTTTTCTCTGGGGTTCTTTCCACCTTTTATCTTGCCATAGTTGACCTCAGGAATTTTCTTTGTCCCAACAGGTCTAGCATTATTGTTCAGAAGAACTTGTTCATGTCGCTCTGCCACTTGCAACATATTGATCAGTTTGTTGAAGGTTGTGATATTTTTCTTGTCATACTCCAACCTATACTGGTTCGCAAGTATAAGTGCTGAAGTAGGAAAAGTGGAAAGAGTCTTCTAGATCATATCATCTTCTGTGAGTTCCTTGCCACAGAAATTAAGGTGTGCTTTAAGGCGCAACATTTCTTTGTTGAATTCATTAACCCTTTTGTAGTCAAGCAAGCGGATTTCATTCCACTGAGCAGTCAGTTCTGGGAGTAAAGTGTCATGAATATTCCCAAAACGTCCCTTCAGGGCATCCCACAGTTCTTTGGGTGATTTTAACTGAAGGTACTCCCAGCGTAAGCTAGAGTCAATATGTCGCCTCAGAAACATTAGGGCATTTGCTTTGACTTTTGCAGACGGTTCTGCGTTCTTAGGGTCGGTGGAGGGTGTGATAGTGAAAGTATAGTCTTTTGCAATAAATGCAGTTTCCACATCCGAGATCCAACGGTGGTACTCAATTCCTTCTGAGTCCAGTATTTCAAATTCGGGTCGAGTTGGATCAGCCATCTACATAAACAAGAGTGAAGAATATATTAATTATGTAGTCGTAAGACATCCACAATAATTAATTTCCAAGAATGTGAATTAGATTTTGAGACCAGAATTCATAGTGGTTACACATTTTCGATGTTTTGTGAAAATACTTTATCACATGGTAAATTTGTGCTTATTTTATAACGCACATGAAATTTATGTATCATGGCATTATACTCAACATAATATATGCGGAATAATTCAACATTTAACAAAATACATATAGCATGCTGGATAATTAATTAAAAAAAAAATGTAGCATACAATATTCGCATATAAAAATAATGTCACATTAATTTCAAAATAACATATAAATGAAAAATATTGCCTACATAAAATTTACCACCCTAAAATTTAATGCTTAATTTACCACAAATATATATATATATATATATATATATATATATATATATATATATATATATATATATACACACATTTACGTAGGCAGTAAAAAAAACAAATAGACAATCAAATTTCACATTTACAATTAATTGCATTAAACAGTACTAGTGAACAGTAATTGTTTATTTTACACTACAGTAAGTTTTCAGAAAACTAACCTTAATTTACCAAAAATGGTAAATATTTGTTTCCTGTTCGCGAGTCGGGTCGAACTGTAACTGGATAGGGTCGGGTCGAGCTGCAACCGGGTCGGGTTGGGATCAGAATTTCTGCCGACGAAGCTTTGTCGGCAAAGATGACACGGGGAAAAATTGGATCGGGACGATCTGTGTCTTTTGCAGCGCCGGCAGGGTGCGATCAGGAGATGGCTCAAGAACTTCTTCCGATCGGAGGAGCAGGTCGTCCTCCGAGTCGCTGGAGCAGGCAGATCATCGGGGGTTGGAGTCGTCAGCGCGGGTGGTCGAATCAGAGGTGTTGGCTCCGGGCTTCTGGGTCGAAGCTTTGGCCTCGGGTCGAAGGCAGGCGACGATATAGGGTTGCGGACGAGCGACGCCGATTGCAGGTTGCAAAGGAGCAGCAGCGTAGGGATCAGATCGATGATGGGTGTCCAGATCAGATTGTAGGTTGTCCGATCGGAGGGGCAGCCGATCGGAGGACAGGAGCATGGGAGGCTGGGTCTAGCGGCGGTGGCGGCGGTGGGAGGGGGGCTACTGCTGCTAGGGTTTTTATTTTTTGACTTTTGACTCAAAAATTCAGGAATAAAGCAACGTGTCTGATAACGTGTAATATGAAAACTCAAATTAGTCTCCTCATTTCATTAGAGAATCCCTTTATATAGGGTGATGATTACAAATGGTAATAACAATTACACTTATGATCATAATCACTAATTTCCTAATTTCACTATCGTCATTACTTTAACGAAGACACACAAATGGTAATTTCCTTTAACATTTACAATTTTATCGAGTAATTTTTTAAATACTAATTCTTTTGTTAAAATGAAATACCAATTTTATCAAGTAATTTTTACAGGTCCATGTGCTTAGTAGACAAAGGCTTTTCTTGACGAAATAAAAAAAAAAACGGCCGACGACTAAAAATTTTCGTCGGCTATTCTCTATAATGGCCGACGATTTTATTTTTCGTTGGTGGAAAAAAAAAATCGTCGACCATAGTATGGGAATGGCCGACGATCCTTTTTTTTCGTTGGTAAAAAAAAAATTCGTCGGCTATATTCATATTTTAGTCGACGATTTGGATTTTCATCAGCCTTTCTCTGAAACATTAGCCGAAGAAAAATTTTGAACTTTTGGCCGACGAAATTGGCATTTTCGTCGGCTATGATTTAAAAAAAAAAACAAAAAATGACCATATTCCATTTTCTATCACTAACGATAAACCATTTCTTCATCCTTCAAACAGAAAAAAGTCGTGAAATAAGATATGACCGAAATAATGAAATACGTCTACGGTTGAAAAATGACAAGATTCTGATAAAATCTGAGTGTCGAAAGATGCGGTCAAAGGTTTTATTCCTTCGTTTCCCTAAGGGTAGCGTTACCTTCGGTAAATATTTTGAGAAAAATTTTTATAGGATTAGTTGCATCTCATCGATTTGAAACTATTATCTGTTGAAGGTCAGGCCAAAAAACGTCATTTAGACAGTCCAATTACCATTTCTAAGCGTTTAGAGGTTTGACTCACCCGGTTGACCGTTCCGATCGAGCCTTTAACGTTGTCAGCTGAAGTTGGATTTTTTTCCATACATGTATTTAATCATAACGGTGATATCTGACGGTTGGAATAGATTTTCTAAACTTTTAGATTCAAAATCAGAACATATGCACTAATGTTCTTTAACTTGTTTACTAAGTGTTTAAGTGAATAAATAGTTTCAAATAGTTACTATACGTAGACTCTTCAAATGCAAAAATGTTGTGAAATAAGATATGACCGAAATAATGAAATACGTCTACGGTTGAAAAATGACAAGATTCCGATAAAATCCGTGTGCCGAATGTTGCGGTGAACTGTTTTTTACTTTCGTTTTCCTATGGGTAGCCTGACGTTCGTTAAATCAATTTTGTAAAATTTTTATACGATTAGTTGCATCTCATTGATTTGAAACTATTATCTGTTGAAGGTGAGGCGAGAAACTGATGTAGGAAGGATGGCAGCAAACATTGAAGAGCAAATTGACCGTTGCAAGTCAAAACCCGGTTTACTTCAGATTTGGCGTCCGGCGTCCGGCGTCCGAATGACGATTGTGATACCATTCCGGAAAGGGAACGACGCCAGGAATCAAACTCGTTGCTTTGCCACGATGTGTAGGACTTTTCGGGCTTTCGAGTTAGTTTAGGGCCTCAAAACGGCAGTTTAATATGTTTTCAAGATTTAAGTTTTCTAATTTGTTTTGGATTCGTTTTGTTTTAATTCCTTGGGCTTTTAGGTTTCCTTGTTAGTTGCTCTAGGGTTTCTTTTCAGTATTTAAGCATCCCTTTGGGATCACATACAATTAATTAATCATATTTTATCAAAACCCTAAGAGTTTTCTCTTGATTCCTGGTGGATTCCAGACCTGTTCTTTAGAGTACGACGTTGATTGTACTCTCCATTCATTGAGGGTTCGACGTTGATCAACCCTTCCACACTTCTACTGCGTCAGAAACCGTCGTTTAACTAGACTAATTTCCGTTTTTAAGCGTTTAGAGGTTTGACTTAGTGGTTTGACCTATAGTTTAGCCGACGAAAATTATATTTCGTCGGCTAAACACTTGCGATCCGCGCCTTTTCATTGTCCGCCGTTGGATGGCTCAGATCCGACGGCTGTTGATCTTCCAAAGTATAGCTGACGATGTTCATAGAATAGCCGACGAAATATTGTAAATCGTCAGCTATTCTCTAAGTTTAGCCGACGAAAATTATATTTCGTCGGCTAAACTCTTGCGATCCGCGCCTTTTTATTGTCCGCCGTTGAATGGCTCAGATCCGACGGCTGTTGATCTTCCAAAGTATAGCTGACGAAATCTTTTAAATCGTCGGCTATTCTCTCTACTTTAAATCTTTCTGCCCGCCTTTTTTCTCTCCTCCTCCGGAAAAACTCTTCCTCCGCTCTCCTCTGCCGATCTGCGTCTCCAATCCGCCGCTCTCCTCCTCCTCAAATCGGCGCCGGCGTCCTCCTCCTCCTCCGATCTCCTCCGCCGATCTGCGTCTCCAATCCGCCGCTCTCCTCCTCCTCCTCCTCAAATCGGCGCCGGCGTCCTCCTCCTCCTCCTTCTCCTCCTCCTCCTCCTCCGGCCTCCTCCTCCTCCTTCCCCTCCTCCTCTGGCCTCCTCCTCCTCCTTTTCCATGGAAGTTAGACATAACTTAATTTAATTTAATTTAATTTAGTTGACTATGGAAGATTGCATATTCAGTTGAACCAAAGCATAATTTAATTTTTTTTTCCCAAAATTTAAGAATAGCCGTCGAAATTGACCTTATTTCGTCGGCTATAACTTTTATTACCGACGAAAATCACATTATTTCGTCGGCTATGCCTCTTAAAATATTAATATATTCTGACGAACTTAAAATATTAATATATTCTGACGAAATAACCGACGAAATAGACAAAATCGTCTGCTATATTTAAGAACAAATAGCCGACGAAATTGATTTTCTTCGTCGGCTATAGTTGCCAAAATCGTCGGCCATACTCGAAAATATCCGACGAATTTCGTCGGATATTTTGCCAAGGTTTGGCGAATTTTCGTCGGTGATAATTTTGGAATGGCCGACGATTTCGTTATTTTCGTCGGCCATTAGTTTTACCGACGGGCTTTTAACGACGACTTATAGCCGACGAAATTTTTGTCGGTAGAAGGAATAGCCGACGAAAATTTTGAATAGCCGACGAAATTTTTTTCGTCGGCTATTCTGTCAAAACTGGTAGTGAAAGTTTAGCTACAAAGATGTAATAACCCGATTTTGTTACATTTGACTTGTAATTTTATCGGAATCAATGGAAGGATGTTTTGTGAGATTTGGCTTTTTGTATGCTTGTAATTAGTCGTTGCGCGACGTCAGAAGTGATTTCGAGATTTCTAATTTGAAAAATCGTTTAAGTTTCATTGGGTCATTAGTTGACTTTTTGATTCGTTTTGATTTTTGAAAAGTTTCCTTCACGAAAGTCGTAGAGTTCGACGATACGAGTTCGTAGACACGCGGCACGTGTGAATCGGATATCGTATGAAAAAGTTACGGTCAGTCGAAGTTATTTCCTTTTCGGGAAATTTTCTATAAAGCCTGAAATTTTCGAGAAAATGCCAAAACTTTCTTTTTCGTCAGTTTACCTTTTTACTGTTCACTTTCATCTCTCTCGTTTCTTTTTACTATTCATTTCGCCGATTCGGTCAAACCTCTCCGATCTCCGCCGTCTGGCCGCCACGGCGCAAGCGCCACCCACCGGACGACGGGGTTTCTCCTCCTCTTCAGTTTGAGCCAAGGCACGGCCCCGGTGAGCAACCGTGCGCGGCGTTGCAGCGATCGAAAGGTTTCGACCGCCGTGAGCGACGGAGCAAGGCGACGCTGGGCTCGAGCCACCTACCGTTCGGCTCGTCTCCTCGGTGCGCTCCTCCCTGGAGTGGTGGTTCTCGCCGTTTCAAGCCGGAACGAGCGGATCGGGAATCGATCCCGACCGGGTCAACCCGACCCGTTTCCAGCTTCCAGACCCGATCCGGCCCAGCCCAGCCCAGACCCGATCCGGCCTAGCCCAGTCAACTTTGACGTTGACCAACGTTGACCGGCTTTGACTGTCAACGTTGACCGTCAACTAACGTTGACCAGCCGTTTGACCGTTGACTAACGGTTGACCGGCCGTTGACCGGCACTGTAGCAGTCTGATCCGACCGTTGTTTCGGTCCGAATCGACTCGTTTCCTCCGAGGCCCGACGTTGTGCAGTGTTTTACTAATTTTGGTGAATTAAGGTGAGTAAACCTCACAACGTGCTTATTTATACGAGTTTTAATTTATAGTATTGGATCGTTAAATGTGAAATTGTTTTATGGAAATAATATTTGTTTTTAAATTGAATGAACTTGATCGACTACGGTTCATCGGTAAGTAAAATGATTTTAATATAAAAATGATTTTCAAAGGGTTTTACGATCAATGACTATAGTTGGTATTAGTGGACTATTCCTGCGTGAATGTCTACGTATATATATATTTACGTGAAATATATATTGTGAATGCATTTGGGTGGATTTATTTATGTTATGAAATTATCATCATTGTGTAAATGTGTGTTGTGAGATATGTGATTGAGTTGGTACGAAAACCAACGGCCAATGAGAGATCTTCCTGTGTTTGATGGGGATTTCTCATGTGTGGCAATTTGGGTCCACCCTGTGTTTGATGGGGGATCTTTTGGCAATTATATCGGGATACCAAGCCTTTGGCCGGGTGATTGGTTACGATTCAGTTAGAGCTCTAGTCTGTCTGCCATTGTGTGAGTTGGAGGGAAATGACAGTGGTCATCGTACCCCGAGTTTTATTCTCTTGTGGTTGTGTTGGGAATTGTGATTCTCTTTGTGTTGCTTTAATTCTTTTATCTTGGACTTGTTTGTTTTACTCACACGAGCTTTGAAAGCTTACCGGGTGTGTTGTTTACAACCCGGTACACCAATTGATGGTGTAGGGGTTAGACCTACAGGTGAGGATCAGCAGCCAGGAGGAGGCTCCTGAGCCACGTAGCTGGTAGGTGTGAATCAGTGACCTGGATTGTATCATTTTTGGGTTAGAGAGTGTTAGCGTGAGACTCTAGTTTACATCTATATTCTTTTATTGATGTAATATTTTTGAGTGTTTAGAGCTACGCTTTTAAATTCTGATGTTGTATAAAGTTATTCGTTTGAAAACTTTAAGTATTTGAGTTTATTTGTGTCGGTTTTCACTTGGTCGAATTTGGATTTTTATTATCCGAAATTTGGGTCGTGACAAAAGATTTGCCCAAGTATGGAATTCATCAACCAGCTAAAGGCCCTTTTTTCTTTAAAACACTTACTGGAAAGACTCCGGTAATCGATCGTGGAAGTGTAAAGAAAATTCGCTCCGGAAAGATTAAGGTATGTAATCATAATTAGTAGCACACCCCGTTTTACAACTAATGAGAGAAAAATCATGCATATTCCACACTAGACTTGTTTACTTGGTCATGAAAGGAAATAATATTTTGACTAGCTTTTGTAACAGCAAGTAAAACAAAGAAACTTAAGTCAATTTTTTCATGTTTTAATTTGATGTTGCATTGCATGCAAGAAACTTAAGTTGTAGCTAGTGTCAATAAGTAAAGTTTCTGTGGTATCAAAGCTTCGGTTGTTTTGCCTCATAACCCTTTTTATTACGGGGTTTTATTATATAAACCGTAATGATGATCATTCAGTAATGTTCTTCATGATACAATGATAGGTTTTCCCAGGAGTCGAGAAGATACACGACAATATTGTGGAATTCAAAAATGGTGCCATCTATAACTTTGATGCCATTGTTATGGCCACTGGTTATCGAAGCGTAGCACACAACTGGCTCAAGGTAATTACATATACGCATAGTCGATTATAAATTAATTATATCATCTCATAAATTATTTATAAGAGATTTTAATAAACGTTAGTATTTTGTGTAGGACTATAAGCTCATTCTTGATGAAAATGACAAACCAAAAAACAAGTTTCCAAAGCATTGGAAGGGCGAGAAGGGCGTGTACTGTGTTGGGTACTCAGGGATGGGCATTCCGGGGATTTCATATGATTCAAAGGCTGTTGCTGAAGATATCCATAAAGTTTTACTGGCCAAACCTGCTTACGCTGCAAGAGTGGCTTAGCCCCTAGCTACTCGGAGCATATATACTTGTGTTTTTTGCCAGTCTCTTTGATCCCCAGCCATATAGAAATAAGACATGCTTTGCTAGTTTTGTTCTTGTGTTATTAAACTAATTGTCATCTGTGTGTATTTTGTTGCATGTATTTGAGCATATATGCTAGACCATATATATGTAACTCTAAGAGGGTTGTATGTTTCACTTGTCTATATAGTTATGTTTTATGAAATATGCTATCTTTTATTTGGAGACTCTCTCTCTCTCTCTCTCTCTCTCTCTCTCTCTCTCTCTCTCTCTCTCTCTCTCTCTAAATGGGTGGTGATTCATGAAAGTTGTGTTGCTGCACATTTGTGAATTTATGTAAAGTGGTTAAACAAAATTTGACTAGCCGGATTCAGTTAGTTTTTTCCTCCCTCCCAAAATTAGAATTTGATAATTGCTTGTTTAATAATATGAGGTACTTAATATATTGCTACATATGTTAATTTGCTTGCGCACAATGGTGAATTTATAGTAAAGTGGTTAAACTGAAATTGACTGGCCCGATTTAGTTAGTTTGTTCCTCTCTTCCTCAAAAATGGTTCAATAAATGATTGTTTAATAATATGAAGTACTTAAGAAATTGCTATATACGTTAAGTTGTTTGTTCTAGTACGGTAGTACCCCGATGGTGGTAACTTGACTTTTGAAAATTTGCAAGTAATTACTAAAAAGTTAAATGATAGACATACATAATTCTTGAAATGTTTATTCAAACTCTACTTAGGTATCTAATTTGAATTACGTTAATATGTAAGAAATTTCTATTCATTCGAAATTGGCGTTTGGACCTCTCTTCTTAATAAATATCTTACTTTTATCCAAAAACAATATGCTATCAACACCTCCCTAATATTTTCACACATCTCTGCATTTGTAAATCAAGTTTTTCAATAAACCTAGATTTCGCATTCATATGTATCGATTTCAAATTTCGCATTCATATATATCGATTTCAAACTCAAATGACTATAGCTTTGAACATGTATTGTTTGTGGAGGTAAGAAAGGCTTTATTTCAATTCCCCTATTTTGTCTTTATTGGTAATCTAATATGAGTTAGCAAAGTCATATGTCTCCATATAACTTAAAAAGAATATTATAAACATTATTAAAAAAAGGAAAAATGTCCATTTAGTGCAATTTTGGCTCCCTCATTACCCATTCCAATGAACACCATAATTTCTTGTCCTATTAAACATAAGGTAACAACTCATATTGCCCATTTCAACAAATATTTTCAACCCTAGTACAATTTTAATAGTTTTCTTCCTTTTTTGCCCTCACCCTTATACACTCATATGAAGAGAAAGTGGAAGATAGAGAAGACTTTGCCGGAAGGTCACCAAACTCCGTCGGCGTCCAATGACCGGTCCCTGGATTCCATTCACTGGACTTCGATTGCCGGATTCCAGTCACCGGATTCCGGTCACCCAATTTTTTTCACCGGAATATTTATTTAATATTCTCCGGTCGCCGGATTCCAGTCACCGGACTTTAGTCGCTGGATTCTAGTCACCGGACTCAGGTTACTGACCCCCAGTAAGCAATTTACAGATTTCAGATTTCCAGTAATCAAGTTACTGACCCCCAATAATTAGGTTACCGACCCCCGGTAAGCAACTTACAGATTCCAGATTTCCAGTAATCAAGTTACTGACCCCCATTAAGCAACTTACAGATTCCAGATTTCCACTAATCAAGTTACTGACCCCCAGTAAGCAACTTACAGATTCCAGGTTTCCAGTAATCAACTTACTGACCCCTAGTAATCAAATTACTGACCCCCAGTAATCAGGTTACTGACCCCGATTTTAGCTTCAACTCGTCGTCGGCCTCTCGCCAGGGCTCCGGTCTCTCGAGGCCGAGGCTTCTCAATGTCAGGTGAGGCCTCAATTCGCAAGGTCTGAAACGCTTGCCTGTTCAGATTGGGAGAGGGAGGGGGTGGAGGGGAGTGGGCAGAGGAGAAGGGTCTGGTGGTCGAGGGCGGCGGAGGAGAGGGAGAGGAGGAGGAGGAGGTGATTCGTCGTCGGCTTCTCATCAGGGCTCCGGTCTCTCGAGGCCGAGGCTTCTCAAGATCAGGCGAGGCCTCAATTCGCAAGGTCTGAAACCCTTGCCGACGTTCGGGTTGGGAGAGAGAGAGAGAGAGAGAGAGAGAGAGTATGTAGGTTCAATTAATAAATTAGGGGTATATTTGTATTTTAGCTAGGATTCATTGGAACGGGCTAGTACAATTGGCCCGGACAATTTTTTACTTTTTTTGTGCAAATGGTCTTTATCCTGTCCATTCTAGAGATTTTAATAGAAATTCCCTAATATGTAGCACATAGCTGTGGTAAATCAAAATTGATTTCTGTAAATATTTTTAAAGTCACTACCTTTATTTTTTTATTTTCTTTTAAAGGAGTTACTGCTTGATATTGTTTTGTTAAGCGTAGTTCATGGATGTATATAACAGACATTACGACCTCCACATCACTGTAAGCATTTCCCACCACAACATGTCAACATTTCGTAGTCCTACCTTCATAATGGTAAATATTAATAGAGAAAGTTCATCATCTGGTATTTGAGTGAGAGGTAATGTTCCACAAATGTCCAGTGATACCTGCCTTATTCCAACAAATGACTGATTCTATATAGGCAGAATATGAAAGAAACCAACAAATTAAACCATGCATTCATCCAAAGCAGTCTGAATTACAGATCTAAGCAGATACCAGTACATATATATGTTACGGGTTCTAAATTTCCAAGAAAAGCAAGAAGATAATGGATAACTCACATAAGGCAAGCTACCACGCTGAAGAAGCCAAGGGCCAAACTCAGGAGAAGGCCAACACCATGATGGACAAGGCAGGAAATGTTGCACCGTCCGCCAAGGAGCCGATGCAGAATGCCGGTCAAACGATTCAGCGAAAGGCTGCGGGAGCTGCTGATGCCGTCAAGAATGCTACTGGCATGAACAAATGAATTGAGGCTTAGATGATATGATAACCTTTATGGATTCTTTTAAGCTTTGTTAGTCTTTGTCTCTAAAGAGATCGAAGCTCTAGTCCTCTTAGATCGAGCTCTAGATTTCTCATTTGGCATGTGTTATGTGTTAGAATTATATCTAATGTGGACTCAATAATATCTCATGAGAGTCCAACACACATATGCATCTTGTGAAATAAGTAAAAGAGATTAAATGATAAATACTTGGATATTAATCTCTATAATATGCTGAGATAAATACAAGAAGTTTAAATGATATATATTTTTATGGTATGGTTATCATATAGAGTAATTAATCAGATTGAATTTTGAGTTACCTTGTGAGATGGGACTCAAGTAGTCTGACTAAAATATAAAGGGGTCCCTGTGTAAGCTTCATTTTAACGTACAAAAGTCATTTCTCACAGTGAGCACTAAGGCTGGAGTATTGCATAGAAGCTTCCCTTTGCAGAAGACTAATGGCACTCAACATGAACAACCAAGGTACTCTACTGTGCTTGATTGTATTCTCAATTGTATGTGTATGCTGATAACATGAGACAATGTGTTTGTGCTTATTTGTGGTTACAGTTCAATATGTGGTATCATAGCGTACCATAAATTTTCATAAATTTTTGTTGTATTATGCATGATCGATTGAAAATTTTCGGAAATGTTTTCTTTCAAAAATGACATACACATTTGGGCCAAGAAAATGTCGAGGCCCAGACACTTACACATACAGTCCCGACCCGCTTAAAAGAGACACGGATCCTTGCGACCCGACCCGTTTCTTCTTTAAAACTAGCGTTGCTTTCTATAGTTAAAGGAAAAAAAGAAGAAGAAAAATGGATAATTTTTTGCTGCTTGATGGATTGCTTTATATGGTTAGTATGAAAATTAAATTTTGGAATACATATTATTGTTACTGACTTTGTTTTGCAAGCGCGGGATCGTCCTGGTATGTATTTTGTTCAATTCCAAACATGGAGATTTTCGGCTAAATTCATTATGATTTGGATGTTAAGAACCCTAGAGCTTTACCTGGGGAGCATTAAGCTATTGGTTTTGGTTTGCCCAGATGAAATTTAAATATCAATTGCTTGTTTTATGGTTGTACGTGTTCATCTTGATTATATATCGATATGATTGAATGGTTTCTGGCAATTGATGATGACTTTTGAAAGATGACATGCATGATCTGAATGTGTTCTGAATGGTTTGATTAATTTGTGATTTTGTGTATGTACTGTATGTATGATCACTCGCATATATAGTTTGTGAAAGAAATTAACAGATCTGTATATTTTTTCCTCCCGAATTTATATGTGTTTGTTAAGATCTTTTGAGCGAGCATGATTGGTTTTCTTACAATTTCTTATAAAAACTTTGCATTGGAAAAATATAAAGATACAATCACAGGTACTGAGTTAGATAGGAATTTTTGGGATATATGTTGCACACAACAATCTATTTTAAAAGTTTCTTTTTCAAACTATACAGAGTACATGCTTGGAAAATTGCATAGATGTGTTGAAAATAGGGACTGTATCATCCACAGATGGTTTAAACTCCGCCTATTTTAAGTAACAAATATGGTTCTGAGTATGACATGTTATAAATCATAAAGTACAATATGATCTTTTCTTTTTGCCTACAGGTACTGACTGATCATGTTGTAAAATTAACATGTGTTATAGTTCAATTAAAACTAAGGAATAACTTGTGCTTTGCCATACAGGTAGACTGGTTATTGAATTATTAGTATGCTTACTGAATGTATATTTTGAAATGTTTTTAGTTGACACTTTATGTGTTCTGTGAAAGTTGTGTTTGGTGTGATTCTGGTTATGATGATTTTCAATTTTGAAAAACTTATATATATGAGTACAGTAACCAGTTGCACTATACTTAGACTTTTCTTTTCTTTTGTTTTCAGTTTTTGCTCCGGTCAGCCTAGGTCATATCGTTCCCCTTACCGGTAGCAACTATAAGGCTTGGAGAGATGACTTAGACCTCAACCTAATTCAACAAAATGTTGATTGGTGTTTGACTGCCCCTATTCCTGCTGAAAATGTAGAGGGTGGTGCTGCTAGAGATAGGTGGATAAGGGCGAAAAATTTGTAAGCTCACCATCATGAGGACTATGTCTGATGCTGTGAAGGGTGGCCGGTATACCTGGCAAGGATTTAGCTAGTGAGTTCCTTACTGCCATAGCTGAGGGGTTCCAGGTCAGTGAGAAGGCTGAGACTAGCATGCTGCTTGATACTCTACAGGGTATGAAATATGAGATGTCGATGAATATTAGGGAGTATATAATGAAAATGATTGACATAACATCCAAACTTATTGCCCTTAAGATGCCATTGCCGGATGATTCCCAGAAGGACAAATGGACTCTGAATGAGTTGATTGTTGTTTGTGTCCAGGAATATGAGAGGATTAAGAAAGTCATCATTCACCTTATCACCACCAAACCACAGTAGAAAAAATCAAACATTGAGAAGAAAATTAGTCCTTCTAAGAGCTTGGGAGTTCAGAAAAAGCCCATGAAGGGTGCTGGGAACAAAGGGAGCATCAAATGCTTCTTTTGTAAGCTTAAGGGGCATATGAAGAAAGAGTGTGGCAAGTATAAGGCCTGGAAGGCAAAGAAATGTAATAATTCATCAATAAACTTTTATATTGAAGTGAGTTTAGTTAAAGTCAATTCAGATAGTTGGAGTTAGGATACCGCTCACCTGTCCATATTATAAATTCTTTGCAGGGGCTGCAAAACCAAAGGAAACCAAGAGAAAATGAGATCAAATCCATGTGGAAGAAGGCACGAGAGTAGGAGTCGAAGACGTAGGATTTGTTAAGTTAATTTTGAGACCAGGAGTTTTCTTAGTTTTGGAGCAAGTGTATTATGTTCCTTCCATGTCTAGGAACTTGATTTCAGTTGTTGTTTTGGTTAAAGACAATTTTCAGTTTGTTATTGATTCAGTTGGAATGAAAATAAATCGTGCTTCTCATTATCTTGCTACTGCAAAGTTTATTGATGATTATTGGACCTTCCCTAATACTTGCCACAAGGAAATTTTGTTGATTGAGAATGATGTTGATTCTGTGATTGGGAAAAAGAGAAAATTGAATGAAAAATCTGCTTTTCTTTGGCATAGGAAACTTGGACATGTCTCTAAAGAAATATTGAAATTGTTGGTTAAGCAAGGAATACTTCCAGAGATAGACTTTTCTAATTTTGTTTACTGTATTGAATGTGTTAAGGGGAAATTCACTAAGAAGCCTAAGAAAGGAGCCACTAGGAGTACTGATTTATTGCAATTGATTCACACAAATATTTGTAGACCATTTGCACCTAAAACTATTTGTGGGAACACTACCAGAAAAGGGGTTATAGCCGACGATATAGGAAAAAACGGCCGACGAAATAGTATCTCGTCGGCTATAACCCTTTATAGCCGACGAATTACTATTTCGTCGGCCACATCGTCGGCTATAATATTATAGCCGACGACTGCCGACAACTCGTCGGCTATAGTTATAGCCGACGAAACGTTTTTGGTTATAGCCGACGAGGACGGTATTCGTCGGCTATAATAGTTATAGCCGACGAAAAGTTTTTGGTTATAGCCGACGAGGAGGGTATTCGTCGGCTATAACTCTTATATCAGATCGACCTTCTGCATCAGGGAGCTCATTCGTCAATGAAATCATCCAAAACGCTCTGAAATCGTCCAAAACCTCGGCCATAAGCTTGAAAGGTACGTATATTGCTGTGTGTGTTGATTTAGTTGGTTATATGCAGAGGTGTGTTAATTTAGAGTTTAATTAGAATAAATGTGTGATTAATTTGATATATATATATATATATATATATGTGTTGAGATGAGATTATTAATGGGTTGATATATATGTTGTATTGGTTAGATAGAATTGAAGTTTTGTTGAAGATTAGTGATTGATTGTTGATTTATAGGTGATTTTAGATGAATTTGATGAAAAAATGTATATATATATTAATTAATTTAATTGTAATTAAAAATATATTGTTGGTATATATACAAAATACATTGTGTTTAATTAATTAGGGAGATTGACGATGTTTTAATTAATTTAGGGATGCATGTGTATATATATATATATATATATGTGTGTGTGTGTAATGATGAATTTTTTAATTAATTAGTACGTGCGTACGTACGTAGTACGTGCATATATACATATCTATATATAGCTATATTTATTTCTTGAATTTACAGGATGGACAAGAGTTGGATTACCCTTGGAAGATGGGATCAGGCGTATCATGATGGAGTTAGGAGTTTCCTGAATTTTGTGATGGCTAACTGTGGAGACACTACACTTCATTATTGTCCGTGTAAAAAGTGCAAGTGTGCCACCCCACGACACCGGTTTTCCATAGAGACAGTGGAGCAACACCTGGCTAGATATGGATTTTGGGTCCTATACACTAATTGGATTTATCACGGTGAACCAGAGTTTGCGGGTCGTCATGATCATGGACAATTTACCGAGAGAGGGAGTTCCTCCAATGATCCGACAACGAACTGGATCAACGATATGTTTCCTCGTGAGAGCGGTGTCTTTGAGGAAGCACCAGATGTGCAACTCCCACCTCCGGAGATGGAGTGTTTCCCTGATATTGAGCCACTCGAGCCATTACCCCGATCTCCGGTCAACACAAGTGGTATGGAAAAGTACAACAACCTGATCGCATTGCAACAGACTCCGTTGTACCCCGGATGCAGTAAGACTGTCCTTGAATCTGTCATGGGAGTGATGAAGATCAAAACGGAGAACAAAGGCACTGTCAAATCGGTTGATGATTGGCTTCGGCTATGGGGTGGGGCGATGCCCCCCGGACATCGGCTTCCTACCAGTCATCATAAGGTGCGACATATCCTTAAAGATCTCGGCCTTTCCTACATCAAGATTCATGCATGCAGATACGATTGCGTTCTGTTTTACGGGGAAGGACTTGCAGATCTTGAATACTGCCCATTATGCAATACAGAGCGGTATAAGTTCACTCCTAAAGGGAACAAGAAAGCTGTGAAGATACTTCGGTACTTCCCGCTGATTGATAGGCTTGAGCGGTTGTTCATGTGTGCTTTCACGGCCGAAGCTATGAGATGGTGGGCTGAGAGGAATGTGCCTGACGATGACACCCTTAGACATCCCCCCGACGGAGAGGCTTGGAAGAAGAACGTGTTGGAGTTTCCTGAATTTGCATCAGAGGTTCGAAATGTTTGGCTAGGGCTATCATCCGACGGTTTCAACCCTTTTGGCAAGAAAGAGCTTCAGTACAGTGTGTGGCCAGTTATTTTGATTCCGTACAACTTTCCACCGTGGATGTGCATGAAGAAGGAATATAACATGCTCACATTGTTGATTCCAGGCCCAGGTTATCCGGGAAAGTGTCTCGATGTGTATTTGAGACCCATAATTGAGGAGCTTCGGTACTTGAGTCTAAACGGCCACCTGGTCTACGACCGGTTCAAAAATGAGATGTTCCGGATGCATGCCATGCTTGTTGGCACGATCAGTGACTTTCCTGGGAGGGGTATGTTGTCGGGCAGCGTCACCAGGGGTTACAGGGCTTGTTCAGAGTGCATGACTGTTGATTGCTCCAGTCCTCATTGCAGCAAGATTGTCCAGATGCGTCACCGTCGTTGGCTTCCGCATGACCATCCATTTAGGGACGATGCACAGGCTTTTGATGGGACTGAAGAAAGGGGCTGGGCACCCGAGCAATGGACAGGGGAGGAAATATTGGCAGTGTTGAATGAGTATGACTTTGGTCCGCTTAGCAATCATCCCGATGTGTTGCGCACGATTCCAGAGAGGCCGGATCGGTATAGGTTCTGGTCACACAAGAGCATCTTATGGGAACTTCCTTATTGGGCCAGGTTGGCTACCAGATACTACCTGGATGTCATGCATATAGAGAAGAACGTGGGTGAAGCCGTGGTTGGCACAGTTTTGAATTGGGAGAAGAAAACAAAAGACACCCCCAAGGCACGCGTTGATCTGAGAAATATGGGACTGCGGGACCATTTGTGGTTGAGAGAGGGCAGGAGCAAAATGCCCCAAGCTCCTTACACCGTCACCAGGGACCAGAAACATGAAATCTTTGGATGGCTGAGTAATGTCAGGTAACTTTTTATTAGGCATGTATTCCCTAAAGAATCCGCCATCTGTTGTTGGACGACTATATATGCATGAAATCTAATTGTTGTTAATGGCTATGCAGGTATCCTTATGGCTATGCGGGTAACATAAGCAAGTGTGTTAACTACCGAGACAACAAGATGTACGGATTGAAGAGTCACGACTGCCATGTACTGCTTCAACGCCTCTTCCCTATTTTCATTCGAGCGTACTTGGAGGATGAAGTGGTTGAGCCGTTGGTGGCGTTGTCAAGATTCTTCCAGAAGTTATGCGCTAGAGAAGTTAGAAAATCAGACCTCATGAGAATGCATGAGGAAATCGTTTTTATCTTGTGCAAGTTCGAGAGGATATTTCCCCCAAACTTCTTTGACATCATGCCTCACCTGATGATCCATCTTCCCCAACAATTGTTGCTTACCGGTCCCGTACACTACACTTGGATGTATCCCATCGAAAGGTACATGTTATTCATAAATTTGATTTATACATGTTTTTAAATAAAAGTTGCATGCTCTTAACACGCACTTGTTAACCTTGCAGACAACTTGGAGACTACAAGAAATATGTGCACAATAAATCTGCGCCTGAGGGGTGTATTGCTGAAGCTTACATTGCGCATGAGTGTGTAACGTACGCCAAGTTGTACTTGGGAGCGATGGAGGACCCCCCACAACATCCAAGTCGAGATGACCCCGAGTTCAACCTATCTATCGTCGCCAACTCTGTTGTACCATACGGAAGCTTCAAGAAAAAGGGTGTGGACAAGTTGCCTGACCATGAGGTAGGGATTGCCCACTGGTGGGTTCTAATAAACTGTCCGGAGGTACAATATTGGAAACGTCACCATCTTCACTGCAAGGAAGTTCGCGGTGATGTCGACTACCACAACACGACGTTTGCAGACTATTTTCCACAATGGGTAAGTGTATAAATATATATATTAGATGGCTTTCTTTTACAGTTCCCTATTCTTTAATCATAAACACACCGAGTGATTTGAGTTATATTTTTCAGCTGATGCAAGTGGCTGCGAGTGGTGGTCATACAAATTACTCAGAGGAATTGAGGCTGTTGTCGATGAAGCCGATATCTTCCACAGTCCGCCCAATGTGTGATGTCAACGGCGTTAAGTATATATGTGAAGCTAGAGACGGGGAACGCAAAACACAGAATTGTGGGGTGATGGTGGATGGTGCAGAGGGGGGCGTGGATTTTTACGGTGTCCTACAGTCAGTTGTTGAACTCATTTATGGGAACCGCATGAAAGTCCACTTGTTCAAGTGTCGATGGTTTGATACTAGGCCGCACCGCATACGGATCGATCAGTACGGCATACTTTCGGTGAATACCGCCACTAGTGTGTATGAAGACGACCCCTTTGTTTTCGCCACAGCGGCCAAAAAGGTCTTTTATCTTGACGATCCTTTGAACAAAGGCACGTGGAAGGTAGTTAACCATGTGTCTCAGCGAGACATATACAGTGCTACCACACTTGGTGTGAGCACAGAGTGTCAAGAAGCGACCGCATACCAAGAGCCGGACGCCGGCGACATTCCAGAATCCTCCACCATCCGCGATAATAATGTGACGCCGGGCAGAGTGGTTCGACTTCCTAGGGGTCAGGTGCCCATGTATGATGTTAATCCGAATCGTCTATATCAGGCAGACGATGACTCAGACGACGAGTACGAGCACCGGTTGCCAGATATTAACTACTATACTACGTCTGACTCAAGTGATGAGGATGATTCTGATTATCATCCTTAGTATACTATTTATGTATGTATTTGTGTACAAAGGTGCATGCATGTATGAAAAAAATTTTTGTCCTTAATTACTGTTTTCCGAATTTTTGGGAAATTGTATTGAATTGTTTGTGCGATATTCAGGAATTTATCAGGTGAAATAGGCAATTTTCAGGCCCTAAATGGCAAATTTTCAGAAACATCAGCATTATAGCCGACGAAATGGACCATAATTCGTCGGCTATAATGCCCATACTGTAGCCGACGACTTACAATTCGTCGGCTATACTGTAGCCGACGACTTGCAAGTCGTCGGCTAAAGTATATTGACCGAAACCATACGTAGACCGTTCAAATGCAAAAGTGTCGTGAAATAAGAGACGACCGAAATATTGAAATACGACTACGGTTGAAAAATGGGAAGATTCCGACAAAATCTGTGTGCCGAATGTTGCGGTTAGGTGTTTTTTACTTCCGTTTTTCTATGGGTAGCCTGACGGTCGGTAAATATTTGGAGGAAAATTTTTATACGGTTAGTTGCGTCGCATCGATTTGAAACTATTCTCTGTTGAAGGTCAGGCCAAAACACGTCATTTAGACGGGCCAATTGCCGTTTTAAAGCGTTTAGAGGTTTGACCAAAAGTTTGACCGTCCCGATCGAGCCTTTAACGTTGTCAGATGTAGTTGGATTTTTTTTCATACATGTATTTAATCTTAACGGTGATATCTGACGGTTGGAATAGATTTTCCAAACTTTTAGATTCGAAATCGGAACATATGCACTAATGTTCCTTAACTTATTTACTAAGTGTTTAAGTGAATGTATAGTTTCAAATAGTTACCATACGTAGACCGTTCAAATGCAAAAGTGTCGTGAAATAAGATACGACCGAAATATTGAAATACGACTACGGTTGAAAAATGGGAAGATTCCGACAAAATCTGTGTGCCGAATGTTGCGGTTAGGTGTTTTTTACTTCCGTTTTCCTATGGGTAGCCTGACGGTCGGTAAATATTTGGAGGAAAATTTTTATACGGTTAGTTGCGTCGCATCGATTTGAAACTATTCTCTGTTGAAGGTGAGGTCAAAAAACATCATTTAGACGGGCCAATTGCCGTTTTAAAGCGTTTAGAGGTTTGACCGAAAGTTTGACCAAAGAATAGCCGACGACATACAGAACTTCGTCGGCTAAAGTGTTGCGATCCGCGCCGTTTCATTGTCCGCCGTTGGATGGGGGAGATCTGACGGCTGCTGAGGTCCTTGACTATAGCCGACGAGATTCATACTATAGGCGACGATATGCATACTTCGTCGGCTATAACCGGCCCGCAAAGCCCAACTTAGGCCCGGCCCGGATTTAGTTAGAGACTATAGCCGACGAAATCGTCGGCTATAGTCATAGCCGACGAATTAAAATGAAATCGTCGGCTATAGTCCCTCGATTTAAACTGAAACAGAGGCGCCTCTCCCCCATTTCTGCAGAAAACCTAAACCCCTAAATCGCCGCCCACCCCTCCCCGAGCCTCCCCGACGCCGTCCGAGCCTCCCCGACGCCGTCCGAGCCTCCCCGGCCCTCCCCCACCCCTCCCCACCCCGTCCCCGGCCTTCCCGAGCCCTCCCCGACCCGAAGTCGAACCGATCGGCGCCGTCCTTCCCTAGCCGCCGTCGCCGCCGCACCGCACCGCCGTCCTCGTCCCCTAGCCGCACCACCATGTCAGGTAGTCCCCCTCTCCCTCATTTAGGGTTTTTGTTAATTTTGTGGAATTTTGTGATTTTGTGGAATTTAGGTATTTTTGTGAAATTTTATGGTTTTTGTGAAATTATGTGGAATTTAGGGTTGTTGTGCAATTTATGGAATGTTGTGGAATTGTTGTTAATTTTTTGGAATTATGTGGAATTTTGTGAAGGATATATATATATATATATATATATATATATATATATATTCCGGAATATATATATATATATATAATTAGGTATATGGAAGTTTGTGGAAATTTTTTTAATGTTGTGAAATTTTTGTTAATTTTGTGGAATTTTGTGGAATTTTTAGGAGGATATATATATATATATATATATATATATATATATATATATTCGGAATATATATATATATATATATATATATATATCGGAATATATATATATATATATATATATATAATTAGGTATAAATATATTTAGGTATATATATAATTAGGTATATATACATTTAATGAAGTTTTTTATTTTTGTGTGAAATTTATGGAATTGTGTGGAATTTTGTTTAATTTTGAGGAATTAACAAGAATTTTTCGGTATATATATATACCTTTAGGTATAAATATAGTTATGTATATATATAATTAGGTATATATATATATTTAAAAAAGTTTTTTATTTTTTTGTGAAATTTAAGGAATTTTGTGTTATATTTCAGAATATATATATATATATAATTAGGTATAAATATATTTAGGTATATATACATTGAATGAAGTTTTTAATTTTTTTGTGGAATTTTTGTGCAATTTATGGAATTTATATACTAATTGTGCAGGAAACCGTCGCTTTGTAGACCGATGGCTTGGCAGACGGACCGAGAGCGACCCCGACGCTCAGGCAGGATCCAGCCGTGGGGGGAGCGGATCCAGCGGTCGTCGGGGCCTAGGCCAGCCTATGAGTCGACGAGAGGAGACGTTGATGGGATTGACCCCGAGCGATCCACGTGGGGGCTCCTCGTATGAGTCGACGGGAGCGGGCCCTGACTCGAGTGTCGGAGGAGGACGCAGAGCCACCAGACCCCAGTGCACTTCAGCACTGTTCCGGGATCGGCAGCCGACCCCACCGCGCGCCGATCTGGACCCTCCAGAGATGCTCCCTGTCCCCCCACAGCGACAGCGTCCACAGATACGGGGCCCACCGTCAGGGGGAGCAGGCCCCTCAGGGTCCACGCCCCGTATGTCTCCGCCATCGGGGATGTACATGGTCGAGTTCCTCCCTGCCATCCCTGAGTACGACGCCAGGGGGAGGCAGATTTGGAGGCACGACCGGCCCCACGAGATTCCCTGGGATGAGGCCTACTTCTACAGTCCTTTCGACTCAGAGGACTGCCGCGGCCTGTGGGCCGTTCGTGAGAAGGACAAGCAGTACAACGACGCAGGTAATTGATTAGTTTAATTAATTATTTAGATTGTTTAATTAATTATTTAATTAGTTAGTTTAAATAATTATTTAACTATGTATTCATTTTAATTATGAAACAGGCGTCCTCGTCAATAAACCCGCGGGGACGAGACGGACCAGAGGGCCAGCGAACATGTCGACCCTGGAGAGGGAGCTGGCCGGTGGGATCAGAGAGATCCTGCCCGGTCCCGGTGAGGATGGACGCCCGATTGAGCGGAGAGACACCACCACCAAGTACATCAACGCGACGGGCATGCTCGTGCGGGACAGGGTCCCACTGTTGTGGCCCGACTGGGGCTCTGTGCCCGATGAGATCAAGGCGCGAGTGTACAATGCACTGTCGGTGAGTTAAATATGATTTTTATTATAGAAAATAAATATTTATGAATTCAGTCCTTATAACTATATAAAAATATTTTCTAATTAATTTATAATATTGCAGCAATGGTTTAGAGTCCATCCTACCTTGGACTAGTGGAGAGACGAGCAGCTGAAGAACAGGTTATGTGTTTTGCTTTTTTTTGTATAAATATATTTATTGGCAGTGTACGGATATATCTAACAGTTGTGTTTTGTTAATATAGGTACTCCGAGTGGAAGAACGAGCTGTCCACGCACTACAGGACGTACCATGTGGAGCAGCGCTTGGGGCGAGGTGCAACCCCCCACGAGTTCCGGTACAGGGAGTACGAGTGGCTATGGCTGGTAGCCTACTTCGGGAGCGACAGGGTCTCGGTAAGAAAATTTAGCCTGCTAGTATATAACTTTTTAATGTTATTTAATAATTAAATTACGTAGTTACTTAATTAAATTAATTAGTTAGTTAGTTAGTTATTAGTTATTAAATTAAGTTAGTTGGTTAGTTACGTAGTTAGTTAGTTCGTTACTAAATTAAATTAAATTAAATTAGGTAGTTAGTAAGTTAGTTAGTTACTAAATTAAATTAGTTAGTTAAGTAGTTACTAATTAAATTAAATTAGTTAGTAACTAAATTAGTTAATAATTTTATTTTGGTTAGTTCGTAATATTTTAATTTAGTTACTAATTTATATTTGCGTTTATATGTTCGTTCTTATAATACAGAAAATCTCGCGGACGAACAGCGACAACCGCAGGAGGAACGAGCACCCCCACCACGGCGGCGCCCGCTCCTGGAGGCAGTGGGCAGAGATGGCGAGGAGGGACCGACCGCTGAGGCCGTTGTCGTGGATTCATGCGCAGATGTATCCGGGGCGTCCCGACCAAGTGGTAAGTATTCGCCCATCTTCAATAAAAGTGTTTCATTAAATTAATTTATATATATTTTTTTTAATTTGTTTATTATATTTTCTTGTCAATTAGGCGGAAATCGATGCGGAGACCGACGCGATCACCTTCGGGATCGCGCGAGACACCCTGGGAGACGGGGCGTCCGACGAGGCGATCGCGGAGTTTGCCTCCACGATCGACACCCTTGAGCCGCGCTTGGCCTCTCAGATCATGCACGCGGCGGTAGGGACGGGGAACAACTACTTCTACCAGAGAGGCCTAGGCGCGGCGGGAGATGGGGTTCTCAAGTACACGCCGGCCAATCCCAGCACGCAGCGTGCGGCTTCGACGAGAGGAGACTTGCAGACGCAGCTGCAGAGGACTCAGGCGGAGTTGGCGAGGGCGGTGGAGGCGCTCCAGCAGGCGGAGTTGGCGAGGGCCGCGGAGGCTTCGGCGCAGCAGGCCAGAGACGCATCTGTGGCGGAGATGTACCGATGGATGCAGCAGTCTTGGGAGGCCCAGCAGGCTGGACTCCAGCCCCCGCCTCCGCCACAGATGCCCCAGTTCGTTGTCCCCACTCCCCCCCCGCATCGGAGTACGCTAGCCGATCAGGACAGCCATAGCCACCGGAACTCGAACGATCCGGTCGACGACGCTACGCGTTTAGGGGGTGATGATGAGTAGATAGTGGGTTAATTTGTACAGTATGTAGGATATTAGGGATGGATTGATGTGGATATTTGTTGGATATTTGGATGTTTGTTTGTGCATTTTCTGCAGCCAAACCGAAGACGAAGTGAAATTGGGCCCGAGTTACATTTTTAAATTTTTTTAAATATTTAGGGGTTATAGCCGACGATATTGTCATTATTTCGTCGGCTATAAGTGCTATAGCCGACGATATTGGCATTATTTCGTCGGCTATAAGGGCTATAGCCGACGATGTTTACCATATGTCGTCGGCTATACCCTCCCGGCTTCAGGCAAAAAAAAAGCCGTTCCTGGTACCGGCGATTGGTATGGCCGACGACAGTGTCGTCGGCTATATTGGACGTATAGCCGACGATAGTGTCGTCGGCTATACTTCGGTTTAGGGGCAATTACGTAACTGTTGAAGCCGACGATCTTGTCGTCGGCAATGTTCGAAGTCTAGCCGACGACGCTTTATTCGTCGGCTATACCCCGCGGTTTATAAGCCGACGACTTACGCCTCGTGTCGTCGGCTATAGTATAGCCGACGGAGCATTCCCGACGAGACTATAGCCGACGAATTAATGGTAACGGCCGACGAGATGGCCTCGTCGGCTATAAGGCCTTTTCTGGTAGTGGAATCAATATTTTATAACTTTTATCGATGATTTTTCCAGATATTATTATGTGTATCTAATCTCAGAAAAGAGTCAAGCTTTAGAGGAGTTTAAGATCTTCAAATTAGAAGCAGAAAAGGAACTTAATGAAGTCATTAAGTGTGTGAGAAGTGACAGGGGTGGTGAGTATTATGGGAGATATACAGAGGCTGGTCAACGTAAGGGTCCTTTTGCACTTTTCTTAGAGGAAAATGGAATTGTGGCTCAGTATACCATACCTGGTACACCTGAGCAGAATGGGATTGCTGAGAGAAGAAATAGGACATTTATGAATATGGTAAGGAGCATGATGTGCACCTCAGGTCTTCCGCATTTTCTTTGGGGTGAAGCACTCAAAACAACCAATTATCTTACCAATAGGACTCCATCCAAGTCTGATTCTGCAACCAAAACACCTTTTGAGCAGTGAAAAAAAACAGAAAACCTAGTGTTTATCACACACATGTATGGGGTTATAAAGCAGAAGCTAGGCCGTATTATCCAAAAGTGAACAAGCTAGATCCCAAGACTGTGTCTGCATCCTTTATTGCTTATCCTGAGCATTCAAAATGGTTTAGATTTTATTGTCCCACACACTCACACAAAATCTTAGAGACAAATAAGACTGTGTTCTTCAATAAGATTAATTATTCTCATTCTTTTGAGGATTTTATTTTTGAAGAACTTGCTGAAAATTCTCCTACACCTACAGCAGCCCAACCACAGCCTCAACATGTGTTTTTTGAGCCTATTGTGACTGATGTCAATATCCTTGCTGCACATGGTCCTAATCCTAACCCGCCACAGCCACCATAGCAGCCACTGCACCAGCCATCACAACAGCCATTATAGCAGCCACAACCAATCATTAGAAGGTCACAAAGAGAGAGAAAGTTCACACTTGATGATCCTACTACATTCAAAGAGGCTATTTCTGGAGATTATTCACATGACTGGGAGAAAACCATGATTTCATAGATAAACTCAATGCATGTGAATAATGTATGGGACTTAGTGGAGCCTCCGAAAATGCAGAAAGCTATTGGATGCAAGTGGGTGTTCAAAACAAAGCTGAATGCAGATGGCAGTGTGGAAATATACAAGGCTAGATTGGTTGCTAAAGGGTTTACACAAAAAGGAGTGGATTTCACCGAGACTTTTTCTCCAATTTCCACCAAGGATGCTTTCAGAGTTATCATGGCTATGGTAGCTAACTATGACATGGAGCTTCATCAAATGGATGTAAAGATTGTGTTCTTGAATGGGGAATTGGATGAGGAAATATTCATGAAGCAGCCAGAAAGATTTATTGAGCTTGAAAAGGAGCATTTGGTCTGTAAACTCAACAGATCAATTTATGGACTGAAACAAGCCACAAGACAGTGGTATTTGAAGTTTAATTCAGTCATTGGTGTTTTTGGCTTTCAAGAAAATCTGGTAGATGAGTGTGTGTGTATATGAAATCTATGAGGGAGCTTGTGAAGGATTATGGTTGAGGAACTTCTTGATACAAACTAATGCAGTAGATAGCATTGTTGCAAGGCCTATGAAGATTTATTGTGATAATTCAGCAGCCAGCAAGAATAACAAGAGATCGACCAATTCCAAACATATAGATCTTAAGTACTACAGCGTTAAACAGAGGGTTAAGCGTAAGGAGCTTGTGGTGCTAAAAATTAGCACTTTAGCTCAGTTAGCTGATCCTTTTACCAAGCCTATGACTATCACTACCAGAAAAAAACGTTTTTCCTAACGAAAAAAAAAAACGGCCGACGACTAAAAATTTTTGTCGGTAACTCTATAGAATGGCCGACGATTTTATTTTTCGTCGGTGGAAAAACAAAATCGTCGGCCATAGTGTAACTATAGCCGACGATACTGTTTTTTCGTTGGTATAAAAAAAAATCGTCGGCTATATTCATATTTCAGTCGACGATTTTGGATTTTCGTCGGCCTTTCTCTGAAATATTAGCCGACGAAACTTTTGAAATTTTGGCCGACGAAATTGACATTTTCGTCGGCTATGATTTAAAAAAAAAAAAAACAAAAAATGACCATATTCCATTTTCTATCACTAACGATAAACCATTGCTTCATCCTTCAAATGCAAAAATGTTGTGAAATAAGATATGACCGAAATAATGAAATACTTCCGGGGTTGAAAAATGACAAGATTCCGAAAAAATCTGTGTGCCGAATGCAACATTTAACTTTTGCCATTTGAGTTATCCATTTTTTCATTTGAGTCAGAGGGTTTCCAGTCCTTCGAGACAGAGTACAGTTTTCGGTGCAGATAAACAGCACTGCCAACTGAACTTTGCTTGAACTTCCTTACCAACTGTTTTTTTTTTCATATAATAGCCGACGAAATTGACATTTTCGTCGGCTATGATTTAGAAAAAAAAAACAAAAAATGACCATATTCCATTTTCTATCACTAACGATAAACCATTTCTTCATCCTTCAAATGCAAAAATATTGTGAAGTAAGATATGACCGAAATAATGAAATACGTCTACGGTTGAAAAATAACAAGATTCTGATAAAATATGAGTGTCGAAAGATGCGGTCAAAGGTTTTATTCCTTCGTTTCCCTAATGGTAGCGTTACCTTCGGTAAATGTTTTGAGGAAAATTTTTATACGATTAGTTGCATCTCATCGATTTGAAACTATTATCTGTTGAAGGTCAGGCCAAAAAACGTCATTTAGACAGTCCAATTACCATTTCTAAGCGTTTAGAGGTTTGACTCACCCGGTTGACCGTTCCGATCGAGCCTTTAACGTTGTCAGCTGAAAATGGATTTTTTTCCATACATGTATGTAATCTTAACGGTGATATTTGATGGTTGGAATAGATTTTCTAAACTTTTAGATTCAAAATCAGAACATATGCACTAATATTCCTTAACTTGTTTACTAAGTGTTTAAGTGAATGTATAGTTTCAAATAGTTACTATACGTAGACTCTTCAAATGTAAAAATGTTGTGAAATAAGATATGACCGAAATAATGAAATACGTCTACGGTTGAAAAATGACAAGATTCTGATAAACTCTGTGTGCCGAATGTTGCGGTTAACTGTTTTTTACTTTTGTTTTCCTATGGGTAGCCTGACGTTTGTTAAATCAATTTTGGAAAATTTTTATAGGATTAGTTGCATCTCATCGATTTGAAACTATTATCTGTTGAAGGTCAGGCAAAAAAACGTCATTTAGACAGTCCAATTACCATTTCTAAGCGTTTAGAGGTTTGACTCACCCGGTTGACAGTCCCGATCGAGCCTAACGTTGTCAGATGTAGTTGGATTTTTTTTCATACATGTATTTAATCTTAACGGTGATATCTGACGGTTAGAATAGATTTTCTAAACTTTTAGATTCAAAATCAGAACATATGCACTAATGTTCCTTAACTTGTTTACTAAGTGTTTAAGTGAATGTATAGTTTCAAATAGTTACTATACGTAGACTCTTCAAATGCAAAAATGTTGTGAAATAAGATATGACCGAAATAATGAAATACGTCTACGGTTGAAAAATGACAAGATTCCGATAAACTCTGTGTGCCGAATGTTGCGGTTAACTGATTTTTACTTTCGTTTTCCTATGGGTAGCCTGACGTTCGTTAAATCAATTTTGTAAAATTTTTATACGATTAGTTGCGTCTCATTGATTTGAAACTATTATCTGTTGAAGGTGAGGCCAGAAACCGTCGTTTAACTAGACTAATTTCCGTTTTTAAGCGTTTAGAGGTTTGACTTAGTGGTTTGACCTAAAGTTTAACTGACGAAAATTATATGTCGTCGGCTAAACTCTTGCGATCCGCGCCTTTTTATTGTCCGCCGTTGGATGGCTCAGATCCAACGGCTGTTGATTCTCCAAAGCATAGCCGACGAAATATTTTAAATCGTCGGCTATTCTCTAAGTTTAGCCGACGAAATATAATTATCGTCGGCTAAACTCTTGCGATCCGCGCCTTTTTATTGTCTGTCGTTGGATGGCTCAGATCAGACGGCTGCTGATCTTCCAAAGTATAGCCGACGATGTTCATAGAATAGCCGACGAAATCTTTTAATTCATCGGCTATAAAAGCAGACAGCCGCAGCAGCCCGACTTTTTCAACCCTAAATCCGCAAAAACTCCTCCTCCGCTCCTCAAATCGGCCGTGCGTCTCCTCCATTCCGATAACGTCGTCGTCCTCCTCCTAGACACGCCGAAATCCGGCCTCCTCCTCCTCCTAGACATCCCGAAATCCGGCCTCCTCCTCCTCCGACCACCTCCTCCTGCTTCCCCTCCTCCTCCTCCGCCAAAACAGATCCGAAGGTTTTTTGGTTTTTTTTTTTTCAATTTAGTTTAATTTTATAATTTAGGTATATAAATTGTTATATATTTAATTTTATTTATATAAATTGTTATATATCTGTAAATATTGGTTATATGTTAATTTATATTTTAATTATTATATATATTGGTTATATGTAAAAATTGTTAGATTAATTATATATATAAATTTATAGATTAATTATATAAATTGTTATATATTTGTTAATATTGGTTATATGTTAATATATATTTTAATTGTTATATATAAATTGTTAAATTAATTATATATATAAATTGGTAGCCTAATTATATAAATGGTTATATTTTTGTTAATACATAAATGGTTATTTGTATGTATATATATGTTAATAATGAAATATAGTTATATTTGTATATAAATAGTTATATTTAGGTTAATGGTTAGTATTATTTAAAATTAGTTAAAATTTAAATATTAATTTGTTAGTATGTTTTAAAATATGTTAGTATTATTGGTTATTATATTAATTAGAATTTTTTATTTAATGTAATATAATTTAATATTAATTAATGTATTAATGCCTCAAGCTCCAGATGGCCGATGCACTCAGATAGTTATTCGGAGGCCGTCGTTCTTCCAGATCTAGGGGTTCTGGAAGTTCTGCCGGTTCCGGAGACTCCGACAGGACCCTTAGCCAGCCTGAGAGGACCACCAGCCAGCCGCGGAGGACTGTAGATTCATCCCAGCCGCGGAGGACTGTGAGTTCTCGGCACCAGACCCTTCTCCAGGCGGGGCGGCCGTCGAGCAGTTCACTTCCCCCTCTCGGGCCAGATGCTGCGAGGTCTATTTGGCAGCTATTTCAAGACGAGATAGCTCCAGACGTTCCTCAGGTTCGTATGCCTGAGGTTCATCGGGAGCCGATGACGAGTACGGCGACGTCTGCTGCTGACTCGACTGAGAGGCCTACTCTCCCAAATCAGCTCTACCTCCCGTACAACATTCCTGCGATACCCGAGGTCGACTTTCGTGGTGTGCCCATATGGCCTGATATGCCTCAGTACGTGAGTGTTGCGGAGGCATACCATCAGCAGCCATTTGAGAGACTTGAGCTCCTGATTTCGGCGAGGAGAAAAGGAAAGTCGACAGACCGGTCATCGAGTTCAGGTAACATTTGATTTTATTAATTAAATGTTTTATTAAAATTAACGCACTAATATTTAATTTTATTAACCAATCGTCGTTTATGTGATAGGGACAGCCGGTAGCAGTTCAACGAGGAATACGAGAGGTGTCATATGTTTTGACACGCTCAGGAGAACTGTTGAGAGCAATGGGAGGATCCAAATCAACGAACCCCCTAATCAGGAGGTTCAGGGGAAAAAACGCCGCGATTAAGCGGATTGCGTGGGGGCACTGATTAGGGATAGAGTCCCTATGTTGTGGACATGGTGGGCTGATGTGCCGGGAGAGATCAAGAGGGAGGTCAACAACGCGGCGTCGGTGAGTAATTTAAAAAATTTAATTTCTTTATCGTAATATTTAATAATTTTCGGTATTATTATAATTGTAAAACTAATAAAATATTATCTTCCAGGCATACTTCGAGATTGCCGAACACAAGCAGGATTGGGCGGACGCGATGCAGAACTCGAGGTACGTTGGGAATTCCTCATCTTATAATTTGAAATATTTTATGATATTAATAATATTTCTAATGCACTTTTGTTTTTTCCGTAGGTTCAAAGAGTGGAAGAACGAGCTCCGTACCCACTTTACCGAATACGACAACCGTGGTCGTATGGGTACTCCAAGAGAGTTCATGTTCAGGGAGTACGAGTGGCGTTGGTTGAAGAGAGTAGACTTCAACAACCCATTTATGCAGGTAAATACTAAACTTAACTATAAATGTTTATTTTGTTAAAATTTTAATTATTAGTTTAATTATTTTATAATTATTACACTAATATTTTTTTATGCAATTTTTTTATGCATTTTTTTAATATTTTATTATTTGTTTGAAGGAACGGTCTCGGATAAACTCTGCGAACCGCCGCCGTAACACAACCCCCCATCATGGTGGTTCTAGGCCATTTGCACAATATCAGGAGGAGGCGCTTAGAGATCATCCTGATAGCAACCCGTACGTGGAGACATTCAAGAAGACTTATCCACAAGCGATAGAACAGCTCGTAAGTCGTTGATTACGATTTTAAAATTTTAATTATTAATTTTACTTAATTATATATTTGTTATAATATTAATTATGTTTTTTTCCCGTTCAATTAGGAGAGGGTGAACCGGGCCGAAGAAGAAGTGTTGCAGCAAGTAGTTCGGGAGACACAACCGAACATTTCAGAGGCAGATCTGCAAGAAGCCCTGCGCCAGGTTGACCGATCGAATGTCCAAACGGCAGCGAGGATGTTCGACGCAACCTTCCCAGACCGGTCAAACCAATACTACTGCCGGGGTTTGGGAAGTTCTGGAATAGGACTCCTGAAGACCACTAAGGGAGGTCAAAAGAAGGGAGGCGGGGACAGCCAACAGATGAGGGAGGAAATGCAGAGATTGGCAGAAGAAAATGCAAGATTGGCGGCCGAGTTCCAGAGATCACAGGAGCAACAACGCAGATCACATGAGCAACAACGCAGAACACAGCAATATCATTTGGAAATGTCCAGTTGGCATGCTGAATGCGAGAGAATTCGGCGACACAACTACGCCGGCCAACAAAACTGGTGGTATGATATGTTCGCGGCACAACAACAAGGCCTTGAACCCTCGCCCCCGTTTCAGCCGTTAGTTGAACCTCCAATGCCTCAACCTCCCGAGTTCGTTCAGCAGGATGACGAGCATGATGGAGAGCAGGATGCTGGGGATGACGTGGTGGACTTTAGTGCTTTAGGTGATGATTAGGGTTATATTTTATGTATATTGGAACAAATTAAATAATAAGTCATTTAGACGTATTTCTTGTTGGTGTAAATGCATAGATTGTCATTGTGAATTACAGGTTGCTTGGAATGGTAATTTAGAAATTAATTTAATTTTTTTTCCCCAAAATGTAAGAATAGCCGACGATATTGGCATTATTTCGTCGGCTATAAGTGCTATAGCCGACGATTTTTACCAAATTTTGTCGGCTATAACGGTTATAGCCGACGAAAATGACATTATTTCGTCGGCTATAATTAATTAATGCCTATTAATATATTAATATATTCCGATGAAATAACCGATGAAATAGATGAAATCGTCGGCTATATTACAGAACTAATAGCCGACGAATTTCGTCGGCTATAGTTTACGATATCGTTGGCCATACTCAAAAATATCCGACGAATTTCGTCGGATATTTTACCCAGGTTTGGTCGACAAAATGAATTTTCGTTGGTAATATCGTCGGCCATACTCGAAAATAGCCGACGATTTCGTTATTTTCGTCGGCCATTCGTTTTACCGACGCCGTTTTTCCGACGAATTATAGCCGACGAAAGTTTCGTCGGCAGAAGGAATAGCCTACGAAAATTTGGCATAGTAGACGAAATTTTTTTCGTCGGCTATTCTGTCCGATCTGGTAGTGTATAGCTACTTTTGAGGAGCATGCATCTAATATTGGCATTCTGCCATGATAGGAGAAAAAAATGCGACGTTCTTAATATGTTTTACCCTATATTTGTACTTTGCTTAACCCTTAATGATGTTAGATCGAGTCATATTATAGAATCGTTAGATTTGGTAGAAGTTATATAAAAAATGTGCTAAGTATAGGGAAATCTACAGAAAATTGACAAAGTGCTTAATATAGAGTCTTTAAATGTCTTGTTGATTCTGTAAAGCTTTGCCTATACTTTTGATGAATTTCTCTTCTCTCATATGCAGGAGACATGTTAAGGATTGAGCAATGAAAGAAGTCACAACAATCGGACAAAGAGAAGATGCCAGGAATTACAAGTGAAAGCTTATCGTAAAAATCCAGTAACTTCAGTAATTTCCTGGGCACATCAACCAACTTTCAGAAATTCTCCAGGACGATTCACAAGGAATTAGAAGGCATTCCATATATGGATGGAAAGCTCTATGAGTCTAGTTTCTACAAAATTTAGAATCGCATCAAAAGCTATCCTGAGGAGAAAGTTATGCTAGTCACAATGCCGGAAGGCCTAGTGTGCCGAGAGAAAGAAGCTACTGCCCACTTTTGGGAATATCTGTGTCATTGCACCAAAGGCTTCTCCAAATGCATAAATCAAGAGTTGCTGAGCTAAATGAAGATTGAAGAAGACGACCAAGCTAAAGGAAAGTGCAAAATATGGAAAGAAGAGCTTACCTAGTTCAAGCAGGAAAACCTACCGGATCTAGGAGAATTGTTCCTGATTGAGCTAGGGAGTCTTGCAGCTGAGCCTATGGACTTTTATCCATTAAGCAATGTTGCTGATCCATTAGGGAGTCCAAGAAGGCTGTGATCCATGAAGAAATCGGACAATAAGATCTAGAAGGTTCAAAGAGTAGCCAGCAAGTAACCAAAACCAACTCAGTTTAGGTTTTCTGTTTCCTTGTTGCTGCCGGCAATGCTCTAGCCTCTCCTCTATATAAAGGCACGAATTTCATACAGAAAAATCATCTCATCTCAAGCACAAGTACTAGTCAAAAGCTCTACCAAGTCTCTCAAACACCAAGCAAGAAAATATTTAGCCAAAAACCCTTCCACCACCTTCCATAAAATCCATACCGATTCTTTACCTTCAACCGTGCATCTTCAAGCTTCACATCTTCAAGGTTTCTAAAGTATGATTCTACCATTCAATGGCTCTTGTATTCTTTTATGTTTGTATGATTTGTATGAACTTGTTTCGTTTCTTGGTTTTTGTAAAACTCTTATATGAACCGATTCTTGTTTATGTAAAGTAGTTTTGTGATTTTAACTTGTAAATTTCGTATGTTAGATAATTAGGACAGTGGTATTAGATGCATGTTCAGGACTTAAAATCGGTTAGAACTAAGGTTAGGGCAGAAAAATCGATCACAAGTTATATCAAAGAATGTAATCTAAGTGCTAGGTTTAATCGACTAGAGTAATAACGAACTTAGCGTGAGGAAACTATTAGCTTTGATTTGTGTTGCTCGACTAGAGTTAATAACCTTAGAACTTGTTTGTTAAATAAGAAGATTGACAACATTACTTGTTTATTTGTTTTCGATTTGCTTCTTAAGTTTTAATGTTAAGTCTTAATCAGATTAACATATATAATTTCTAGGATAAAACGAAAGTGTGTCTTAGGAAGCTTGAGAAGTCTCACATCGAGGTAAAGGGTTTCCATTCTAGCTGTGGTCGAAACTGATTTAAGTCTAAAGTGTGTCGAAACTTGTTCCTTACTTTTTTGCATGCGTATTTTACTTGTTAAAGATCATTATGTGCTAAATGCTTGCATGCGTATTTTACTTGTTAAAGATCATTATGTGCTAAATGCTTGCATGCGTATTTTACTTGTTAAAGATCATTATGTGCTAAATGCTTTGTGTGAAAGATGATGATCACTTGTATATAGTAAATTATGATTTAATTTCGTGTCTTTAGGTTTTAGGGTAGCCTTGCTGCCGATCCATTCTTAAACCCCCATTCGTGTGTTTCAATGTATATATATGTGTGTGAATATGTGTGTTTCTAACGGTTTACATGTCAGGTACCCTTAATCCCTGGACTGAACGATCCCTACTTGTTTTATACTAGTAACGTCTTTTGTAAGGTTTTAATTGCGTGTATTGTAACCCCGGTTATGGCACTCGTCATGCCACGTCTTGATGCATACGTTCAGTGGGAGTAATTTTGTCAGTTTTTAGACTTCTTTGGTTATAGTTCATGATTTTTGGATTGCTTATTTGTTTTTTTTTTCTTTTTAATTTCCAGATTTGAACTTTATGTTTGCAACTTGTGAATTTTCTGGTTGATAATAAATTCAGCGATTGTTGCATTATTTTATATGATTATTGTGTTGTCTAAATGACAATGATTGTTTCAGAATATCAAGGACACATAAGGGCATTTTCACTAGAAGATGGTGTCATGTTCTTGCATACAGAACCATAAGGAGGATCAAAATTACATTAAACTGTTACAGATACATCAGATAGTTTCAATGTGATTACAGTTTGGTAACCTTGTTTGATTGATATGGTTTGTTGTTGGAATTGCAGTGGTTTTGAAGTGACTGTGTTTTCTAATGCATCTCATTTCTTAATTCTGCATTACTGCGGCTTATTTATAGATCAAAGTTGTGAACTTTTGTGTAGTCTTTTAATCTCAAATGTGCACTAAAGATTTTACTATATTCTAACTAAGCATATATATGTTTTGTTGTGTGAGATATTAATGGTCCAAGTGGGAGAATGTTAGAATTATATCTAATGTGGACTCAATAATATCTCATGAGAGTCCAACACACATATGCATCTTGTGATATAAGTAATAGAGATTAAATAATAAATACTTAACTTGGATATTAACTCTTTAATTAATCTGTTGAGAATAAATACAAGAAGTTTAAATGGTATATATTTTTATGTTATGGTTATCATATAGAGTAACTAATCAGATTGAATTTTGAGTTGCCTTGTGAGATGGGACTCAACTGGTCTGACTAGAATATAAAAGGGTCCCTATGCAAGCTTCATTTTAACGTACAAAAGTCATTTCTCACAGTGAGTACTAAGCCTGGAGTATTGCATAGAAGCTTCCTTTTGCAGAAGAATGATGGCACTCAACATGAACAACCAAGGTACTCTACTGTCCTTGATTGTATTCTCAATTGTATGTGTATGCTGATAACATGAGACAATGTGTTTGTGTTTATTTGTGGTTACAATTCAATATTATGTGACACCCCCACTTTCCAAAAAAAAAAAAAAACAATCAATATGCATACAGCAATTCAGATTAGCACTTTTGCTCTGCGTATCATGACGTCGCACAGATATGTATATGCTTGTTTGTGTGTTTGAATCACAGTGACATTGTGCATTCGTGTGCAGTGAGGTGGTGCTTTTATATGATTACCAAGTCTGCAACCTAACATCACACGCAGTTATATCTCTACTATTAGAAAGCCAAGCCCTTAGAAATATCACCAAATTGTGTTATGCCCATTTTACCCTTCGTATTAAACTAAATTACATAAAAGGATTATGCTATAAGAAAAACCAAGAAACAAAATGAAAGAAGATAAAAACAAATTAAATTCCACGTTTTTCTTTTATTCACCAACAACACGTGCATTGCACGGGTACGAGACTAGAACTTTTGAACCATAATGACAGAGAGAAAACTATGTATATGCTCAACGTATTTATCGAAAAACAAATGCGATGCGCGTGCAGGAAGGCTAGTATTTTTGGTGCCCGGCCAAGACTAGTAATCTGTTTACATGATTTAAATAATTTTATAGTCATCATTGATCCATACCATATATTCTGGGAATGATGATAACACTGATGCAAGAGCTACACATCAAAGCTGACATTTGCCCTGGTGAAAATTAGTGCCCAGAGGCCCGAAACCTATGTAATTTTCAGTGAGGAGCAAAGAAATGGGGTTTAGGAGCAGAGAATGTGTTATTTACTTGATGGAGTTCAAGAAAGAAGAAAAACAGTGAGAACTTTGCTATATAAATATAAACGTGGACACACATTTCACTATGCATGCCTCCATAACTGTTTTAGCTAATCTCAGCCCAACGTCCACCATCTCCATAACTGTTTTCACTACGCATTTTATATCTAACATACTAAACATCGTAGGCTCATGTTATTCAAGGGAGATGGTTAAACTGATGCACAATGCCAGTTTTCTTCTGCTTGAAATCGGTGCCAAGTAGAAGGAATGGCTATGCGATTCTCAGTTATCAAATGGACCAAGAAATGCCTGTTTGTAATGGCGAGTGTGCTATTTGCTTGATGGAGTACGAGAGGAAAGACAAGTGTGCACTGTTAGATAAATGCGGACACACTTTTCACCACAAATGCCTGTATGAGAACTTGGCTATGTCAAACAGATGTCCACTTTGTCGTCAATGTATCAAAGATAGTGCACCAGAAAATGAGGAACTCGATTAATTAGGGTTCTCCAAGGCACAAAGAGATGTTTCATTTGGTCTCCTCTGAAGGGGAAGGAGACGTGGAGTATGAAGCGAGCAACATTATCATGAATTCAAAGGGAGGTAGGAAGAGAAGGGACTGAAAAGTAGGAAAAGTATGACAGCAAGGAGGAAGATTGAGAGGAAGAGCTGAAGAGTATTGGCAGCTAGGTCGAAAGGTTCAGAGAGAAACTTCGCTCATGGTATTGGGATGTTGGTTCCTTTTGTTTCCTTTACATTTTACTAATTTTGTAAATGTTCTCTGCTATCCCACTTCCAGTAGTACGTGTTTACATCTTCACAGGAAACATATACGTGTGTGTGCCACCTAGCTAGCTGCTAATTAATAACTTTAGGGTTCTTGAAGCGAGAATGAAATCGATCGGTCATGTTGAGTCGTGAATATGTAAGCTACAACTGCGACATCAATCGGTGAAATTTTATGGTTTATGGGATTGTGTTAAACCTAATTGTTCTCTAATGCAATCAGGAAGCAATCTTCTAGAATAGATTTCCTTATATATTCATGTAGATATTCTCGAGATTATATTTTCCTTGTAAATTAAGGCTTTTATGCTGATATATAACACCAATTGTACACAATACAAATCAATGACGATACAGAATTTGTAGATTGATGAAAAGAATATGACAGTTCATCTGCCAAGAAATGTGAATTTAAGTGATTCACCAAAAATAAGAATATTGCAAAATAAAACGTTAAATACGAAACCATCACTCATCACTCGGAAGGACATAATTTATAGCCACGTAGTTCTTTCTTCATCTTCTTCAAATTGGCTATTAGTTGAACCAACCACACTGACTGCAAATGGTGGATCAGAGGCAGTTATATATGATCGAGATCAGTATTTGGTTACACCAGAATGAGCTCTAATTAACAGCTCAGGTAAGTTCAACATTCTAAAATAATAATAATGAAATTAAGCAAAGGATCCAGTGTGACAAATTGCCAATTGAGGTAAACAAATGTTTCACAAACATAAGTTGTATATCTATCCTCAGGTATCAGAAGTGTAATTTAACATTCAATAATTAATCAGAGAATCAATTATTTTTGCTGGGTTTAGCTTGGATGGGTATTTATGAGTTTTTGAGGTCCTTTGCAAGAGAAAAGATTTTTAGGCTTTAGCGGTATTTTCATTTGCTGGTATTGCATTTTGGAGTAGAGGTTCGAAGGTTGCCGGGTTGCTTTACAAAGAAATAAAATTTATGTCTTTTACTTCTCCATAGTGGAACTGGATTCCATTTCTTCAAAGGATTAGAATTCGTGTCCTTGTATGTAATTTACAAATTAAGAAATTAGAACATACGGTGTACTGGTGAGTGGTGACCAACTTTTCTGTTTTCCTTACCTCAGTGGGATTGCTCCTCTATATAAAGGAAACAAGGCTAAAATGCTAATCCATACAGCTTAGTTGAAACTGAAAGCTAACCACTAAGCAACTCTGTATCATGGATCCTGTCCTTCTTGTGATTATTGAACTGATTTTATTGTTCGTCCTCATAGTCCTCTGTGCCGTAGCTATTACACATGAAGAGAAAATCAGAGAAGCCAGACCTGGATCAGCAAAAGCCATAACTTTGGTCGTGAGAATACTCATGATATTATGTGTGTATCTTATCCGCTCCATTACACTTGGTATCTTTAACATTGTGGAACCCGCCGTCGATAATTCTTGGATCATAACAGGTATCGGTTATGGATTTTATCTACCAATATTACCCTGCGTATATGACATATTAAGGATCCTTGGCTCATGTTGTTCTAGGCCGATGGCTAAGCTAATGCACAGAGCCACTTTTTTCCTGGTTTCAATTGGTGCCAAGAGCCCCGAAGGCTATGCGATTTTCAGTTATCGAACGGACCAAGAAATGGGGTTTCATGAAGCTGAGTGTGCTATTTGCTTGATGGAGTACAAGACGAAAGACAAGTGTGCACTGTTAGATAAATGTGGACACACGTTCCACTTCAAATGCCTGTATGAGAACTTGGCTATGTCTACCAGATGTCCGCTTTGCCGTCAAAGTATCAAAGATGATAGTGCACCCGAAAACAAGGAACTCCTCCATTTGGGTTCTTGAAGTCATTCAGTCTTCTCCGATCCTATGGAAACTCGCCCAGACAGAGGCCAAACCCTGCCAGGCCAGGGTGGAAATCTGAAGCGAGCAAGCTTATCATGAACTCAAAGGGAGGTAGGAAGAAGGCTCTCCCAAGGAAGATGATGGAAGAATAGGTAGGGAGGAAGTAATATATAGCAGCTAGCTAGGTCGAAAGGTCCAGAAAGTTCTCTCGTGTAGTAGGATGTTAGGACCTGTGCGGGCAAACACTTGCTGTATTAAAAAGATGAACAAGTGTGTACCGCATAGGCACATAGCTGCGAATTATTAACTTTAGGGTTCTTGAAGCGACAAATAAATCGGTGATTTCGACTCGTTTGTAAGCTGATTGTTAAATCACTTAATGAAAGTTTATTTATTTATCTGATTGATATACTCATAAAAGGCCATGACACTTTCAGCAGCCAATTGATATGAATTCTAAGTGATACGTACACCGAAAAAAGAAAATGACTCAAAGATACAATGACAATCTGCAAAATAAAATGTTAAATTAAATCCATCACTTGGAAGGACATAATTTTTTAGCACATAATGTCTTCTTATTCTTCATACCGGCTATTAGTTCAACCAAGCACACTGACTTCAAATGGTGGATTAGGGGCAGTTATGATGAGCTCAGTATTTGGGAACACCAGAATGAGCTCCAACAGCTCAGGTAAGTTCAACATTGTAATAATGACATTAAGCAGAAGATCCATGGGTGCCAAGGGGTAAACAGATGCTTCACAAACAGAAGTTGTATTTCTACCCTTTCAGCATGTATAATGTTTCGTTCAATATTACAACATTTGAGATCAGTTTAAAATCTTCTACAATTCATCCAATCTGCACCAGATGTCAGATGGCAGGAGCAACGTAAGTTAAAAATAGACAGTCGATTAAGAATCCAATCAACCCCTTAGCGAGTACTTTTTCCCTGTAAATGGCTGGAACTTGGGATCTTCTTTCTTTTCGGGTTGCTGCTCTTGTTTAGCGTCTTTTGTAGCTTCCTTCTGATCAGAAGAAAAAATAAAGTACAGTTAATATATGGTAATGTATTCTGAAGTCGTAGGAACCATGAAATAAGAGTACCTTTGGTGTCTCCTTTGGTATACGGCTGGCATTTGCTCCAAAAACTAGCTTTCCCTGAGCCTGACGACTGCCAGCTTGTGAACTAGATCCCGCAGATGGTGGTACAGTACCATTAGCAACCACAGGTTTCTTGTCTTTGGACCCTGACGAGGAAGCTGGTGCTGGCTCATACTTCAAAGGCTTCCCATCCAAGCGCCTTCCAGCTCCAGTAAAAGGGTTGAATTTTGGTTCAGTCTCAGCAGGATCCTCTTCAGCTGCAAGAAAATGGAAACCCAAATCACTTCTTGATTTCGTACTCTCTTTTTTTCTTTTTCTTTTTTGAAATGGACCAGACTGTTAAAGTAATATGACTATTACTGGTGTTATTTGAGACAACATTAATTAAATATAGTTATATACCACTACATATTTTGTTTCCAACAAGCACAAATTTCTCGAGTATTCTATACCACTACATATTTTATTTCCAACCAGCAGAAATCTCTCGAGTATTTTACACTAAGATCTACAGTGACACTAATCGTGCCGTTTTTTTTCTTAGTAAATATACTTTACCAGTTGCCAACAGTAAAAACATGGATTTTCAGGAATCTGAAAAACCCTTATATTCACATTATAGCAAATTCAAAGATAAGAAAGCCAAAGTGGTTAGGTTTACTTTCCAAAACTTGTGAGCATACCAGGCCAAGATCAATTCCTGTTAAGATATTACAACAAAAGCTATGTGTGGCCTCTAGAAGTATATGGGTCAACAAAAGTTGTATAATGAAAAATCCCTATTCAACTACGCAGATTGCATACTTGTTCCAACAAATATAAAAATAAAACATTATGCAGCTGGCGTACAAAAACAGACTATGACCACACCTCTGAAAAGTAAACACAAAAATGAAAGGGAAACGGCCAAGCAGAGAAAACAGGGAAATCAATTGAACCATAAGTCAGTAAAGTCACTAAGTGAAGAAAGCAAATGGCAAACAGGACTATTTCACCAAAAAGAAAATGGCAAACAGGGCCAGAAATGGCAATGAGAGAGAAATATGTACCTTGAGCTGTTGCCTTGTTTAAAGGAACAGGTGCCACAGGCCTTTCAGGTTCCTTATAATCAAGAGGAGGTGCAAAGTCCACCTCACAGTCTGTCTCGATTATACTTATTGCATTTGAAGGCTTTGATTCGATGATATCTATATAATACTTCTTGTTGTTGTATGCTACCATAATACTATCCCCGATGGTCAAGCAGGAAAAATTCCTTAGTGTTGTCTCCAAGCTGTACGACAAAAATTGAATCGATATGTGAAACAGGCATAGCAGGATATTCAAAAGATGCAAAACATTACTAAGTAATACAAAATTTAAAACATTAAGAAAAATCAGACACATGTAAAAGGCAGAAAAAAAAAAAAATACCAGCATTTTTTTTCTTATTTTTCTTTAGTTCTTTAGTTCTTTAGCTCTGTGTCGAGTAGGCAGTTTCATATAAGGAACAAAAGACATGATGCAACAAGAGGGACAAAAAGTCCTTAGGAAAACAAGAGAAGTCCACAGAAGATACAAAGGCATAGCACTCCAATCATAAGATATTGCACTGAAAATAAAATTCCCTAAACTCAGAAGACACCGGTGCCCAACGGAGGCCAAAAATACCAACTCATGCCACAAATTATCTACCTCTTACATCCCTAGCTCCCTCGAAAATCCTTCTCTGGGACCTCAATCCACGCCACCCATCAGACTGCCAACACAGCATGCCTCCCTACCACCATAACCATTTCATTTCTAACAAAGAATATATAGCTTCTATTCAATACCAGACACGACAAGAGCTGGATAGCAACAGCCCACTTGGGTCTCAAAAAACAATATCCTCCGAACTTTCAGCATCCAGTTTGCACATGGCTCATCAATGAAGAGACAGGCAGCAAAGTCGTCTCCTCAGAACCTTATTACAGCTTGCGAAATTAAAATAGAGGGACTGAAAAGTGAATATGGCCATTAACTTTTGGAATAAGAAATTTATGAGGAAGCTCCTGAAGAGTCAATCAATACTCTTCCATTCTGCCTCATAGGTACCAATTTAAACTATTGCAAAGCAGCCAATACTCTGCAAACTCCCCCGCCTCCTGACCATTTAGTTTCTACGAAACCCAAAGTTCCAACTCAAGAGCTTAACTGTATAAAAAGGGAAAGACTGTACAAGAAGTTCTTTCTCACTCGCTCCATAGCCCCCTCCAAATTGATAGTAAGCAAAAGAAGAAATATACCTTGGTAAGTACATATGACATGAAACCCATGTCTACTTCTCACAATAGCACCAAAAAGAGCCTCACTTTCCTGATGACTCCTCCCCTAATGTCCTACTAAATGCTTGGATTCTCCTTGACCAATTGCAGGCACCAAATTCCCCATTTTTGTTTCACTCATGGAACCAAATCGGATCTGACCAACTAATCTCTTCTTCCTTTCAACAGCTTCCACCGACAATTTCTCGTCAAACTTTTAGTTCTTTCCGCACAAATACAGATCCAAAACAGTGAGAGAGTAGATATGCATGCTGCACAAAAGTTACTGGATAACAGTAACTCTTCCCATTCTAAATATAAAAGCTTTGCTATGACTGTAACGTCTCTCCGCATTTTCTGCAACCGGAACTCAAAAACAGATTGCCTCAAAGTAATCGCCAAGAGGCAGCCCCATATATGTCATAGCCCAATGGGGAAACCACTCAGAACTGGATCAAAACACAATCACAGAAGAAAATAGGGCTAAAAAGGACTGATGATCTGACAGAAATTTTTGTTACTATATATACATTGTGTTGAAAAAGACAAAAACATAAATAAAACCAAAAAGAGACAAACAAACAAACAAATGTTCTTTTTATGTCCAATGTCCTTGTTATATCCCCAAAAAAGAAACAAACAAACACAGGATTTTTTAACACTGAAGATATGGACAATCATAGAGAAGACCAAGAACAAACTCTACCCCACAAACCGTCAAAAGTCATTCCCTCCCTACATTCTCAATTCTTGTTCTCCTCCATCCAGGGAACCTAAAGCACAACCATAGTAGCACATCTATCCAGAACCAAAACCTTCTTCCTCCAAAAAATCTGAACCTTTCACCCCAAAAGGTTAAATAATTAGCTGGACTACCCCAACATTGCAATCTCTAATCACCCTTTTCCAGATAGCTGAAAAGCAATTAGATGATGTAAAAACAAATGGTTGCACTCTCTGCATATAATACACCAGTGAGGGAGAAACAAGCAAAGGCACAGGAGCATTTGATGTAAAGCTCTTTGATAGGTAAAGTATCTATGACAAATTCATATCTAGAGGGTCAGGAGGAACTGAGAAGAGACTCCGAAGACGCAGGGGCATTTGATGTAAATGTCTATTAATCTTAGACTAGGACCACAGAAGGAGGTTCAATTTAAACTATATTTAATAGATTCTTAAATCGAAGTTCTTAATTGTGGTATGCTTTCCTTTTCCTCAATTTCTGCATTTCAAGCATGGCATTTTTCTTTTAAAAACAAAAACCGTGATTGTGAGGTTTTGATACATTTGTTGACTTGAGATTTCTCATAAACAAAAATAAATAAAAGTGACGATATCAGAGCAATAAAAATTACGGCACAGTATTATTTAGAGAGACTAATAGCGCACTACATAATGATAAAGAAGCACACGAAACTGATGTATTCGTTGATTCCAAATGTGTCCTCACGTTAACAGCTCATATTATATCATGCCTATACTACTTTATGGACGAAGAAGTAATTAAAATCCATGTTAATTAACCTATAATTGAAAAAGGAAGCCAAAGTTATCCCCATGTTCAATACATATCTGTTGTCTAGGGTACCTAAATAATTAAATGTCATAACTGCAACCACTGTGTAGGCAGTTCCCTCCCTCTCACAAGAACCGCTTTTCATTTTTTTAGACACAATATTAATAAATAAGTAATAACATAGAAAGCATGTTTACTTACATAGCTTTTGGATTTGAGATGTCTAAAAAGTCCTTTGTATGGGGTTGAAGTTTAACATATGTTCCTTTTGGAAGAGTCACATTTTTCACTCGCACGATGTCCCCCTCTTGCAAAAGCATATTCTCCATCATCTAAGTGAAAGAATAAAAAATGAAACAACACAAACTAAAAATCAGAATACAATTCCATGTAAATTCACAGTAACTTGCCCCAAATTACACCAGTCATCTCACATAATGAAATCTTACCCAATAAGGCATGTAGATCATGCCTTCCTCTGCAATGAACTCCAATACCCCACAATGAGAAACACGCTCAACAGCATCGTTTCGAAGCTCAAACAACATCGGATAATCAATGTGTAGTGAGGCTGCAAGATTGTGATTCTAGATCAGAATTGATAGTTATACAAATTAATCAACAATACCCTAATAAAGGAACAAACTAAAGCGACTAACCGAGGCGGTCAAGGGCTGAGGGCGGCATTATAACTGGAGAAGAAAAAAAAAAGAACACAGCAATAAAGCAAAGATACATTTTGTCAGATACTAGAAATAACTATCTAACCAAAAAATAACTATCAAAATGTTAAGGACTTACTTTTATCACCACTTTCGAGTTGAGGCTGCAAAATTGATTACAGTTAAGCATCAGAACAAATGAACAATTGAAAAGAAAAATTCAGATTTCGATTGCTGTAACATAAACGGGATTTGCCATCCTAAAGATATTGGGAGGGGGAAAGTGTTTTCTTTACTAAAAATCCACAATTAAAATTTGCAGAGGTATATCTCCAGAGTCCAGACTATCAAGAAGGGAAAACATTATGGAGAGAGGAGTGTGCCTGAGGTGTTTTTGAAGATAATAGATACCCAAACATGAAGGACAAAAAACTATTCTCACAGTGTTGAATCACACATATAATGTAGGAAACAATGAAGACGAAAAATAAAAGCATTTAAACCTTTTCAATGAATGATGCAGGATAACATCGATATGTCTGCTCGAATGATGTCCCATGATATCCATATCCATCAAAATACTGCAACATCAGAAACTTTTATTTAACTTCAAATCAATACAAAAATTCCATGTATGCAATAAGTATAAAAATGCTACCCTCATAAAGACCAAGCAATATGAATGGTAGCAGTTATCTTTTTCGCCAAACTAAAGCTCATATAAAGACAAGTGAATAGAATCACCGAGATCAGGTAATTAGTAAAAAGCACCAAACACCTGAATGGTAGCAGCTTACTTTCACAAACTAAAAGCAAACTTGAATAGTACATATTTTCATCACGCATCATCAATTATAAACAAAACTAGTAACATCTCCAAATGCATGAAAATGCAAACTAAATTGTAAGCCAGAAGAGATATATCTCAGCACTAGTCAATAACTAATATCTGAACCCAGTAAAGTTCAGAACGTAAAGCCTTTTACTTTACGATTAAAATGAATTCATACCATTTTCACTGCTGATATATTTGCACACCAGCAAATAACCTCCAAAGGAACCCTACAAACAAAGAAAGAACAGACAAATAATATACACCCACAAAACACAATAATCAATTTATTTGTATCACTCTAAATTGCCCAAACTGAAAAAAAAAACAGTAAAAAAGTTTTCAACTTTAGATTGAATTTTAACTTGTTCTTGTCACTGTAATCTCACATTCATAAATATAAGGGAAGACACAAGCACCTATTCGAATAAAGGAATATTAATCAGTGGCGTAACAGTACAGCACCCAAAGAAAAGAAAAACCTTTTACTTCTAATTTCAAAACTGACCCAATACAAGTATCCAACCTAATTTCAAAACCTAAAACAGGAAATTTTGATCTATGTTCAAGTGCAGGGCATGACCAAAAGAGAAAGCGTTCAGAATTCTATGGTGTTTTGTTTCTGGGCAGCCGAAATTGGATGGATCTAAGAAGCCAAAACCGTAATTAAGTGAGAAAGGCAATACCTTTAGGGCAGGGCAGAGAGGTTGATGAGAGGTCTGAAAGAGGGAAGACGATGTTGATGGTATTTGTTGGGAGGAATAAGTAGAGAGTATATGTGATTATTAGAGAACCGATTGCGCACGAAATGGCTAAGATGCGCCTCTGTGCGTTTTGTTCACGCCAATTTGTTCCTAAAATTACAAATATGACCCAAGCCCCTTTTTTTTTCCTTTTTTTTTTCTTTTTTTTTTCTTCCGATGGAAAGAGTTCTTTGACCAAAGCATTGTTAAAACATATTTTAGGCATTTATTTACCATTGTCTGAACAGAAGGACGATGTTGTCCCAGGACATCATCAAATGGCAAGTTTTCAATTAAGTCTGCAACTTGGATGTCGTACGATCATTTACAGAAAATGCAAATATTAAATTGCTGAATGAGCTTTGGAAGCTTGATCTTCAGCCAAAAATTAAAAGGTTTGGATTATTGCTTATTAGAGGTGTTTGGTCTTATTAATGACAACTCTAGCACTTCGTGTAATTGTGATGATGAAACTGTTAGGTTTGGAGACTGCCCTTTGCTCAATAGGTCTGGAGCTTCTGTAAACCAAAATCAATATGTTCACATAGATCATATGCATAACCAAATCATAAGACTTAAGGTTAGAATTAACTCACCATTATCATGAACTATAGTTTCTTCCATTGATGCAATCCTGAAACACAAAATTACTAGACAAGGTCTTCTGTTAGTCACCACAATAAGCTTCTCAGAGCATCAGCAGTGGGGACCTATATTTGGGTCCTTATTTGAAATTTGGATCCAAAAAAGTGGATTAGGCTTTGTAGTGGGTCAGAAAAAAAAATGAGCTAAATTAGTCAGAGAGCCAAATATTAGATCAAATTTGACCCAAAGTGTGAGCAAATTTGCTTTGGACTCAAAACTGTGACCCATCAAATGAGGCTGTTTTGATGAACCTTATTGAGACAACGGCTATATTTCTGACTATGCCTAATAATTTTTTACATGTTCAATTGGTTATTATTGAAGTTGGATAATATCATTATATATTCAAATTATATATTGAGTTGATATTCAAGTTTACTAACACATGTAATTCACGTTGATATTTGTTATATTGTAATAAATAAAAATTCTTGATTTTATGTTTCATGTCTGATGAATAAATTCTATTATCTTAAACTAAGTTTATTAATCTTTTTTTAAACTTAATTGGAATGAATGTATAGATGCCTAAAAATTAAATCATGTTTTAGGATAAAACAATGATAGAAAAACTGTGTCTTTATTGATTGATAAGAAGACTTTTATATAGGCATTACATCAAGTATCCCTGGTAATCAGGAATTCCCTATCTAATAAAGAATCTAGACTACAAGCCTTATTAGGACAAGACACACCACGGAAGTTACGGAATTAACCTTCCTTGAACACTCCCCCTTGTGTCGCGTCCTCAATGGTGCATGAACTGTTGCCTCGTTAAAACCTTTACCAGCAAACAAAAACCTCTTGGGCAAAAATAAAAGCATGGTCTAAGGAAAAAGAGTACAACGCACCAACTACAAGTAAGTGAGACATGCATAACTAGACTCCCCCTGAAGTCTAGATGAGAACTCCCCCTGATGGTCAATCAGTCTTTGAGTTTGGATAAGCGACACATACCAATGCGCTTTACATGCTTCACAAATGTAGATTTGGGTAGAGACTTGGTGAACAGATCATATGCATTATTTTCTGAGTTTACTTGCTTCACTTGGATATTCAAAGTCTCTTCACTACCAGATCGGAGAGAATAGCCGACGAAAAAAATTTCGTCTACTATGCAAAATTTCGTCGGCTATTCCTTCTGCCGACGAAATTTTCGTCGGCTATAATTTGTTGGAAAAACGGCGTCGGTAATACCAATGGCCGACGAAAATAACGAAATCGTCGGCTATTCTCGAGTATGGCCGACGACATTACCGACGAAAATTAATTTTGTCGACCAAACCTTGGCAAAATATCTGACGAAATTCGTCGGATATTCTCGAGCATGGCCGACGATATCGTAACCTATAGCGACGAAATTCGTCGGCTATTTGTTCTGAAATATAGCCGACGATTTCATCTATTTCGTCGGTTATTTCGTCAGAATATATTAATATTTTAATAGGCATTTGTTAGTTATAGCCGACGAAATAATGTAATTTTCGTCGGCTATAACAGTTATAGCCGACGAAAATTGGTAAAAATCGTCGGCTATAGTGCTTATAGCCGACGAAATAATGCCAATATCGTCGGCTATTCTTACATTTGGGGAAAAAAAATTAAATTAATTTCTAAATTACCATTCCAAGCAACCTGCAAATCACAAAGACAATCCATACATTTACACCAACAAGAAACACGTCTAAATGACTTATTATTTAATTTGTTCCAATATACATAAAATATAACCCTAATCATCACCTAAAGCACTAAAGTCCACCACGTCATCCCCAACATCCTGCTCTCCATCATGCTCGTCATCCTCGGGAGGTTGAGGCATTGGAGGTTCAACTAACGGCTGAAACGGAGGCGGGGGTTCAAGGGTTTGTTGTTGTGCCGCGAACATATCATACCACCAGTTTTGTTGGCCGGCGTAGTTATGTTGCCGAATTCTCTCGCATTCAGCATGCCAACTGGCCATATCCAAATGATACTGCTGTATTCTGCGGCGTTGCTCCTGTGATCTTTGGGCCTCGACCGCCAATCTTGCGGCCAATCTCTGCACTTCCCCCCTCATTTGTTGGCTCTCCCCGCCTCCTTTCTTTTGACCTCCCTTAGTGGTCTTCAGGAGCCCTATTCCAGAACTTCCCAAACCCCGGCAGTAGTATTGGTTTGACCGGTGTGGGAAGGCTGCGTCGAACATCCTCGCTGCCGTTTGGACATTCGATCGATCGACCTGGCGCAGGGCTTCTTCCAGATCTGTCTCTGAAATGTTCGGTTGTGTCTCCCGAAACTACTTGCTGGAACACCTCTTCTTCGGCACAGTTCAACCTTTCCTAATTGAACGGGAAAAAAAAAATTAATATTCTAACAAATATATAATTAAGTAAAATTAATAATTAAAATTTTAAAATCGTAATCAACGACTTACGAGCTGTTCTGTCGCTTGTGATCTTAAACGTCTCCACGTACGGGTTGCTATCAGGATGATCTCTAAGCGCCTCCTCCTGATATTGTGCAAATGGCCTAGAACCACCATGATGGGGGGTTGTGTTACGGTGGCGGTTCGCAGAGTTTATCCGAGACCGTTGCTTCAAACAAATAATAAAATATTAGAAAAATGCATCAAAAAATATTAGTGTAATAATTATAAAATAATTAAACTAATAATTAAAATTTTAACAAAATAAACATTTATAGTTAAGTTTAGTATTTACCTGCATAAGTGGTTTGTTGAAGTCTACTGTCTTCAACCAACGCCACTCGTACTCCCTGAACATGAACTCTCTGGGAGTACCCATACGACCACGGTTGTCGTATTCGTTAAAGTGAGAACGGAGCTCGTTCTTCCACTCTTTGAATCTACGGAAAAAACAAAAGTGCATTAGAAATATTACTAATATCATAAAATATTTCAAATTATAAGATGAGGAATTCCCAACATACCTCAAGTTCTGCATCGAGTCCGCCCAATCCTGCTTGTGTTCTGCAATCTCGAAGTATGTCTGAAAGATAATATTTTATTAGTTTTACAATTATAACAATACCGAAAATTATTAAATATTACGAAAAATAAATTAAATTTTTTAAATTACTCACCGACGCGGCGTTGTTCATCTCCCTCTTGATCTCTTCGGGCACATCAGCCCACCGTGTCCACAACATAGGGACTATGTCCCTAATCAGTGCCCCCAGGCAACCCGTGTAGTCGCGGCGTTTTTTCCCCTGAACCTCCTGATTAGGAGGTTCGTTGATCTTGATCCTCCCCCGGAGCGCAACAGTTCTCCTGAGCGTGTCAAAACATATGACACCTCTCGTATTCCTCGTTGAACTGCTAGCGGCTGTCCCTATCACATAAACGACGATTGGTTAATAAAATTAAATATTAGTGCGTTAATTTTAATAAAACATTTAATTAATAAAATCAAATGTTACCTGAACTGGATGACTCGTCTGTCGACTTTCCTTTTCTCCTCGCCGAAATCAGGAGGTCAGGGTTCTCAAATGGCTGCTGATGGTATGCCTCCGCAACACTCACGTACTGAGGCATAGCAGGCCATATGGGCACACCACGAAAGTCGACCTCGGATATCGCAGGAATGTTGTACGGGAGGTAGAGCTAATTTGGGAGAGTAGGCCCCTCAGTCGAGTCAGCAGCAGACGTCATCGGCTCCCGATGAACCTCAGGCATACAGACCTGAGGAACGTCTGCAGCTATCTTGTCCTGAAATAGCTGCCTACTGAACCTCGGAGCATCTGGCCCGACAGGGGGACATGAACTGCTCGACGGCCGCCCCGCCTGGAGAAGGGTCTGGTGCCGAGAACTCACACTCCTCCGCGGCTGGGATGAATCCACAGGCCTCCGCGGCTAGGATGAATCCACACTCCTCCGCGGCTGGGTGGTGGTCCTCTCAGGCTGGCTAAGGGTCCTGTCGGACTCTGCGGAACCGGCGGAACTTCCAGAACCCCTAGATCTGGAAAGACGGCTTCCGAATAACTGTCTCAATGCATCGCCCATCTGCAGCTTGAGGCATTAATACATTAATTAATATTAAATTATATTACATTAAATAACAAATTCTAATTAATATAATAACCGATAATACTAACATATTTCAAAACATACTAACAAATTAATATTTAAATTTTAACTAATTTTAAATAATACTAACCATTAACCTAAATATAACTATTTATATACAAATATAACTATATTTCATTATTAACATATATATAAATACAAATAACCATTTATATATTAACAAAAATATATAAATGGTTATAATTAGACTACCAATTTATATATATAATTAATTTAACAATTTATATATAACAATTTATATAATTAAAATTAAATATATAACAATTTATATACCTAAATTATAACAAATGTATAACAATTAAATTTATTAACAAATATATAACAATTTATATAATTAAAATTAAATATATAACGAATATATAACAATTTATATAATTAAAATAAAATATATAACAAATATATAACTATTTGTTAAAATTAAATTTATTAACAAATATATAACAATTTATATAATTAAAATTAAATATATAACGATTTATAAAATTAAACTAAATTGAAAAGAAAAAAAAAAATTTAACCGGATCGGATGAGGAGGCCGGAGGAGGAGGGGAAGGAGGTCGGACGAGGAGGGGAAGGCGGAGGGGAAGGAGGAGGAGGAGGAGGCCGGCTTGGAGGAGGATTTGAGGAAGGAGGAGGATCGGAGGAGGAGGAGGCCGGAATTGGAGGAGTGTGGCGCCGCCGATTTGAGGAGGAGGAGGAGCGGCGCGGCGGATTAGAGCAGGAGAGCGGCAGATTGGAGCAACAGCAGCAGCAGCAGGAGGAGGAGGAGAGGAAAAAGTCGGCTAGGGTTCGAGAGTTTCTGATTTATAGCAGAAAGAATAGCCGACGATTAAAAAAGATTTCGTCGGCTATTCTTCAAAATAGCCGACGAAAACTTTAACATTGTCGGTTATTCTTTGAATGTTGTCGGCTATGATTTAAACATCATCGGCTATACTTTAGGAGATCAGCAGCCGTCTGATCTCCGCCATCCAACGGCGGACAATGAAAAGGCGCGGATCGCAAGAGTTTAGCCGACGAATTCAAATATTTCGTCGGCTATTCTTTTGAAAATCAGCAGCCGTTGGATTTGAGCCATCCAACGGCGGACAATAAGTGGATCGCAAGAGTTTAGCCGACGACATATAATTTTCGTCGGCTAAACTGTTGGTTAAACCACTAAGTCAAACCTCTAAACGCTTTAAAACGGAAATTAGTCTAGTTAGACGACGATTTTTGGCCTGACCTTCAACAGATAATAGTTTCAAATCGATGAGACGCAACTAATCGTTTAAAAATTTTCCTCAAAATATTTACCAAACGTCAGGCTACCCATAGGAAAACGGAAGTAAAAAACAGTTAACCGCAACATTCGGCACACAGAATTTGTCGGAATCTTGTCATTTTTCAACCGTAGACGTATTTTATTATTTCGGTCATATCTTATCTGACGACATATTTGTATTTGAAGAGTGTACGTATAGTAACTATTTGAAACTATACATTCACTTAAACACTTAGTAAACAAGTTAAGGAACATTAGTGCATATGTTCTGATTTTGAATCTAAAAGTTTAGAAAAACTATTCCAACCGTCAGATATCACCGTTCACCTTAAATACATGTATGAAAAAAAATCCAACTACATCTGACAACGTTAAAGGCTCGATCGGGATGGTCAACCGGGTGAGTCGACCCTTTAAACGCTTAGAAATGGTAATTGGCCTGTCTAAATGACGTTTTTTTGCCTGACCTTCAACAGATAATAGTTTCAAATCGATGAGACGCAATTAATCGTATAAAAATTTTCCTCAAAATATTTACCGAACGTCAGGCTACCCATAGGAAAACGGAAGTAAAAAACAGTTAACCGCAACATTCGGCACACAGAATTTGTCGGAATCTTGTCATTTTTCAACCGTAGCCGTATTTCATTATTTCGGTTATATCTTATTTGACGACATATTTACATTTGAAGGATGAAGCAATGGTTTGTCGATAGTGATAGAAAATGGAAGCTGGTCTTTTTTTTTTTTTTTTTTTATCATAGCCGACGAAATCAAACCTAGTACTCGTCGGCTATTATTTTGTCTTTTTTTGTCTAACATAAAATATGTATTTTTCAATATATGAATGGCCGACGAAATCACGCATTTTTCGTCGACTATTATGAGTACAGCCGACGAAATAATGCATATTTCGGTGGCTATTCTAAGAAAAAAAAATAAAAAAATCAGTGGTTTTACACCTCTCGTACTCCTATGTCCTGTTCATATATAACCAAAATTGAACATAAAAAAAACAGAAACCCAACAATCAACATATTTCAAATTTTTTTTTTAGGGGTTTGGAAACCAGCCTAGCTGGGAGGCTCATCCCCACGCCTGTTCATTAGAAATGAGTGGATTACAAATGAAATGATTACATCATCTAAATTACTTAATCCGTCGGATTGTAATCGGAATCATCGGATGAGTCTTCCTCGGTTTCTGAATTGCTCGATAGGGGTAATCTATGTCTTTCCTCACCACTAGAGTCCTCGTTAGTTTCTTCATTTGGATCAACATCAACAAGCAGTGGCTCTTCACGTCGAATTCGCACCGGCGTGTCTAGGCGAATAAAAGAGGAGTCAGGAATACCGTTTGAGTTGGGCTCTTGATACGCGGTGCCACCTTCCTCGTTCTCTTCAGCCACTCCCAGTGTAGACGCCCGGTAAATGTTGCGATGGTGGATAGTGTTGACTACTTTCCACGGGTCCCCCTTGGCGAGATCATCAAGATAAAACACTTGTTTCACCCATGTGGCTAAAACGAACAGGTCGTCCTCATACCATGATGTACTAGTGTTCACAGAAATTATGCCGTATTGATCGGTTTTCATGCTCTGCGGCCGTGTGTCAAACCATCTACACTTGAAAAGGTGCACTTTCATGCCTTCCCCATAATGCAGTTCCACAACTGAATGGAGAACACCGTAATAGTCAACTCCATCATCCCCACCATGTGCTATAACCCCTGAATTTTGTGTTTTCAGTCTGATGCAAAATGAGGAAACTCATTATTTATATGCTTCCAAGCCGCTCCGTCAGAGATGTGTGTCATGATATCTGCGTCTCCCGCGTCCCGCTCACCGTGCCATCTCATAGCTTTTGCGGTGGTTTCTGACATGTACAACCGCTCAAGCCTATCTCTCAACAGAAAATACCGAAGCACTTTCACAGGTTTCCTATTGCCTGCTCCCGTCAACTTATATCGGTCAGACTGACATATCGGACATGCGTTAAGACTAGCAAGGTCATTCCCTTCTACATTTTTACCCCAGAAGAGAACGCAGTCAAATGCGCATGCATGGATCTTAATGTAGGAAAGCCCTAGATCTTTGAGGATACTTCGGACCTTACGGTGATTGGTAGGATTACGATGACCCTCCTCCAACAATAAAGAAGTGTACTGTAGATATTCATCAACTTGCCTGATAGTCGATTTTGTCTCGACTTTAATCCTCATTACCTCCATCACACTTTGAAGAACTGTCTTCTCAGAACTTGAAGACACAGGGGTCTGTTGTAATGCAATCAGTTTGTTGTACTTGTCAAAGGCAGCAGTGTTGACAACTTGTGGGAAGGGCAGCACCGGGTCATGCATATATTGTTCCCCACGTACACCGCTTTCAAAAGAAAACACGTCGTTGACGAATGCCATTGTTGGATCGTTGGATGTACTACTACTGCCCGCCTCAAAAAACTGCCCATGATCATGCGATCCATCTAATGATGGCTCACCGTGATATATCCAACGTTTGTACTTCGGCCAAAACCCATTACTCTTTAGGTGCTCTCATACTGTCCTAATCGGAAATCGACACATATCACTGCGACACTTACATTTCTTGCACGGGAAATAATGGTAATCATTCCCGTTTGCATTTTCCTCGACGAACTGCAAAAAATTCACAACTCCTGTAGTGTATCGTCGGTCATGCCTTGGAAGCGAAATCCAACTCTTATCCATATCCATATATAGCCTGATAATAATATATATGTATAACTTTAATTAATAAGAAATTAATTAACACACATATATATATATATATATATATATAAATCCTTAATAATTAATTACATTACAATATATATTATTATCAACATCAACTCATATATATATACCATTAATTAACAACCATTATTTAAGTTACACTATATATCAATCATTATTTAAGTTAATTACACTATCAACAACTATTAATTAACATATATATATATATATATATATTTTAACACTAATTATAATAACATCAAATTAAAACACATAATTAAACTAAAACTCAAAATCAACTCAACTAAAACTCAAAATCAACATATATACATACATTCTAACACTAAAACAACAACAAATTAAACAAAAAATCACTTAATAAATCAAAATCACTAAAACTCAAAATCAACTCAACTAAAACTCAAAATCAACTCAACTAAAACTCAAAATCAACATATATACATACATTCTAACACTAAAACAACAACAAAACAAAAAATCACTTACTAAATCAAAATCACTAAAACTCAAAATCAACTCAACTAAAACTCAAAATCAACATATATACACATATACGTACCTATATATAGCTCCACAATGTAAGAGAGGACGGATTTCAACAATACCCACAGATTTTTCACTCTTTCTCCCGTTTTTCCCCTTTTTTTTTTTTAAATGAGCAGCTGCTGCCCAGATCTGAAAATATATAGACTTATAGCCGACGAAAATATCAACTTCGTCGGCCATACTTCCAAAAATTTTCGTCGGCTAATGTTTCGGAGAAAGGCTGACAAAAATACAAATCGTCGACTGAAATATGAATATAGCCGACGATTTTTTGAAAATACCAACGAAAAAACGGTTTCGTCGGCTATGGTTAAACTATGGCCGACGATTTTTTTTTCACTGACGAAAAATAAAATCGTCGGCTATTCCTTAGAATTACTGACAAAAATTTTAATTCATCGGCCGTTTTTTTTTTCGTCGGGAAAACCTTTTTTTCTGGTAGTGCTTGCTGCTGCTGATTGTAGAAGAACTTAGGCGAAATGTGTTTAGTGTTGTCACCCTTGATGTATCCTAACTTCATCTACTCAATGCATGCTGCATTATCTTCAAATATGCAAGTTGGTCCCATCGTAGTAGACTCAAGTCCACTAGACTCTCGAATGTGAGATATAACTTAGCGAAGCCAAACACACTCCTTGACTGCTTCATGTAGTGCAATAATCTCAGCATGGTTCGAGGAGATAGCAACAAGGGTTTGCTTGGTTGATCTCCAAGATATCGCCGTATTCCCAATGGTGAAAACATAACCAGTCTGAGAACGTCCTTTGTGTGGATCTGACAAATATCCAGCATCAGCAATTCCTACCGTCACATCATTTGGTGTATCTGAGTAGGAGGGGGTAGTGCCGAAGCCATATCGTCACCACGCTTTGGCATCCTCGTGATCTGGAACGGCAGCGGCGGCAACGGCTTTATGGTAGGAAACCAAGCCGGCGGCGGCGGTGCTGTGGGCAGCCGAACCGGGGCCGGATTGGACGGCTGTCCCGTGGTGATCCGAGCCACGGATTCCGTCGTAGGATGCAAGTGGTCGGCTTGGAGCCGATCCATGATGAGTGTATCTATAGTACAAGCCCATGTCAAGGGTTCCTTTAAGGTATCAGAAGATGTTCTTAATTCCAACCCAATGACGTTGTGTTAGCGCTGAGCTAAATCTAGCTAACAAGTTCACCGAAAAAGCAATGTCTAGTCTAGTACACTGAGCTAGGTCTCCAATTGCACTAAGATATGGATATTCAGCTCCCAAGACCTCTTCGTCATCTTCTTTCAGACGAAAGGGATCTTTATTGATATCCAGACTTCTAACGACCATGAGAGTGCCTGTAGGATGCATAACTTTGTCCATGTTAAATCGCCTGAGCATCTTTCGGACATATGCAGATTGGTGTACAAAGATTCCACCACTTCGGTGCTCTAGTTCTAGGCCTAGGCAAAACCGAGTCCTTCCCAAATCTTTCATCTCGAATTTGGATTTCAAGTAGGTCGCGGTCTCATTGATCTCATCTAGAGTTCCAATGATGTTCATATCGTCAACATAAATGGCGACTATGGCAAATCCTGAACGATGTTCATATCGTCACTTGACTTGGGTAACGAAAGTCCTTCTGGCACTTTCATGTACATCTCTGTATCTAGATCCCCATAAAGATACACTGTTACAACATCCATAAGCTGCATATTGAGTCTCTCTGAGACTACAAAACTGATTAAGTATCGGAAGGTAATAATATCCATGACCGGAGAATACGTCTCCTCATAATCAATTCCAGGGCATTGAGAAAAACCTTGTGCCACGAGTCCAATTTTATATCGTTGGACCTCACCATTCTCATTGCGCTTTCTGACAAAGACTCATTTATGTCCAACAGGCCTCACGTTCGACGGTGTAGGCACAACCGGTCTGAATACTTGCCTTTTCTTTAGAGAGTCTAGTTCAGCCTGGATTGCTTCTTTCCACTTCGGCCAATCCGCCCTATGTTGACACTCATCAACAGTGCGGGGTTCCATATCATCGTCGTCAATGATTTCTTGAGCAATGGCGTAGGTGAATGTATCATCGATATACATGGAATTTCTTTCCATAAGATTGTGCATGCATAAGTAGTTTAGTGACATAGTGAGATAGGTATACCTTGTTCTCCAACATAAACGGTGAGTCTGAGGCGTCCCCCAAATGATTCAGAGTTGATTCTTGGACATAGGTATAGTCGGAGACAATCTCGTGTGACGGTGTCACAGTATCGATGATGAACGGATCGCTTTGTGCCTGAACACATATCCTCTTCCTAGGTACAGTGTCCTTGGAACTGATTGGTCTCCCCCTTTTTCTAGGAGGATCCGAAGTCGACGCCGGCTCTCCACTTGGAGGTGCCGAGCCTAGGCTGCCGACGTCACCTAGGGCTGCGGGTCCGAGACCGGCGGCGCATTTTCGTGCTTGACGAGGTATGTTGAGCCTTGCAGGTACATTAGCAGCGGGTATGGTTGATCTTGTCACTTTCACAATATCAGTAAAGGAGTTGGGCATCGAATCCGCAACCTTTTGAAGTTCCAATATGCGTTGTATTTCTGTCTCACACTGAGACGTTCGGGGATCATAATGAGACATAGTGGGAGAGAACCACGTCAATTCCTGACGTTCACTAGGGACGGATGCGGCCCCATCTCCCCCTAACGGCAGGAAGGATGTCTCATTAAAGTGACAATCTGCAAATTTTGTAGTAAACAGATCACTTGTCGTAGGCTCTATGTAGCGGACAATCGTTGGTTTTTCATATCCAACATAAATAGCTAAACGTCGTTGTGGACCCATCTTGGTACGCAGTGGAGGCGTGATTGGCACATATACGGCACAACCAAAAGTACGCAAATGCAAAATATCAGGCTCGTAACCAGTTACCAACTGGTACGCACTAAATGGTTGGCAATCTGTGGGTCGTAGACGAATAAACATAGCTATATGTAATATTGCATATCCCCATGTCGAAACCGGCAAATTAGTGGCCATGACAAGAGACCTAGCAACAAGCTGTAGTCTCTTGATAGCGGCTTCTGCAAGACCGTTCTGAGAATGAACGTGGGACACGGGATGTTCAACTTCAATCCCAACTGACATGCAATAGTCATCAAAACACTTTGATGTAAACTCTCCAGCATTATCCAGTCTGATAAACTTAATCGGATTGTCCGGGTGGTGAGCCCGAAGCTTAATGATCTGAGCTAGGAGTTTAGCAAATGCAGCATTCCTCGTGGACAACAATGCGACGTGTGACCAACGCGTCGACGCATCAACCAGAACCATAATATATCTAAATGGTCCGCATTTTGGTGTTATAAGTCCACATATATCACCTTGTATTCGTTGTAGGAACAGAATATTCTGTTTCTTATCAATAGCAAAAGATGGTCTTGCTTGAAGTTTTGCTAGTGAACAAGCTTTGCAAAATGAACGATGAGCATTAGACATCGCTACAGAGGCATGAGCAGCAGGATTAGGCCGAACCTCTCTTTGGAGCCGAGAGGCTGCCGGCGGTAGCATGTTGGCCGAACCGAGGCTGAAGCGCCCTTGCTTGGCTTCGGCTCGGTTGTGTCCAGTTTTCTGGTTTCCTTTTTGCTTCTGTGATCTGAAAAATAGATGACCATGGGAGCATTTCAAAATACGAATCATCAGAACACGACCCGGGTGACCGAGTCTGTCATACCAAAGCTTGTAAGCATCAGAATCACATAAGATAACAACATGAGATTCATTGGCTTGAATGGTTGTGAAATACATGCCATTTCGAACGCGCTTACACTTCTCCACAATACGAGTACGCATAGACTGAGTGGAGGTGATCAACAGATATTCAGTTCCATCTTCAACATAAGTGCTAAGGTGATAGTAGTTGTCACGCACATCTTTGAAAGCTAGGAGGGTTCTGGGCGCTTTAGGCGCATATAATGCGTCAGCTACTCTGATTTCAGTGTCGTTTGGCAATAAGAATTGAGCAACTCCGCGACCTTTCACAATAGGTCCCGATCCTGTAATCGTAGACAATGACGATCCACATGGCGTATATTCCGAAAACAATTGCCGATTCTTCAGAATCGTGTGAGTGGTTGCACAATCCAACAGACACTCGATCTCGCCTTGAGACATCTACAAAAGCAATGTAAATTGAATCAATTGTCTAGAGTAGACTTTGGCGAACACTCTAATAAAAGTGTAGTGAAGCAATATATCATCACAAAACGAAGTGCATTAAGGCTGATAACAAAGCCATGGCATCCATATAACTTTAGATAAAGAGACAAGCCATAATTTGATCACCGAATACCAACATAGAGAGATTGTAAGACCGGAAGCCATAATTGGTGGCATGACCGAGCCAAGGCCGAGGCCGAGGCAAGGCCGGGGCCAAGCCAAAGCCGAGGCCAAGGCGAGGCCAGAGCCACGATGATGCCGAGCCGAAGCAAGGCAAGTGGGTTAGGGCCGGTCCGGCGTGTAGGCAATCGATGCGACGGTTGAGCTAAATCCGAAGCATGTCGAGTCCGGAGACAAGTTTTTGCCGAGCCATTTATGCAAAAGTTGCATTTTTCGATAGGCTATCGATGTTGGTGTCAAAGCCAGGTTCATGGCAGAGGACGTGTCGGGACAAAAGTCTAGACGTGTCCGAGGCGAAAAATGAAAAACCGGATTCGGTGTCGAGCCGGCATGACGCAAGGCTGTTGAGGGGCTGCCGAAGCATACTGTCGAGAGGCGTGGCCAAGCAGCCGAGGGGCTGGCGAGGCCTGCTGCCGAGGTGCAGCCAAGCTGCCAATAGGCTGCCGAGCTGCCTAGGTGATGCCAAAGTTGCCTAGGCACTGCCAAGGGTTTGGTCGAATGTGCAACGCGATGTCGCGCGATTCTTTCGTTTTGTCTTTGTGATTTTATTTCGGATATTGAGTTAACATCACCAAAATCGTGGTGAACTCAAAATAATTATGCCATTGAGAATTGGACGGATTGAACCAATTTCGCTTTCATAGGGATGTAAAAATCTCGAATCATTTATTAAATAAAAGAAATTTTATTGATGACAACTCAAAAGTACATCAAGGATGTTCTAAATCAAACGACTTATCGAACAAAGTCGTGAATTATGACTAAGAAAGCCAAAAATAACAATCAAAATCAAACTTGAACATGTATCTCATGACTTAATTCAAATACTTATTCATAATCTGGAGTATCATACTCCTGAGTCCTACGCTTCTTCGTAGGTTGGAAGTCATCGACGGTGAAGTTGGTATCTTCTTCATCGTACTCTTCTTCCTCAAAATCTCCTATATAGTTCGTTTCTTGTTCCATGTATTGCTTGTGTTTCTTGTAAGCAGCTTGGACATCTCTACTTGCTTTGCAATCACGTTGGAAGTGATTCTTGGAGCCGCATTTGAAGCAAGGAGCCGAAGCATTGTTTGAGGCGTGGCCCCCACGCTTGGGGCTAGAACCGAACCGGTTCCCCCCTCTAGGAGCGGCGCCTCCGCCGCCGTCCCGTTTCCATGTGAGCATCCGGCTAGGGCCGGCACCTCCTCTTCCTCCTCTTTCTCCACGTGTTGCTCTTGGCACACGTGGTGGTGGTACTTGACGTTCGCGAGGTTGATTCCTTGGCTTAGGAGCCCTACCACGGGCTTGGTGAGATTCAGCTAAGAATTTCAGACCTCTAGGCCTTTTGTTGGTAGTAAGAATCAACTCATGGTACCTCTCCTTTCTTTGAAGCACATTCATCAAGTCACTGAAGGTTTTGATGGTGCCTTTCTCACGGAGATCACGGTACTGATGCGACAACATGGACGCAGATTCTGGGAATGTCGTGAAAGTCTTCTCCATCATATCATCGTCGGTCTTGTCGACCCCACAAAAACTAAGATCAGACTGTAAATTAAGCATAGTCTGATGGTATTCCTGGACGGAATAAAAATCCAACAAGCGGATTTGCTCCCAATCTGACAGAAGGTCAGGGAGTTGTGCGTCATGCACATTGTCGAAGCGGTCTTTGAGGATGTCCCATAGCTCTTTGGGATCGGTCTTCCTCAGGTATTGCTTCTTGAGCGTTGGGTGGATATGGCGCCTGAGAAACATCAGGGCTTGAGTTTTCTGTTCAGGAGAAGCATGCAAGTTTTCATCCTCAGGAGGGACAATGGTGGCTGTAAATCGTTTGCCAATGAAGGTGTTCTCTACATCTGAGACCCACCTCTTGTATTCCTTGCCTTGGACATCCAAGATGTCGAATTCTGGACGCTGGGTGTCAGCCATCTACAAAACACAATAGGGAGACGTTAGTATTTTGAATACTAATCAAGTTTGATTGTTTTTTCTTTTAGAACAGTGCCAAGATATATTATGGTCACATAAATCGATGCATAATGTGACATCAAGTCACAATCGATATCTTCCCTTTATTTTCTTTTGAAAAAGAGACGTTATTGTTCACAGTGACATCACAGTCACAAGCATAACGGTGGCCGGTAACATCACAGTTACCCAAAAAAAAAACGTTTGCACCGGGGTGACTAAATCCCCGTATGCCGTCCCGAGAAGCGATAGAATCGGGATGAGGTAGCAGGGACACGAAAAGGTCCCAGAAGAAAACACAACCCAACTATTGAAATTTCATAAGCGAGAACGCTTATAAAATATTTACCTCTTCAATTGAAGCTTGATCGAAAGAAACTTGACTTTTGTGGAAGCTTGTTTTCTTCGACTTTTCTTGATTTCTTCTTAGCAACGAAGAAGGCTTCAAGGGCCGCTTGCTTGGCTTGCGAGCAATCTTGGCCTTCGAGGGATGCGTGCAAAGAATAGCACGCAAGGGAGGGTTGCTGGCGAGCGGGGAGGGCTGCTGGCGAGTGGGGAGCGACGCGTGAAGGTGCGGTGCGCCAGGGGGGGCAGGTCGGCAGCGCAGGTACTGCCGAGAATGGACCGACGGTGCCTGAGGTAAGGACGGCAGCCGGCGGTAGGGATATCACTACAACAATGGCAATCTTAGGCGACGAAAAATTTGCGTCACCTAAGAGTAATTTTCGTCTCCTAAGCACTTAGGTGACGAAATTTTCATCACCTAAGTTTCGTCGTCTAAAGTTTGTGGCCTAAGCAAGTAGACGACGAAAATTATAAATTTCGTCGCCTAAGAAAGTACTTAGACGACGAATAAAATTCGTTGTCTAAGAAGGATTGGTGACGAAAAAAATTCTTAGAGGACGATGTTTTTCGTCGGCTATGGACTTACTTAGACGACAAAAAATTATAGTTTCGTCGACTAAGTAAATAACTTAGGCGACGAGAAAAAGAATTTTCGTCGACTAAGTGATTTACTTAGATGACGAAAAAAAGAATTTTCGTCGACTAAGTGATTTACTTAGGCGACGAAAATTCTAAGTCGCCTAAGTAAATCACTTAGTCGACGAAAATAATATATTCGTCGTCTAAGTAAATCACTTAGGCGAGGAAAATGATAGTTTCGTCGCCTAAGTAAGAATTTATATTAAAAAAAAATTAACCGAAATTGAGACAAAATATTAATTAATGTATTAAAAAAATTATTAATACAAATCAAATACTTAATATTAATAAATTTGTACATAAAAATTAAAATATTTAATACTTAATATTAAACCGAACAACAATTAATATGCAAAGGGACTCGAGCTTCTAAGCCCCAGGCAGATGTTGATTTGTTTGCCCTTAGGCAATCATACATGTGCAGTGCTTTGATCTGCATCCTAGCAAAGAATGGAGTTGTGCTCCCTATTGCTTGGCTGCCTTTGTGCCGGCCAGGTGACGAGCAGTGATAGAGGCAACCAAAGATGAATCTAAGCCTCCAGACAGAAGAACTTCAAAAGGCACATTAGTCTTTTGATCACAGCCTGCATGAGTTACACTAAACATGTAAGCTATAATTCCATATTTCTCTTTGGCAATTAACATGTACAAGTAACACAGTATAAATTCCAATACGAGGCACCTAAAGGAGCAATTGCATCAAAAACAAAGTTTTGATGGCAGAGGCAGAAGCAGAGGCCGGAGCGGCGACCGAGGCGGAGGCTGGGGCGGGGGCCACAAAGCGGAGCCGGGAGCGGGGACTGAAGCGGAAGGTGGGGATAGCTGGCAGAGGCGGAGGCTGGGGCTAGCTGGCAGAGGCGGAGGAGGGACCGGCGACCGAGGCGGAGGCTGGGGCGGGGGCCACAAGGCGGAGGCGGGAGCAAGGACTGAAGCGGAGGGTGGGGATAGCTGGCAGAGGCGGAGGCTAGGGCTAGCTGGCAGAGGCGGAGGAGGGACCGGCTACCGAGGCGGAGGCGGGACCGGCGACTGAGGCGGAGGACTGAAGAATTTTGGATTGGGGATCGAGAGAATGCGAATTACGGATTGCAGAACTAACTGATCGAGAGTATTTAACTGACTTCGGCGATGAACATTTCTCTTCGTCTCCTAAGAAAAGTTCTTAGGCGACGAAAAAAATAGTTTCGTCTCCTAAGTTAATTTCGAATTTTGACAAAATTTTTAGGCGGAAAAATAACCGCCAATAGAATTATTTTTTTTTAAATGAAATTTACTTAAACGACGAAAAAAAACATATTCGTGGCCTAAGTTATCACTTAGGCCACGAAACTAATAAGTTTCGTCGTCTAAGTGATAACTTAGGCCACGAATATGTTATTTTCATCGTCTAAGTAAAAACTTAGGCCACGAATTTATATTTTTCGTCGCCTAAGTAAAAAGAATTTTCTGAAAATCTATTAGCCTCGGTTAAAAATTATATTTTCGAAACAACTATATAAAAGAAGTCAAATTTTGAAAAATGCTGTGAAATAGCATTTGATCGTTATGATGAAATACGGTGATGGTAAAAAAATCACTTAAATTCGACAAATTTAGAGCCCCGATCGATTGGGTCAATCTTATTTAAACTTATCTCTCTCTATGGGAGCCATAGTATTATGTGGTAAAAGTTCCCAAATTTTTACATGGATAATTACGTCTCATCTATATGAGAGTTTAATGTTTGGAAGTGTCGACGAAACAAGGATATATAAAGGTACGTAATAGCGTTTTCGTGTGATAAGTTTTATGAAAATGTGGTTGACCGTTGCGATCGAGCATCGAACGTTCACGAAACGAGTTGATATTTATACTCTACTCAGATTTAATTATAACGATCACATCAGACGGTTAAAATTTTCATTTTGTGAATTTAGCCATTATAATGACAACATGTTTACTAATGCTGTATAACTTGATTAGTAGATTATACTGAAGTGTACAACTTTTCGAAACAACTATATAAAAGAAGTCAAATTTTGAAAAACGCTGTGAAATAGCATTTGATCATTATGATGAAATATGGTGATGGTAAAAAAATCACTTAAATCCGACTAAGTTAGAGTCCCGATCGATGCGGTCAACCTTATTTAAACTTATTTCTCTCTATGAGGAGTCATAGTATCGGGTGATAAAAGTTCCTAAATTTTTACATGGATAATTACGTCTCATCTATATGAGAGTTTAATTTTTAGAAGAGTCGATGAAACAAGGTCATCTAAAGGTACGTAATACTGTATTTGTGTGATAAGTTTACTTAGGCGACGAAATAATACTTTCCTTGCCTAAGATACACACTTAGGCGACGAAAAAATGGTTTCCTCGCCTAAGTAAAAACTTAGGAGACGAAAATGATTATTTCGTGGTCTAAGAGAAAATATATTTTTTTTTTAAATCTATTTGCGGCTTAATTTTAATGTGTTTAGGGTTTTTTACTTAGACCACGAAATAGCTATGTTCGTCGCCTAAGTTCTTACTTAGACGACGAAACTTTTTATTTCGTCGTCTAAGTAAGAACTTAGGTGACGAAACTGATTATTTCGTGGTCTAAGTAAAAGTAATTTTTTTAAAAATCTATTGGCGGCTTAATTGTAATGTGTTTAAAATTTTGCGACGAGTTCATAGGTGCATTTGGTCGACTCGGACCCCAAATATACACATATATATATATATTTATTAATTAATACAAAAAAAAATTAATAAGCCCAGTTTTATTATCTTGAGGAAACTCTAATCCAACATAACCAGCGAAATCTCCAAATGGTCAACCAGATTTTCATAAAACTTATCACACGAAAACGCTATTACGCACTTTTAGATGACTTTGTTTGGTCGACTCTTCTAAATATTAAACTCTCATATAGATGAAACCTAATTATCCATGTAAACATTTGGAAACTTTTACCTCCCGATACTATAGCTCCCCATTGAGAGAGATAAGTTTAAATAATGTTGACCTAATATTTACTTAGGCGACGAAATGGTACTTTCCTCGCCTAAGATGCACACTTAGGCGACGAAAAAATGGTTTACTCGTCTAAGTGTAAATCTTAGGCAACGAAAACATAATTTTCGTCGTCATAGAAAATAACTCTAACGACAAATATTTGTCGGCGTCTTTGTGTTTTCTTAGGCGACGAAAATTCACTTTCCTCGCCTAAGTTAAATACTTAGGCGACGAAAAATAATTTTTTCTTCACCTAAGTAAAGATCTTAGGTGACGAAAGTTTTTTTCGTCACCTAAGTAAAAACCTTAGGCGACGAAATATTTTTTCGTCACCTAAGAAAATGCATAGACGACGAAATTAATTTTCGTCGTTAAAGTGTTCTCTTAGACGACGAAAATAATTATTCGTCTCCTAAGAATAGTCTTAGGCGACGAAATTTCTATCTTAGAGGACGAAATTTTTTTCATCTCCTAAGAACTGTTAGGCGAGGAAACTATTTATATTTCGTCGCCTAAGGTATTTATCCTAGTAGTGCGATTAGGGTTTCGGTTTTTTTTCAGAATCAGGGTTTTAGGGTTTTAGGGCTATTAGACGGGAGGCTAGAGTAACATGCTTGATAACGTATTCTAGGATAAAACAATGATATGAAAACTGTGTCTTTATTGATTGATGAGGAGACCTTTATATAGGCATTACATCAAGTATCCCTGGTAATCAGGAATTCCCTATCTAATAAAGAATCTAGACTACAAGCCTTATTAGGACAAGACACACCACGGAAGTTACGGAATTAACCTTCCTTGAACAAATCAAACATAAATAAAAGACTCAAGTATGAATATGAGTTAAAAAAAAATTGTGTTATGAACCTACATATGAGTCTAAAAAATTGAATTAAAAATATAGGTCCAAAAATAAGTCATGTACCACTACAGCACCAAAAAAAAATAAGTCTTGTTATACACTATTCAGATGGACTCAAATCACTATTCAGGCTTATTTGGACCCAAATTTGAGTCTAAAAAATATGTCCCCACTGCTGATGCTCTCAATGGACAGAACTTACGCTATATCTCGTGGTGATAACAGGGACCAATACCATCTATTTATATAGAATCATTAACCCTAAAGAGTCCTCCCATTGAGGACATTCCCTGCGAGTTAAGTCTTCTAATTAGATTCCTGATACAATACAGATTTGTTGTCTTGTTTCTAGACTATAACCAGGATTCCTTACAATAATGATCTAATACAGTAAATTATTATCAACTAGATATGGTTCTGTATTTGTTTCCATGTAGAAGTAGATATTGTCATTAAGCATAATTATAATTTAATATGTGACAAGTCCATATTGATCTAACAATCTCCCACTTGGACTGTCACTTGCCATAAACGATAACTAGCACCTGAGAATGACAAGATCTATTCTACCTACTGTAGTGCGCGCCAAATAACAAATGAACCAAAAATCCCTTCACAACATGGTCGAATTATAGTCACTTATGCAGAGCAAGAACCAAGTTACACTTTGGCAAAAATGCAGAGGTTCTGTATCACAACATAAGCTTCTATAATCCACATATGTCAATCATGCAGTATTGAAATATATGTTAATGTGTATTAACAAGTAAAAATATATATCAAGTCCAACTTTATGTTCTTGAAAAACCAGAACTCAAGCAAATTTCACTAAACACCAATAATCTCAACTTTGCTTGTACTGTAGTATCATGCTAAACACGAATGAGATTATCTGATAAACAAGTATATATATATGACTGGAACCTTAAAACAATAATTTTTAGAACAATCATAAAGCTGCAGCAACACAAAAATTCTGAAATGCCTCAAACTTTCATTTATAAAACTATCATTACAAAAATAAGTTGTGATTCTACTGACATCACAACTGAAAACACAAGAACTCAGAAAACAAAATATTTTTAAGTATGCTCCTACTAGTCTTAACTCCCACTGAACCTAAGCATCTAACTTTGGAAGAATTCCAATGCTTTCTGCATGCTTTTTGAATACCTTCACTGGTAGTGCTTTGGTGAAAGCTCTACAAGTTGTGAATTAGTGTCAATATCTAAGATAGTTACCTCACCATGCTTAACTCTTTCTCTAACACTGTAATATTTCAAGTCTATGTGTTTTGAGTTGCTGGATCTTTTATTGTTCTTGCTGAAGAACACAGCAACCTCATTATCACAGAATATAACAAGTGCATCAGCCACAATGTGACTCAATACTTTAGTCTGCTATAGGAAGTTTCTAATCCAGATCCCTTCACACATTGTTTCATATACTGCAATATATTCAGCTTGCATGGTGGAGGTTGTGATCAAGCTTTGCTTCATTGTTTTCCAAGCAACTGCTCCACCTGTCATCATAAACACATAACCACAGGTTGACTTATTTGAATCTGGAAAATTCCCTGCAAAATCAGAATCTGAGAAACCAACGAGTTTCAGATCCTCAACCCTTCTGTACACAAGCATGTGACTCTTTGTCTTCTATAAATATCTCAGAACTTTCTTCCCAACCACCCAATGTTCTGGTCCTGGATTTGACTGAAACCTTGATAGCATTCCAACAGCAAATGCCAAATCTGGTCTGGTGCAGACTTGAGCATACATGAGACTTCCATCAAGTCTAGCATATGGTTTTGTTTTCATGTTTTCTTTCTTAGCTTTACTTTGTCGACACTGACTCTTGGTGAGTTTATCACCCTTAGACATAGGAACATCTCCATTTGAGCACTTTTCCATACTAAATCTTTTAAGAACTTTAGTAATGTAATTTTACTTAGATAATCCCAACAACTTATGTGCTCTATCTTTTCTAATTTCTATCCCTAGTACATAGGATGCTTCACCTAAATCTTTCATGTCAAAGTTATTTGATAGAAAGCTCTTGGTATCTTTAAGCAGCTTGAGATTGCTGCTGGCCAAAAGTATATCATCCACATACAGTACTAAGAAAATAAATTGGTTCCCTACTGTTTTTAAATAAATGCACTCGTCCACTAGATTTTCAGTAAAGTGAAAAGAAGAAATTACTTAATCGAATTTCTTGTACCATTGCCTAGAAGCTTGTTTTAGACCATATATAGATTTCTTAATCTACAGACTAAGTTCTCATTTCCAGCTTCAATAAATCCCTCAGGTTGCTTCATGTAGATCACCTCCTCAAACTCTCCATTTAAAAATGTTGTTTTGACATCCATCTGGTGCAACTCCATGTCATAGTGAGCCACCAATGCCATGATTATTCTGAAAGAGTCTTTACATGAGACTGGAGAAAATGTCTCAGTGTAATCAATGCCCTCTTTCTGTGAGAATCCCTTTGCCACTAGCCTTGCTTTATGCCTCTCAATATTTTCAGTTGCATCTCTCTTGGTTTTATAAACCCATTTGCAACCTATTGGCTTCTGTCTGGTATTAGGTTCGACTAATTCTCAGACTTCATTCTTCTCCATGGACTCAATCTCAGCTTGCATTGACAGGACCCGAACCAGATTTCATCTTGAAACCGGGATAAGGCCCTGCGGGGACCACCTTAAGACTAACTCTATCAATAAATCGATAAATCAATCTTAAGATGGACAACCCTAAAACCTGCAACAACCAAAACACTTCTAATTCCAGTTCCAACCTCAACACCTGGAGCCATCTGCTCCCCAAACACAACCACCGCCAGAGATAAACACAAAATCAAATTAATTTAATATTCAAAGGCTCACAGGTAATCAGAGCAATCTAATAAAATGAACTGGAATCACAAATGGAAATATAACAAGAAATGTAATATGAAAATAAAAGAATAAGGGATCACAGATCCCACCTAGCGGAAACGACAATGATGATGACTATGCCTCGACTCTGAGTACTCTTGACCTCTGATCACTACTCTGCACACTGGGCGATTTTAAAACGAAGGGCCCAGGAAAAAGTAAATTAAAAACGTTAGAGTGAGTGGATAAAAATAAAACAATTTAATATAATACTTTAATTGAAAGTATCATATTACTTTCCCAATATTTTATAAATAAAACCACATTGCATGCCTTTAATAAAACGTTCCACGTTTTAAGAAAGTCGTATTTAAAAATCAGCCCCGCTGATATATCAAATAAACAAATAATACTTTTGTTTATATTTGTATTTCAAAACGAAATATTTTTGAAAATCAATTAATAATATTTCACGACCAATCCCATTGGTCATATAAAAACCCAGCCCCGCTGGTTTGGGAATTTATTAAAATCAGAAATCTCATAGAAAAAATATTCCCGAAAACCTCATAATATAAAAATCATGACCAAACCCATTGGTCATATAATAGAATAGGGGAACGTTATTACCACCATTTAACAGTAGCCTCCAAGGCTAAGGGTCGAGCCTCCAAGACTCTCTCTATAGCGTCGCACGCTATGCCCGTACACGTCGACCACCGAACATGAGTCTGACCTATGTGGTCAAGTCGTCACCTCGCATGGGCTCAGGCGACCAAGCTAGCTAGCATCAATAAACATATCTGGACCTTGATTTGGTGAAAATCCGAAAACAAAACCGAAAGTACGATTTCCCTTATATATCATAAATCCGTAAGGTCCCCAACCGCACATATGAGGCTTATAATAATCATTAGTATAATAGTCTCGAAGGAACATATATAAATATCCGACAAGCCTCAATGTCATAAAAATAATTTCGAAAAGAATATATAATATCGACATGTCTCCCATGTCGTGAAATCATAAATTCCCCAGAAATCTCATTTCCGGTCTTTTAAATATAAAATACAATAACAACGATTAAGTATAATTTATCAAATCATACTATTTCCGGAAATCTCATTTCCGGGTACAATACGTACTACTAAAATAGTAGTAAAAGTATAACCCAAATCCATAATTTATTTTAAATATTAAATCAACAATTATAACAGAAGTATATGAATTATCGACTTTCGATAATTCATATCATGCTTACGAACTCATTTAATTAAATAAATTACATTTCAATAAAACGTAATTGCATGCATTTATTTTAAAATAAAATCCACTCACAATACGGCCGAGAGCGCCGCTAATCTGATCTCTCGTTCCGTCGAATAACCTCTCGACCTGTAATAGGGATGTAATTATAATTATTACGAAACTCGGAATTTAATCATAAACGTTAAATCTATGGACGTTCTCACTCGCACGAAATCTCCCAATTCCCTCTTTTTTTTTTTTTTTTTTTTTTTTTTTTCAGTTATCGGAATAGGAATTACGCCTCAATACCGAAAATCTACGTCCGAAATTACTCAGGACACCCAACTCGTGTCCGATTAATCCTTTTACTAGTTATTTCATCGTAAAACCCTTTTAAAACAGCTTTTACCTTTTTTTACGGTAAGTCAACAGTAATAATCCAAGGTCAAACAGTAATTATTCTAGGTCAAACAGTAAATTTGGAAAGTCAAACAGTAAATGGTCAAAGTCAGAATTACTATTTACCATTTACTTTTACTGTTTACCATTTACTGAATTACTGAATTACTGTTTTACCGTTTAATATTCACTTTTTAACGTTTTACTTTTCACTATTTACCCATCTTCAACCTCCCGCCGCTGACAGCCGCAGCACCGGCGCCACGCCGCCGGCAGCGCCACCACAGTGGCCCAAACACCTTAATTTCAACCAAAAATCCACCTAAAACGATCACCACCACCTCAAGAATACATCACCACCATTTCCGCCACCAAAAGCCCACACAGCCGCCGCGAACGGCGGCCGATACAGCGGCCCATTTTCCCCAAACCTGCAATTCACCAAATTCCAACAATCCAAACCTCAAACTATACAATTCCGACTCTAAACATCGTCCTAAATCCAATTACATCCACAAATTACATCAATAACACCAAAATTTCACTTCCCCAAATTCAAACCGAAAACCCTAGAAATTCGAATTTGAATTTCTACTTACCAAGGTTGATTCGGACTAATTCCTTCCATGGAGTTGTCGAGTATGACGAGGTCTCCTTTTTCCCTCCTTGAAATAGGCCGATGGGTGGCCGGAGGAGGCTATTCCGGGTCGACACAGTCGACCCCTCTCCCCTAAAACCCGGCCGAACGGTGGCGATTGGTGCCATACTGCCGCCACAGAAGAGAAGAGGGGGCCGAGCCGGTCCGAACGTGACCGGTGCGCCGGCCCAGTTCGGCCGGACGGCGGAGGTTCGGCCGGAGGTCGGGCCGAGTCGGGGGAGAGGAGAGAGAAAGGAGAGAGAAGAAAAAGAAAGAAAAGAAAACGAAAAAGAAAAGGAAAGTTTCCCGTTCGGGAAATTTTTCATTTCCCGCTATTTATACTCGTCTAAAAATCGGAAAATTTCCGATTTGCATCGTAACTTTTTCGTACGAACTCCAAATTGAGCATGCTATGTGTCCACGAACTCGTTTCAACGTCTTCTATCTCGTCCTGAAATAAAATCCTCGGTCGACTCAACTTATTTAAAAGTCAACCTTTAGAACTTTCAAATCGTAAAAACAATTCCCGAGGAGAAATAATAAAAGTAAAACAGTTAAACAGTAATTCTAGGTTCGGGTCGTATCATGCATGGCCTCCTGTCACTTGTCTGAATCTTGACTTGGTGGTGCTTGATCAAAATTTGTTGAATCATTGTCTTATGCACAGTCTTCATTAATGTCTGCTTCAGCTAAGTACACAATGTAATCTCTTTCTCCCCCCCCCCCCTCCCCCAACCCCCGATTTTCTAGCTCGTTTGGATCTTCTAAGTTCAGGATTGAGATCATTTTGTGGCTCTATAATGTGAGGTTCTGCAGCATGTGGTTCTGCTGGAGCTGGTTACCCATCAATTTGCATTTGTTGATCAATTTCTTGATCTTCTGCATCTTGATTTTCTTAAATAATATCATCTACTATTTCTTCAGTTTCAAAGGGCAAAACATTTTCCAATCCTCATCAGTCACAATTTCTTCAAAATCTACAGAAAAATCCTCATATTTTGTATTGTGAACTTTTTCATTTAAGAATTTTACTTGATAAGTTTCAAAAATTCGAGGCTTATGTTTAGCAGAATATAGCTTATAGCCCTTAGATTTTTCTGAATAACCTATGAAATACTAGCTTATGGATATAGGATCAAACTTGCTCAAGTTTGGATTATAAACTCGAGTTTCTGCATGGCAGCCTCATACATGACAATGGTGAAGACTTAGTTTTCTACCACACCATAATTCAAATGAAGTTTTCTCAATGGCTTTACTAGGAGTTCTGTTGCAAATGTAATTTGCAGTTTTCAAAGCCTCTCCCCATAAGAATTTTGGTAAGCCAGTTGTACACATCATACATCTAACCATATTTAGAAGGGTTCTATTCTTTCTCTCTGCAACACCATTCTGTTGTGGATTATAGGGTGTTGTATATTGAGCTTTAATTCCATGCTCTTGTAAATACAAGGCAAATGGACCTTTCTGTTGACCTTTTTCTGTATATTTTCCATAAAATTCCCCACCTCTATCTGATCTAACTGTTTTGATTTTTCTCTCTAGTTAATTCTCTACCTCAGTCTTGAAGATTTTAAAAGCTTCAAGTGCTTGAGATTTTTTGGATAGTAAAGAAACATAACTGTATCTAGAGAAATCATCAATGAATGTAATGAAATACACATTACCACAGATAGTTTGATGTATAAATGGACCACATATATCAGTATGTATGAGTTCTAGCAAATTTTGGCTTCTAATTGCAAACTTCTTTCTTTTATTTGTCATTTTTTCCTTAAACCATTCCACACAATCTTTAAGATCAGAAAAATCCAATTCATTTAGGATATTGTTTTTAACTAGAATTTTCACTCTCTCTTTTGAAACATGGTCGAGTCTTATATGCCATAAATATGTAGACTTTTCATTTTGTTTAGTTCTTTTAACACCAATTAAGGCATTAGTGCTATTGGTGTTTTCTTTTTCAACAAGAGAAATTTCTTGTTGAGACATAAAACAATTAAGCTGTAAATAATCATTCAATATCACACCCGAACCAATCTGTTTTGAATTTCTAGAAATAGTAATTCCATTATTATCCATCAAAAGTCTACAACCAGCTTTAATCAGCTGAGAAATTGAAACTAAATTCCTTCTAATGGAAGGTACATAATAAACATTATCCAAAATTAAAAAGTTTTCATATCCTAGATCAAGCTTGAGGGTTCCAATGGCTTTGACTCCCACTCGCATTCCATTGCCTACTCTCAGGTTCACCTCATCACTTCTTGAGACTCTCCTCTTTGTAAATCCCTACAAGGAATTAGTGACGTGAATAGGAGAACCAGAATCTATCCACCATGATTGGGGTTCTACATTTATAAGATTAATTTCTAAAGAAAATGCTGTATTAGAAATCATCTTACCCTTTTTAGCTAGCCACGCCTTATAACCTGTACAATCTTTTTTCATGTGACCTACTCTTTTGTAAAAGTAGCACTTGTATCTGAATGACCTGTTTTCTTTTTGTCTTGTGGCTGTAGATGCCTTGGTGATGGTTTTGGTAGGCTTGAGTTTGTTTTGAGTATTTTTCTTCTTAGGCTTCTTAACTAGGTTGACTGTGAGGGACTGGGACTGGTTTTTCTTGATCCTAAATTCCTCATTAACACAGATTGAGATGAGTTCATCTAGGGACCAGTTTTCTTTTTGAGCATTGTAACTTGTTCTGAGATTGTCAAAACTGCTAGGGAGAGTGTTTAGTGCATGATGCACCAGCAATTGATCTTTTACTCCCACTAACATCTCTCTCAGCCTGTTGTTGATTTTAATCAACTCCACTAGATGCCCTGTTACACCTCCAGGTGCTGTTCCAGAGTACTGTAGGGTATGATACTCTTTGCTTAGCCTAGCTATTTCAGCTTTTTCACTGTCTTTAAACTTAGCTGACACAGCCTCAAGGAAATCAGCAGCTAACTCTGGTTCCTCAACACAACCTCTCACTGATCTAGACATAGAAGTCCTAATCACATTCTTGGCCATCATATTAGATTTCATCGATTTCTTGTGGTGAGATTTGATTGAGGGTATATCATCTTCTGTTGGGGTGTCAGGTTGCTCTTCAAGAAAACAGAAACCTATTGTCTCATGCATATAGATGTAGTTTTCTACAGAATCTCTCCAGGCTCTAAAGTTTGAACCAGTAACCATTAAGACATTGTTGAAGGTCATGTAGGTGTTACCTAAGGAGCAAAAGAAAACATTTTTGTGAGTTCTCAATTTTGTAAAGCTTTTAGAGTTTTCAATGTTTTATGAATTCGTTTAAGTTAATCAAACCATAGCAAAAACACTCATAAAACAAGGCATACAAAAAACTTAATACATATATACTTGCATTCACATCAGTCCATATCCATAAAACAATACTGAGTAACACTTTTGAGCGGAAACTTAGTATCCTGTAGTTCTTTATCAATAAGCCACACTTGATAAAAACATGTTATTCAAGGAACCAAATCCACATCTTTAGACAGAAGATTAAATTCCAAGTATCCTGATTTATTCTTATCAAATATGTTTACTGCTGTTTGCATTCTAAAAACATACTTTGGCACCTCATTGGAAAATAAAAAAGCATTATTTAAAAATATAAAACACAACTTTCAGTTTGTTATACCATATGATCTCCTACAAATATCAATGAAAAATACTTTAGTACGATCATTTACAAAAACATGCAAATATTAAATTGCTGAATGAGCTTTGGAAGCTTGATCTTCGGCCAAAAATTAAAAGGTTTGGATGATTGCTTATTAGAGGTGTTTGGTCTTATTAATGACAACTCTAGCACTTCGTGTAATTGTGATGATGAAACTGTTAGGTTTGGAGACTGCCCCTTTGCTCAATAGGTCTGGAGCTTCTGTAAACCAAAATCAATATGTTCACATACAATAGATCATATGCATAACAAAATTATAAGAGTTAAGCTTAGAGTTAACTCACCATCATCAAGAACCATAGCTCCTTCCATTGATGCAATCCTGAAACACAAAATTACTAGACAAGGCCTTCTGTTAGTCACCACAATAAGATTCTTGATGGACAGAACTTACGCTATATCTCATGGTGATAACAGGGACCAATACCATCTATTTACACTACCAGAAAAGGGGTTATAGCCGACGACGCCATCTCGTCGGCCGTGTTCATTAAATCGTCGGCTATACTCATAGCCGACGAAATATTGTCGGCTATTCTCTCGTCGGGAATGCTCCGTCGGCTATAGTATAGCCGACGACACTGAGGGTAAGTCGTCGGCTTATAAAACACGCGGTATAGCCGACGAATAAAGCCTCGTCGGCTATACTTCGAATATTGCCGACGACAGGATCGTTGGCTTCAACAATTACATAATTGCCCCTAACCCGGAAGTATAGCCGACGACACTATCGTCGGCTATACGTCCGGCATAGCCGACGACACTATCGTCGGCTATACTTCCGGCATAGCCGACGAATTAATTGTCGGCCATAACAATCGCCGGTACCAGGAACGGCTTTTTTTTGCCGGAAGCCGGGAGGTTATAGCCGACGAAATATGGCCCATTTCGTCGGCTATAACCCCTAAATATTTAAAAAAATTTAAAAATTTAACTCGGGCCCAATTTCACTTCGTCTTCGGTTTGGCTGCAGAAAATCCACAAACAAACATTCAAATATCCAACAAATATCCACATCAATCCATCCCTAATATCCTACCTACTGTACAAATTAATCCCCTAGCTAACTAGTCATCTACTCATCATCACCCCCTAAACGCGTAGCGTCGTCGACCGGATCGTTCGAGTTCCGGTGGCTATGGCTATCCTGATCGCCTGGCGTACTCCGATGCGGGTGGGGAGTGGGGACGACGAACTGGGGCATCTGTGGCGGAGGCGGGGGCTGGAGTCCAGCCTGCTGGGCCTCCCAAGATAGCTGCATCCATCGGTACATCTCCGCCACAGATGCGTCTCTGGCCTGCTGCGCCGAAGCCTCCGCGGCCCTCGCCAACTCTGCCTGCTCGAGCGCCTCCACCGCCCTCGCCAACTCCGCCTGAGTCCTCTGCAGCTGCGTCTGCAAATCTCCTCTCGTCGAAGCCGCACGCTGCGTGCTGGGATTGGCCGGCGTGTACTTGAGAACCCCATCTCCCGCCGCGCCTAGGCCTCTCTGGTAGAAGTAGTTGTTGCCCGTCCCCACCGCCGCGTGCATGATCTGAGAGGCCAAGCGCGGCTCAAGGGTGTCGATCGTGGAGGCAAACTCCGCGATCGCCTCGTCGGACGCCCCTTCCCCCAGGGTGTCTCGCGCGATCCCGAAGGTGATCGCGTCGGTCTCCGCATCTATTTCCGCCTAATTGACAAGAAAATATAATAAACGAATTAATAAAAAAATATATAAATTAATTTAATGAAACACTTTTATTGAATATGGGCGAATACTTACCACTTGGTCGGGACGCCCCGGATACATCTGCGCATGAATCCACGACAACGGCCTCAGCGGTCGGTCCCTCCTCGCCATCTCTGCCCACTGCCTCCAGGAGCGGGCGCCGCCGTGGTGGGGGTGCTCGTTCCTCTTGCGGTTGTCGCTGTTCGTCTTCGAGATTTTCTGTATTATAAGAACGAACATATAAACGCAAATATAAATTAGTAACTAAATTAAAATATTAGGAACTAACCAAAATAAAATTATTAACTAATTTAGTTACTAACTAATTTAATTTAATTAGTAACTACTTAACTAACTAATTTAATTTAGTAACTAACTAACTTACTAACTACCTAATTTAATTTAATTTAATTTAATTTAGTAACGAACTAACTAACTATGTAACTAACTAACTAACTTAATTTAATAACTAATAACTAACTAACTAATTAATTTAATTAAGTAACTACATAATTTAATTATTAAATAACATTAAAATGTTATATACTAGGAGGCTAAATTTTCTTACCGAGACCCTGTCGCTCCCGAAGTAGGCTACCAGCCATAGCCACTCATACTCCCTGTACCGGAACTCGTGGGGGGTTGCACCTCGCCCCAAGCGCTGCTCCACATGGTACGTCTTGTAGTGCGTCGCCAGCTCGTTCTTCCACTCGGAGTACCTATATTAACAAAACACAACTGTTAGATATATTCGTACACTGCCAGTACATATATTTATACAAAAAAATGCGAAACACATAACCTGTTCTTCAGCTGCTCGTCTCTCCACCAGTCCAAGGTAGGATGGACTCTAAACCATTGCTGCAATATTATAAATTAATTAGAAAATATTTTTATATAGTTATAAGGACTGAATTCATAAATGTTTATTTTCTATAATAAAAATATGATTTAACTCACTGACAGTGCATTGTACACTCGCGCCTTGATGTCATCGGGCACAGAGCCCCAGTCGGGCCACAACAGTGGGACCCTGTCCCGCGCGAGCATGCCCGTCGCGTTGATATACTTGGTGGTGGTGTCTCTCCTCTCAATTGGGTGTCCATCCGCACCGGGACCGGGCAGGATCTCCCTGATCCCACCGGCGAGCTCCCTCTCCAGGGTCGATATGTTCGCTGGCCCTCTGGTCCGTCTCGTCCCCGCGGGTTTATTGACGAGGACGCCTGTTTCATAATTAAAATGAATACATAGTTAAATAATTATTTAAACTAACTAATTAAATAATTAATTAAACAATCTAAATAATTAATTAAACTAACCAATTACCTGCGTCGTTGTACTGCTTGTCCTTCTCACGAACACACCACAGGCCGCGACAGTCCTCTGAGTCGAAAGACGCGTAGACGTAGGCCTCCTCCCAGGGAATCTCGTGGGGCCGGTCGTGCCTCCAAATCTGCCTCCCCCTGGCGTCGTACTCAGGGATGGCAGGGAGGAACTGGACCATGTCATCCCCGATGGCGGAGACATACGGGGCGTGGACCCTGAGGGGCCTGCTCCCCCTGACGGTGGGCCCCGTAGCTGTGGACGCTGTCGCTGTGGGGGGACAGGGAGCATCTCTGGAGGGTCCAGATCGGCGCGCGGTGGGGTCGGCTGCCGATCCTGGAACAGTGCTGAAGTGCACTGGGGTCTGGTGGCTCTGCGTCCTCCTCCGACACTCGAGTCAGGGCCCGCTCCCGTCGACTCATACGAGGAGCCCCCACGGGGATCGCTCGGGGTCAATCCCATCAATGTCTCCTCTCGTCGACTCATAGGCCGGCCTAGGCCCCGACGACCGCTGGATCCGCTCCCCCCACGGCTGGCTCCTGCCTGAGCGTCGGGGTCGCTCTCGGTCCGTCTGCCAAGCCATCGGTCTACAACGCGGCGGTTTCCTGCACAATTAGTATATAAATTCCATAAATTGCACAAAATTTCACAAAAAAATTAAAAACTTCATTCAATGTACGTATATATACCTAATTATATATATACCTAAATATATTTATACCTAATTATATATATATATATATTCTGAAATATATATATATATATAGATATATACATATATATGTATATCCTCCTAAAAAATCTTGTTAATTCCACAAAATTAAAAAAATTTCCACAAAATTCCTTAAATTTCACAAAAAAAATAAAAAACTTCATTAAATATATATATATATACCTAATTATATATATACCTAAATATATTTATACCTAATTATATATATATATATTCCGAAATATATATATATATATATATATATATATATCCTCCTAAAAATTACACAAAATTAACAAAAATTCCACAACATTAACAAAATTTTCACAAAATTCCATAAATTTCACAACAAAATAAAAAACTTCATTAAATATATATATACCTAATTATATATATACATAAATATATTTATACATAATTATATATATATATATTCCGAAATATATATATATATATATATATATATATATATATCCTCCTAAAAATTCCACAAAATTCCACAAAATCAACAAAAATTCCACAACATTCCATAAATTGCACAACAACCCTAAATTTCACATAATTTCACAAAAACCATAAAATTTCACAAAATCCCTAAATTCCACAAAACCACAAAATTCCACAAAATTAACAAAAACCCTAAATGAGGGAGAGAGGGACTACCTGACATGGTGGTGCGGCTAGGGGACGAGGAGCGGTGGTGCGGTGCGGCGGCGACGGCGGCTAGGGAGGACGGCGGCGTTCGGGGAGGCTTCGGGTCGGGGAGGGCTCGGGAAGGACGGGGACGGGGTGGGGAGGGGTCGGGTAGGGCCGGGGTGGCTTGGTCGGCGTCGGGGAGGCTCGGTCGGCGTCGGGGAGGCTCGGGGAGGGGTGGGCGGCGATTTTGGGGTTTAGGGTTTCTGCAGAAATGGGGGAGATGCGCCTCTGTTTCAGTTTAAATCGAAGGACTATAGCCGACGATTTAATTTTAATTCGTCGGCTGTAGTCATAGCCGACGAAATTCGTCGGCTATACTCTGACCCGACATCCTGGCCGGGCCGAAGTTGGGCTTTGCGGGCCGGTTATAGCCGACGAAGTATGGATTTCGTCGGCTATAGTCCACACTATAGGCGACGATTTAATTTTAATTCGTCGGTTATACTATAGCCGACGAATTTCGTCGGCTATACTCTGACCCGAAATCCGGGCCGGGCCGAAGTTGGGCTTTACGGGCCGGTTATAGCCGACGAAGTAGTTATGTCGTCGCCTATAATATGAATCTCGTCGGCTATAATATGAATCTCGTCGGCTATATTATGAATCTCGTCGGCTATACTTCACGCTCTCAACAGCCGTCAGATCTCGCCCATCCAACGGCAGACAATGAAACGGCGCGGATCGCAAGAGTTTAGCCGACGAAGTTAAGTATGTCGTCGGCTATTCTTTGGTCAAACTACAAAGTCAAACCTCTAAACGCTTTAAAACGGAAATTGGCCCGTCTAGATGACGTTTTTTGGCCTGACCTTCAACAGAGAATAGTTTCAGATCGATGAGACGCAACTAATCGTATAAAAATTTTCCTCAAAATTTTTACCGAACGTCAGGCTACCCATAGGAAAACGGGAGTAAAAAACAACTAACCGCAACATTCAGCACACAGATTTTGTCGGAATCTTCCCATTTTTCAACCGTAGACGTATTTCAATATTTCGGTCGTATCTTATTTCACGACACTTTTGCATTTGAAGGGTCTACGTATAGCAACTATTTGAAACTATACATTCACTTAAACACTTAGTAAACAAGTTAAGGAACATTAGTGCATATGTTCCGATTTCGAATCTAAAAGTTTGGAAAATCTATTCCAACCTTCAGATATCACCGTTAAGATTAAATACATGTATGAAAAAAATTCCAACTACATCTGACAACGTTAAAGGCTCGATCGGTACGGTCAAACTCCAAAGTCAAACCTCTAAACGCTTTAAAACGGAAATTGGCCCGTCTAGATGACGTTTTTTGGCCTGACCTTCAACAGAGAATAGTTTCAGATCGATGAGACGCAACCAATCGTATAAAAATTTTCCTCAAAATATTTACCGAACATCATGCTGCCCATAGGAAAACGGAAGTAAAAAACAGCTAACCGCAACATTCAGCACACAAATTTTGTTGGAATCTTCCCATTTTTCAACCGTAGACGTATTTCAATATTTCGGTCGTATCTTATTTCACGACACTTTTGCATTTGAAGGGTCTACGTAATGGTTTCGGTCAACATCCGGGCCGACGACCTTGAACATCGCACAAACTATTCAATACAATTTCCCATAAACTCGGAAAACGGTAATTAAGGACGAAAAATGTATTCATACATGCATGCACCATCGTACACAAATACATACATAAACAGTATACTAAGGATGATAATCAGAATCATCCTCATCACTTGAGTCAGACGTAGTATAGTAGTTAATATCTGGCAACCGGTGCTCGTACTCGTCGTCTGAGTCATCGTCTGCCTGATATAGACGATTCAGATTAACATCATACATGGGCACCTGACCCCTAGGAAGTCGAACCACTCTGCCCGGCGTCACATTATTATCGCGGATGGTGGAGGATTCCGGAATGTCGCCGGCGTCCGGCTCTTGGTATGCGGTCGCTTCTTGGCACTCTGTGCTCACACCAAGTGTGGTAGCACTGTATATGTCTCGCTGAGACACATGGTTAACTACCTTCCACGTGCCTTTGTTCAATGGATCGTCAAGATAAAAGACCTTTTTGGCCGCTGTGGCGAAAACAAAGGGGTCGTCTTCATACACACTAGTGGCGGTATTCACCGAAAGTATACCGTACTGATCGATCCGTATGCGGTGCGGCCTAGTATCAAACCATCGACACTTGAACAAGTGGACTTTCATGCGGTTCCCATAAATGAGTTCAACAACTGACTGTAGGACACCGTAAAAATCCACGCCCCCCTCTGCACCATCGACCATCACCCCACAATTCTGTGTTTTGCGTTCCCCGTCTCTAGCTTCACATATATACTTAACGCCATTGACATCACACATTGGGCGGACTGTGGAAGATATCGGCTTCATCGACAACAGCCTCAATTCCTCTGAGTAATTTGTATGACCACCCCTCGCAGCCACTTGCATTAGCTGAAAAATATAACTCAAATCAGTTGGTGTGTTTATGATTAAAGAATAGGGAACTGTAAAAGAAAGCCATCTAATATATATATTTATACACTTACCCATTGTGGAAAATAGTCTGCAAACGTCGTGTTGTGGTACTCGACATCACCGCGAACTTCCTTGCAGTGAAGATGGGTTCGTTTCCAATATTGTACCTCCGGACAGTTTATTAGAACCCACCAGTGGGCAATCCCTACCTCATGGTCAGGCAACTTGTCCACCCCCTTCTTCTTGAAGCTTCCGTATGGTACAACAGAGTTGGCGACGATAGATAGGTTGAACTCGGGGTCATCTCGACTTGGATGTTGTGGGGGGTCCTCCATCGCTCCCAAGTACAACTTGGCGTACGTTACACACTCATGCGCAATGTAAGCTTCAGCAATACACCCCTCAGGCGCAGATTTATTGTGCACATATTTCTTGTACTCTCCAAGTTGTCTGCAAGGTTAACAAGTGCATGTTAAGAGCATGCAACTTTTATTTAAAAACATGTATAAATCAAATTTATGAATAACATGTACCTTTCGATGGGATACATCCAAGTGTAGTGTACGGGACCGGTAAGCAACAATTGTTGGGGAAGTTGGATCATCAGGTGAGGCATGATGTCAAAGAAGTTTGGGGGAAATATCCTCTCGAACTTGCACAAGATAAAAACGATTTCCTCATGCATTCTCATGAGGTCTGATTTTCTAACTTCTCTAGCGCATAACTTCTGGAAGAATCTTGACAACGCCACCAACGGCTCAACCACTTCATCGTCCAAGTACGCTCGAATGAAAATAGGGAAGAGGCGTTGAAGCAGTACATGGCAGTCGTGACTCTTCAATCCGTACATCTTGTTGTCTCGGTAGTTAACACACTTGCTTATGTTACCCGCATAGCCATAAGGATACCTGCATAGCCATTAACAACAATTAGATTTCATGCATATATAGTCGTCCAACAACAGATGGATTCTTTAGGGAATACATGCCTAATAAAAAGTAACCTGACATTACTCAGCCATCCAAAGATTTCATGTTTCTGGTCCATGGTGACGGTGTAAGGAGCTTGGGGCATTTTACTGACGTGTCGCCGAAGCGAGCATCAAGCAATAATAACCCTACAATCGTTAGTAGTATAGAATAAGTAGGGATCGTTCTAGCCGGGGATTAAGGGTACCTGAAACATGAGAATGTTAACACAAATATTCACAAATACATATGCACACAATTGTCACACTTATATACATATATACATATTCACACGAAATCATTGGGGATTGAGATAGGATTGGCAGCAAAGCTGCCTCTAAATTCCTAGACATGAAAATAAATTGCTGAAAAATAAATCCTAAGTCTATTATTTACAAGTTTGGTCGACATTCTTCCACAAAGCACTAACACGAAAGCAATCAAAATACTTAGCAAATTGACAAAACAAGACATATGGCAAGGGTACACAATATCCTAGATCCGACTTAGTTCCAACCTAATTAGCTCCTTATCGGTTTACTAATCGATTAAGACTCTCAAGTACTTCAAGATTAACTTATCGTCTAACCCTGAAGTTATGCTAAACACATTTGAGAACACTTATCGTCGAAATCAAACATGCAAAGTAATTAGGCACAAGGTCTTTTTAGTCGGAAACATATCAATCAAGCAAGGCGTCACCACTTCTTGTTAACATGCATAGTCGTTTAAACCACTCTAGTCCTATCATTGACGGATATAAGATCAATACTCAAAACACATCGCGAATATGCTAAGTACCAATCTTTGAGGCACACGGATTTAAAGACTAAACCAAGAACGAATTACTAGAATCAGAGTGAACATACTTGCCTATCTAATCCTATCTCTTTACTTCATGTTTTCCTTACTTTTTAACATGCAATTTGTATTCTTACATCCAAATACCACTTAAAGACAAAGAAAACAAATTGAACATACAAATCATAAAACCAAATTTCACTCCAAACAATACATAGACATAAAGTTTGAAACCAAGAATACATGCTAACTTCATAGACAAAGTTTAACATAGCTACAACAAAAATTACATAACCAAGAGTAGGGAGTGGATCACACATTAGAAACCTTGGAGACTTCGTCTTGTATGGATCCGGCGGCTTGTGGAAGAGGCGGCTGCTGCTCGGCAGTTGGAGGTGTCGGCAGCAAAAGAACCAAGGTTCGGCAAGAACTTTGGGTGTGGTGGAGGTGGTTTTGGCTAGGGTTTTTGTGTAGGACTCTTGGGAAATTTAGGTAGAGCTTTGGCTAGATTTTTGCTTTGGAATGTGACAACTTTTTCTGAATATGAGATGGCTATATATAGAGGAAAAGGGAGAGAGGCTGCCGGCAGTCCCTTGTGCAAAGAGGATTGAGAAAACCTAGTACAATAAGGTTTTGCAACCTTCCTTTCTTAATCCAATTAGGTTTTCTTTTCTGAATTTTTCTTCAAGGCTTGGGCTTCACATCTTCATGGATTTCTTGTATGGTCTTGGACTTCACTTGATAGGTTTTGATCCACAAAAATGCCCCAAGATGCCGGCAGCACACCAAAGCACCAAATCTGCCAGAATCGGCAGCTTCTCCTAGTTTGACTAGGAGAACTTGTTTCTCATGTTTTTTCCTTCAATGCTTTGGCCAAGTGTCGTCCTCCTTCCTTCCACATGCTTGAGATGTCTTCACAAGTGCCCTTGCACATCATATGGTTCATCGAATATGAAGCACTTGTGAAAAGGAGGCAATCAGTCCCTGGAATCGGCAGCTTTGACCTTGTCGTAGTAAATCCAGCATAACTCCACCTTCGGAGCTCCGATTGGTGCGATTCCAAGTCTCACGTAAACTAGACACATAGGGCCATCTCCCCATAAAATATCTCGGCCAAATTCCATGCAAGTCGTCGGGAATGATTTTTCGAAGTTGGGACACAGTCCCAGGAAAATCCTGGAAGCCCCTGGATTGGTATGCTCGGATTGCCGTTTTGCAGCCAACTTTTGGGCGACTTCCCGAACTCCGATTGATCTGAAATTTTAACACAACATTCCTCAACATATGAATATTAAGCACACAAAATTTCATAGAATTCGGACAAGGATAGATCATATTCGTACTCGTCACAAAATCGCGAAAAAGACATATTTCACACTATTTTCCAGATTTCTCAATCTTAGTCATTTTTCGGACAATTAAACACATTTCACCAAAACTCAACCAAAATTGACAATAACTATATTATGACTCAATCTTAGACAAATAAGGGTTAAACAAAGCATAAACGAGGTCATAAGCATATAATATCGTCGCACATTGTGCTCCTATCAACTACCCCACACTTATCCTTTGCTAGTCCCTTAGCAAACTAAATTAAACTAGACTCTAAACAAACTATTGCCCCTAACAATTTGTCTCAGGCTCGTATGTACACATAGCTTTCAAGTTAATGCATGAGAATGCTTAAGCATGAAAATTCTGAGCTTCATGAACATGTAACATCAATAAGAACATATAAGAGCAAAAGTAAGCATGTAGACATGTTAAGCTAATCCAATCCTCCTCACTAGGCATACTCTCTTCTTTTCTCTCGAAGCATGGTATTCACTCATAAGTATATGCAAGCGAAAGATAATGAATTACAAAGAGTAACTTGCATATGTCAAGAAAAGAAAGCACTTTGTGAATTTTGATGGAAAAACCTCATATGATAACTATATGCACCAATGAACCAAAACCATATGCTTACTCTTGAGATAATCTCCACAATCAAATTTAACCATCTTAAGAATCATGAAAAAGATCAATCAAAGGCATGTAATGGGGCTTGGCTAAATGGTATTCGATATTTGGATAAGGAGGCTCAAAACGTCACCGTGCACTTTAGCAAAGCTCAAATCTCCTTATGTCTTCTCACCAATGGTCGAATTTCTTCTTGTTGGACCCATACTTCATTCTTTACTTCCCCAAAACATAGTGAATATGAACAAAGGTCAAAATATAACAATAGTAGACCTTCACATATAAACAAAACTCCAAATTCACAACACTTTTCAAGACTAGACTAAGCAATTTTCTTTTGAAACCGTGCCTACACTTTTTTTCTTTTATTTCGGACTTGATTTTTCTCTTTTCTTTTCTTTTTTTTTTTTTTTTTTTCTGTCCGAATCACATATTTTCTGTTTTCTTTACACTAGGCACGGCACAATTACAATTTTCATACAATTTTCTAGCTAAGTTTACCCCACACTTGTTTTTCTTCATCACTTCACGCGAAAACTCCTTCAAAAATCAAGCTTTGCCGACACACAATGGTCAAGACATCACTATACTAAGCTCATGGAAAGTGTTTAAGGGTGATGAAAGAAAAGGCTAATCTTAGGCTCAAAGGGGGTTTACTAAGGTGTCCCACGACGGGCTCCAATAGGGCTCATGCTTTATTTGGCAATGGTGGTAAACCTAAAAGATCTTTTCAATCACATTCAAAATCAAGGTATTTTATGATATAAACGTTTCGAAAATCAACAAGAGTAAGTTCTAGCATACTAGAGTTCATTAAAAAGCTATGGCACATAGTCATCGAATATGCAAAGAATTATGAGGTTTCATGCTTCCTACGAATCTATCGAATTTTATCTTTTTATCGCTCAAGAAGAAAGCAAATTGGCTCTAAAGCTCACATAGGTTATTATGGAAACAAACTAGCTAAAACATGCATGCTTCGTTATCAACAAATCCTATATGCTCCTACCAATGCACAAAATCCATGAAACTCACAATTTTAATTGTATGCACAACTATCATCCATGTATACAAAGAGGAGAAAAACATCATTGACATATTAGGGGCATCCTAAGACTCGAAACAAACAATTTAAACACTCTATTTTTGTGGAACATTTTTCTGAATTTTTCTTTTCTAAACTAAGCACACGAAAACATAAACGGAATACGTTATCCCACCCCACACTTAGAAAATTACATTGTCCTCAATGTAAGCACAAATCTATATCAACGAATTTCCTAAGCATGCAATAGTCTAACATATTCCAACATATCATCACAAACCAAAGAAAAAGAGAAGGGTTAAGAAATTGCAAACTCTCGGTGATGGCTCCTTCACTTTTCTTTGATCGAATTGGGTTGCCTCCCAAGTAGCGCTTTGTGTTTATAGTCCATTGCTTAGACTTTTCACCGTTGTTTTGTGTGTGTGTTCATCCATTGTTGATGCTCGGCAGCTTAGGGGCAGCAGCCTTGCGGCAGCAGCAGGGGCTGCATTGGTGTCATGGCGCGCATGGGCAGTAGCATCGCAGGAGCAGGCTGCAGCATCGGCAGTGTGTGATGTGCAGGGGCAGCGTGCAGCATCTTGGCAGCAGTAGGAACATGCTGGGGGCAGCAGCAGTGTGCAGGGGCAGCATGGTTGTCAGGGTGCGCAATATCGGCGGGAGGGTGCGTCCACCGCTCGGCAGATTTCGCGGCAGGTATGCTCATCATGCTAGCAATCATGGCAGGCACTATCGGCATGAGCTGCTTGGCAGGCTTGTCATTGGCAGGTGCTCGCAGGCTGCAAGCCTCTCAGAAGGATGGCTCTCGGCAGAGGCAGGGCTTTCGGCAGACGTGTCTGCTTCTCTTGAGGCTTGATTTTGGGTGTGTTCCACTATCCTAATTCAAAAGTGTTGTAAATCAATGTTGTAGTGGGCACACAGAGCTTTCCAACGGTATAAAATTCGCCTCAATCGGTCCAGTGGAAGTACTCCTTGTTGGGTCTTTAATCGGACCTATCGTGCTGCCCAGTTCTCTGTTCCACCAGATTGACCTTCGTGCACTCAAATTGCAACTGGGAGCAGCTCGAAACTCCAAATCCACTTCTGTAAAATCCTACAGAAAGTAGACTCAGAGACCTTTCCAACGGTGTATGGCTCACTTTCCCAGGTTTTGTGAGCTAAAAACGGCAGCCTTCCAAAGTCGACGGACTGCACTGCCCGATTTCTGTTTTAGGCAGAAGTTTGGAATTTCCTGCACTTTTCTTCCCTATTCGATCTGCACACACACAAGACACATCAAAGCGAACAAAACACAAAGATAAATGCAAGAATATACAAAGCTATACAAGCCATGGCATTAGCAAATACAAACAATTTTCAAACTATTTCAAGCTATTAACACACGACAAATTTACAAAACAAATAACATTCAAATATAACAAGTTTTTATAATCCCCGGCAACGGCGCCAAAAATTGACGTGTCGCCGAAGCGAGCATCAAGCAATAATAACCCTACAATCGTTAGTAGTATAGAATAAGTAGGGATCGTTCTAGCCGGGGATTAAGGGTACCTGAAACATGAGAATGTTAACACAAATATTCACAAATACATATGCACACAATTGTCACACTTATATACATATATACATATTCACACGAAATCATTGGGGATTGAGATAGGATTGGCAGCAAAGCTGCCTCTAAATTCCTAGACATGAAAATAAATTGCTGAAAAATAAATCCTAAGTCTATTATTTACAAGTTTGGTCGACATTCTTCCACAAAGCACTAACACGAAAGCAATCAAAATACTTAGCAAATTGACAAAACAAGACATATGGCAAGGGTACACAATATCCTAGATCCGACTTAGTTCCAACCTAATTAGCTCCTTATCGGTTTACTAATCGATTAAGACTCTCAAGTACTTCAAGATTAACTTATCGTCTAACCCTGAAGTTATGCTAAACACATTTGAGAACACTTATCGTCGAAATCAAACATGCAAAGTAATTAGGCACAAGGTCTTTTTAGTCGGAAACATATCAATCAAGCAAGGCGTCACCACTTCTTGTTAACATGCATAGTCGTTTAAACCACTCTAGTCCTATCATTGACGGATATAAGATCAATACTCAAAACACATCGCGAATATGCTAAGTACCAATCTTTGAGGCACACGGATTTAAAGACTAAACCAAGAACGAATTACTAGAATCAGAGTGAACATACTTGCCTATCTAATCCTATCTCTTTACTTCATGTTTTCCTTACTTTTTAACATGCAATTTGTATTCTTACATCCAAATACCACTTAAAGACAAAGAAAACAAATTGAACATACAAATCATAAAACCAAATTTCACTCCAAACAATACATAGACATAAAGTTTGAAACCAAGAATACATGCTAACTTCATAGACAAAGTTTAACATAGCTACAACAAAAATTACATAACCAAGAGTAGGGAGTGGATCACACATTAGAAACCTTGGAGACTTCGTCTTGTATGGATCCGGCGGCTTGTGGAAGAGGCGGCTGCTGCTCGGCAGTTGGAGGTGTCGGCAGCAAAAGAACCAAGGTTCGGCAAGAACTTTGGGTGTGGTGGAGGTGGTTTTGGCTAGGGTTTTTGTGTAGGACTCTTGGGAAATTTAGGTAGAGCTTTGGCTAGATTTTTGCTTTGGAATGTGACAACTTTTTCTGAATATGAGATGGCTATATATAGAGGAAAAGGGAGAGAGGCTGCCGGCAGTCCCTTGTGCAAAGAGGATTGAGAAAACCTAGTACAATAAGGTTTTGCAACCTTCCTTTCTTAATCCAATTAGGTTTTCTTTTCTGAATTTTTCTTCAAGGCTTGGGCTTCACATCTTCATGGATTTCTTGTATGGTCTTGGACTTCACTTGATAGGTTTTGATCCACAAAAATGCCCCAAGATGCCGGCAGCACACCAAAGCACCAAATCTGCCAGAATCGGCAGCTTCTCCTAGTTTGACTAGGAGAACTTGTTTCTCATGTTTTTTCCTTCAATGCTTTGGCCAAGTGTCGTCCTCCTTCCTTCCACATGCTTGAGATGTCTTCACAAGTGCCCTTGCACATCATATGGTTCATCGAATATGAAGCACTTGTGAAAAGGAGGCAATCAGTCCCTGGAATCGGCAGCTTTGACCTTGTCGTAGTAAATCCAGCATAACTCCACCTTCGGAGCTCCGATTGGTGCGATTCCAAGTCTCACGTAAACTAGACACATAGGGCCATCTCCCCATAAAATATCTCGGCCAAATTCCATGCAAGTCGTCGGGAATGATTTTTCGAAGTTGGGACACAGTCCCAGGAAAATCCTGGAAGCCCCTGGATTGGTATGCTCGGATTGCCGTTTTGCAGCCAACTTTTGGGCGACTTCCCGAACTCCGATTGATCTGAAATTTTAACACAACATTCCTCAACATATGAATATTAAGCACACAAAATTTCATAGAATTCGGACAAGGATAGATCATATTCGTACTCGTCACAAAATCGCGAAAAAGACATATTTCACACTATTTTCCAGATTTCTCAATCTTAGTCATTTTTCGGACAATTAAACACATTTCACCAAAACTCAACCAAAATTGACAATAACTATATTATGACTCAATCTTAGACAAATAAGGGTTAAACAAAGCATAAACGAGGTCATAAGCATATAATATCGTCGCACATTGTGCTCCTATCATTTACTCCTGCCCTCTCTCAACCACAAATGGTCCCGCAGTCCCATATTTCTCAGATCAACGCGTGCCTTGGGGGTGTCTTTTGTTTTCTTCTCCCAATTCAAAACTGTGCCAACCACGGCTTCACCCACGTTCTTCTCTATATGCATGACATCCAGGTAGTATCTGGTAGCCAACCTGGCCCAATAAGGAAGTTCCCATAAGATGCTCTTGTGTGACCAGAACCTATACCGATCCGGCCTCTCTGGAATCGTGCGCAACACATCGGGATGATTGCTAAGCAGACCAAAGTCATACTCATTCAACACTGCCAATATTTCCTCCCCTGTCCATTGCTCGGGTGCCCAGCCCCTTTCTTCAGTCCCATCAAAAGCCTGTGCATCGTCCCTAAATGGATGGTCATGCGGAAGCCAACGACGGTGACGCATCTGGACAATCTTGCTGCAATGAGGACTGGAGCAATCAACAGTCATGCACTCTGAACAAGCCCTGTAACCCCTGGTGACGCTGCCCGACAACATACCCCTCCCAGGAAACTCACTGATCGTGCCAACAAGCATGGCATGCATCTGGAACATCTCATTTTTGAACCGGTCGTAGACCAGGTGGCCGTTCAGACTCAAGTACCGAAGCTCCTCAATTACGGGTCTCAAATACACATCGAGACACTTTCCCGGATAACCTGGGTCTGGAATCAACAATGTGAGCATGTTATATTCCTTCTTCATGCACATCCACGGTGGAAAGTTGTACGGAATCAAAATAACTGGCCACACACTATACTGAAGCTCTTTCTTGCCAAAAGGGTTGAAACCGTCGGATGATAGCCCTAGCCAAACATTTCGAACCTCTGATGCAAATTCAGGAAACTCCAAAACATTCTTCTTCCAAGCCTCTCCGTCGGCGGGATGTCTAAGGGTGTCATCGTCAGGCACATTCCTCTCAGCCCACCATCTCATAGCTTTGGCCGTGAAAGCACACATGAACAACCGCTCAAGCCTATCAATCAGCGGGAAGTACCGAAGTATCTTCACAGCTTTCTTGTTCCCTTTAGGAGTGAACTTATACCGCTCTGTATTGCATACTGGGCAGTATTCAAGATCTGCAAGTCCTTCCCCGTAAAACAGAACGCAATCGTATCTGCATGCATGAATCTTGATGTAGGAAAGGCCGAGATCTTTAAGGATATGTCACACCTTATGATGACTAGTAGGAAGCCGATGTCCGGGGGGCATCGCCCCACCCCATAGCCGAAGCCAATCATCAACCGATTTGACAGTGCCTTTGTTCTCCGTTTTGATCTTCATCACTCCCATGACAGATTCAAGGACAGTCTTACTGCATCCGGGGTACAACGGAGTCTGTTGCAATGCGATCAGGTTGTTGTACTTTTCCATACCACTTGTGTTGACCGGAGATCGGGGTAATGGCTCGAGTGGCTCAATATCAGGGAAACACTCCATCTCCGGAGGAGGGAGTTGCACATCTGGTGCTTCCTCAAAGACACCGCTCTCACGAGGAAACATATCGTTGATCCAGTTCGTTGTTGGATCATTGGAGGAACTCCCTCTCTCGGCAAATTGTCCATGATCATGACGACCCGCAAACTCTGGTTCACCGTGATAAATCCAATTAGTGTATAGGACCCAAAATCCATATCTAGCCAGGTGTTGCTCCACTGTCTCTATGGAAAACCGGTGTCGTGGGGTGGCACACTTGCACTTTTTACACGGACAATAATGAAGTGTAGTGTCTCCACAGTTAGCCATCACAAAATCCAGGAAACTCCTAACTCCATCATGATACGCCTGATCCCATCTTCCAAGGGTAATCCAACTCTTGTCCATCCTGTAAATTCAAGAAATAAATATAGCTATATATATATAGATATGTATATATGCACGTACTACGTACGTACGTACGTACTAATTAATTAAAAAATTCATCATTAATTACACACACACACACACACACACACACATATATATATATATATATATATATATATATACACACACACACACACACATGCATCCCTAAATTAATTAAAACATCGTCAATCTCCCTAATTAATTAAACACAATGTATTTTTTATGTATACCAACAATATATTTTTAATTACAATTAAATTAATTAATATATATATATACATTTTTTCATCAAATTCATCTAAAATCACCTATAAATCAACAATCAATCACTAATCTTCAACAAAACTTCAGTTCTATCTAACCAACATATATATCAACCCATTAATAATCTCATCTCAACACATATATATATATATATATCTGTAAAAGTAAAACGCAATCTATCTGCTCATTTCATTAGAGAACCCCTTTATATAGGGTGACGATTACAATGGAAACATAATTACATTTATGGTAATAAACACTGATTGAAACGTTACATCAGATTAATACTAATTTCCTAATTCGCTATCGTCAATTACTTTGACGAAGGCACATTTATGGTATTTTCCTTCAACACTCCCCCTTGTGCCAAGTCAAAGACGAAATGGTGCATAGATCGTTGCCTCATTAAAAACCTTGCCAAGTAACAAAACCCAGTGGGACAAAATAAAACTTGGACGAAGGGAAAAAGAGCACAACGCACCTTTAACCTTTGAGGATGACATGTGTGGATTAGACTCCCCCTGAAGTCTACATCTCCCCCTGATCCTTACATTAATCAAGGAAGCTTTGAAAGCTTTCGCATTCCTATGTTTTTCACATGTTCCTCGAATATTGCTTTGGGTAATGATTTGGTAAACAAATCTGCTACATTCTCCTCAGACCTTACTTGATTCACTTTAATCTTGAGGAGAGCTTGTTGTTGCTGATTATAGAAAAAATTTGGCGATATGTGTTTTGTATTATCACCCTTGATATAACCTAGCTTCATCTGTTCGATGCAAGCTGCATTGTCTTCATAAATGCAGGTAGGCTCTTCAGTGGTTGTATTTAAACCACTAGTCCCTCGAATATGTGTAATGATGGATCTCAGCCATATACACTCACGAACCGCCTCATGTAGAGCTATGATCTCTAAGTGGTTCGAGGAGGTAGCCACAACGGTTTGCTTGGTTGATCTCCAAGATATCGCCGTATTCCCAATGGTGAATACATAACCAGTTTGAGAACGACCTTTATGTGGGTCAGAGAGGTACCCAGCATCAGCAAACCCAATTAATACATTATTTGGGGTTTCAGTGTGGGGGGTGGTACCTTCTCTATCGACATTTCCTTTAGGGATTACATTTTCATTTGTGTTCCCTTTTGCCTTTGTGTAGGGATAGAATAGACCCAAGTCAATGGTTCCTTTTAGGTATCGAAATATGTTCTTAATACCATTCCAATGACGCTGCGTTGGCGCTGTGCTAAATCTAGCTAACAAATTCACTGAGAATGCAATATCAGGTCGGGTACATTGAGCTAGGTACAATAATGCGCCTATTGCACTCAAGTAGGGAATTTCGGCTCCCAATAGCTCTTCGTCATCTTCCTTTGGGCGAAATGGATCTTTCTTTATATCCAAATTCCGACCGATCATGGGAGTGCTAACAGGATGCGCTTTGTCCATGTTAAATTGCCTGAGTATCTTTTGGACATACGCAGACTGGTGGATAAGTATTCCACAAGCTCGATGTTCTAGTTCAAGACCTAGACAAAACCGAGTTTTCCCAAGATCTTTCATCTCAAACTCGGATTTCAAATAGCTCGCGGTTTCTCTTATTTCATTAAGAGTACCTATTATGTTCATATCATCGACATACATAGCTACAATTGCAAATCCGGAACTTGTTTTCTTTATGAATACGCAGGGGCATAGTTCATCATTCTTATATCCCTTCCCAATCAAGTAGTCACTTAGACGGGTATACCACATCCGCCCGGATTGTTTCAATCCGTAAAGTGAGCGTTTCAATCTGATTGCAAACGCACTCCGTGGTTTAGAGTCACTTGATTTGGGCAATGGAAGGCCATCAGGCACTTTCATATATATCTCTGAATCAAGATCCCCATAGAGATATGCTGTAACCACATCCATGAGCTGCATTTCCAATCCTTCGGAAACTACCAAACTAACTAAGTAGCGGAACGTTATAACGTCCATTACGGGAGAGTACGTCTCCTCATAGTCAATTCCAGGGCGTTGTGAGAAACCTTGCGCCACAAGGCGAGCCTTGTACCTTAGGACTTCATTCTTCTCATTACGCTTTCTGACAAAGACCCATTTATGTCCTACAGGCTTTACACTTGGTGGGGTTAGCACTACCGGACCAAATACCTGTCTCTTTGTCAGAGAATCTAGTTCTGCCTGGATTGCTACTTTCCATTGAGGCCAATCTGCTCTTTGTTGACATTCTGCAACAGAGCGTGGTTCGATATCATCGTGCTCTATGATTCCTTGAGCAACAGTGTATGCAAATACATCATCAATGTACATGGAAGATCTTTCCATCAAGTATGCCTCCTCATAATCCATTGAGATTTCTTTGTTCTCTGGAATCATTTCAAACATCGGAGCGTCCTCCAGTATTGATTCATGGACATAACTATAGTCAGAGACAATCTCATGTGAGGGATTCTCTACATTGATGATTAATGGATCGGGTTGTGCCTTACTCGCCCTCTTTTTCCTTGGGTGAGTGTCAGTCGAACCAAGTGGCCTTCCCCTCTTCCTTTGGGAAGCCACGTCCTCAACCACACCTCCACTAAGTGTGGTTCCAATGCCTCTATCTGCGACATTGTGCCCCTGTTTGGGGACTTCTAACCTTGCAGGCACATTTGCAGCTGGTATATGTGATCTTGTCACTTTAGCAATCTCAGAAAACGCATCAGGCATCGAATCAGCTACGTTCTGAAGATTGATTATTCTTTTCACTTCACTTTCACATTGTGAAGTGCGGGGATCAAAATGAGACTGAGTGGGGACAGACCACGACAATTCCTGTCGTTCCCTTAGAAAATCCTTTTTCTTATCTCCCCCTAACGACGGGAAGACAGTCTCATCAAAGTGACAGTCCGCAAATCTAGCGGTAAAGAGATCGCCTGTCAAAGGTTCCAAATAGCGGATAATAGTTGGGGATTCATATCCAACATAAATACCTAATCGTCTCTGAGGACCCATTTTAGTGCGCTGTGGGGGCGCAATAGGCACATATACTGCGCAACCAAATATGCGTAAGTGTGAAATATCAGGCTCATATCCAGTGACCAACTGGTATGCAGAAAATGGTTGGCTAGCAGTGGGTCTGAAACGAATAAGTAAAGCTGCATGTAATATTGCATAACCCCAAGCAGATATAGGCATGTTGGTGCGCATAACCAGTGCCCTAGCCACCATCTGTAGCCTTTTGATGGTGGCCTCTGCGAGACCATTTTGTGTATGCACATGGGGTACAGGATGCTCTACATCGATCCCAATTGACATGCAATAATCATCAAATACTTTTGATGTGAACTCTCCAGCGTTATCAAGCCTTATAGACTTAATAGGGTGATCAGGGTGGTGAGCCCTTAAACGTATAATTTGTGCTAAGAGTTTTGCAAATGCAGCATTTCTTGTGGACAATAATGCGACATGTGACCAGCGTGTCGAAGCATCTACCAGAACCATAAAGTACTTGAATGGCCCGCATTCTGGATGGATAGGTCCACATATATCACCTTGTATCCTTTGTAAGAATGGAATGTTTTGTTTCATGTCTTTAGCATAGGAAGGTCTCGATCCTATTTTTGCTAAAGAGCAGGCTTTGCAAAATGAGTGATGTGCCGTTGAAATAGTCAATAAGGCAGAGGGACACAGCGCTTCTGGTGCTTTAGAAGATAATGGGTGTGTTGAAGTAGTACTACGACCGGCACTTTGCATTGTGTCGGATCTGTGTCCCATTTTATTTCTTTCTCGGAAGAATGGATGTCCGTGTGAGTTCTTTAAAACACGAACCATCATGTCCCGACCAGGGTGTCTTAGTCGGTCATGCCAAAGCCTGTATGCGTCAGTGTCCCAAATTTCTTTGTTGGTGACAGCATAAGATTTGATAATCCGGATGGTAGTTAAATATAATCCATTATCTTGACGCATTAGTTTCTCTAAAATGCGTTTCCTTCCGCATTCATAAGAAGTAATATTCAAATATTCAATTCCATTCTCACAGTAAGTTTGCAAATGATAATTGTTGGCACGAATATCTTTGAAACTTAATAAAGTTCGATTGCCTCTAGGTGCATATAGGGCGTTTGTGACTTTTATCATTGTGCCATTAGGCATCAAAAAGGAGGCCTTTCCTCGCCCCTGTATTACTTGGGATGATCCCTCTAACATTGTCACAGATGTGTTATAAGGAATTAATTCAACAAATAATTGTCGATTCCTTAAGATAGTGTGAGTAGTCCCACTATCAGCTAAGCACTCTATTTCTCCTCGATACATTCCTACAATTAAATGGGATGGGATTATTATATAAAGTCGAAAAGTATATCTCATATTCTTTAGAGTATGATATTCTTTTCATTCTCATAATATTTTCTTTTATTTGCTAGATGTATTGCTTCACATCATAATAGTGCTTTTTTCGAACCATGTATATATATAGGAAACAAAATCGAATAAAATTCAATACTTTAGAATAAAATCCGAAATTTATTAATAAGCCAACAATAATCAAATCAAAGTCTTGGACATCAAAAACCAATTCAACAGGCCATTATTCAAATAAACTTTAAGACCAAAAAACCATAGTCTAATTAAAATTAAGCAGATCAATCAAAGTCTGGAACATCCATAGACTGAGCAGGGTTCATGTTGCCATTGAAGTCTGCAATTGTGAGGTTGACATCAGCGTCATCGCCTCCATCTTCCATATAGTGAGCCTCTTGTTCTCTAGACTCCCTATACCTCTTGTAATTGGCTGCTACTTTGTTGCTTGCCTGGCAGTTCTTGTACCAATGCTCAGTAGCTCCACACCTATAGCAAGGTTCATTTCCAACTCTATCCCTTTTGAGTGTAGGGTTCTTGGGTGCCTTTTGCACCTTTGCCCTAGGACCACCATGGCCACTAGGACCACCATGGCCACTAGGACCAGCACCACCCTCTCTGCGCCATACGTTAGGAGGGCCTCCACGGCCCATCCTATGGCCCATACCACGGCCCATGGGTGCCTTTCCACGTGGTGTATTGTGCCCACGTGGGTAGGGCTCAGCACGTCCAACCCCCTTTTCTCTGGGGTTCTTTCCACCTTTTATTTTGCCATAGTTGACCTTAGGAATTTTCTTTGTCCCAACAGGTCTGGCATTATTTTTCAGAAGAACTTGATCATGTCGCTCTGCCACTTGCAACATATTGATCAGTTTGTTGAAAGTTGTGATATTTTTCTTGTCATACTCCAACCTATACTGGTTCGCTAGTATAAGAGCTGAAGTAGGAAAAGTGGAAAGAGTCTTCTGGATCATATCATCTTCTGTGAGTTCCTTGCCACAGAAATTAAGACGTGCTTTAAGGCGCAACATTTCTTTGTTAAATTCATTAACCCTTTTGTAGTCAAGCAAACGGATTTCATTCCATTGAGCAGTCAGTTCTGGGAGTAAAGTGTCATGAATATTCCCAAAACGTCCCTTCAGGGCATCCCACAGTTCTTTGGGTGATTTTAACTGAAGGTACTCCCAGCGTAAGCTGGAGTCAATATGTCGCCTCAGAAACATTAAGGCATTTGCTTTGACTTTTGCAGACGGTTCTTCTCTTTAGGGTCGGTGGAGGGGTGGATAGTGAAAGTATAGTCTTTTGCAATAAATGCAGTTTCCACATCCGAAACCCATCGGTGGTACTCAATTCCTTCTGAGTCCAGTATTTCAAATTCGGGTCGAGTTGGATCAGCCATCTACATAAACAATAGTGAAGAATATATTAATTATGTAGTCGTAAGACATCCACAATAATTAATTGCCAATAATGTGAATTGGATTTTGAGACCAGAATTCATAGTGGTCACACATTTTCGATGCTTTGTGAAAATACTTTATCACATGGTAAATTTGTGCTTATTTTGTAACACACATGAAATTTCTTTATCATGGCATTATACTAAACATAATATATGCGGAATAATTCAACATTTAACAAAATACGTATAGCATGCGTGATAATTAATTAACAAAAAATAGCATACAATATTCGCATATAAAAACGATGTCATATTAATTTCGAGATAACATATAAATGAAAAATATTGCATAAAGTCTACCACTTATAAATTTTAATGCTTAATTTACCACACATATATATATAAACATTTATGTAGGCAGTAAAAAATACCAAATATACAATCAAATTTCACATTTACAATTAATTGCATTAAACAGTAGTAGTAAACAGTAATTATTTATTTTATACTTCAGTAAGTTTTCAGAAAACTAACCTTAATTTACCAGAAATGGTAAATATTTGTTTTCTGTTCGCGGGTCGGGTCGGGTCGAGGGAAACAACCGGGTCGGGTCGCACAATCTCTGCCGACGAATTTGTTGTCGGCAGAATCTTCTGGAGCAGTCCTTTCCCGACGAGTTATCGTCGGTAGAAACGGGATCGGGACTCCGGCTGGGCTGCTGTTGCGGCGTGGCTCGGGTGGCGTCGCAAGTTCGAAGGGGACCGAATCGGCGATGGATCGAGGCTGGGCTAGCGTCGAGGAGACCGGATCAGCGACGGATCGAGGGCGCTGATCTAGGGGGGGGGGGCAGATCGGGGCGCCGATCGAAGGGGATCGGATCGGGGTCGAGCGGAGGGCCGGGGCCGGAGTATCGAGCCGATCGGAGGCCGGTTCTGGGTCGGAAACGGAGCGTGAGGTGGTGGCGAGGCCGAGATCGGAGAGGTCCGATCGGGAGCGTCGTCGGGGATCCGGTTTGGAGTGGGAGACGCCGATCGAGGCAGTGGCTTCGGATCGGGATCGAGGCAGTGGAAGGCCGGTGGATCCGGTTTGGAGTGGCCAACGCCGATCGGTGGATCCGGTTGACTTCGGCCGGGGCTGCGGCTAGGAACACGAGGGGCAGCGGCGGCCTGCTGGAGGGCTAGGGCGGCGGAGGCAGAAAAACAGAAAAGAAAAAAAATTAAGGTTTTTTTCGTGTTGTTTTTTTCTCTCTTTTTTTTTCTCTAAAAACTCATGGTTAGGCAAAGTGCTGATAACGTGTAAAAGTAAAACGCAATCTATCTGCTCATTTCATTAGAGAACCCCTTTATATAGGGTGACGATTACAATGGAAACATAATTACATTTATGGTAATAAACACTGATTGAAACGTTACATCAGATTAATACTAATTTCCTAATTCGCTATCGTCAGTTACTTTGACGAAGGCACATTTATGGTATTTTCTTTCAACAATATCAAATTAATCACACATTTATTCTAATTAAACTCTAAATTAACACACCTCTGCATATAACCAACTAAATCAACACACACAGCAATATACGTACCTTTCAAGCTTATGGCCGAGGTTTTGGACGATTTCAGAGCGTTTTCGAAATGTTTTCGACGAATGAGCTCGCTGCTGCAGAATTGATCTGATATAAGAGTTATAGCCGACGAATACCCTCCTCGTCGGCTATAACCAAAAACTTTTCGTCGGCTATAACTCTTATAGCCGACGAATACCATCCTCGTCGGCTATAACCAAAAACGTTTCGTCGGCTATAGTTATAGCCGACGAGTTGTCGGCAGTCGTCGGCTATAATATTATAGCCGACGATGTGGCCGACGAAATAGTAATTCGTCGGCTATGACCCCTTATAGCCGATGAAGTACTATTTCGTCGGCCGTTTTTTCCCATATCGTCGGCTATAACCCCTTTTCTGGTAGTGTTATATAGAATCATTAACCCTAAAGAGTCCTCTCATTAAGGACATTCCTTGCGATTTAAGTCTTCTAATTAGATTCCTAATACAATACTGATTTGTTGTCTTGCTTCTAGACTAAACCAGGATTTCTTACAATAATGATCTAATACATGAAATCATTATCAACTAGATATGGTTCTGAATTTATTTTCATGTAGAAGTAGATATTGTCATTAAACATAATTATCATTTAATATGTGACAAGTCCATATTGATCTAAGAGCTTCTCTAACTTACCAGCTGAGGTGGATTGAACTTATGGCTACATTATGTGTTCAATCACCTATTTCTAAGACAAGCCTATGATCTAAAATTGTTTGGGATTTAGATGATTGCAACATAATCCTCTATTTGTTGCCTGACCACAACAAATTTTTTTGATGATAATTTACATGGCAGTCCAACTACTCTTAGGGCTGAGATTTCAAACCTCTTTCCCACAAGTAAGTGTGCAGTCTCCTACTAGTACCTGTGCAAAAATCAATACTTTTGCAAAAATCAGCTTCGATGGTTTTGTCTAGAGGAATTCTGCTACTAGGGGATTTATCATTTAAAATTATGATGGTAGACCGATCCTTGCAGCCTCTTGTAACATTGGAGAGACTTCGGGGTGCCTATTGCTGAAGCTACTGCTCTAAAGAATAGCCTTGTTGTTGCTCGACAAAAAGGTTTCACAAGAGTGGAGGTTGAAAGAATAGCCTTGTTGTTGCTCGACAAAAAGGTTTCACAAGAGTGGAGGTTGAAAGTGATTCCAAGTTGGTTATTGATGCAGTGAAAGGCGTTATTCAATCACCGTAGAAATTGAAAAGCTTTATGAAGGATATTAATTGTACTATCAGAAGCTTTCCGTGTATTAGTTTAACTCATATTATTAGAGAACCCAACTTTGTGGTTAATGTCATCACTGACATTGGCCACACCGTACCCTCTTGTTAGGTTGATAAAGTGCCCAAGGAACCTTCAAGATATTTGCTCTTTTGATATTGTAAATGTTGGTTGCCATAAAAAATAAAAAAATTATCTAAGCTCTATCAATGATAGACATCAAAAACATAGACAATTTTAAACACAAGATCTAGGAACCAGGCTCAATCTGTATTTAGATATGGGTCTCATGCTTGGTCTAGGATACAGGTGAAGACTGGTTATGGGCTCTTTTCTGGGCTAAATAAATTTCTGGGCCTTGAGCCTTTTTGTCTTTTTTTTAACATTATTGTTTTTTGCATTCTTGTTTTCGAGTTCTTTGATAGAAGCATAAAATGCGACGTTTTTAATGTGTTTTATCCTCGTTTATACTTTGGTTTAACCCTTATTGTTGTAGAATTGAGTCGTTTAATAGAGTCATGAGTCTTTGGTATAATTTTATTGAAAAGGGCTAAGTATAGAGAAAAGTGCAGAAATTTGTGAAAAGCTGGAATAGAAGTCTTAAAATGTTTTGTTGATTCTATAAAGCCTCGACTTTGTCTTTTACGAATTTTTCTTCTCTTATGTGCAGTAGACATATTGATGATTCAGTAATGGAAGGAGTTATAACAATCGAAGCAAAAGAAGCTGCCAGGAATTACAAGGAAAATCCGGATTCAATCCAGTAAATTCCTGGGCACATCATTCAACTTCCAGAGATTCTCCAAGACAGCTCACTCTGAACCAGAATGCGATTCATATATGCACAGAAAAGTACATGAGTCTAGTTTTTAAATCAGTTAGAATCACCTCAATAGCTATTTCTTAGAGATAGTTATGCCTGATTCATCACCAGTAGGTCAGATCAGCAGAAAAGAAGAAGTTCCTGGACTGCTGAAAGAAGAAAAAAATTCTTGCAGCAAAGAAGTGGATTCTAATGCACCAAATGAGAGGCTGTTGAGCTGAATCAATAATAGGAAAGTTGGCAAGCAAAAAGGAAAGTCCAAATAAGGAAAGAAGAAGTTACCTAGTCCTAACAGGAAAAGGGAACAAAGCTGCCGGTTTAGGAGAAGGAATTCTTGGCCCGATTAGGGAAGCTCATGGCTTCATTTGTGGACTATTTATCCATCAAGGAATGTTGCTGAGTCCATTAGAAGTCCACAAAGGAGTTGCAGCTGTGATAATGAAGGAAAATCGGACAAGAAGGTCCAAATTTGGCCGGCAAGAAACCAAGTCCAAATCGGATTAGGTTTTGTAACCCTTACTGCTGCCAATTCTCTTCTATTCTTCCTCTATAAATACCAAGGCTTTATGGACAGAAAAATTATCATAATTCTTGCACAAGCACTAGCCGAAAAATCTACCAAAGTTCTCCCAAGTTCTAGATAGAAAATACCAAGCTGAAACACCATCCCTTCCACCACCATAAATCCATCTGATCCTATCTTCAGCCGTGCATTCCACCACATCTTGCCGAAGTCTTCAAGGTTTCTAAAGTGTGATTCATCCCTCATGACTTGTATTATTTTCTGCCTAGTTACAATAGTTGGTGTAAAAATATTTGATTTTCGTTTGGTTTTGTATGATGAACATGCTTTCGGTTTCTATTGAAGTTTATGTAATGTTTTTACAAACAATAACATGTATGATTTTCGTATTCAGTGATTTAGGGCAGTAGGTATGTTGTGTATGTTTCTATGGTTTACTTGATTAGTTTTCATGAATTTGTGCATAAAAGTCGTGTGCGTGAGGGCTTCCTTTGTCATGGAAGTACCTTAGGTGCTGATTTCACTTACCAAAGTAATTTAGATTGCATCATACGCGAAGTTGTTCAACCTAGGTCACTACCATAATTCGGAAAAACTTGCATAGTAAATAAGATGTGTGACGCCTTGCTTGTTTATGTGTTTCCAATTTGGCTTTTGTGCTTATATGCTTTTCATGTTTGATACCTAAGCGAAGTGTCTTTAAACCGATTAGCATACAACTTAGGGTGATACGCGAAGTTAGCTCTAAGTATTTGTAAAGTCTTAACAATTAGATGAACCGCGAAAGACTCTAATTAAAATTGGAATCAAGTTAAGTCATAGGAGTTGCCGATTGCATGTTTTCTGCCGTGTGAGTTTTTTAGTAGTGTCAAGCATGTTCTTGAGTGTTCTTCATGCTATGTTTTGTGTGGAATTGTCGATCACATGTATATAAGTAATTCAGGTTTTTGTTGTTTCAATTTATTTCGTAAAATTTCAATAGTTTTTAATCCAAATCCGAATCCCCCCTATGTTTTGTGTGGAATTGTCGATCACATGTATATAAGTAATTCAGGTTTTTGTTGTTTCAATTTATTTCGTAAAATTTCAATAGTTTTTAATCCAAATCCGAATCCCCCCTATGTTTTGATTTCATGTTTTTGTTAACACTTTTGTTTTCGATTACCCTTTGATATCCCCGGACTGAACGATCCCTACTTATTCTATACTAACATTCGATGACTGCAGGGTTTTAAATTAGTGTGAGTATTGCTTCGGTTTTGCTCTCGCCATTCTTATATTATTCTGCTCAAGCATTTGATTAAGCCAGGTTCAATGGCTCAATTTTAAGCTTTCTTTGTATGTTTTAACTCTCATAACGTTGTTTCGGTGTCTATACCGCTCTATTTTATTTCAGTTGGTGTTTCCTCCTATTTAGTAAAGGTTATCAACTGATTTAAGGGAGGGGGGGGGGGGGGGGGGGGGGGGGGGAAGGGGAAGAACATGAAAGCAAAATAGCCAAATAATACAGCATTGTCTATGACACAAGCTGTGTATGGCAAGGAGATTGGCAATCTTAAAGAACAGTCTAGCTAGATGCAAGATCAATGACGCCAGTTTTTACTTCATTTAGTACTTCTTTTTGTTGTTGTTCTGCTTTGAGTTCTTGCAGCATCAAATACGCTTATATACTCTTCAAAACTATACGCTTATAGTACTTGAGTTATATAACTACAAATTTGTTTAAAACTGAAATTAGAGTAAGGCCTTTTATATATATATATATATATATATATATATATATATGAAGATTGTTTTCTTTTCCTTCATTGAACTAAAATCTCAAGAAACAATTCAAAGAAAAAATTCCAATTTCTAAAATAAGCGTTATACAGTACTTTACAGACTCAAATAAGTATTTCACTTGCAAAGTTTACAAAACAAGGCGGAGCACAAGGGAAAATCTCAGGTTAACACTTCAGTCCTAAAACCTGTACACAGTACAGAAGAAAAAACAGTAACCCTGCCATGGTGATCAACCACTACAAGAGCAAAACTTTCGAACACAGAAATCCCAGTCCAATACACACACATTCACAGCAAAACAGACTGCATATATTGCTCAAGATAATTCTAGTACTCCACTAAAATGTCCACTCGTTGACTCTTTACCTGAAAACCAACAAAATGACAGGGAATGAGCTATACAAGCTCAGTAGGTACAATAAAACAATTGGTATCTATACTTAGAATGAAAAGGAAGTTATAATCATAATCAAAACAGCTTGCAGGAGCTGGAAATAAACTCGAATTGCTACTGCTGAACAATTGGAATGATATCAAGATTAAATCATAACAATAAGTTGCTTTACTGAATAGCAACCAAACCAAAATATCAAATCTTTACTGAATAGGAAATAAAGAGTAAGTAAACTGAAATCCAAGATTTCTTTTGCTAAATGCTCAAATATAGTTACAAGATATCATCGTCATAAATCCATTAAAAGTCAGCAACACAAAACCAAGAAGTCTTTACTTTGCAGCAACGTAAAACTCTTTCCATAAATCCAACTTTCAGGGAAATCCTCGAAACCCTTCTTTTTTCCAGTTAGCGCCCATTGCTCGCATTAAGGCCACCGAGCACACCCCGTACAAGCGGACCCTGATCAGGTTTTGGGTCTTTCACCCTAGAATGACACAATCCCTCCTTAACTAATCTCTGACCTAACCAAATAAAATGATTTAAAACCAAACATATCATTCTGAGAAACCTCTGGTTTCTCTAAACCAAATCAGTCGAGGATTTTCAATAAGAACTTGAAATGTCTTTTCTTATAAGATATTAAAATTTTGCCAGGAAACAACTCTTTGAAAATAACTCTCTTTTCTATCAGGAAACATGACTATAATAAATCAAATACGTTATTGAAAATCAAATAACATTTAAATAACCTTGAAATACACTTGCCTTTAAAACAGGAATATAAATGCAGAAGAATAATCAAGGTTGATGGTAAAGTACTAAAGTATATTCAAATCAGTTTCTCAATAGGAAACTAAACATTAAGGAGTAAATAAGAGCATGTAACAATGATCTTCACATAAAAAGAATATAGTTCGCAAGAAACCACTCATTGATTCCAATACTTGATTTTGATAGGTAGCAAGACCAAAACGAAAACTGTAAAATATTTTAACTCGTCAAAAAGTTACTGAATCAATTAGACAGAAAGCCTAGTAAAAGGGAGATTTATTAAACTTCAACTTTTGATAAACATACCTGAACATGCAATAGCTATATATACAAGTTCTCTACTGAAAAGAGTTTGTAACAAGAGAACATATAAGGAGAGATAATTATATAATTTCTTTGTGGAAACTTGAAGAATTCCAGCTATTGCAAGTCAAAAGCTAATCCCATAAAACAAGGCAAAAGCAGTCGTTTTGATGAAATCATTTAACATATCTGAAAATAGAATTTCACGTAACAAATCCATTTGAGAAAACCCAATTCAGCAAACATATAGATGAGCTGGTACATTAAAGGGTAATAGTAACTTTCGACGAGATATGGATTTGACTTCATAAATCCATGAGTAAGAGAGTAATTAACTAGGAAAGTTAGACTTAAATAACAAGGGAAAAGTGACAGACCCGCCCTCAGATTTCCCCTTAAAATCCGAGGTGGACCTGTGTAGCCAAGATTAGAGAATAATTATATAAAAAATTCGACATAATCTACCCTAAAAATAGACTACCCCAAAACCTGTAATTAAACATTACACTTCTAATATGATACATCTCTATTAAACTCCCAAATAGGACCTCCTGTCCCTCACAAAAACATCCACCACCAACCCGAAAGAATAAAAGTCACTAGCCCAACCAAGACATGCTAAGTATTCGGTATTTAACCCATGGTTACATCAGAGCATAAGCTACATTGTCTAATAAAATGCAAATATAAAAAGTACGAAGGAAACAAGTCCTACAAGTCTGGAATGGATGACGGTGGATATGGAGAATGCCTCAACGTGGTGCGGTCCAACCTCAGCGAAATCTACTACCTAGGCAAAACGGAAAACCAAAGAGCCCCGAGAAAACATAGAAAAACATGAGACAAGCTCAATGAAATGAAAAAAATAACGTTATAAACATCCTTTTAGAAACTCAATTTCTTTTTAAATTATTTCTCTTTAGCAAATATTTTACAAGCAATGCACAACAATTATGGAGAACAATTTGCAAGATTATAATACAAGTGAAAACTTGAGAACCGAATCGTCATATATCTCATAATAAAAATTAATTAAATATGCCTTGATAAAATCTCAAAAGAAATGAAGGCAATAACTGAGATAGAACACAATACTTCCTTGCAAACTCAATTAATTTGTGTAAATAACTCGAAACTCAAAACTTTACCAAATTTGTACCCAAAACTAAACTGGTCATGCACCTACACTGAACTAGGTCAGAATAGGCAGAGTGTGGCGGACAACTGGTCATGCACCCATGTTAAGCGAACTCAACATGAGTAGAGCAGGGAGGGGGAATAACTGGTCATACACCTGTGCACATCAGGCAGAGCGGGGGAACTGGTCACACACTTGTGCGTCCGCCGAACACAAGCAGAGCGAGAAGGGTATACGTGCACGTAACCGGAGTAACTGAGTCATCATATCGTAGTAACTTCTGGGTTGGGTACTCATAAGGTAATTAGAAATCCTATTTACTTTCTCAAAATAAAGTTTCCTTTCTTTCATGAACGCAACAACTCTTAAAACATTAAATTCGAGAACTAAATTGAAGGATTCTTTTCTTTTTCTCAAAATAAGCAATTGAACTCAAAACATGAATCATAGAATCCCATAGACGTTGAAAATTTATTTACGAGGAAACATAGTAAACCTTAATGAAGGGTAAATAGATAAACTAGAAACTCAATAAAGCATGGAAATGACTTCTTCATTTTCAAAGGTAAGCAACTTTACTTTTGTCATAAGACCCCATAAATCTTCATAAAATAATTAATTCAAGAGTAAACAAAATAAATGCTTATGAGAAATAGATAGAAAATCAATAAGTGAATGAATGCAATTATTTAAAAACGAAGTCCAACTCACAATGAAGAATGGCTAGGTGTGTCCCAACTAGGGATCGACCTTGGAAACTCCCTCAACCGGATTACCTAGCCAAATAATTATGTAGACAATATTTAAACTCAAATTCAATAAACCAAGTAGAGGAAACATGGAGGCATCTTAGGAATCGTTGCTCTTCATCTCACCCAAACCTCTATGTCCTCATATATTATCAATACATTATTCCACCACCTTCTATTTAATCCCAACACCTCAAACTCACAATTTTCCCCAATTATTTCCATCACCCAATCCTAATTCCTCATCCAAAACTTCAACTAAATTACTTAGGCTAACTCTCACACTATCTATAAGGCCTAAAGTGACAAAAGAATAACATGGAATGTCGCCGGAAGTGGCGGAGCCGCGGTGGCTCATGGTGGCTAAAACTCAACCTTCAAAAACCTCAAAATCAAATGCAATCCTATACTCAAAACAAAGCCCAAAAGGTGGGGAACACTTTATTACCTTGAGTTTTCTCCAAATTCTTGATGGTTTGGCCGGAATTTGTTAAACTTGCTGGAAACTACTCAATCTTCTCTCCTTCGATTTGTTAAGCACAAGAGGAATTAGATTAAAAGACTAGTGTAGATAGAAAACTCATGAGGTGACGAAGAGATTGATACCAATTTTGTTGCCGGAAACCACAAGAATTGGGAAACTTTGGTGGTGGCATTAGGGAGCACGTCCTCCTTCTTCTTCTCCCCCTCTTTTCTAATAAAAAATGGCTGCAGCCCGAGAAAGGAGAAGAAGGGATATTGCTGCTTAATTAAGCTAGGGTCGAGTGCAATGACCAAAATGCCGTCACTTCAAAATAAACGTAACTTTGTCGTTAAAACTCTGTTTAGCATGTCGCTTGCGCTTACACTCTCGTATCGTCGTGCTCTACTCTCCTAAGCTATGAAACTAATTTATAGAACTTTATAAAAATTAATTTTTCTAATAAGAGAGTTAATTTAGCGATAAGACGAGTTAATAATTATATGCGATGCACTTAAATTAAGTAAAAGAAATCCTAGGTATGGGGCGTTACAACCTACCCCCTTAAAGAAATTTCGTCTACGAAATTAAGTACATGAGTATTAGAAGAGATGTGGATATTGAGCTAGCATTTGCTCCTCCGGTTCCCAAGTGGCTTCTTCCACTGCATGGTTCCTCCATAATACTTTCACCAAAGGAATTGTCTTTGTACGAAGTATTTGATCCCTTCGATCCAAAATCTCAACCGGTTGCTCCTCATAGCTCAAATCCTCCTCTAACTAGATCGGGTGCGTCTCCAAAACATGAGAAGGGTCCGGTTTATATTTTTGAAGCATGGACACGTGGAAAACGTCATGAATTTTAGAAAGCTCAAGAGGTAAGTCCAAGCGATAAGCTACAGGACCAACTCTCTCAATGATCTCATAAGGACCAATGAAACGGGGACTTAACTCCCCTCGCTTCCCAAACCGCCCTATTCCCTTCCAAGGAGACAACTTCAGGAAAACTTAGTCCCCCACACTAAACTCAAGATCTCTTCTTCGAACATCTGCATAACTCTTTTGCCTACTCTGAGCTATCTTGAGTCTCTCCCTGATAAGTTGGATCTTATCAGTAGTCATCTGCACATACTCAGACTTCAAAAGTCTTCTTTCCCCAACCTCATTCAAACACACTGGAGTTCTACATTGTCTCCCATACAAAGCTTCATATGGAGCCATTCTGATACTAGAGTGGTAGCTGTTGTTATAAGCAAACTCCATTAAAGGCAAGTGAACATCCCAACTTCCCTTAAATTGGAGAACTGATGACCTCAACATGTCCTCTAATGTCTGAATAGTCCTCTCTGATTGCCCATCTGTTTGTGGGTGGAATGCGGTACTAAACTTTAGCTTAGTCCCCAAGGCATCCTGCAAACTCTCCCAAAATCTAGAGGTAAACCGAGGATCTCTATCTGACACAATGCTAGCAGGAGCGCCATGCAAGCAAACAACCTCATCAACAAACAACTTTGCTAGCTTCTCAAGGGAGTAAGTCTCTAAGATAGGCAAGAAATGTGCTGACTTAGTGAGTCGGTCAACAATCACCCAAATACCATTATGACCACTTTGAGTACGAGGAAGCTTGAACAAAAAGTCCATGGTAATATGCTCCTACTTCCATTCCGGAATGGGCAAAGGCCGCATGAGACCAACAAGATGCTGACGTTGGGCTTTGACTTGCTGGCAAGCTAGACACTTGCTCACAAATTCAGCAATTTCTCTCTTCATTCCTGACCACCAATAATGCTCCTTAAGTGTGCGGTACATCTTGGTGCCACTCGGGTGCATAGAATAAGCTGAGCTGTGAGCTTCCTCAAGAATCTCCCTCTTAAGCACCTAATCATTAGGGACACACAATCTAGTACCCATAACCAAAGCTCCATCATCTCTAACCATAAAGTCCACCCTCTTGCCATTACTCACTTCTTCCCTTAGCTTTACTCGTGATTGATCATGATGTTGAGCTTCTCTAACCCGATCAATCAACATAGGTCTCACATGGAAACTAGCTAACAAGGCACCCGACTGGCTCACCGAAAGACTAACTCCGGATGTCCTCAACTCAACTAAAAGTGGCAAGTGATACGCCTTCATGTGTGCTAAAGAACTAGATGCCCTTGCCTTCCTACTAAGAGCATCCGCCACAACATTGGCTTTCCCAGGATGGTAGTCAATGGTGCAATCATAGTCCTTGATCAACTCTATCCATCTCCTTTGTCTCAAATTCAACTCCTTCTGAGTGAAAATATATTTGAGGCTTTTGTGGTTGGTAAAAATCTGACAAGTGACCCCATATAGATAATGTCTCCAAATCGTAAGTGCAAAGACAACTGCAGCAAGCTCCAAATCATGGGTAGGATAGTTTAACTCATGTGTCTTGAGTTGTCTAGAAGCATAAGAAACCACCTTACCATGTTGCATCAAAACACAACCCAAACCTCGGAGAGAAGCATCACTATGAACGACAAACTTACCACTATCATCTGGAAGTGACAGCACTGGAGCAGAAGTCAAGCGTTTCTTAAGCTCTTGAAAGCTTTTCTCACACTTCTCAGACCATATAAATTTAACTCCTTTCCGAGTTAAGCCAGTGAGAGGTCCTGCTATCTTAGAAAAACTCTCAACAAAGCGGCGATAATAACCAGCAAGACCAAGAAAACTCCTAACTTCAGTCACACTATTAGTGTCTCCCACTTAACCACTGCTTCCACCTTTTGTGGGTCAACAAAAACTCCATCTGCTGAAATCACATGCCCCAAGAATGCCACTCTATCCAACCAAAACTCACACTTACTAAACTTGGCATACAACTTATTTTCCCTCAAGATTTGCAATACCCCAGTCAAGTGCTCTGCATGCTCATTCTCATTACGAGAATAGACTAAAATGTCATCAATAAAGACAATAACGAATCGATCTAAAAATGGACAGAACACTCTGTTCATCAGGTCCATAAAGGCTGCGGGAGCATTAGTCAATCCAAACGACATGAATAAGAACTCATAATGCCCATATCGAGTCCTAAATGCGGTTTTGGGTATACCACCCTCTCTGATCCGCAACTGATGGTAACCAGACCTCAAGTCAATCTTGGAAAAGCATTTAGCACCCTTTAACTGACCAAACAAGTCATCAATACAAGGTAAGGAATACCTGTTGCGTATTGTGACCCGATTAAGCTGCCTATAATCAATACATAATCTCATGGTGCCATCTTTCTTCTTCACAAACAAAACTGGTGCTCTCCATCGTGAAACTTTAGGTCGTATGAAACCTTTGTCCACTAACTCTTGCAACTGAGTCTTCAACTCCTTCAACTCTACAGGAGCCATCCTATATGGTGCTTGAGAGATAGGAGTTGTACCAGGAAGTAACTCAATTGAAAAGTCTATCTCTCTCATTGGAGGTAATCCTGGTAACTCATCGGGAAAGACAACCTCGAAATCCCTCACTATCTCCACATCCTCTACCTTCACCTCTCCAACTCGAACATCAATAATATGTGCCAAGTAAGCATAACACCCCTTCCTAATCAACCGCTTGGCACACATAGCTGATATCATGCAAGCTGGGAGAATTCTTCGCTCCCCACAAAACAACACCTCACGTTTACCCGGACTTCTGAATATCACTTCCTTGCGGATAAAATCAACAGAAGCACGATGGGTAGCTAACCAATCCATGCCAAGTATCACATCAAGGTCATGAATATCTAAAGGCATCAAATCTGCCTCCAATAATTGATCCTCTACCCTGACTGCACAATTTCGAAACACATGACTTACAGTAATAACATCCCCAGTAGGTATAGCTATACCTAACTCACAATCAAGGAGAGACAACTCTTTATTCGCATGCAAGGAGAAACTACGTGAAATGAAGGAGTGCGTAGCCCCTGGATCTATTAAAACATAAGCATCACGACCAAATATAGACAACGTACCCATGATCACATCCGGTGTAGCTCCAGCCTCCTGCTGAGTCATGGCGAAGACTCTCGCCTGAGCACGAGGTCGCCCTGGCTGTCCCCTCTAATGGCCGCCTCCTCTGCCTGCTGCACTAGACTGCACTCCACCATTAGAACTAGTCCCCGCAACCTGTGTGGTCCTCTGCTCTCTGACCCCAACACTCTGACTCTGAGGCGTCGCTGATCCTGAAGCTGCCCTACCCGCCTGAAGCAGTTGTGGACACTCCCTCATGATATGTCCAGGCTGACCACACCGGTAGCATCCTGACCTCCCACTCTGACAAGGGCCAGAATGGTGCCTCCCACAAGTCCCACACTGTGGGTGATGAGCTCTACCCGACCTATCAGTCCTCTGAGTACCTGAGGGAGTGGGAAATCTCACCGAACTGCCAACTGAACGTTGAGCTAAACTCTTGCTCTGACTACCTCTATGACTACCAAAACTACCACCATAACTGAAACCAGTCGATCTGCTACTACTAGAAGAGGATCTAGAGGTAGATCCACCTCTCTTGGATGGACCCTGACTAGGGCCATCCATACTGCTAAGCTGGCGGCGTCTGTCACCATGTCCGTACCTATCTTCAATGCTCCTCTTAACTCTCGCTGCAGCCTGAACTAGTGTCACACTACTACAAAAAACTCAATACACAACACAAATCAGACAACACTTTGAAAGTTACATGTTGTGTGAATGACTGAACTGTTTCACACAACCTAAAGTGAATAATTTGTGTTGTATGATGGTACACATTTTCCATATTCTGAAAAACATTTTTCCAGATTTTGTCACACAACTCTGACATACATTTTCTGTTGTATGATTAATGAAAATCTTGGCGGTAGAACTCCCTCCGACATTGAAACTCAAATTTGGGTAAGGTCTAGATGGACAGACAACAAAGTTATTGTTTTGTGTTGTGTGATAATGTCACATCCTGCATTAGGTGTCACCAAGTGCAAAGTGACAAATACTTGTACAACAGAATTTCGTAGTTTTGTTGTATGACTTGTTTTGCTTGCCATTCCCCACATTCATTTTGGCTCCAATGACTTGGGGGTAGCATTTCTCAAAGCGGGAAATTTGCCTCCATCGTTTTTTGGTTTTGAAAACATACATGTGTTACAATTCTCACAACAACTGTTTTCTATTCTGTTGTGCAATTATGTTGAAGCATCTACAAGGAGACACCTAGTGGAATACCCGATGCATGAGAAGAAAATTGGTACAACAGTTTAAAATTTTTTAGTTGTATGAAGGAAAACCTAATGTCCTGCCAAACTTTCAAAATTTGAGGCCGGCGGCAATTTTCCGAGTTTGAGCCAAAATGAAAAATGCTGTATACCATTTTCTATATTTTCTGTTGTTTCTATAACTTGTAAAATATTTAAGCCATAGTCTTCTCTCTCTTCATAGTCTCACTTCGTCTCTCTCTTTCGTGTAACCTCGCTCAGTCCCCTCAGCTCTCAGTCTGTCCCCGTCACCCTAAAACTCTATGAAACACCAACCATCTCTCCACAAATTATCTGCCCCCTTCTCTCTCTCGATCGGTCTCCAACCATCTCTCCCAAATTCCCTAATTTTGAAACCCTAATATTCCAACTGTTGAATTCTCAGTCCATGGCCGACATATCCGAGGCTCGCCGCTGTCACCGTCAAACCGAGAGAGTTTGTTTAACTAGATCTCCGCGTCTCCCTCCTTCTTCTTCAACCTCCTGCTGAGAGAAGAGAGTCGTCGTTGCAGAACGTCACTAAGAGCAATGGGTAGGTTACTCTTTTCGATTTGACTTCAATTTCGAAACCAATTTGATTCTCTTTTTAAAATTCTCTTCGATTTCAAAACCTAATGGCCTCCACTTTCCTCACACTCTCAAACCCTTTGGTTTGCAGACCCAACACTTCTTCTCTCTTCACGAACCTCTTGTGAAGTTGCGGGGTCTACACAAGCCTCGGCCGCTTGACCGCCCTCCCCGACAGGTCGTCTCCTCCTCCACCGCCGTCGCCGGAATTATCGATCCGGAGCGCCGAGTCCGCCTCCTCGGGGCTGTCAACCTTCCTCGATTTCCTCGAATCGGATCCCTCCTCCTCCTCCACCACCATCGGCTCGTCGCTGCGGTTGTTGTTCTCATTAAACGACTTGTAGTTCGACGAGTACGCCTGCGAGTGGGCTCCGCGCAGAGTCGACACCGTCTTCTGCGAAGCGCGGTTGACGTCCACCGCCGTCCGGCACGGCTCCGGCGAGATGCTGAACGCCGAGGCCAGCTCGACCGGAATCAAAGTCTGAGACAGCGGAGTCAGATCGTCGGCCGTCGGAAGCCCCGCCTCCCAGGTATGGGCACAACTCAACTCCTCCTCTCTCTACTATTATGAAATAGAAAGTTCTTATCTTTTGATTCGGTTCATGGGTTTTGTACAGGTTTGAGAAGAAACTCTTTGGTATATATATTGCAATCAATCGATTTGATTAGATTTTCATGGATCTTGAAATTGCTGATAAAATTAGCTAAGTTGTCTGTATAGATCAGGGATGAGTGTGACGAATTGGATGTGGATTTTGTAGGATTGAATGTTGGATTGTGATTTATGAGGTGGATTGCGTGTGAGAATCAGGCGGATCTTAGGTTTATGTTATTGTATATCAAATGTGTATCTGATGCTGTGTTTTATGTGGCGCAGTTGAATGTTCAGAAGTGTAATGAATGCGGACAGCCTTTGCCGAAGAGCTTTCAGCCCCCGGCCGATGAGCCTTGGACAACTGGGATTTTCGGCTGCGCCGAAGATAGAGACAGTTGTAAGTTGATATGAGAACTAGCTTTTTCATTTCCTGTGGTTGAATATGGGAAATTTGGAATCTGATAGATAGGGTTTGGAGTTTTTCAGTTTTGAGTAGTTTACATTTGTTTGGTTTTCCTCGAGAGTATATAGTGCTCGGAACTGGATTTTGTGCTTGTCATATGTTAAGTTTAGGAATGCAGTTTGCAATCGTATTATCATATGTATTAGTGTTAGGCTCTGAGCTCAACCTTTAACTTGATGAAGTATGATATTTGCTGTACGCCACTAGACAATACATTAGGGGGTAGGCTAGCCTAACTTAGCTGCTTAATTCTATGCCAGTTCAATGGTATACAGTAGCCTTCTGTTGAACAAGTATAAACTTGCTTGCTCTTACTTTGTGTAAACAGACTCTAGTTCCACTGCTGTTTTGCTGCAATGTGTAGTAGTTTTCCATATTTATTATCCTTGGCAACATATAAATGATTATAAGAATTAACACTATGTCATTCTTTACCTTCACAGGCCTGGCGGGACTCCAAGAGAGTGAAATCAGTCTCAACGCCAAGTGACCAAGTGGTTCGATACCAACTAGTACGTGATCTAATCCTTTTCTACACTTGTGAATATTTGTTTTTTTAATATTATGAATGGGAATGATCAATGTTGACTTTGCGTAATGCATCGATACAGCCATTTCATTGTCCCTGAGTTGGGTACTGATGTCAAGTTCTCATATTCTTCTCACAAGGCTGTTGAGGAATACAAGGAGGCTAAAGTGAATGTGAGTCATCGTAAGCATAGATTGCATATTAATGTTATTGTAACCTGTACATATATGTCAATGTCAACTATTCTTTCCTTAAAGATTTCTATTAGAAGACGAGTTGTGTTGCTCCTAGAGGTTGTGTGTTGAAGAGTACTGGGTTATTGGCATTTAATTTCATTGTGATGGTGAACTGCCTTTCTTTGCAGCATACATCAATAAGCCCAAATCGTAGGCTTGTTGCCGTAGTTGGAGATCACGTGGATGGATTGCTTATGGATCCTCTGAATGGAAAGGTACCAGAATTTTATCTTACGTTTGCGGTTGTTTAGAGCAGAAATAGTGTTACTAGGAAGGTCTGAGTTATTGGAATTTCTTAAGATGATTAATGGATGAAAGTAATCAATATGGCTGCCATGTTCTTTATGCCCTTCAAAGGTTATAAATTTCGAGATATTTAGGAAATTATCCCTATGCCAGATTTTTTTGCTATGCGTAAGGTGTGCATCTAATAATCCTAAGCTTTACCCATTTTCTCGCCAATATATAACAACTAAATGTCTAAAATAACAATTAAACTAAATGCCTGGTTGATTAATGCACATACAAGGGCTACTGACTTCACAATTAACCCAGATCGTTGACATGCACTAGAATGGTAGTATCCTACCATGGTGAGCATAGATGATCTCGTAGTAACAAAACATTGCTTGGTAAAGCAGTTGTATTTTTGATTTCCTAGAATGTAGGTGTGTATACTTTCTGTTTCTTGTAATATCATAATCTGTGATCCTGCCTGTGATTAGTTAAGCACCAAGTTTTAAATCCTAAGTTTTTTACTAAAAAGAAAGCGTAGTGCTGAAATACAGGAACTTGTCATTAACCAGATGCACATTGTTTGATCTTTCCGAAGGCTATGTTGATGGCGAGGAAGTCGAAGCCCTAGATATATCGATCATGGCTGAAGATGACGGGTTATGAAAGTGACTATTATGCTTTGTGCACAGGAATTTTTCAGGGGTATGTCAGATCTTGCATGTGCTGGTTATGGTGATTGTTTTTGTTGATTTGTGCCCACAATGGTATCAATCTGTTATTCTGTTTTAATAGTTCCAAACATGCTGAAAACTTTTGTGTGTGGAGTTGCTTTTGAGATGGCTGGGTAGTTCATAAAATCAAAGATGCATCTGATTGTCTTCTTTACAACATTCATTTTGGGAACCATGCATTATTTGATCATTCTGAGTGTCCCTTAGTACATAGTCTTACCTATTGGCTTTTGGAATTGAAATCTGAAATATGAGATATTTATTTAGGGTTCTTTCTTTAGATACATATGTATAATATGATCATATGGACGATAAACCAGTTCAACAATGTACTAGTAAACAAAAATATAACAAGTAAACTGTATCCTCTGATGTTCTTGTGGTATAACTAAATATGCATGTCAGAAAATCTGTCTACTAGGTATTTGAATGACTTCTGTTCTACACTTATTCTTGTGTTATGCTGCTGTTCTACATTTCGATTATGCTGCTTATTCTTGGTCATTTTCAGCTGCTTTCTGCTGCTGTGTTTGAATGACTTTTTGGGATAATGTTGACGTCTAATATTGTATACATTCGATTTCTTTTTCAGTGGGGCAGGAGAGACAATGGCCTACAGTACACACAAGATGAAATAGATGTGGTAAGGAATGAGTGGGCGAAGTTCATTGTCAGCAATTTGGTGTAGGAATGTTCATAGGGCTTCTGAAATGGGTTTGGCAGTGATGTTTATATGTGCTTATGTTTTATAAACTTATCGGTTTAAGCTAGCTACGTATGTATGTATATATAGGACTAATGCTGGCAGATTTTGAACAATATCAGCTTGTGCCTTCATGGTTTCAGCTGAAATGCTAGCTAGGTACGTAGGATTATTGCTAGCAAATTTTGAACAATATCAGCTTGTGCCTTCATGGTTTCAGCTGAATGCTAGCTAGGTACGTCGGATTATTGCTAGCAAATTTTGAACAATATCAGCTTGTGCCTTTCATGGTTTCAGCTGAAATGCTAGTTAAGTTTTAGTTTGCTTTTGCTCTATGCATTTATGTGGTACATTAGTGTGCTCCGGCCACTTGAATGATATGTAGAATGGTTCAATTTATGTATAATTATTGTATCTGCAAAAACTGCTCTTCTGGAAATGGTAATGGTTCAATGTACAACAGTTTACATGCTTTTTGAGACCTCATTTCTTGTGTATTTGAGGCTCAGACAACAAAGTGGTCATATGACCAAATGCTTAAATCTATTGTGTGATAGAAACTTATACAACACTATAATAGCATTATGTGTTGTACAATATGACCAAAAGCCGAATCAAACCAGTGTCACAAACTGCTCAATTCTGTTGTCTGGTTGTCGAATAATACAACTGTAAAAATATCATATGTTGTACAATATGACTAAAAGCCACATCAAACCTGTGTCACAAAATCCTCAAATCTGTTGTTTGATTTGTAGAATCATACAACTCAATAAATATGAAACGAAATCAGTTGTCTGAATCAGACAACTAAATAAGTGGGAGATGAAATCTGTTGTGCGAATGAGACAACAGAATAAAATTGCAATATTCTGTTGTATGTTTAAAACTTACACAACATAAAAGTATGTATATTCTGTTGTATGAACTAGACATGTCAGTGCAGCGAATGCCAAGCCAGCCATGGCATGGCATATAAGTTGTACAACAGAAATTATAAGTTGGTTGTTGGACGTTTCATCACACAAGCTCGAGATATACGACGGTTTTTTCGAACTTACACAACGGTGCAGCACCGTTGTGTATTGAGTTTTTTGTAGTAGTGTCATAAATCGGGTATGCCCAATAGCAGTCACCACATATCGAATTTCCTCTCTCAAACCATCCTCAAATCTGCGACACTTGTCCTCCTCGTTAGCCACCAACAATGGAGCGTACCTAGACAACTCAAGGAATCTCGATCTGCTCATACTGTGAAACAGTCATGGAACCCTGAACCAACTTGAGGAACTCAGCTAGCTTCGCATCACGATAGGATCAGGGAAGAAAATGCTCATAAAATGCAAGTCTAAAATATGCCCAAGTCACCTGGTCTCCATATCGAAGCCGCTCGGAATTCCACCAATGATAAGCATTATCCACAAGTAAAAACTCAGCTATATCGAGTTTGCGACCATCTGGGCAATCCATAACACCAAACACCCTCTCAAGTCTAACCATCCAAGCCTCTGCATCTGCGGGATCACCAGAAGTACCAGAAAAGTCGTATGCACACAGCTTCCTAACACGCTCAATGCTATAGTCAGGCTCTCTACCTCTACCCTGTACAGTGGTAGCCTGTATAGCAGAAGTCACGGCCTGAGCAAGCTGCTCAATAGTATGCTCAAGACTTGGCCCTGGTCCACGAGTGTTCTCAGCTATATCCTCAGGCACACTATATCTCGCACCTGAGGTCCTACAAAGGAGGCATGATACCTAAAAGAAATGAAATCAGGAATAATCGAGAATTAGGATAATGGAACACCTACCTTACCTACTTAATAAACACACTAGCACTTAAGAGTATATGATGGGGATCCGCTGCAGTCGGGCCATTACTCAAAAGATACTAGGCATCATTAAGCACATAAGATAGACGGAAACAAGGAAAGTCTACAGAACCTAACAACCTAATGCTCTAATACCAAGTTGACAGACCCGCCCCCAGATTTCCTCTTGAAATCCGAGGTGGACCTGTGTAGCCAAGATTAGAGAATAATTATATCAAAAATTCGACATAATCTCCCCTAAAAATGGACTACCCCAAAACCTGTAATTAAACATTACACTTCTAATATGATACATCTCCATTTAAACTCCCAAATAGGACCTCATGTCCCTCACAAAAACATTCACCACCAACCCAAAAGAATAAATGTCACTAGCCCAACCATGACATGCTAAGTATTCGGTATTTAACCCATGGTTACATCAGAGCATAAGCTACATGTTCTAATAAAATGCAAATATAAAAAGTACGAAGGAAATAAGTCCTACAAGTCTGGAATGGATGACGGTGGATAAGGAGAATGCCTCAACGTGGTGCGGTCCAACCTCAGCGAAATCTACTACCTGGGTAAAACGGAAAACCAAAGAGCCCCGAGAAAACATAGAAAAACATGAGACAAGCCCAATGAGAGGATAAAAATAAAGTTATAAACATCCTTTTAGAAACTCAATTTCTTTTTAAATTATTTCTCTTTAGCAAATCTTTTGCAAGCAATGCACAACAATTATGGAGAACAATTTGCAAGATTATAATACAAGTGAAAACTTGAAAACCGAATCGTCATATATCTCATAATGAAAATTAATTAAATATGCCTTGATAAATCTTATAAGAAATGAAGGCAATAACTGAGATAGAACACAATACTTCCTTGCAAACTCAATTTGTGTAAATAACTTGAAACTCAAAACTTTACCAAACTTGTACCCAAAACTAAACTGGTCATGCACCTACACTGAACTAGGTCAGAATAGGCAGAGTGTGGCGGACAACTGGTCATGCACCCATGTTAAGCGAACTCAACATGAGTAGAGCAGGGAGGGGGAATAACTGGTCATACACCTGTGCACATCAGGCAGAGCGGGGGAACTGGTCACACACTTGTGCGTCCGCCGAACACAAGCAGAGCGAGAAGGGTATACGTGCACGTAACCGGAGTAATTGAGTCATCATATCGTAGTAACTTCTGGGTTGGGTACTCATAAGGTAATTAGAAATCCTATTTACTTTCTCAAAATAAAGTTTCCTTTCTTTCATGAACGCAACAACTCTTAAAACATTAAATTCGAGAACTAAATTGAAGGATTCTTTTCTTTTTCTCAAAATAAGCAATTGAACTCAAAACATGAATCATAGAATCCCATAGACGTTGAAAATTTATTTACGAGGAAACATAGTAAACCTTAATGAAGGGTAAATAGATAAACTAGAAACTCAATAAAGCATGGAAAGGACTTCTTCATTTTCAAAGGTAAGCAACTTTACTTTTGTCATAAGACCCCATAAATCTTCATAAAATAATTAATTCAAGAGTAAACAAAATAAATGCTTATGAGAAATAGATAGAAAATCAATAAGTGAATGAATGCAATTATTTAAAAACGAAGTCCAACTCACAATGAAGAATGGCTAGGTGTGTCCCAACTAGGGATCGACCTTGGAAACTCCCTCAACCGGATTACCTAGCCAAATAATTATGTAGACAATATTTAAACTCAAATTCAATAAACCAAGTAGAGGAAACATGGAGGCATCTTAGGAATCGTTGCTCTTCATCTCACCCAAACCTCTATGTCCTCATATATTATCAATACATTATTCCACCACCTTCTATTTAATCCCAACACCTCAAACTCACAATTTTCCCCAATTATTTCCATCACCCAATCCTAATTCCTCATCCAAAACTTCAACTAAATTACTTAGGCTAACTCTCACACTATCTATAAGGCCTAAAGTGACAAAAGAATAACATGGAATGTCGCCGGAAGTGGCGGAGCCGCGGTGGCTCATGGTGGCTAAAACTCAACCTTCAAAAACCTCAAAATCAAATGCAATCCTATACTCAAAACAAAGCCCAAAAGGTGGGGAACACTTTATTACCTTGAGTTTTCTCCAAATTCTTGATGGTTTGGCCGGAATTTGTTAAACTTGCTGGAAACTACTCAATCTTCTCTCCTTCGATTTGTTAAGCACAAGAGGAATTAGATTAAAAGACTAGTGTAGATAGAAAACTCATGAGGTGACGAAGAGATTGATACCAATTTTGTTGCCGGAAACCACAGGAATTAGGAAACTTTGGTGGTGGCACTAGGGAGCACGTCCTCCTTCTTCTTCTCCCCCTCTTTTCTAATAAAAAATGGCTGCAGCCCGAGAAAGGAGAAGAAGGGATATTGCTGCTTAATTAAGCTAGGGTCGAGTGCAATGACCAAAATGCCGTCACTTCAAAATAAACGTAACTTTGTCGTTAAAACTCTGTTTAGCATGTCGCTTGCGCTTACACTCTCGTATCGTCGTGCTCTACTCTCCTAAGTTATGAAACTAATTTATACAAATTTATAAAAAATTAATTTTTCTAAGAGGAGAGTTAATTTAGCGATAAGACGAGTTAATAATTATATGCGATGCACTTAAATTAAGTAAAAGAAATCCTAGGTATGGGGCGTTACAAAAAGACCCTAAATATATAAGCCTTTCATTAGCCAAATTAAATCTAGTATATACATATTTGATATAGCATAATACTGTAACTGAAACATTTGTAGGAAGAAAATATGGCTACATGTGCGTAGCTAAAGATTTTGTTTAGAGAAGTCATGGTCAAGGTCATACATATATGGTTAATTTAAGCTGAAGATTAAACACAAGACTTTCCTTCAGCGGTAAACCTTTGAGTCTATAACTCACAATTACAATGTAAGAATAGTCAAAAGAACAGAACTTTGCTTTAATTAAAGGGAAAAGTTCACCATAGGTCTCTATACTCTTAGGGTAAGGTCAGAATGATACCTGAACTTTAAATTAGATCAGAATGATACATGAACTCTTATTTTGTTATCAATGAAGTACCTACCATTAAATTAAAGAATGTTCCGTTAGAATATTCTGTTATTTTATGTTTTTCTTTCAAAAATTCCTTTTTTTTACTTATTGACGGAGCGTGGTGGGTCTATGAAATTGTTTATTTAAGCACACTACATGTATATAATTTATCCTCTATACTCGAAGGTAAACAGTTAATTTTTCATTTAATATTTCTTCTCAGCGTTTGATTTATTTAGAAAATATTAGAATAACTAAAAAGAATTAAAAGAAAAAAGAAGGAAGCTGAACATATTAAAGAATTATAGGGAAAGGCTTAATAGAAGTAGGCCCGGTTATTGGGATATAATTTTTCGTTTTACACAAGGTATCCATATTCTAGAAAAGGAGATTGCAGAACTTATAGAAGTACTTGATAAAAAACAAGAAGCGCTTAATATTTTGAGCAGAAGTTAGATCCGCCCTGGTTGGTATTAGAGCCTGTTTTGCTCAAAAAACAGGTACAAGAAAAAGGCTTATGCCACAAAGTTGGCTCCTCTTAGCTAACAAAAGAGAACCAAAGCATAAGAACTATCAATCCTACTGTATTGAGAAAGAAATTGATAAGTGGAATCTGTGTTTCCACTCAAGACACATCCAAGAACACCAATACTCCATTCAATATACCTGTAGAGTTTCAAACACTCTATACGACGAACATATTCATCTCTAAAAAGAGATAGGAGTAGAAGAACTTGATCCTTCCAGACCAAGCATAGTTGAATTTCTAGATCATCTGTATAGAAATAAAACTTTTGAGAAAACAAAAGAACAACTCGAGAGAGTTAATCTTAAGATTAATCAACTCGGAGAAATACCAACAAGGTTATCAAAGCTTGAACTCAAGCTAAATTACCTTAAAGAAAAAAAATATCTTTCAGATATTGAAAAGAAATTAGTAAGAACAGAGATTTTTGCTAACAACATCCATCAGTAAGCAGCTGAATTAAGAGAAACTCAAGAAAATTTGAAAAAACTTTTAGAAACTCTTATCTCCAAGATAGGATGAAGCAAAGAGTAGAACAAAAAGTAAAACAGATATATGTAAAGGCTATAAGTCTTTATCTCCCTACAGAAAAATTTGCTGAAAATGTAGAAGCAATAATACATCAGCAAAATTACAGCAATACTTATCTTCAAGAAATCGGAAGAGATAGAAGAACAGTTTCAAGAAATAAACGCAAGAATCTCAAATCTACAAAAAAAGTGTAGAAAAAATGAAAAAAAGCTCTAACGTTGAAAGAATCAACGAAGAAATACTAGCACAAACTGTGGCTAGCAAGATTATCATACCTTCACCCAAGGTAAAAAGCGAGTTCAAATTTAGCGAACCTAAATTACTCGAATGGAAAGCATCCAAAAGAGACATAAAAATGTTGAGTAGAATACTCAGTAAAAGACATGTTGTACCAGTGCAACTTATAAATGCTCAAGAATTTGAGTATAATTAAATTGAATCCAGCGTGAGAGAAGCACCTGCACCTAGATTCAGATTCAATGAGATCTACAAGAAAGGAGCTTTTATCTTGGACTCTCATAGATTCAAGATATTAGAACTAACGGTTCCAGCAACAGGTGGAGAAACAGATATCAGGCTAATCACCCAAAAGGAAGTGAGTGAAGCCTTCTGGAAAAAATATTCCTACATGCATATTGATGTTGTTCAAGTATCAATAAAACTCTTAGCAAGAGACGGGATAGATTGTTCAGTCCTGTGCATTTTACAAGATGACAGAATAACAGATTTCAAGAAGAGTCTGTTAGGAACAGTTGAAGCCTCACTATGCAACCAGGTTGCATACTTTAATGTTTTTCCAAACTTCACCACTCATCTGAGTGACGCAGCCCACTGTTTGAGATTAAGAATCAAATCAGATGGGATTACCATGAAACAAGACATGATGGAACTAGCTGTTGATTATAGAATTTATTACAAGCCAATGAGTTCTAACGTAACGCCAAACACTAGATTCCTTAACAGCCCTGGCATTACTACATCTGTCCTCACAAATCCGAGAAATAATTCTCAGCAAAAACATGTCACCAAATGGCATAAAGTAACATTCCCAAGGGAATGGAATTTAGCACCTCTTGAGAGACAAATACAAAGCTCCAATGCATCTATCTATGAAGGCATGGGGGGAAAAATAAGTCTTCAGTTTCATAGGCACTCATTTGCTAATTATGAGCAAATAAGCACTTCAGGAGCAGTTCCTGAAGAGTATTTTGAATAAGAAGATTCAAAAAAGCCTATGAGAATGCTTAAGATAGAATGATTAAAAGAGCTTTATGCACAAGCAGAAGCTTGTGATTCCATAGAAGGATTAGAAGAAATTGTGAAGAAAATTTATTTAATCCAAACTGGAAAAAATAAAAGAAAAATACTGCCGTATCAGGCTGCCACCGAAGAATCAGGAACAACGTCCATGGAGGCAGAAACAAGTAATAACTAATCGGTACCCCAGGAAGGGCATACTATCATCCAAAATATCACTAATAATCTCACTAAGATTATTAGGGAAAAAAATATCAAACTTCCTAAAGGGTAAGCGCCTACAGGGAAGAGTGGAGAGAGAAGCTCTCAGAAGTACATTCTTACATAACCAAAATGGGGACAAGCAGCCTCCGAAAGAGGTGTCTATCTAAATCTAGATAGTGTAGGAGACAAAAGAAAAGCTATTGACGACTGGGTTGCAAGCTTAAAGCTAACCCAAGCGTTAATCCTGTCTAAATACGCCTATGAGGATGCTCATGTATACTATGAGTCTACCTTAACAGGAATAGCCCAGAAATTGTACAATTCATTTAAGAAAAGTTCTAAATGGGCTGATTGGGTAACCAAAGTAGCTCAGACTAATAATCCATTGAATTTTGCTATTCCCATATATGCACAATTCTGTGGAGATATAACGGGACATAGTGAGCAGTCTAAAGAAAGAGCTAGAGCAAATATTCAAAAACTGAGTATTTGCAATATGAGATACTTTGAAGAGTATACCAATGAATTTCAGAATTATTTATGCACGATCGGAGATTTAGAAAATGATGATCTTGTCAGAACATACTACAGAAAACTACCAGAACTCTGGAATAATGCTGTAACACAATCCCTTGAAGAAAAACCCCTCCATTATTTTACTGTTTGAGGAATAACAGAAAGAGTGAGAGATCTCTTAAGAAAGCAATGTTCTGAAAACCAAAAATCGAGAACTGCCAAAAAACAACTCAGAGGAGTTGAGAACATGTGTCCAAAAATATTGGATACTCCAACGCAATGGGGATGTCATATCCACACTGATCGAAAAAATAAAAGCAAGTTCAGAAACAAGAAATACAACCGTAATTTTACTTCTAAAAAGAAGTATAAGTTTAGAAAAAGTTTTGAACGAAACAAAGAAAAAAGCATCTCCTAGAAAGAGATTCTTTAGGAAAAAACAACCACCAAAGCTAAACTCTTCAAGAGATACAAAGCCCTGCAGATGTTGGCTTTGTAAAGTTGAAGGACATTATGTGAATGAAGGTCCTAAAAGAGAAAAAAGATCTTCTAAAGTTCTTATAGCAGAATATGATGAAGCTATAGAATATTCAAACCTAAAAGGTTTCGAAGTAGCCTATTCTGATGAAGAGAATGAGTCAATATATTTTCTTGAGTATTCATCATAAAGCGATACAGAAAGCACTTCAGGAGATTCTGAAGAAGAAAATAGTTATCGCCCTGTTTCTGCCTAAACCCGGGGGCCTAGTAGATACTTGATGAATCCAACTTGATCTCCTGCAATCCTGCTCACTAAGGGGAATATCGGGCGGGCCGGTCTTCTCCTCTCCGATGCCTAAGTTAGTATAGTTGGAATATATATAACCAAGGCACGTATGTAAGCAGGGAGAGAGATAAGTTACCTAATAAAGAGGGTAGTTGGGGCCCTTATATAGGTGGTTGGGGGTGAGGGCTGACCTCACCCTTCGATGTGGGACTGGTTCCCTTCTGTTTGTACCTTCTGATGCCCTCTTTGGCAGGCTGGCGCCCCCGACCCCAGGGTCCCTGGAGGCAGGATAGAGTGCTGGGCCCTGAGGCCGGGTGCTGGTGATCCGGTCCCGACCCTTGGGCCGGGCCCTGGTGCACTTGCTGCGGGTTTGTGGGCTTGCTGTAGCCTCTCTGCGGCTACTGTCAACAAGTCCCCCAAGTTCCCGGTCAAGTGCAATCTTGAATGGGGACTTAAATCTGTCTTGCTCTTGTCCCGCAGACCCGCAGGGTTACCAACCTACCGGTGCCCAGTCCCCCAAGTCCGCGTTAAAGATTGGGCGTGACCGAGGTGAGTACCTGTTATCGATGGGAAGCAATAGTTTATAAGCACGTTTGTTATATAAGCAGTAATATGCTTAAGTGTTGTGGTGCTATGAGCATGGGGGCGGGTGGAACCCGGAGAGTGTATGAGATGATGCCATGATGCCATGCAATAGATGTGTGCATGGAATGATAATGGGGCGTTGAAATCCGCCATGCAAGAGATTTGTGCATGGGATGATAATGGGGCGTTGAAATCCGCCATGCAAGAGATGTGCACGGAATTTCGGCCGGGCACTCTGCCCTATCGGTACGAAGCGGAGCTTCACTGGGTCACAACTGGGCGATCTACCAAATCGAAACGGAGCGGAGTTCACTGAGCCTCTACCGGGCGATCTGCCAAAGCGGACAGGGTGTAGTTCATGGGACCTCGACCGGGCGTTCTGCCATATCGAGACGGGTCTCAGGTGAACTTCAGTACTGGACCTCGACCGGGCGTTCTGCCATATCGAGACGAGTCCAGGAGTATGGGAGCTCGACCGGGCGTTCTGCCATATCGAGACGAGTCCCATATTGCTAGGCTGCAGGGAGATTACCCCGGTGTTGCGGGCTGTTTGAAGCACCGGTGAACACTTGCTAGTTCTTCTCAGCTTGTGTTGAATAAGCGTTGAGGTAAGGGGGGTGGCATTGAGGTGACAAGGCTCGCCGTGTAGCCCCATGTTGATCGCGGTTCAATGCGATGCAGGGTTTTTATCCTGCTGGACAAGCGTACATGGGTTAGATGCAAACTCGCCCGGGTGTATAAAGCCCGCCGGTCGAATGTTCTCGACCGGGGTCAGCCATGGTACCGGGCGGAACTCGACCGGGCGTCCTGCCATATCGAGACGAGTCCCCCAGTGAAATGCCATGGGGCCGGGTGGATACTGTTCCCGGTAGGGGGTGGCGTTGAGATGACAAGGCTCGCCGTGCAGCCCCCGTTTGCCGCAGCTGGTGCGATGCAGGGTTTTTATCCTGCTGGACAAGCGTACATGGGTTAGATGTAAACTCACCCGGGTGTATAAAGCCCAAGCCGGTCGAATGTTCTCATGACCGGGGTCAGCCATGGTACCGGGCGGAACTCGACCGGGCGTCCTGCCATATCGAGACGAGTCCCCCAGTGAAATACCATGGGGCCGGGTGGAGGCTATTCCCGGAATATGCTCTCGAGCCGGTTGGATGCGTCGTAACCGGTGGGCGGATCTCGACCGGGCGTTCTGCCATATCGAGACGAGTCCCCCAAGAGAGATGTAACTGGGTGGACCTCGACCGGGCGACATGCCATATCGAGACGAGGTCTCCAGTAGGATGGCGTGCAGCCGGTTGAATGATACCTAACCGCGAACTGCTACGGACCGGGCGGATCTCGACCGGGCGACATGCCATATCGAGACGAGTCCTCCGGTGATATGCAACGAAGAAGCCATGCAGCCGGTTGAATGATCATAACCGTAAACTGCCATGGTGCCGGGCGGACCTCGACCGGGCGACATCCGGTGATATGCAACGAAGAAGCCATGCAGCCGGTTGAATGATCATAACCGTGAACTGCCATGGTGCCGGGCGGACCTCGACCGGGTGACATGCCATATCGAGACGAGTCCTCCGGTGATATGCAACGAAGAAGCCATGCAGCCGGTTGAATGATCATAACCGTGAACTGCCATGGTGCCGGGTGGATGGCTCGTACCCGGATGGGTGCTCTCGAAGCGGTTGGATGATTACCACCGGTGAGAGGTCTTGAAGATATGCGAAGAAGATGGTGTGCAACCGTGGGATCTGGGGAAGTGTGGGAGGGCCTGACTCCTCGGTTCCCGCTCCTACCTTCCTGTCGCCAGCGTGTGGGACAAGTGGCTGACATGCATTTAAGGAGGAAGTCCATCAGTCCCGTCAGTTATGATGGCATGGGCAGTTTACCAATGCTGGGACACGTGCCAGCAGGGGGCGGTCTTGAGATGGAGGGCCTGGATTCGCAGGCGTTTGAGTTGCTCTGATTACTTGTTTTGGAGGGATTTCGATTGCCTAGGGCACTGGTCCCCTCTATAAAAAGGCCTCTTCTGCTCTCCTTTCTGCTGTTGCTTCTTGCTTTGGAGAAACTAAGAGAAAGAGAGGAATCCGGCGACCACTTTGAGCCCTTTTGCCCCACGAGATCCGTTTTCTTGAGCGCTCCCTACTCTCTTCCTACCATTGCTCGCTGCTTTCACAGGGCGGATTGTCCTCGGTTGAGCATACTAATCAGTAAGTTTGTTGATTTCTTTGCCCCGGTGTTGTTCTTGTTTTGGCTTTGTTGTTTTGCGGTTGGGGGGAGGGATCTCTGTCGCTGACGGAACTGCTCTGCGGCGAACTTGGGGAGAGGCCGTAGAAGGCGCTGTTGTAGCCTGTTGCTGACGAGCGCTAGGGTTTTGTTTTCTTCCCCTAGGTTAAGATGTCATCTTCAGGTTCTGACCGGGCTTTCGAATCGGCTGCCAGAGGTCCTATCGAGGACGATGAGGAGAGACTGGAGGACTGGCTCGGTTCGGAATCTCCGGAGACCGAAGTCGCTGACTGCTCCGGGAGCAGGATTTCGTCTCCGTCCTCGGCTTCGTCTTCCGGGGCTGAATCTACGGAGACTGAAATACCGCACGGGGTGCGTTTTGCAGATGCTCCGGCCGCGAGCTACACCATTGGCAGAGGGAAGTATGCTGTGGTGTGTGATGAACCGGAGGGTAGCATGACTCCTGGAGAGATTGCAGCATTCCGGGAAACGTGGGGTATCCCGGATGAAGTTCTGCTGCGGCCCCTGAATCCTGGAGAGTCGGCCTGCAACCCGGAGGCGGGTTGGGTTGCCGCGCATCAGGACCAGTTCCGGCATGGGCTTTCGCTCCCGCTGCCAAACTTCGTGCAGTATATGCTTAGTGCGCTGCAAGTGTCGCCCGCGCAGCTTCCTGGGCTCCAGTGGAGGCGACTACTGAGCCTCGGCTGCTTGTACGAGTTTTCCGGGATGAATATACCAACGGTAAACGAGTTCCGGGCCTTGTATAGGCTGTCGTACTCCAGGAAGCAGGGGTCCCGGGGTTGCCTGTCCTTCGACGCCCGGAAACCTTCACTGATCGTCACCAATATGCCTTCATGGGTAGACAACAGTTGGAGGAAGAAGGTGGTGATGATGGGCGGGAGGTGGCAGGCGAGGAGTAAAATGTACTGGGTTCCTGGCGCCTTCCAACCCATCGGCGACCGGTCGTTCGAGCTATCCGATCTGGAGCATGAGAGGATCTCGACCATGCTCGGATGCTGGGATGACCTGGACCGGAGTTCTTTCAACTTCATCCGGCGAGAAGTGCTGGAATATTGCCAACTCGGGCGGGGTCTCGGTGCGTAGCAGGCCCTTTAGCGGTGATACCTTGTGCTAGTTTTGCAAGATGCTAACTGTTTGCCTTCCTTGCAGGTGCATCTTCCCGGGCAGTTATCAAGCCCGAAACCACTCTTTCAATGGACGGGGAAGACCTCCTCAACAAGCTGAAGGAGAAAGGCGAGACCGTCTCGCGGACGTCGGTGGAAGAGGAGTCCGGCCGGATCACGACTCATTCGGAGCCGAGGGCCATGGACATTGATGACGACGCCTATGTCCTGAAGCGGGTGAAGACCCATCATACCGCGCCCCATGCGGTGCCTGGAAGGGGCAAGGCTACCGGAGGGTCAGTTAGGGTTCCCGGTGGAGTGAACAGGATCCCCAACCGGCTGGTGTCTGTGCCGCACGTGGCTCGCGTCGCCCCAGTAAGCGCACGATCTTCTTCTCCGGAAGGCCGGGGAGAGAAACGGAAGGGCGGGGACATTCTTTCCTCCGCTCTGGTGACTCTTACCAGTGGGTCGGCACGGGAGAACCTGGCCAAACGGTTCAGGATAACCGGCGGCGCGCAAGCTAACTCTGCCGGGGAGAAGGCCGCTGCTGCTGCCCGGCAGAGTAGTCCCGTGACTGCGGAGGCACCGGGAGGAAGCCCGGATAGTGCACTCGCCCGGCAAGTGGCGGCGGACTTGGCCGGTCTTGGGCTGGACAGACCCAGTGTTGCTGGAGCCCTGGCGGGCGGGAATCGCCCAAAATGCAAGGAATCCGTCCTTCGGGTAAGTACCGCACGGACTCACCACACTGTTTGTAGCTTGTTTTCGTTTGCGGCTTGACTAACTGCCTTTGTTGCTGCGCAGCTGCTGTACAGTCTGTAAGAACCGGATGCGAGCGAGGAGCTGTCAGAGCTGAAGAGACAGATAGCTGCTCTATCGGAGGTCCGACAACGCCTGGAGGTGGAGAAGTCTCGCTCGGACCGGGAGAAGGCCAGATCGGAGGAGAGGGCCAAGAAGCTGGAGGAGCAGAACCGGAGCCTGGAGAAGGGGAGGGCCGAACTGGAAGCCAAGGTGGACGAGCTCCAAGTGGAAGCTGCCGCTCTGCGCGCCGCCTCTACTGCTCCGACCGGGGAAGATGACCCGGAACTCTACGAGCGGGTCGTTCTCAAATACCGTGAGAGCGATCAGTTCCTGGAGTTTCTGGTGAAGGCCAGGGAAGAGGGCATCTCGGATGCGTACACAGAATGGGCGGGGAAGGGATGGTTAGACACTTCCCTGATGCCGACTGCTGGTGAAGGAGATATCCATGAGCAGTCGGACATCCATCAGGAGCCGGTGGAGGGGCAGCCGGATGAAGCGATTCGCTCGGACTTGGATTCTTTTACCAACGGTGCCGAGCCTCCCCGGGCCAGAGTCAACACCGGAATTGAGGTTGACGACGAGGGTGCCGCAGGAGAAGCCAGCGGATTGCCTGCTGAAGGCGGAGTTGTGGCTCCTTAGGATTTTCCTTGCTCTTTTCCTTGTAATCTTTCCGGATCGGTTACTGCTTGTATACTTGCTTGAATATGAATATATTGGAACTGGCAGAGCCGGTGAAATTTTCTCAAAAGTAGTTTGCATATATATATGTTCTTACAACGGTTGAACCGTGAACTATGCCAAACTAACCGCTCGGGCTAGCGGGTTTACCAGGCCTGGTCACGTTCCCGGTCGGGGTCTGTTCTTCTTTCCCCCACGTACCTCTGGAGCTGGCCGTTATCAATCAAACCCTGCACCGCTGTCTTGAGAGCGCAGCACTGATTCGTTCGATGAGTAGCCTCATCATGATAAGAGCAGTACTTGCCCGTCTGCGCCGTTGTAAGTTTCCCCTTCGGGTACTTTCTCTTGGGCGGTGGGGGGATGACGCTCCCGTTCTCAAGTAGGATATCCTCGTAGGAAGTGGTGAGAGCGGTGAAGACTTCTTGACCGGCCGGTGGTGGTGCTGGCATGATTGCCAGGGGGCGCTCTTGGCGGTATGGTGTCGGCTTGTGCTCGGCCTGGGGTCTATCAGAATAGGGCATCTGCTGCCGCTGTGGCCAGTTTCTGTTGTTGGCGTTCCGGCTGGGTCGAGCGGTGCGGTTCTCGGTCCGCTGACTGGGCTTGGCTTTCTGGCCGGGCGGAGGGTTCTCTTCCCGGGGATGGTCTTCCTGCTGCTCATCCCGCTTCCTCTTCAGTAGGTGGTGCCCGTAGGTCTCATGATCGGCCTGGGCATGCCGGATGGCCATAGCCATCAATTCGTCGTACCCCTGCCGGAGCTCTACCCGGACGGCGTAGGAAAACTTGCCCGCTCGGAGCCCTTGCTTGAACGCCATCTCGGCGATGCCTTTGTCCAGGTTCCGAACTCCGGCCGTAGCCGTCTGCCAGCGGTTGACGAAGGTTCTCAGCTCCTCTCCGGGGGCTTGTATGCAGTTGAAGAGGATGGTCGACGTCCGGGCTCCCTCGACTCGGAGAATGAAGCGGCCTACGAACCGGTCGGCTAACTGCTCGAACGCCTCGATCGAGTTTGCTGGAAGCTTGTAGAACCAGCTGAGCGCTTCTCCAGACAAAGTCTCCTGGAAGATGTTGCAGCAGACTGCATCGGAGTATCCCTTGGCGCAGGTTTGGGACCGGAAGCTGTCCAGATGCTGGTACGGGCAGCCGGACCCTGAGTAGGTGAGCTTGAGGGACTTCTGGTTGCCAGATCTTCCCGACTCTATGACCCGGTGCGAGAAAGGACCCATGCGCTCATTAGACCGGGCGCCCTCCATCGACCGCGCGGCTCTTCTCTCGTTGGTCTCCATTTGGGCCTTTAAGTCCGACACGGTGTTGGCTAGCATTTGCAGCGCTCGTGCGGTCGGAGTCCCAACTTCATCCACTGACGAAGCGCCGGGCTGGTGGGAGGTTGTCGTGCTCTTCGGCGGGCCTGCGCCTGCCGGCGGCTTTTCTCGCACAGGGTTACCGGGCCGACCGCCCGAAGATTGCCCTGCTTCGGTGTGTTGAGGTTGGATCAGTGGGAGTGTCGCCTGTGCCTCGGCCATGGCGTCACTGCGCTGCTGTCCCCTTTCCAGGGCGGCCACTAGGGCAGTATTCACCGCCTCTATCTCTTCGTACCGGGCGTTAGACTTAGCTCTGTCCCTGTCGCTCTCCTCTCGTTAAACTTAGCTCTTGCCCGTAGCTCTCCCGCCATATTGCTATGGCCGGGGCTGTACGTAGGGTCCCGGTCCGGGCTCTCAGATCGATCGCTTGGATCATCTGAGAACGTCAAGGAGAAGCCCCGTCGCTCTGGGCTGTCTTCCTCCTCTGCCGGGCCTTTACCGCCCGAGCTGTCGTGGTGGGGATCCGGCACGCCGGATGGTCCCCCACAGCTCCCTACTTCCTGACCGTTGCCCCGGTCGCCGCGCGGCTCCTGCGTGACGGCTGGGGTGGAGGTGAGCGTCTACACAACTGCAAGGCGTCCCTCCTCGGCGGTACCTTTCTCTTGACTCATTTCCGAGTTCTTTCTCAACGGTGTTGCTTACACGGCTTTTCGTTCAAGCTTCCCATAGACGGCGCCAATTGTTTCTGCCTAAACCCGGGGGCCTAGTAGATACTTGATGAATCCAACTTGATCTCCTGCAATCCTGCTCACTAAGGGGAATACCGGGCGGGCCGACCTTCTCCTCTCCGATGCCTAAGTTAGTATAGTTGGAATATATATTACCAAGACACGTATGTAAGTAGGGAGAGAGATAAGTTACCTAATAAAGAGGGTAGTTGGGGCCCTTATATAGGTGGTTAGGGGTGAGGGCTGGCCTCACCCTTCGATGTGGGACTGGTTCCCTTCTGTTTGTACCTTCTGATGCCCTCTTTGGCAGGCTGGCGCCCCCGGCCCCAGGGTCCCTGGAGGCAGGATAGAGTGCTGGGGCCCGAGGCCGGGTGCTGGTGATCCGGTCTCGACCCTTGGGCCGGGCCCTGGTGCACTTGCTGCGGGCCTGTGGGCCTGCTGTAGCCTCTCTGCGGCTACTGTCAACACGCCCTATATTCATGTTAATCCAAAATTGGAAACAAGAAAACATTGATAGCATCAATGAGTTAGAATTTCTACCAAATCCATGAACCTTCACCTGTGATTATTGTAACTGCTACGATAGTAACACAATACCTATGTATTGTGAAGAAATAGGAGAAACATATCATAAAGAGTGTTTCATAGTAGAATTAAGAAGAAAAACAAAAGAAGACGATGTACATACTTTGGTTGATTAAGAATATGATATATTTCATGATCAAAACCAAAAGCAAGAGAAGGACCTCAAGAACAAGCAAGATCTCGAGGAAGACCTCAAGAAAATGAAGTTAGTAACTTCATTAAGCCAAAAAGTAGTAGAAACATCAGAAAGAGATTCTCCTCAGGAGAATGAAAGGAAAATCAATCCTTTCATAAAAATTTCTGAAAATACAATCCAACCAGTAAAACAGGTTCAGACGAGTATATACAGCAACTACATCACTGTTGGCCTGAAATTTCCCAAGTATAAAAAGTATCATCTACATGCATTTGTAGATAATGGTTCAGGATACAGTCTAGTAAAAAAATATGTTATTCCTGAAGAATATTGGGAAAAGTCTGACAAAATTGTTACTGGAATTGGAATAGGAGATAATGAATTCCTAATGGATCATGTTGCTAGGAATGTCAGAGTCTCCATAGGAGGAGAAACTTTTACTTTCCAAAGAATCTGGCAAAATGAAGTTCAAAGAGCTGATATGCTAATAGGAAATGACTTCCTACTTCAGCAAAAGATAGTGTAAACCCTCGAAATGATCGGGTTTGAAAAGAACAATAAGTTCTACTGGGAATCTAGATTACTTGATGCCGTCAGCATTGCAAGTAAAGGATTCACATAACAATATAAGAAGTCGCCAGCAAAGCGTGGTGATCATAAACCACCTTTTAAACCGGTTTTGCAACCTGTGTTGGCATTTCAGGAATACTAAGAAATCATACCAAATGAAGCAACGAGTTCAGAAGACTCAGAATCAGAGGTAGAACCTCGAGATTCAGAAAGCTCTGATGGTGAAGAAGAATTCATCAAAAAGTACAATATAAAAGTATACGTTAACAAGATAGAACAAAAGAAAGTTCCAAATCTTGTTGAAATATAAAACTTACTGAAACCCATAATCAGTGAGGATCCCCAGCTATACTGGGAAAGAGATCCAGTATATTGTCAGCTAAAAATGCACGACCCCAATGCAATATGTCATGTCAAAGTCATTCCTCATTATAGAGATGAGGATAGAAAGGAAATGGAAAGTCAAATTCAAGAATTGCTTGAAAAGAGACTAATTAGACCCTCAGATAGCCCTCATCATGCTCCAGCTCTCTTGGTTAGAAACCATGCAGACCAATTGAGAGGAAAAGTAAGAATGGTAATAGATTATAGAGATGTCAATAAGAAAACAGTCAAAGACGGCTATCAAATTGCATAAGTAAGAGTCTTTATCTATAGATTCAAAGGAGCCAAGATCTTCTCAAAGTTTGATGCAAAATCAGGCTTCTGGCAAGTTAGGATGCACCCTGATTCCATTGCCTTGACAGCCTTTGGAACTCCACAAGGACACTACGAATGGCTAGTAATGCCATTTAGACTTAAACAAGCACCATCTATCTTTCAGCGAAAGATGGATAACATTTTTAAGCCATATTCAGATTTTTGCATAGTTTACATTGATGACATTCTTGTCTTCTCTAAAACTATGAATGGAGCATTTGAGACATCTTGAGCAAATTTGCAAGCTTATGGTCCAAAAAGAAATCATCCTTGGACAAAAGAAAATTCATCTCATAAAAGGAGAAATAGATTTTCTTAGTATACATGTCAAAGATGGAGAAATTCCTCTTCAAGAACATATTGTGAAGAAAATTAGCCAGTTCCCTGACAATATCCCAGATGAAAAATCTCTTCAGAGATTTTTGAGAGTTGTTAACTTTGCGAGAGATTTTATTCCTCAAGTGAGTGGCCTCACTGCTCTCCTCTCTCCAAAGACAAACTTAAAAAGGAAATGGTTCTTTACAACGGATGATAGCAACACCGTTAAGAAAATCAAAGAACTCACAAAGAACCTCCCTCCTTTGCAGTTAGCTGAAGAAGGTGACTTAATTATTTTGCAGACTGATGGAAATGATTATTACTGGGCAGGAGTAGTTTTGGCAATCACGCCAGATACGAATCGAGAAAATATTTGTAAATTCTTGTCAGGAAAGTTCAATCCTGCAGAATTGAATTACTCCACGGGAGATAAAGAACTACTTGCCCTGATAAAATCTATTAAGGGAGCATACGCTTTTTTAGGAAATAAGTTTCTGGTTAGAACTGATAACAAAAGAGTAATAAACTTCAAAAATTATAAGTTAACAGATGCAGCTGATAGAGGAAGAGTTCTTAGATGGCAAATGTTTTTATCTAAATATGAATATGATGTTGAAATAATTGCAGGAGACAAGAATTATTTGCTTGATGCTCTAATAAGAGAAATGGCAATGTTTGAAAGAAATGAAGGTTGAAATCCAAGAAGCAGAAGACCAGAGCCGGAACTTGAAGAAAGGAGAAAGCCAGACTTTGGGCTAAGAGAAAAATCAGTGCCTAAAGACAGAGAATCAAGAACAAAGGAGAAAGCTATGTGGGAGAGATACAAGAGCGAAGATAAAACTGTAGGCCCTCTATATTGTGGACATGGATATCAGTACATAGTGTCATATTCCCCTGCAGAATCAAGCAAAGCCTCAGAAGTGATTCAACCAGACCCATCAGGTTGGGGAGATTATCAAAACCCCTTTACAAGATGAAATACAATCTGCGAATTCAGAAGAGAGACAACTCTTAAATGAGTTCTTACAGCACCCTAGAACTACGGTTACGAATGACCGATTCCAAAGAAAATCAGCAAGACCACCTCAAACAGCAGAAGGAAGAGCCAAACCAACACATGACAGGCTAGCAGTCCTCAAAAGCAAACAACCAATTGTAACTGGAATGAAGAAAATCTTTAATCATCCGATGAGGATTTATGAAAGGCCAGTATTTAGAACAAGCAGAGTTTTACAATTCAACCAAAAGGTCATTATGGATAACATCCTAACGGCTTCGCGTGAAAAGAACGAAGCACTTGTACTTCAATTTCTTGAAGCTTTGACTAAAGAATTCTGCAGTTACGATTTGGAAGAAAGGAAAAAAGTCCCTGAGAAAAATCTTGAGATACTGTATCTTGAGAATCCAGAAAGTGCAAAGGTCCCTATAGTAGCCTTATCAGAATTTGAATGGTTCCGTTTTCATATTCTCTTAGGAGATTTTAAGAACAGGAAAGAGCTCCAATCTACTATATCATTTGTAGCAGGTCCTTACTACGGGAGATATCTGGTTGATGTTCAAGTAGAACATCCGCAAAAACACAAGCTTTGGATAATAGAAATGGTTTTGTCCATAACCTTTGGACAAAAACTAATAAAGACTTAGAAGGTCTTCCAGAAATAATCTATGAAGCAGTCAAGAATGTTAGACCAGATAGATGTATTCTAAGATTGAAGTTCATTTCAACTCCTCCGGAATGGACAACCGAAGAAGGACGAGTGAATTATATCTCTCCTTATCATTATGTCAGAATAATTCAAGGTCGTACAAATAGAAATAACTCAGCATCAAGAAATGGCAAGTCAAACCAGAGCATCCCTTGGATGAAAGCAATGGCGATAATCAATATACATAAATTAGTCCAGAAAGATCGTTCTGCCACTCTTCTAGCAAGTAGAGAAAAAATAATGGTTACTAGCAATAACCATCCCTTCCAGAAAACTGTGATTTTTACAGGGCCTTAGAAAGGCGTGAAGTAGATAGGACATTAGCCACCACCACTTGGATAGAGAAATTGGAAGGAGAGCATAAGCACCAAAATCCTTATGACTCAGATATAGAATCTAAGGATGATGGTGTGGTACCAGATGGTGCATATTCAGATTCGGGTGTCTCTTTCTGTGATGAGGAATTGCACAACATTATCAACCAAATAGAATGCTGAGTGGTTGCCGACGCATTGCGACAAGCAACTTTATGTAAGATAAGAAATAAGTGGTTGTCGACGCATAGCGACAAATAACTTTTAGAAAAGTTAAGAAATAAATGGTCGCCGACAGAAGCAAACAAAAGTCAAAAGGACAAAAGATAAAATCTTATCAGCAATAAGATTCCTCTGGTCTCCTTTTTCTTAAGGAGTTTCAATTTTATTTTGGAGTCCGGCTTCTATAAAAGGGAAGGACGCTCTCATTTGAAGGCATTCGAGGAGAAAACGAATAGAGCACACATAGTTTCAGAGAGTCTTGAAAGAGTGTTTTCCTTAGAGTTGTGAGTATTTGTAAAATAGGAGTGTCTAAGTGAGTATAGTACTGTCTGGAGAAACTATATCCAACTAAGTCATCCAGTGTGGTTTCACCTATTTTCATGTAAGTTTGTGTTTTAAATTCAAGCATGAGTAGGTAAACAGCTCTTTTAGCTGTTTACCCAAAAGTGAGGCTTTGGGTTATGTATATGTATGTGTGTTTGAATAAATAAATTTCAATTGATGTTCCCCGTATCCATCAAAATTTTAGTTAGTGTGTTTTAAACTTTCTCAAACCCCAGGTGGCGGATTACCGCCTAAAAGTGGTCTTTGAGATTGCTTGTTTTGTTAAACCTCTCAAACCCCAGGTGGAAGATTACCTCCTAGGAGTGGTATTTGAGATTGTTTTTTTGCTTAACTAGAACTTAAGAAACTCTCCATACCAAGACAGTAGTGATACCGCCAGAATAGTAACCGTTTAGACAGGAGGTCGTTAGGTGAAAAGATTGGCATGTTGAAGGCTAGATCTTAGGATTGGCAGGTAATTAAGTTTTAGAGAAGTAGAAAATAAGGAGAAAAATAATACAAAAAAATAATAATAAAATAAAAAATAAAAAACAAATATGTTAAGTTGGATGGAAAAGTTGATGTAGATACCACATTGAGAGCAAATTAAGAGTCCAGGTACCACAATACACTTTAAAGTCTGGGTACCATAGTGATAGTCCTTGAAGTCTCTAGACCCCAATGGTGCATTTAGCTCTTAAGTAAATCCCATGAAGGAAGAGCTTTGATTCAAATTAATGCAGAACAAATAAGAAATCAGTTCTTAGTAATTATTATCAAAAGCCAATTATATCTATTCATATATAAGAAATCGGCTCTTAGTAATTACATACCAAAACAGAGGTAAGGCTCTATATAGACATATATATCATTACCGAAATCAAATAAGGTCATACTAATATATATATATATATATATATATATATATATATATATATATATATATATATATACTTATCAAAATCTCATAAGAGTTCGTAGGAGAAAAATTTCAAAACAGTTACACCCAGATATAGAAAACCCGATTAGAATCAAGTAAGCTATAAAGAAATTATGTTTTTCCCTACCTCAAGCGTTAGTTTCCAGCAGCTAAACAGCTAAACGACTATTATGACCAGCAAACCCAAAACCAATTGCTAACCTTGGGTATATAATTCCAGTAATCCAGCCACCTAAATGGTTTAACAAAAATTGATAGCAAACTCTTAGAAAAACTTAAATGGAACGAGTGGATTAAGAAGATGAGAGGTTTAGATCAACTTACTAGAGATAGCTGCAATTAAATAAACCCAAAAGTTTTCTCAGTAATCTCCTTGAGAGCAATCACAAAGTTTAGATTTTTAGGTCTGTGGGTGATTGAAAGGAGGTTGGTCTGTCGAGTTGAAGACCACAAAGAAAAACGAAAAAGGAAGACGAGATGCAGTAGGTGATTGAGAAAAAGAAACTAAAAGAGTGAATAATACATATTAACTCTTCAGACGGTGACTGGACAGTTCTAATCCTAGATAAACTCAACACAGCAATCTTATTGATTTAATTTAGGAGTAAATAATTGTTACCCCCATAAATTATTTACCTAAAAACAGTTTTGTCTCTCTTCTTTCAAATTAAACTGGTAGATCCTTAATCTCTCATATTTCAATAATTTAGTCTATTCCGTCAAATAAATTCATTATTGGCAAACTTTAGGTTTTAAAATGACCAAAATACCCCTGCTGAAAATCTTTTTTATTTTTCCCATTCTCTTTTAAATTTTTTTTGGGGTCAAATTAAGTACCTCTCTCTATATATAATTATATAATTATATATAAAAACCAAAAGTATAACAAAAAAGAGTTGATGAACAAAAACAAAAGGGAAATTTTTTTATTTTATTTTGAACGGGTATTTTCGTCATTTTAGAAATTTAACGGAATATTTTGACGGTCATGTAACGGAATGGACTAAATTGTTGAAATATGAAAGATTAAGGATCTACTAGTTTAATTTGAAAGCAGAGGGATAAAACTGTTTTTAGGTAAAGAGTTTAGGGGATAACAAGTATTTACTCCCCCTTTAAATCAATAAGATTGTTGTGTTGGGTTTATCTGGGGTTAGAAGTGTCCAGTCACCATCTGAAGAGTTAATACGTATTATTCACTCTTTTAGTTTCAATAAGTATAAACAATAAGTATAAACACATAAAATGCAATAAGCAATATAGTTGGCAACCAAAATATAATCAGACCAAAACTTAATTAGAGAACCAAATAAATCAAGTAACACTACCAGATCCGAGGGCATAGCCGACGAAAAAATTTTCGCCGACTATGCCGAAATTTCGTCGGCTATACCTTCTGCCGACGAAATTTTCGTCGGCTATAATTCGTCGGAAAAACGCCGTCGGCTATACCAATGGCCGACGTAAAAAAGGAAATCGTCGGCTATATGTGAGTATGGCCGACGACTTTACCGACGAAACATCATTTCGTCGACCAAACCTTGGCAAAATATCCGACGAAATTCGTCGGGTATTTTCGAGTATGGCAGACGATATCGTAAACTATAGCCGACGAAATTCGTCGGCTATTTGTTCTGAACTATAGCCGACGATTGCATCTAGTTCGTCGGTTATTTCGTCGAAATATATTAATATTTTAATAGGCATTAATTAGTTATAGCCGACGAAATAAGGTAATTTTCGTCGGCTATAAGACTTATAGCCGACGAATATTGGTAAAAATCGTCGGCTATAGTGCTTATAGCCGACGAAATAATGCCAAAATCGTCGGCTATTCTTACATTTGGTGAAAAAAAAATTAAATTATTTTCTAAATTACCATTCCAAGCAACCTGCAAATCACAAAGACAGTCCATGCATTTGCACCAACAAGAAACACGTCTAAATGACTTATTATTTAATTCGTTCCAATATACATAAAATATAACCCTAATCATCACCTAAACCACTAAAGTCCACCACGTCATCCCCAGCATCCTGCTCTCCATCATGCTCGTCATCCTGTTGACCGAACTCGGGAGGTTGAGGCATTGAAGGTTCAACTAACGGCTGAAACGGGGGCGGGGGTTCAAGGCTTTGTTGTTGTCCGGCGAACATCTCATACCACCAGTTTTGTTGGCCGGCGTAGTTGTGTTGCCGAATTCTCTCGCATTCAGCATGCCAACTGGACAGATCTAAATAATACTGCTGTGTTCTGCGGTGTTGCTCCTGTGATGTGCGTTGTTCCTCCTGTGATCTCTGGAACTCGGCCGCCAACCTGGCATTTTCTTCTGCCAATCTCCGCACTTCCCCCCTCACATGTTGGCTCTCCCTGCCTCCCTTCTTTTGACCTCCCTTAGTGGTCTTTAGGAGCCCTAATCCAGAACTTCCCAAACCCCGGCAGTAGTAGTTGTTTGAGCGGTTTGGGAAGGCTGCGTGGAACATCCTCGCTGCCATTTGGACATTGGACCGGTCGACCTGGCGCAGGGCTTCTTCCAGATCTGCCTCTGAAATGTTCGGTTGTGTCTCCCGAACTACTTGCTGGAACACCTCTTCTTCGGCCCAGTTAACCCTCTCCTAATTGGACGGAAAAAAAAAGAATTAATATTCTAACAAATATATAATTAAGTAAAATTAATAATTAAAATTTTAAAATCGTAATGAACGACTTACGAGCTGTTCTGTCGCTTGTGGATAAGCGATCTTGAATGTCTCCACGTACGGGTTGCTATCAGGATGATCTCTAAGCGCCTCCTCCTGATATTGTGCAAACGGCCTAGAACCAGCATGATGGGGGGTTGTGTTACGGCGGCGGTTCTCAGAGTTTATCCGAGAACGTTGCTTCAAAAAAAATAAGAAAATATTAGAAAAATACATCAAAAAATATTAGTGTAATAATTATAAAATAATTAAACTAATAATTAAAATTTTAACAAAATAAACATTTGTAGTGAAGTTTAGTATTTACCTGCATAACTGGGTTGTTGAAGTCTACTGTCTTCAACCAACGCCACTCGTACTCCCTGAACATGAACTCTCTGGGAGTACCCATACGACCACGGTTGTCGTATTCGTTATAGTGGGAACGGAGCTCGTTCTTCCACTCTTTGAACCTACGAAGAAAACAAAAGTGCATTAGAAATATTATTAATATCATAAAATATTTCAAATTATAAGATGAGGAATTCCCAACGTACCTCGAGTTCTGCACGGAGTCCGCCCAATCCCGCTTGTGTTCGGCAATCTCGAAGAATATCTGAAAGATAATATTTTATTAGTTTTACAATTGTAACAATACTGAAAATTATTAAATATTACGATAAATAAATTAAATTTTTTAAATTACTCACCGACGCGGCGTTGTTCACCTCCCTCTTTATCTCTTCGGGCACATCAGCCCACCGGGTCCACAACATAGGGACTCTGTCCCTAATCAGTGCCCCCACGCAACCCGAGTAGTCGCGTTTTTTTTTCCCCCTGAACCTTCTGATTAGGAGGTTCGTTGATCTGGATCCTCCCCCTCAGATCAACAGTTCTCCTGAGCGTGTCAAAACATATGACACCTCTCGTATTCCTCCGTGAACTGCTAGCGGCTGTCTCTATCACATAAACGACGATTGGTTAATAAAATTAAATATTAGTGCGTTAATTTTAATAAAACATTTAATTAATAAAATCAAATGTTACCTGAACTGGATGACTCGTCTGTCGACTTTCCTTTTCTCCTCGCCGAAATCAGGAGGTCAGGGTTCTCAAATGGCTGCTGCTGGTATGCCTCCGCAGCACTCACGTACTGAGGCATATCAGGCCATATGGGCACACCACGATAGTCGACCTCCGGTATCGCAGGAATGTTGTACGGGAGGTAGAGCTGGTTTGGGAGAGTAGGACCCTCAGTCGAGTCAGCAGCAGACGTCGTCGGACTCCTCATCGGCTCCCGATGAACCTAAGGCATACGAACCTGAGGAACGTCTGCAGCTATCTCGTCCTGAAATAGCTGTCGACTGAACCTCGGAGCATCTGGCCCGACAGGCGGAAGTGAACTGCTCGACGGCCGCCCCGCCTGGAGAAGGGTCACTACCAGATACGGACGAATAGCCGACGAAAAAATTTTCGTCGGCCTTTTTTTTTTTTCGTCGGCTATACCCTCTGCCGACGAAAATTTCGTCGGCCATAAGTCGTCGGTAATACGCCGTCGGTAATACCAATGGCCGACGAAAAAAAAAATTTCGTCGGCTATAGTTAAGTATGGCCGACGAGTCAAAAAATTCGTCGGGCAAAGGTCGGTAAAATAGCCGACGACTTTCGTCGGGTATTTTTGAGTATGGCCGACGAAATCCATTAAGTATGGCCGACGATTTACTAAAATTTCGTCGGCTATGGTGTTTTAACTATAGCCGACGATTTACCAAAATTTCGTCGGCTATGATGTTTTAACTATAGCCGACGATTTAATAAAATTTCGTCGGCTATGCTGTTTGAACTATAGCCGACGATTTAATAAAAGTTCGTCGGCTATGGTATTTTAACTATAGCCGACGATTTAATAAAATTTCGTCGGCTATTTCCTCGAAATATATTACTATTTTATAGGTATTAATTAGTTATAGCCGACGAAATAAGGCACTTTTCGTCGGCTATACAAGTTATAGCCGACGAAAATTGGTAAACTTCGTCGGCTATACTTGTTATAGCCGACGAAATAATGCAAAAATCGTCGGCTATTCTTGCATTTGGAAAAAAAAAAATTAAATTATTTTCTAAATTACCATTCCAAGCAAGCTGCAAATCACAAAAACAATTCATGCATTTGCACCAACAAGAAACACGTCTAAACACCATTTTTATTAAATTCGTTCCAATATACATAAAATATAATCCTAATTATCCCCTAAACTACTAAAGTCTAGGATATCATCTACAGCATCAGGCGCATCATCCTGCTGACCGAACTAGGGAGGTTGAGGCATTGGAGGCTCCACTAACTGCTGAAACGGGAGCGGGGGTGGACGGCCTTCTTGTTGTGCCGCGAACATCTCATAAATCCACTGTTGCTGGCCGTCGTTGTTGTATTGCCGAATTCTGGCGCACTCAGCATTCCAACGGACCATATCCAACTGATACTGCTGGGACTGATATTGTCTGCGGCGCAGCTCCTCTACTGTCTGGGACGAGGTCGCCAATTCTGCGGCCAATCGCTGCACTTCCCCCCTCATATGTTGGGTCTGGCCGCCTCCCTTCTTTTGACCTCCCTTAGTGGTCTTCAGGAGCCCTTGTCCAGAACCTCCTAAACCCCGGCAGTAGTACTCGTTGGACTGGTGTGGGAAGGCTGCGTTGAACATCCTCGCCGCCGTTTGGATATTGGTGCGGTCGACCTGGCGCACGGCTTCCTCCAAATCTGCCTCTGAGATGTCCGGTTGTGTCTCCCGAACTATTTGCTGGAGCACCTCTTGTTCGGCCTGGGTCACCCGCTCCTAATTGGACGGGGAAAAAAAATTAATATTCTAACAAATGGATAGTTAAGTAAAATTAATAATTTAAATTTTAAAATCATAATGAACGACTTACGAGATCGTCTGTCGCTTGTGGATAAGCGATCTTGAACGTCTCCACGTAGGGGTTGCAATCAGGATGATCTCTTAGCGCCTCCTCCTGATATTGTGCAAACGGCCTTGAACCGCCGTGATGGAGGATTGTGTTCCGGCGGCGGTTCTCCGAGTTTATCCGAGACCGTTCCTTCAAACAAATAATAAAATATTAGAAAAATGCATCAAAAAATATAACTGAAATAATTATAAAATATTTAAACTAATAATTAAAATTTTAATAAAATAAACATTTATAGTGAAGTTTAGTATTTACCATCATAGCCGGGTTGTCGAAGACTACGGTCCTCAACCAACGCCACTCGTACTCCCTGAACATGAACTCTCTGGGAGTACCCATACGACCACGGTTGCCGTACTCGTTATAGTGGGAACGGAGCTCGTTCTTCCACTCTTTGAACCTACGAAAAAAACAAAAGTGCATTAGAAATATGATTAATATCATAAAATATTTCTAATTATCAAATAAGACATTCCCAACGTACCTCGAGCTCTGTTGGGAGTCCGCCCAACCCCGCTTGTGTTCCGCAACCACAAAGTATGTCTGAAAGATAATATTTTATTAGTTTTATAATTATAAAAATACCGAAAATTTTTAAATATTACGATAACTAAATTAAATTTTTTTATTTACTCACCGACGCGGCGTTGTTCAACTCCATCTTGATTTCTTCGGGCACATCAGCCCACCGAGCCCACAACATAGGGACTCTGTCCCTAATGAGTGCACCCACGCAACCCGAGTAGTCGCGTTTCTTTTTCGCCCCAACCTCCTGATCAGGAGCTTCGTCAATCTGGATCCTCCCGCTCCGTTCAACCGTTCTCCTGAGCGTCTCAAAACTGATGACACCTCTGGTATTCCTCTGGGTTGAACTGCTAGCGCCTGTCCATATCACATAAACGACGATTGGTTAATAAAATTAAATATTAGTGCGTTAATTTTAATAAAATATTTAATTAATAAAATCGAATGTTACCTGAACCCGATGATTCGGTTGCCGTCGACTTTCCTTTTCTCCTCGCCGAAATCAGGAGGTCAGGGCTCTCCCATGGCTGCTGCTGGTATGCCTCCGCAGCACTCACGAACTGAGGCATATCAGGCCACTGGGGCCGACCCTGATAGTCGACCTCGGGTATCGCAGGAATGTTGTATGGGAGGAAGAGCTGGTTTGGGAGAGTAGGCCCCTCAGTCGAGTCACCAGCAGACTGAGTCGGACTCGGCATCGGCATCGGCTCCCGATGAACCTCAGGCATACGAACCTGAGGAACGTCGGCAGCTATCTCCTCGTGAAACAGCTGCCGACTAAACCTCGGCGCCACAGAGGGACCGACATTCGGAAGTGAAGTGCTCGACGGCCGCCCCGCCTGGAGAAGGGTCTGGTGCCGAGCACTCACACTCCGCCGCGGCTGGGCTGCATCCACACTCCTCCGCGGCTGGCTGGTGGTCCTCTCAGGCTGGCTAGCCGTCCTCTCGGAGTCTGGGGAACCCGCGGCATTTCCAGAACCGGCGGCATTTCCAGAACCTCTAGATCTAGAACGACGACCTCCGAACAACTGCCTAAATGCATCGGCCATCTAAAGCCAGACGCATTAATACATTAATTAATATTAAATTATATTATATTAAATAACAAATTCTAATTAATATAATACCCAATAATACTAACATATTTTAATATTTACCGATTTATATAATAACCAATTTATACATATAAATTATACAATTACACCTAAATTATATACAATTAAAATAAATTTTACAAAAATTACCTAAATTAACATAAAAACTACATACATTAACATAAAAACCTAAATTATAACTAAATTAACATAAATACATAAATTATACCTAAATTAACATAAATACATAAATTCTACCTAAATTAACATAAATACATAAATTATAACTAAATTAACATAAATACATAAATTATATCTAAATTAATATAAAAACATAAATTATACCTAAATTAACATAAATACATAAATTAACATAAATACATAAATTATACACAAATTAACATATAAATACATAAATTATACCTAAATTAACATAAATACATAAATTAACATAAATACATAAATTATACACAAATTAACATATAAATACATAAATTATACCTAAATTAACAATTATATCTAAATTAACAATTATATATAATTTATTAACCATAATTTAATTTATTAATAATTAAATAACAAAAAAAAAAAAAAAAAAGGGGGCCGGCCGGTACCGAATCGGGGAGGAGGAGGAGGGGGAGGCGGCCGGAACAGAGAGGAGGAGGAGGAGGGTCGGCCGGGGCTGCCGGAACAGGGAGGAGGAGGAGGAGGAGGGGCGGCGGATCGAACCAAGGAGGAGGAGGAGGAGTCGCCGGGCTGCCGAACCAAGGAGGAGGAGGAGGAGGCGCCGGGCTGCCGGAATAGGGAGGAGGATCGACGGATGAAGGAGGGCCGGATTCGAGGAGGATAGGGAAAATCGGGCAAATGGAGGCTAGGGTTCGGCTGCATTTTACTTATACCCGATAGTATAGCCGACGAAATCGCTTTATTTCGTCGGCCATGATATAGTATAGCCGACGAAATAAAGCAATTTCGTCGGCCATGATATAGTATAGCCGACGAATACAGTGATTTCGTCGGGCATACTATGTCATAGCCGACGAAATCATTTTTCGTCGGCCATGGTATGGCATAGCCGACGAAATTACATAATTCGTCGGCTATAGTCTTCGTCCCTCAGAATCCGTCCGATCTCCCCCATCCAACGGTGGATAATGGAAAGGCGCGGATCACCAGACTTTAGCCGACGAAATATAACTTCGTCGGCTATACTTTTGGTCAAACTACAAAGTCAAACCTCTAAACGCTGTAAAACGGAAATTGGGCCGTCTAAATGACGTTTTTTTGCCTGACCTTCAACAGAGAATAGTTTCAGATCGATGCGACGCATCTAATCGTATAAAAGTTTCCCCCAAAATATTTACCGACCGTCAGGCTACCCATAGGAAAACGGGAGTGAAAAACAGCAAACCGCAACATTCGGGACACAGATTTTGTCGGAATCTTCCCATTTTTCAACCGTAGCCGTATTTCAATATTTCGGTCATGTCTTATTTCACGACACATTTGCATTTGAAGGGTCTACGTATAGTAGGTATTTGAAACTATACATTCAATTAAACACTTAGTAAACAAGTTAAGGAACATTAGTGCATATATTCCGATTTTGAATCTCAAAGTTTGGAAAATCTATTTCAACCGTCAGATATCACCGTTAAGATGAAATACATGTATGAAAAAAAATCCAAGGTTATCGGACAACGTTAAAGGCTCGATCGGGTCGGTCAAACTGCAAAGCCAAACCTCTAAACCGTTTGAGTTGGAAATTGGGCCGTCTAAATGACATTTTTTTGCCTGACCTTCAACAGAGAATAGTTTCAGATCGATGCGACGCATCTAATCGTATAAAAATTTCCCCCAAAATATTTACCGCCCGTCAGGCTACCCATAGGAAAACGGGAGTAAAAAACAGCAAACCGCAACATTCGGCACACAGATTTTGTCGGAATCTTCCCATTTTTCAACCGTAGCCGTATTTCAATATTTTGGTCATGTCTTATTTCACGACACATTTGCATTTGAACGATGAAGCAATGGTTTGTCGATAGTGATAGAAAATGGAAACAGCTCTTTTTTTGTTTTTTTTTTTAATCATAGCCGACGAAATCAAACCTAGTATTCGTCGGCTATTGTTTTGTCGTTTTCTGTTAAAAACTTATGGCCGACGAAATAGTTATTTTTCGTCGGCCATTGTTCGTAAATAATTATTTTTATATAACTTATGGCCGACGAAATAGTTAGTTTTCGTCGGGCATTGTTCGTAAATAATTATTTTTAAATAACTTATGGCCGACGAAATAGTTAGTTTTCGTCGGCCATTGTTCGTAAAATATTTTTTTTTTAATAAATTATGGCCGACGAAATAATGCATTTTTCGTCGGCCATTCTCCGTTTAGCCGACGAAATAATGCATTTGTCGTCGGCCATTCTCTAAAAAAAACCAAAAAAATCAGTGGTTTTACACCTCTCCTATTCCGATGTCCTGTTCACATATAACCAAAATTGAACATAAAAAATCAGAAACCCAACAGTCAACATATTTCAAATTTTTGTTTAAGGGGTTTGGAACCCAGCCTAGCTGGGAGGCTCATCCCCACGCCCGGTCATTAGAAATGAGTTGATTACAAATGAAAGGATTACATCATTTAAATTACTTAATCCGTCGGATTGTAATCGGAATCATCGGATGAGTCTTCTTCGGTTTCTGAATTGCTCGATAGGGGTAATCTATGTCTTTCCTCACCACTAGAGTCCTCGTTAGTTTCTTCAATTGGATCAACATCAACAAGCAGTGGCTCTTCACGTCGAATTCGCACCGGCGTGTCTAGACGAATAAAAGAGGAGTCAGGAATACCGTTTGAGTTGGGCTCTTGATACGCGGTGCCCCCTTCCTCGTTCTCTTCGGCCACTCCAAGTGTAGACGCCCGGTAAATGTTGCGATGGTGGATAGTGTTGACTACTTTCCACGGGTCACCCTTGGCGAGATCATCAAGATAAAACACTTGTTTCACCCATGTGGCTAAAACGAACGGGTCGTCCTCATACCATGATGTACTAGTGTTCACAGAACTTACGCCGTATTGATCGGTTTTCATGCTCTGCGGCCGTGTGTCAAACCATCTACACTTGAAAAGGTGCACTTTCATGCCTTCCCCGTAATGCAGTTCCACAACCGAATGGAGAACACCGTAATAGTCAACTCCACCATCCCCACCATGTGCCATAACCCCTGAATTTTGTGTTTTCAGTCTGAGGTCTCTGTCTTCACATCGAAATAACACACCATTCACCTTGCACGTCGCATAAACTTTTGAATAGACCGGCCTCCTCGCTAAAAGTCTGAGTTCGTGCGACCAATTTGGGTGATTATCATTTGCAATAAGGTCCATCTGCAACCATCAGAATCAACTATAAATATGAATAAATATACATAATAATATATGAACACGTATAGAATAGTGTTCAAGGTACGTACCCAGCGGCCGAAATACTCTGCGAATGTCTGGTTGTGGTAATCGCGATCACCTGCTACTCCTTCACAGCGTAGATGTATGTCCTTCCAAAACTGAACTTCTGGACAGTTGATTAGTACCCACCAATGTGCAATGGCTACCTCATAATCTTTCAACTTATAGGAAACTGGCATGTTTCCACCGAGTACAACATCGTCGGAGAGTATGGAAAGATTGAACTGTGAAGGTACATCTTCCGGTATGCTTTCCTGTAACGCTCCGAAATACAGCTTCATGTAGGTAACGCACTCGTGCGCAATATATGCTTCAGCTATACATCCTTCAGGTGCGGATCTGTTTTGGACAAAACCACCGTATTGTCCAAGTTGCCTATAAATCAAGTTTTTAAAGTGTTATGATAATACATTAACACTATATCACATATATTGATGAGGAAATTAACATAAGGTGTAAAATACGTACCTTTCCATCGGATACATCCAAGTGAAGTGCACAGGACCGGTAAGCAACAACTGCCGAGGAAGATGGATCATGAGGTGAGGCATGATGTCGAAAAAATTTGGAGGAAATATCATCTCAAATTTACACATGATATGAACGATGTCTTGTTGCATTTCCCGGAGGTCAGATTTTCTCACTTCCCGTGTGCATACCTTCTGGAAAAATCTTGCCAACGCTACTAACGGCTCCACAACGTGACGGGGAAGGAACGGTCGAATGAAAACAGGGAAGAGACGTTGTAGTAGGATATGATTGTCATGACTTTTCAACCCGTACAGATTGTTGCATTGTCTGTTGACACACTTGGCTATATTTCCAGCAAAGCCTGAAGGATACTTGGCCCGACTTATCCAATGCAAAATTTCTGATTTATGCTCAGGCTTGACGGTGTAAGGAGCTTGAGGCATTTTTCTCTTCCCTTGTTTCAACCATAGTGGTTTTCTGATATTCATGTTTTGCATATCAGTGCGAGCCTTAGGACCGTCTTTCGTCTTCCCCTCCAAGTTCAGCGTTGTGCCGACCACACTTTCAAAAACATTTTTTTCTATGTGCATAACGTCTAGGAAGTGTCGGATCAGCAACTCACACCAGTACGGGAGTTCCCACAATATGCTCCTATGTGTCCAGAATTTGTACTCCTCAGGCCTTTCAGGTATTTCCGCTACAATATCGGGATGATTGCTGAGGGGCCCAAAATCGTACTCATTAAGTCTTGCTAAAATTTCTCTTCCTGTCCATCTTCTGGGAGCACGGCCGTGTTCTTCGATTCCATCAAATGCGGCGGACTCGTAACGCCAGTGGTGATCCGCCGGAAGGAACACACGATGACCCATTCGGCATATCTTGTTGCAATGAGGGGTGCTCCCATAATCGGTGAGGCACTCTGGACAAGCCTTGTATCCCCTGACAACGCTGCCCGACAACATCCCATAAGCAGGAAAATCACTGATGGTACCAATAACCATGGCATGCATCTGGAACGTCTCCTGCTTGTACTTGTCAAAAGTGGGATGACCAACGTCCCACAATACCTTAAGCTCTTCAATCAATAGTCTCATATACACATCGAGACATTTCCCTGGGTAACCAGGCCCCGGAATCAACAACGTCAACATATTATATTCCTTCTTCATGCACATCCACGGAGGAAGGTTGTAAGGTACCAAAACCACCGGCCATATACTGTATGAAAGACTCATGGTGCCGAAAGGGTTGAACCCGTCAGTTGAGAGCCCGAGCCTGACGTTTCTGACATCTGACGCAAAATAAGGAAACTCATTGTTTATATGCTTCCAAGCCGCTCCGTCGGAGATGTGTGTCATGATATCTGCGTCTCCCGCGTCCCGCTCACCGTGCCACCTCATAGCTTTTGCGGTGGTTGCTGACATGTACAACCGCTCAAGCCTATCTCTCAACGGAAAATACCGAAGCACTTTCACAGGTTTCCTATTGCCTGCTCCCGTCAACTTATATCGGTCAGACTGACATATCGGACATGCGTCAAGGCTAGCAAGGTCATTCCCTTCTGCATCTTTACCCCAGAAGAGAACGCAGTCAAATGCGCATGCATGGATCTTAATGTAGGAAAGCCCTAGATCTTTGAGGATACTTCGGACCTGACGGTGATTGGTAGGATTACGATGACCCTCCTCCAACAACGAAGAAGTGTACTGTAGATATTCATCTACTTGCCTGATAGTCGATTTTGTCTCGACTTTAATCCTCATTACCTCCATCACACTTTCAAGAACTGTCTTCTCAGAACTTGAACACACAGGGGTCTGTTGCAATGCAATCAGTTTGTTGTACTTGTCAAAGGCAGCAGTGTTGACAACTTGTGGGAACGGCTGCACCGGGTCCTGCATATATTGTTCCCCATGTACACCGCTTTCAAAAGGAAACACGTCGTTGACGAATGTCATTGTTGGATCGTTGGATGTACTACTACTGCCCGCCTCAAAATACTGCCCATGATCATGCGATCCATCTAATGATGGCTCACCGTGATATATCCAACGTGTGTACTTCGGCCAAAACCCATTGCTCTTTAGGTGCTCCCATACTGTCCTAATCGGAAATCGACACATATCACTGCGACACTTACATTTCTTGCACGGGCAATAATGGTACGGTCCTTTTGCATTTTCTTCGACGAACTGCATAAAATCCACAACTCCTGTAGTGTATCGTCGGTCATGCCTTGGAAGCGAAATCCAACTCTTATCTCGATCCATATATAGCCTGATAATAATATATATGTATAACTTTAATTAATAATAAATTAATTAACACATATATATTACAATATATATTATTATCAACATCAACTCATATATATATATACCATTAATTAACAACCATTATTTAAGTTCATTACACTATCAACAACCATTAATTAACATATTTATATATATTTTAACACTAATTAAAATAACATCAAATTAAAACACATAATTAAACTCTAACTGAAAATCAACTCAACTACAACTCAAAATCAACATATATACATACATTCTAACACTAAAACAACAACAAAACAAAAAATCACTTACTATATCAAAATCACTAAAACTCAAAATCAACTCAACTAAAACTCAAAATCAACATATATACACATATACGTACCTATATATAGCTCCACAATGTAAGAGAGGACGGATTTCAACAATACCCACAGATTTCTCACTCTTTTTCCGGTTTTTTTTCCGTTTTTTTTTAAATGAGCAGCTTCTGCCCAGATCTGAAAATATAAAGACTTATAGCCGACGAAATTACCAACTTCGTCGGCCATACTCATTTTCAGAGTATAGCCGACGAAAACTTTAAATCGTCGGCCATTCTCGTAGAATAGCCGACGATTTGCCACAAAATTTTTCGTCGGCTATTCTATTCAGAGTATAGCCGACGACAACTTTAAATCGTCGGCCATTCTCGAAGAATAGCCGACGATTTTTAATTTTTACCGACGGAAAAAAAATTCGTCGGCCATTCTATTGGAATAGCCGACGAAATTTTTTTTTGCCCGACGAAAAAAATATTCGTCGGCTTTTCTTCGATATAGCTGACGAAAAAAAAGTTTCGTCGGCCGTTTTTTTTTTTTTCGTCGGTAAATCCCTTTGTTTTTGTAGTGGGTCTGGTGCCGAGAACTCACACTCCTCCGCGGCTGGGATGAATCCACAGTCCTCCGCGGCTGGGAGGAATCCACACTCCTCCGCGGCTGGCTGGTGGTCCTCTCAGGCTGGCTAAGGGTCCTGTCGGAGTCTGCGGAACCGGCGGAACTTCCAGAACCTCTCGATCTGGAACGACGGCCTCCGAAGAACTGTCTGAATGCATCGGCCATCTGCAGCCGCGGCCAGTTTAAATAATACTAACCATTAACCTAAATATAACTATTTATATACACATATAACTATATTTCTTGATTAACATATATATATATAATTAGACTACCAATTTATATACATAATTAATTTAACAATTTATATAACAATTTATATAATTAAAATTAAATATATAACAATTTATATACCTAAATTATAACAAATATATAACAATTAAATTTATTAACAAATATATAACAAATATATAACAATTTATATAATTAAAATTAAATATATAACAAATATATAACAATTTATTATATAACAATTTATATAATTAAAATTAAATATATAACAATTTATTAAATTAAATTTAATTGAAAAAAAAAATTACCGGATCGGATCGGAGGAGGAGGAGGAGGAGTTTCGATCGGAGGAGGAGGAGGAGGCCGGCGGCTTGAGGAGGAGGAGGAGAATTCAGCCGGATGGAGGAGGAGGAGGAGAATTCGTCGTCGATTTGAGGAGGAGGAGGAGGAGGAGAGCGGCGGTGCGGCTCTGTCTGAATTGCTGCGGAGGAGAAAGCAGAAAAACGGAGGAGAAAGCAGAAAAAAGGAGAAAACGGAGGCTAGGGTTTGGCAGTTTCAGACTTATACCCGATAGAATAGCCGACGATTAAAAAATATTTCGTCGGCTATTCTTTACTATAGCCGACGAAATCTTGAACATCGTCGGCTATACTTTGAATATCGTCGGCTATTCTTTGAATGTCGTCGGTTATACTTTAGGCGCTCAGCAGCCGTCCGATCTCCCCCATCCAACGGCGGACAATGAAAAGGCGCTGATCGCAAGAGTTTAGCCGACGAATTTTAATATTTCGTCGGCTATACTTTGGATAATCAGCAGCCGTTGGATCTGAGCCATCCAACGGCGGACAATAAGCGGATCGCAAGTGTTTAGCCGACGAATTCAAATATTTCGTCGGCTAAACCTTTGGTCAAACTACGAAGTCAAACCTCTAAACGCTATAAATTAAAACGGAAATTGGCCTGTGTAAATGACGTTTTTTGGCCTGACCTTCAACAGATAATAGTTTCAAATGGATGAGACGCAACTAATCGTATAAAAATTTTCCTCAAAATATTTACCGAACGTGAGGCTACCCATAGGAAAACGGAAGTGAAAAACAGTTAACCGCAACATTCGGCACGCAGATTTTGTCGGAATCTTGTCATTTTTCAACCGTAGACGTATTTCATTATTTCGGTCATATCTTATTTCACGACACATTTGCATTTGAAGAGTAACTATTTGAAACTATACATTCACTTACACTTAGTAAACAAGTTAAGGAACATTAGTGCATATGTTCCGATTTTGAATCTAAAAGTTTGGACAATCAATTCCAACCGTCAGATATCACCGTTAAGATTAAATACATGTATGAAAAAAAATCCAACTACATCTGACAACGTTAAAGGCTCGATCGGGATGGTCAACCGGGTGAGTCAACCATTTAAACGCTTAGAAATGGAAATTGGCCTGTGTAAATGACGTTTTTTTGCCTGACCTTCAACAGATAATAGTTTCAAATCGATGAGATGCAACTAATCGTATAAAATTTTTCCTCAAAATATTTACCGAAGGTGAGGCTACCCATAGGAAAACGGAAGTGAAAAACAGTTAATCGCAACATTCGGCACGCAGATTTTGTCGGAATATTGTCATTTTTCAACCGTAGACGTATTTCATTATTTCGGTCATATCTTATTTCACGACACATTTGCATTTGAAGGATGAAGCAATGGGTTGTCGATAGTGATAGAAAATGGAAGGTGGTCTGTTTTTGTTTTTTTTTTTTATCATAGCCGACGAAATCAAACCTAGTACTCGTCGGCTATTCTTTTGTCGTTTTGTGTCTAAAATACAATATGTATTTTTCAATATAGTTTTGCCCGACGAAATCACGCATTTTTCGTCGGCTATAATTAGTATAGCCGACGAAATAATGCATTTTTCATCGGCTATTCTTTGAAAAAAAATTAAAAAATCAGTTGTGTTACACCTCTCGTATTCCTATGTCCTGTTCATATATAACCAAAATTGAACATAAAAAAAACAGAAACCCAACAGTCAACATATTTCAATTTTTTTTTTAAGGGGTTTGGAACCCAGCCTAGCTGGGAGGCTCATCCCCACGCCCGTTCATTAGAAATGAGTGGATTACAAATGAAAGGATTACATCATCTAAATTACTTAATCCGTCGGATTGTAATCGGAATCATCGGATGAGTCTTCTTCAGTTTCTGAATTGCTCGATAGGGGTAATCTATGTCTTTCCTCACCACTAGAGTCCTCGTTAGTTTCTTCATTTGGATCAACATCAACAAGCAGTGGCTCTTCACGTCGAATTCGCACCGGCGTGTCTAGGCGAATAAAAGAGGAGTCAGGAATACCGTTTGAGTTGGGCTCTTGATACGCGGTGCCACCTTCCTCGTTCTCTTCAGCCACTCCAAATGTAGACGCCCGGTAAATGTTGCGATGGTGGATAGTGTTGACTACTTTCCACGGGTCCCCCTTGGCGAGATCATCAAGATAAAACACTTGTTTCACCCATGTGGCTAAAACGAACAGGTCGTCCTCATACCATGATGTACTAGTGTTCACAGAAGTTATGCCGTATTGATCGGTTTTCATGCTCTGCGGCCGTGTGTCAAACCATCTACACTTGAAAAGGTGCACTTTCATGCCTTCCCCATAATGCAGTTCCACAACTGAATGGAGAACACCTTAATAGTCAACTCCATCATCCCCACCATGTGCCATAACCCCTGAATTTTGTGTTTTCAGTCTGAGGTCTCTCTCTTCACATCGAAATAACACACCATTCACCTTGCACGTCGCATAAACTTTTGAATAGGCCGGCCTCATCGCTAGAAGTCTGAGTTCGTGCGACCAATTTGGGTGATTATCATTTTTAATAAGGTCCATCTGCAACCATCAGAATCAACTATAAATATGAATAATTATACACAATAATATATAAACACGTATAGAATAGTGTTAAAGTTACGTACCCAGCGGCCGAAATACTCTGTGAATGTCCGGTTGTGGTAATCGAGATCACCTCCTACTTGGTCATAGTTTAGATGCATGTTCTTCCAAAACTGAACTTCTGGACAGTTGATTAGTACCCACCAATGTGCAATGGCTACCTCATAATCTTTCAACTTGTAGGAAACTGGCATGTTTCCACCGAGTACAACATCGTCGGAAAGTATGGAAAGATTGAACTGTGAAGGTACATCTTCCGGTATGCTTTCCTGTAATGCTCCTAAATACAGCTTCATGTAGGTGACGCACTCGTGCGCAATATATGCTTCAGCTATACATCCTTCAGGTGCGGATCTGTTTTGGACAAAATCACCGTATTATCCAAGTTGCCTATAAATCAAGTTTTTAAAGTGTTATGATAATACATTAATACTATATCACATATATTGATGAGAAAATTAACATAAGGTGTAAAATACGTACCTTTCCATCGGATACGTCCAAGTGAAGTGCACAGGACCGGTAAGCAACAACTGCCGAGAAAGATGGATCATGAGGTGAGGCATGATGTCGAAAAAATTTGGAGGAAATATCATCTCAAATTTACACATGATATGAACGATGTCTTGTTGCATTTCCCGGAGGTCAGATTTTCTCACTTCCCATGTGCATACCTTCTGGAAAAATCTTGCCAACGCTACTAACGGTTCCACAACGTGACGGGGAAGGAACGGTCGAATGAAAACAGGGAAGAGACGTTGTAGCAGGATATGATTGTCATGACTTTTCAACCCGTAAAGATTGTTGAATTGTCTGTTCACACACTTGGCTATATTTCCAGCAAAGCCTGAAGGATACTTGGCCCGACTTATCCAATGGAAAATTTCTGGTTTATGCTCAGGCATGACGGTGTAAGGAGCTTGAGGCATTTTTCTCTTCCCTTGTTTCAACCATAGTTGTTTTCTGATATTCATGTTTTGCAGATCAGTGCGAGCCTTAGGACCGTCTTTCGTCTTCCCCTCCAAGTTCAGCGTTGTGCCCACCACACTTTCAGAAACATTTTTTTTCTATGTGCATAACGTCTAGGAAGTGACGGATCAGCAACTCACACCAGTATGGGAGTTCCCACAATATGCTCTTATGTGTCCAGAATTTGTACTCCTCAGGTCTTTCAGGTATTTCCGCTACAATATCGGGATGATTGCTGAGGGGCCCAAAATCGTACTCATTAAGCACTGCTAAAATTTATCTTCCCGTCCATCTTCTGGGAGGACCACCGTGTTCTTCGGTTCCATCAAATGCGGCGGACTCGTAACGCCAGTGGTGATCCGCCGGAAGCAACACAGGATGACCCATTCTGCATATCTTGTTGCAATGAGGGGTGCTCCCATAATCGCTGAGACACTCTGGACAAGCCTTGTATCCCCTAACAACGCTGCCCGACAACATCTCATAAGCAGGAAAATCACTGATGGTACCAATAACCATGGCATGCATCTGGAACGTCTCCTTCTTGTACTTGTCAAAAGTAGGATGACCAACGTCCCACAATACCTTAAGCTCTTCAATCAATGGTCTCATATACACATCGAGACATTTCCCTGGGTAACCAGGCCCCGGAATCAACAACGTCAACATATTATATTCTTTCTTCATGCACATCCACGGAGGAAGGTTGTAAGGTACCAAAACTACCGGCCATATACTGTATGAAAGAATCATGGTGCCGAAAGGGTTGAACCCGTCGGTTGAGAGCCCGAGCCTGACGTTTCTGACATCTGACACAAAATGAGGAAACTCATTGTTTATATGCTTCCAAGCCGCTCCGTCAGAGATGTGTGTCCTGATATCTGCATCTCCCGCGTCCCGCTCACCGTGCCATCTCATAGCATTTGCGGTGGTTTCTGACATGTACAACCGCTCAAGCCTATCTCTCAACGGAAAATACCGAAGCACTTTCACAGGTTTCCTATTGCCTGCTCCCGTCAACTTATATCGGTCAGACTGACATATCGGACATGCGTCAAGGCTAGCAAGGTCATTCCCTTCTGCATCCTTACCCCAGAAGAGAACGCAGTCAAATGCACATGCATGGATCTTAATGTAGGAAAGCCCTAGATCTTTGAGGATACTTCGGACCTTACGGTGATTGGTAGGATTACGATGACCCTCCTCCAACAACGAAGAAGTGTACTGTAGATATTCATCCACTTGCCTGATGTTGGATTTTGTCTCGACTTTAATCCTCATTACCTCCATCACACTTTGAAGAACTGTCTTCTCAGAACTTGAAGACACAGGGTCTGTTGCAATGCAATCAGTTTGTTGTACTTGTCAAAGGCAGCAGTGTTGACAACTTGTGGGAACGGCTGCACCGGGTCATGCATATATTGTTCCCCACACACACCGCTTTCAAAAGGAAACACGTCGTTGATGAATGCCATTGTTGGATCGTTGGATGTACTACTACTGCCTGCCTAAAAAAACTGCCCATGATCATGCGATCCATCTAATGATGGCTCACCGTGATATATCCAACATTTGTACTTCAGCCAAAACCCATTACTCTTTAGGTGCTCCCATACTGTCCTAATCGGAAATCGACACATATCACTGCGACACTTACATTTCTTGCACGGGCAATAATGGTATTCATTCCCGTTTGCATTTTCCTCGACGAACTGCAAAAAATCCACAACTCCTGTAGTGTATCGTCGGTCATGCCTTGGAAGCGAAATCCAACTCTTATCTCGATCCATATATAGCCTGATAATAATATATATGTATAACTTTAATTAATAATAAATTAATTAACACATATATTACAATATATATTATTATCAACATCAACTCATATATATATATACCATTAATTAACAACCATTATTTAAGTTCATTACACTATCAACAACCATTAATTAACATATATATATATATATATATATATATTAACACTAATTAAAATAACATCAAATTAAAACACATAATTAAACTCTAACTGAAAATCAACTCAACTACAACTCAAAATTAACATATATACATACATTCTAACACTAAAACAACAACAAAACAAAAAATCACTTACTATATCAAAATCACTAAAACTCAAAATCAACTCAACTAAAACTCAAAATCAACATATATACACATATACGTACCTATATATAGCTCCACAATGTAAGAGAGGACGGATTTCAACAATACCCACAGATTTTTCACTCTTTCTCCCGTTTTTTTTTTTTTTTTTTTAAATGAGCAGCTTCTGTCCAGATCTGAAAATATAAAGACTTATAGCCGACGAAAATTCCAATTTCGTCGGCCAAACTTTCAAAAGTTTTCGTCGGCTAATGTTTTAGAGAAAGGCCGACGAAAATCCAAATCGTCGGTCATTCTAGGAGTATGGCCGATGAAAAATATTTTTTAGAGATGAAAGAAAAAATCGTCGGCCATTCTTGTGGAATAGCCAACGATTTTTTTTTTTAGCGACGAAATAAAAAATCGTCGGCCATTCTTGGGAATAGCCGACGAAAAAAGTATGTCGTCGGCCGTTTTTTTTTTTCGTCGGTAATGCTCTTTTTTCTGGTAGTGTAACCTATTACGAAAATCTAGATCGTCACAAAAGATGGCTTCTTAAGTTGATCAATTGTAACACCTTTTGCCCTTGCATCTTATGCAGAACTGTAAAGTTATAAAATCAACTAAAAATAAACTACACAATTCAACTAGTAACTACGAAGCTGTAAGCTGGACTCAAAAAAGTGCAAAGCACAAAAAGGTAATATGCAGTAAAACTAATAAGCTAGATTGCAAAGTTATATGTTTAAGTAATAGACTGCAAAAGTGCAAAATGCATATCCATGATGGAGGTGTTATCCAAGCATAAAATACCTGCAAAACAACTACATACAAATAATACCCTTCTTGTGTCGAGTGTAGTATTGACAAGTAGGGATCGTTCTATCCGGGGAAATCAAGGGCTTTCAATCACACAAAGTTATTGTATAAAAGGGGGTTGTCGAAATTTTTATCTATTATTTACTGATTTTTACGAAATTTAAATCCTAGATTACTATATACAATTGATCATCACCTTTCACACAATCACCAAACACAAGTCTCATTATACATGCAATAAAATTAAAACAAGTAATAGGGGCAGCAAACATATAACGATTTCAAGATTAATTAAGCTCCAATTTAATTAGGGCCAACGCAGCATATCCTAATTATCAAGACATCATAAGTATTTAGAATCCGAAACGCGCGCAATCCTAAACATGGTACTAATCGGTTTAACAACACAACGCATGTAAATTAAACACAAATAGCACATAAGCACATATTGTCGAATTGGAACATGTTAGCAAGTATGGCGTCACCCATCTCACATCGACATGTAAATTTCCATAATTACTCTTACCCTTAGATTAATACACGTCAAAACCAACAACGCGTGTGAATCAACATGTATTAGATCGGAATATGAATTCAACATCTAGATAACACTCATGGCCTTTCGAGTGCATCTAAACATCTCCTTCGGTTCCCCACGAATTAAGAAAATAAACCTAATTGAAATCAAGAAACATGCTAAAGCTACTGCCCATAATACAAATTTAATCACATCACATATATAATTCGGCAATCACATATAAAATATCCAAACAATTATAACAAAGATCCGAAGATCCCATATATGATTATCAATACCGAAATTAAAACCAAAAACCAAAACATACTTCATAGACAAAGTTATGTTTAAATACAAAGTAACAAAAACCAAAATAAAACAATCCATATTACAACCTTGGTTAAGATTCGGCAAGGATTGATGAGATGGTGATCGATTTGATGTGAGGAATGGTGGATTCGGCTTTGCTCTTTGTATAAAATTTCTGAAAATAATTTGGCAGGGATTCGGCAAGGATTTTGTGGAGGGAGAGATGATTATTTTCTGTGCAAAAGCCTTGGTATTTATAGAGGAAGTAACCTAGAGAAGCCAGCCACAAACCAAAACCGAATTGGTTTAGGTTTCCTTGATTTTCTGAATTCGGCAGAATGACCTCGGTGCATTGATTACGTCATAACTCTCTCTAGAAAATAGCTATTGAGGTGATTCCAGTTGGGTTGGAAACTAGACTCCCGTAGCTTTCTATCCATATAAGGCTCGAATTCTAATTCATCGCCAGCTGTCCGGGAGAGTCCGTGGAAGTTGAGAGACGTGCACAGGAATTTTCCCGAAATTAATCAAGATTTGTTGCGATTTTCTTCCTCTATTTTCTGCCGAAAATTCCCAAGATAATGGCTGAATAATTGAGCAATATCTCTTTAGGTTTTCCATCAATTAATTCAGCCAAAAATCTTGCACAAAGGATGGAATTCAGTCCACATTCGTAAGCCAAATCCATGTAGAACTCGGCTTGCTTCTTCTTTTCCATTCCGAAATTAATCTTTTCTTTTCTTTTTTAATTCAGCCAAATTCTTCATGGATCAATGCTTGATGGACTGAATAATGGACTAGGCTCATAACTCATTTGGACAATTTATCCAAGAGCTAGCCGTAGCTTTCCCTAGTTGAGCCAGGAAAGCATCCTTTGTATCTTCTTTTCCTGCTTGCATCAGGGAAACTTCTTTTCTTTTGTTCTTCGACTTCTTCCTTGAAAGGATGACTCTCTAATGCTCCAATATGTTCAGTAGCTCATCACTTACAACCTTGGACACGAAATTGTTGTAGAAAAATAGAAATCCTTCAAAACGGGCAGCAGGTTCTTCCTCTCGGCAGATCTGACCTTCTTGCATTCAAACCGGCATAACTCTCTACTTAGGAGAGCTTTTTCTGCGATTCCAGTTGCATATGAAACTAGACACACAGGGCTTTCCAACGGCGTATGGCACGTTCTCTGGTTCCGAGCGATTTGTCCCACAGAAATTCCGGAAGTCAGGACACAGTCCCAGGAAAATCCTGGTAGTCCCTGGATTGGTTTGCTCAAACTGCCAAGTTGCAGCCTTCATTTGGGTGACTTCCCGAACTCCGATTGATCTGAAATTTTGACACAATACACTTTAGCTTCCCAATTATATGCATACCAAATTTCAACAAATTTGGAAAAGGATAGATCAGTTTAGCACGAGCCTCAAAATCACGAAAAAGACATAAATTTCACTTTTTTGCTCAGATTTCTATACTTAGTCATTTTTCTGATTATTAAGCACACTTTCTCCAAAACTCTACCAACATGACGCTAAACTAAATTATGACTCTATCTTACAATAATAAGGGTTAAGCATTGGATAAATGGGGGTAAAAACATATTAAAAACGTCGCATTTTATGCTCCTATCAACTACCCCACACTTAGCCTTTGCTAGTCCCTTAGCAAAACAAATAAAAAGACTCAACACTACAGCCCCTAAATGATTGTCTCAGGATCTTTAAACACATAGCTTTCAAGTTACGCATTCAATGTAAGCACAATAATCCCAAGCGTCATAGACATGTATCATAGCATAAACAAGTAAGAAACGAAAATCATAAGCAATGACATGTTATGTTGATTCCATCCTCCTCACTAGGCATACTCTCTTCTTTTCACTCATGATATGGCAATATTCACTCAAAGTATATGCAAGAAAATATATTAAGAGTTACAAAGAGTAACTTGCATATTTCATCAAATAAAGGCACTTTGTGAATAGATCTTTCAGGAAAAACTTCATATAACAACTATGTGCACCAATGAACCAAAGCCATATGCTCAACTCTTGACAAAAATCTCTACATACAAAGTTCATCTATTATTCGAATCATGAGAGATCTTACATGGGAAAATAGTGGGGCTAGGCATAAGGAATTCGCATTTAGAATAGTGGTGAGAAAATGTCACCAAGACTTAGCAAAGCTCAATACTCCTTATGACTTCACTCAAAAGGGCCAAGTTTCAACTTGTTGGGCCCAAACTTCATTCTTTTCTTCCCCATAACATAGTGAATATGAACAAAGGTCAAGTATGATAATAATAGACCTTCAATTGTAAAACAAACTCCAAATTCACCACAAGATCTCAATCCAAGCATTTCTATTTTTCTTTTCATTTGCCGAAACTTTTTCTTTTAATTTTTTTTTTTATTTTCGGCACAAATTTTTTCTTTTATTTTCTGTCCGAATTTTCTTTTTATTTTCGGCAATCATGGTTTTTCATGCTTTTGGATTGGATCACCCCACACTTACTTCAAATCATCACTTCAAATAACAAATTCCAATTAAACTTTACCAAGTCTTGACAACAATGGTTAGGATAAACTGTTCTAAGCGCAAGGAAAGTGTATCATGGTGATGCAATAAATGGCTCAATGTCGGCTCAAGGGGGTTAAAACTAAGGAGTCCCACGACGGGCACAAATTAGGCATAAGCTTTATTTGGCATTGGTGGTAATCCTAACAAGATCATCTCAATCATATTCAAAATCAAGGCATGTTATGAATAATAGTCTCAAAAATCGTCAAAAGTGAGTTCTAGCATTCTAGAGTTCATTAAAATCTATGGCACATAGTCATTGAATAATCAAAGAATGATGAAGTTTTGAAAAATTCTGCCCATTTTTATCACTCAAGAAGAAAGTATATGGCAATCAAAGCTCACAAAGGTTATTATGGAACAAAATCAACACAACAAACATGCTTCTTACACAATTAAGTTCAAGTCTCAAATGTTCATACCAATCACAAAGTCCATGAAACTCACAATTAATTCTTATGATTATGCAAAACCATCATCTATGTATTAAAGATATAATCATCATAGACTATTTAGGGGCATCCTAAGACTCAAAAATAACACAAAACAAACAAAAGCAACGAATTTTTTTTTTTATTTTTCTGATTTTCTGATTTTTATTTTCTTTTCTTTTATGACTCAAAACAAAAAAAAACATGTGAAACATGTATCCCTACCCCACACTTAGAAAATTACATTGTCCTCAATGTACACAAAAATTATGTAGTAATTTCCAAGCATTTGATAATTCACAAGTTCCACATTTATACAATTCAACCAAAAAGAGTTTAGGTTTTAGAATTTCAAACTCTCGTAGACGGCTCCTTCACAATTTTTGGTTGAAATGGGTTCCCTCCCATGCAGCGCTTAATGTTTATAGTCTACTCAGCCTAGACTCTTCACTTCTTAATCAAGTTGTGGGCGACGCCTTTTGGAGTGTACACCTCCAAATTCGTGCCTCCTTACAATGGCTATCATAACTCGATGCATGATTACTCCACTCTTCAACTGCATCGCATCAAGATAAAGAAATTTAGAAGAGTAGAGATGAGAATTCAAAGAATAAGTTAGTAGTGAGTTAGTGAATTAGCTAAAGTTAGAAGTTAGTGTATAAATATACAACAATTAGCTAAGTAGAATTTAATTGTAAATCATGAATAAAAGTTGAGAGTGGTGGAACTCGTTTCTTGCAACACTTGTCGTCCTTCCCAAGTCAATGAGAGCTCCAATCAACTGTTTACAATGTAATTCTTCACCTATTCCTTATGATCTGCAACTAACAATTAAACTCTACAAGAATCATGAGAATCAATATGTATAGGTTAGAAAGAATGAGTTAGAATAAGTTAGAGTATAGGTTAGAAATAAGTTAGAAGTAATGTAAAATTTTCAAACTATAAATGTATCATACGAATTTTCTATAAGTATATATTCCACACGATTTATACAAGTATAAGTTTCATAAAAATTTACAAGTATCACAAAATGGATCGGTCCTAGTCTTCCAAGAGTGTCGAAAATAGTATGAGATTGCCGAACCTAGAGTCTATTTCTTTTATTCACACAACTTTAAAATTCGAGGTACGTGGAGCAGAGGAGATAACAGTGCAATGGACTGATGCAGCCCAAGGTAGTATCATGCTTATTCCGATATACCTCAAAAATTAAAGACGAATTTTATCTTTTGAAGAAAAATAGATTCACATATGCTCAAGTTATCTTCTAGCGTCTAAAGTGAGGTGATGCTTCGGCACAAGCGGTTGTCTAGGTCGAAGATACTTTACTTTTCTAAGGCGGTGTCGTTAAAATTCACGGAGAGTAAACTCTCTTTAGGAACAAGGCAGGTCTCAAAGTTTTTAACCACGGAGGACAAGTCCCCTATTGACTCACTCACAGAGAATGAACATCAGTCTGTGGGTCTTGAAAACCAGTTTTACAAACCTCGAACCCATCAATGAAAATAACTTGCCCTATACTTGGTAAAATAAACTCGGGTCCTAGCGGTCTACAAGTGTTGATTAAAACCGCCCTCAACCTCATAAAAATAATACCAAGTTAGCGTCTTTATGCGTGGGGGGCCAACGATGGACTAATTCCAACATTGCAGGGCCCGTTTCCCAATCTACACAAAAACATACCTAACATGGCATCACTCGTATGAAGGGTTTTGGTTATGATCAACAAAAGAGGCTTCACCTACATGTTACACTTTAGAAACTACAATAAACTACAAGCATACACAAAAACTACCATCTTCCTAGAAATTATCTAAGTGTACAACAATCACAATAAAACATGCAAATCGGCAATTAAGGACAAAAACCAAAAACCAAAAACAAAAATAAAAATCGGAAAAGGAAAACCCTATTTACTATTACACTTCCAAAAATCCTATTAATACATATCCCAAAACTATTGCAAAAATTAAATAATTTACAAATATACAAAGTTACAAACAACACTTTATGAATCAAAATATTATAATTTCCCCGGCAACGGCGCCAAAAACTGATGGGATCACATGCGTGCACAATTTGTACCTGCAAAACAATCTCATACAAATAATACCCTTCTTGTGTCGAGTGTAGTATTGACAAGTAGGGATCGTTCTATCCGGGGAAATCAAGGGCTTTCAATCACACAAAGTTATTGTATAAAAGGGGGTTGTCGAAATTTTTATCTATTATTTACTGATTTTTACGAAATTTAAATCCTAGATTACTATATACAATTGATCATCACCTTTCACACAATCACCAAACACAAATCTCATTATACATGCAATAAAATTAAAACAAGTAATAGGGGCAGCAAACATATAACGATTTCAAGATTAATTAAGCTCCAATTTAATTAGGGCCAACGCAGCATATCCTAATTATCAAGACATCATAAGTATTTAGAATCCGAAACGCGCGCAATCCTAAACATGGTACTAATCGGTTTAACAACACAACGCATGTAAATTAAACACAAATAGCACATAAGCACATATTGTCGAATTGGAACATGTTAGCAAGTATGGCGTCACCCATCTCACATCGACATGTAAATTTCCATAATTACTCTTACCCTTAGATTAATACACGTCAAAACCAACAACGCGTGTGAATCAACATGTATTAGATCGGAATATGAATTCAACATCTAGATAACACTCATGGCCTTTCGAGTGCATCTAAACATCTCCTTCGGTTCCCCACGAATTAAGAAAATAAACCTAATTGAAATCAAGAAACATGCTAAAGCTACTGCCCATAATACAAATTTAATCACATCACATATATAATTCGGCAATCACATATAAAATATCCAAACAATTATAACAAAGATCCGAAGATCCCATATATGATTATCAATACCGAAATTAAAACCAAAAACCAAAACATACTTCATAGACAAAGTTATGTTTAAATACAAAGTAACAAAAACCAAAATAAAACAATCCATATTACAACCTTGGTTAAGATTCGGCAAGGATTGATGAGATGGTGATCGATTTGATGTGAGGAATGGTGGATTCGGCTTTGCTCTTTGTATAAAATTTCTGAAAATAATTTGGCAGGGATTCGGCAAGGATTTTGTGGAGGGAGAGATGATTATTTTCTGTGCAAAAGCCTTGGTATTTATAGAGGAAGTAACCTAGAGAAGCCAGCCACAAACCAAAACCGAATTGGTTTAGGTTTCCTTGATTTTCTGAATTCGGCAGAATGACCTCGGTGCATTGATTACGTCATAACTCTCTCTAGAAAATAGCTATTGAGGTGATTCCAGTTGGGTTGGAAACTAGACTCCCGTAGCTTTCTATCCATATAAGGCTCGAATTCTAATTCATTGTCAGCTGTCCGGGAGAGTCCGTGGAAGTTGAGAGACGTGCACAGGAATTTTCCCGAAATTAATCAAGATTTGTTGCGATTTTCTTCCTCTATTTTCTGCCGAAAATTCCCAAGATAATGGCTGAATAATTGAGCAATATCTCTTTAGGTTTTCCATCAATTAATTCAGCCAAAAATCTTGCACAAAGGATGGAATTCAGTCCACATTCGTAAGCCAAATCCATGTAGAACTCGGCTTGCTTCTTCTTTTCTATTCCGAAATTAATCTTTTCTTTTCTTTTTTAATTCAGCCAAATTCTTCATGGATCAATGCTTGATGGACTGAATAATGGACTAGGCTCATAACTCATTTGGACAATTTATCCAAGAGCTAGCCGTAGCTTTCCCTAGTTGAGCCAGGAAAGCATCCTTTGTATCTTCTTTTCCTGCTTGCATCAGGGAAACTTCTTTTCTTTTGTTCTTCGACTTCTTCCTTGAAAGGATGACTCTCTAATGCTCCAATATGTTCAGTAGCTCATCACTTACAACCTTGGACACGAAATTGTTGTAGAAAAATAGAAATCCTTCAAAACGGGCAGCAGGTTCTTCCTCTCGGCAGATCTGACCTTCTTGCATTCAAACCGGCATAACTCTCTACTTAGGAGAGCTTTTTCTGCGATTCCAGTTGCATATGAATCTAGACACACAGGGCTTTCCAACGGCGTATGGCACGTTCTCTGGTTCCAAGCGATGTGTCCCACAGAAATTCCGGAAGTCAGAACACAGTCCCAGGAAAATCCTGGTAGTCCCTGGATTGGTTTGCTCAAACTGCCAAGTTGCAGCCTTCATTTGGGTGACTTCCCGAACTCCGATTGATCTGAAATTTTGACACAATACACTTTAGCTTCCCAATTATATGCATACCAAATTTCAACAAATTTGGAAAAGGATAGATCAGTTTAGCACGAGCCTCAAAATCACGAAAAAGACATAAATTTCACTTTTTTGCTCAGATTTCTATACTTAGTCATTTTTTTGATTATTAAGCACACTTTCTCCAAAACTCTACCAACATGACGCTAAACTAAATTATGACTCTATCTTACAATAATAAGGGTTAAGCATTGGATAAATGGGGGTAAAAACATATTAAGAACGTCGCATTTTATGCTCCTATCAATCCATAGCATAACTAGTAGCTTATAAACTGGAAACACAACCAAAATAAAGAAGAATTCAATGTTTCTTCCAAACTTTGATAAATTTTAATGTCATCAATAATAGGAACATAATGAATGTTGCTAATGCTTTGAAAATATATCAAATTTTTTGTAGCATATCAATGTGTCCACTGTTTTGAGAGTTAGAACTCTTAAATGGATCAATTACCCTTCTCCCAGTATTAAAATGAATCTCACTTTCCACGATATTGACTTGAAATGCCAAAACATAGTTGACAAGTACTGCAAAGTTAAGATATTTGACACAATTCATCTTTCACAAAACCTATGCTTTTATTTTTATTTTATAATACACAGGCTTTCTCAATTGGGTCAAGTTGGTGTACGTCAACCTCCAATCCAACAACAGCTTTTTTTTGGAGTATTATACTATTCTCTTTTCCAGCTTTTTTTCTGGTAGGTCCATTGGCCTTTTTGAAACCAGATTTGCTACCTTGGTAGATTGTGCTCTCTCCACTTTTTGATTTTCTATTTCTTGACATTTGTGCTCCTTCAAACGCTATGGAAGATGCATAAAATCACAAAGGTATCACCAACAACTCTTCATCCTCCGCAGATTTCCTCTAATGTCAACATTGTAATACCCCGTAATTAAATTAGGGGCCTGAAATTGACACACCCAAAATTGAAATCTACACACCCTTCCTATTTTTCTAATAATTTTTCTTTCTCATCTTTCTCCACTTCCTAAAATGTCATTCAATAATCCTTTTTCTGTCTCTTTTCTCTCTCTTCTCTCCTGTAGACAATTCGGTGGGAAAAAGTTTCTTCTCTCTTTCTCAATTCTTCTTCAACTGAGTGTCTCCATCTCAATTCTTTGCTTCCACCATAGTAATACAACCTTTCGTGAGCCAACCCAGGTAAAAATCTCAACCCTTCCTCTTACTCTCTCACATATATGCACCAATTTGATGTTCAATTTGCTTCATTATTCTATAATTCAAATCTATCTTTGTTGGTGTTTCCTAATCTTTTGTCTGCATAATATTCTTTCCTTACGATTCATGGGTAATATGTTTTGGGTCTGAGAAATTGAGTAATTTGAATCTCAAATTTGGTTTGAGAAGTTCATTTTTATGCTCAAATTAGATGCTGGGGAGGTTAGTGTGATGGAAGAAGATACAGTGGATTATGGTTTGCAAATTTCTACGGGTTCAGATGATATGCAAGAAAACATACAAACGATTGACCAATTTAACGCCATTGAAGACCCCTTTTCCAATGGTAAGTATCTTCTACTATCACTTGACTTATGCATCTTCAATATATCATGCATGTGTTTAATTAGTTAAAGAAAAAAAAAAGTTTTTAGTTATGTTTTCTTTGTTTGATTTACTTGAATGCTCCCTTATGATTGATGTTTCTGCTTAATTCATCTCCTTATCAACAAAAGTTTTTGAAAATAGAGAAGAACTTGTCAATGTTGTTCGTAAGATTGGGTTGCAACAAGGGTATGTTATGGTAATCCGAAAGTCTAAAGGCAATAGGAATGTTTGAATTGGGTGTGATAGAGGGGGTTGTTATCGAACCACCATTGCACTTGAGGAGAGGAAAAATAATTCGTCTTCTCGCCGGATAGATTGTCCGTTCAAAATTGTGGGAAGAAGATCAGTTGAAGGGTTGTGGAAGGTAGAGATAGGCAGCTTATTACATAACCATGAGCCTTCTTATGATATGGCCGGACATCCATATTGTCGCCGATTTACTGAAGAGGAAGATGTACAGCTGAAACAAATGAGTAAGGCTGGAATAAAACCACGTCAAATTCTCTCTTCACTTCGACAAAAAAATCCTAATCTTCTAGCTGTTTTCAGAAATGTATATAGCAAGCTGGGTCAATTAAGGAGGGAGAGTTTGGGTGGACGTTCAATTATTCAAGCTTTATTAGATGAGCTTGGTGGTGCTGGTTTTGTCCATAATGTCAAATATGATCATCTTGGTCATTTGACTCATTTGTTTCTTGCTCATCCAATTTCCATTGAGTTGAGTAGAAGCTACTCTAATGTCTTTGTGATGGATTGTACTTATAAAACAAATAAGTACAAGATGCCATTGAGATTATAGGAGTGTCGAGCTTCAACACATCATTCTGTTCGTGTATATTTTCTTCCAAAAGGAGTTTCAAGAAGATTATCAGTGGGCTCTTGAAATGTTTAGTAAGTTGTTGGGAGAAGGTAATCATCCATTGGCGATCATAACTGATAGGGAGCTAGCATTAATGAAGGCAATACATATTGTATTTCCAAGGACTCCTAATCTTTTATGCATTTGGCATATTGAAAAAATATATTCTTGCTAATTGTAAGAGTAAATTTAAGGAAAAAGCAGATTGGGATGTTTTTATGTCTTCTTGGATTACTCTTGTAAAGTCTTGCGACGTCTCGACATTTAATGAAACTTGGGACCATTTTCAAAATGAGTACAGAGACTATGCTTCAGTTCTGACCTATATTAGCAATACTTGGCTTCAACACAAAGATAAGTTTATCTATGCATGGACGGGACAAATTTTACATTTGGGTACCAATGTTACATCTAGAGCAGAAGGCGCACACGAAACCTTGAAGAAATATCTTCAAGTCTCTACTGGTGGTCTACATGAAGTGAAGGAGAATGTTGTTCTTCTTATCCAAAATCAGTTTCAAGAAATCAAAACTCAACTTGCAAGTGAAAAGATTCGTGTTCCCCATAAGGTCTGCATCCATTTCTTCAAAGAGGTTATTAATAAGGTATCTTTCTATGCTTTGTTTGAGCTACACAAGCAATATTTGTTGGCAAATAGCAAAGATTATTCATCTCAGTGCAAATGACAATTCTCCAAAACCATCGGTCTTCCATGTGTGCATATGATGAAGGAGATGAATATCGAAGTGTTGCCTCTAAACCAGATTCATTTTCAGTGGAGGATTGACACAAGATCATTCACTAATGATCAAACAACTAGCTTGGATAATGAAGATCCATTAAGTAGTCTTCTGTTGGAGATAAAAGAGAAGTATGGAAAACAACCACTTATGCAAAAAGAAGATACCTTGAGACAGCTTTCTCAAATTCTTGGTGCACCTGGTCCTTTAATCTTCGAACCTATCATTCAACCTCACAAAGGTCGTCCGATAGGGTCATCTAAAAGAAAGGAAACTGCCTCTACAAGGAGAGAACCTTCACATTTTGAGGTAGTAGAGAAGGTACCTAGAAAATGTAGTAGTTGCGGTAATATTGGCCATTATCGAAACAAGTGTCAATTAGTTAATTACTCTACTGCATTTGGAACACAATGAGATGAAGCTGCAAGCCTTTTTTGGGTTAGTTGTTACTTATCGTTTACTTTCTTTCTTCTGTCTAATTATGTTTTATATAAGTTATACATAGAGGTTTAGTATACTTTTTGGCTTTGCTGAATTATTAGTTGTATTGCTAAATAAGTAAATATGCAGTATGCTAGAGATATATATATAATTTCTGCTTTTTTATGTCCTCGACATGAACATCCACTACCAATTTGTAATTTTACAATTTAAGAAGTAATTCACCAGTTTTTTTGCTTCCGGGTACCCTTCCCCATTGAGGTTGTATTTTGCTGCGTTTGCTTTCACCTTATTGAGATAAGCTATGTGTATTTGTTTCCTGCTTTCTTGTTTATTAGTTGTCTCAAGTGTTGAGTATGATTAATGTAAATACTTCCTACTACAGGTGTGAGCATTATCTACCGTTTCTTCAGACTATGAGAAGCTATCCATTAATTTTAGGGGAAGGAATTGGTTCTTTTGTCATCCTTATGATATTTATGACTTGATTGTTATGATACGCGTCTGATGGAGAGGAGAGAATTGTTGAACTCATCGAAGCTACAACAAAATCTTTTGGGTGAAGGGGACTTGGTATATATCTAATATGTACTTTATTCTCTTGAGTACAATGTTTAATGAGAGGAGAAGACAAGAGTTTCTGATGTAAGTTATTAGATAGCAAGACCAGCAATATGTCTATTTTGAAGTTTACAAGCACATATGTAATTGAGAATATGATTCAATGGGTATCTTGTGTTTTATGATTTCATAATTTTTTTTTAGTCAAGAATGATTTCATTGATTTTCAATAGTACTGTTGTTTTTCTTTTTGATGTAGTAATATTGTTGTTATTTGGAGAAAGGGAGAAATATAAGAAAAAATTCCCATAGAATTTGGAGGGGATAGAGAAAGAAGAACATCACATGAAAAAGGACAACAAAACCCAATGACATTTTAGGAAGTGCAGGAGATTGTGAGAGAAAAACTATTAAAAAAATAGGAGGGGTGTGCAGATTTCAATTTTGGGTGTGCCAATTTCAGGGGCCTTAAATTAATATATATGTGCAATTGCAAATGGACTAGTTATTAGAATTTGTATCGAGACGAGCTAAGCTGTAATACCCCGTACATTTTAAAAAGTAAATTAATATATATATGTGCAATTGCAAATGACTAGTTATTAGAATTTCTATCGAGACGAGGTAAGCGGTGTTTGTTGGGAAGTATATTTGACCTATATGGATATCGAGAATGTTTGAAATGTTAATTGAATTTTTGTTAGTAAGGTAAAAGTCTAGATTTTCGAGGTCAATAGAAAATGTACGCAAAACAAACTTTCGAGAATCTTTCCTGATCGCCTAAGTTCGATAATCTAGAAGTTGATATTAACTAAATTTTATAGTAGAAAATATAACATAAAAGTCGATTTAATCTGGACCTTTAGATTAGAAGTGGTGTTGTAATCTGGGCGTTAATTGGTAGTGTATATATATATATATATATATATATATATACACACACACATATATCTCTATTAATAAAGCCAGAATAGAATTGAGATGGTTAAATTTTTTAACTTCCCATTATAACCCGATTTTTATTAGTCTTCACCTAAGTCTAATATTGTTCGAAGGATACTACCGTAATCTTGCTAAACAGTTGCCTACTTCCTGAGAGAATTCCACGGAACAGAGAAAGAGAAGAAGGAAAAAAAAAACCAAAAAAAAAAAACTGACGCGCCTGAGTACTCCTCACCTGACTTTGACACTTGGTTGTCACAAGATCAACTAACCCACGATCTCCAACCTTGAGTGGAACTACCGGTGACTCACGAAGACGTGGGTTTTCATCGAACTAATGAGTATATCAGAACTCCTCCCTCTTCTAATTTACAGAAAGATTGCATAAGGAGGAGAACCCGAAAAGAAAGAGAAGACGCGAATCAAATCAAGGCCAGGTTTGGTTTTCGGCGCATTTCAAGTTTAATTTGTTTTTATAGAGAAGAAGAAAGGGAAGGAGGGGGGAAGAACCCAAAACTTTCGCGTATCTATTCCTTTTGGGGGAAGAGGGAAGGCTTGGGAGAATTTCAGAGGAGGGGAGAGAGACCGACTCTCCGCCGACCCTGGTACCTGCGACGAAGGAATAAAATACTTTTGGTTCTCTCTCTCTTCTCTTTTATGGTACATAGTAAGGTATTGATTCATGGTTGTTATGTTGATTCAGTTAGGGTTATAGGAAATTGATGATGGTTCGCACTTTTATAGAACACTTTAACTCCGGGTATTAATCTGGATAAGGGTGTTACATAAGCGGTGTTTCGTCTGTGGAAATCTTATTGAGTAACTATTTATTGAGTAAATATCATCTTTGTAAATATCATAGTAAGTCATTCTAGTAACTATCTTTGTAATTACCTTTGTAACTATAATCTGCGTGTCTATCTTACTAACTATCTGTGTAACTATCATTTTAGTAACTATCTGTTTTAGTAACTATCAACTATTTTGGTAACTATCATAGTAACTACCTTTGTAACTATAATCTGAGTATCTATCTTACTAACTATCTGTATAACTATCATAGTAACTATGATTCTAGTAACTATCTGTTTTAGTAACTATCAACTACTTCACTAACTATCTATGTAACTATCGTCTTTGTAACTATATATGTAACTATGATAGTAACTATCTGAGTAACTATCATCTTACCAACTATCTCAGTAACTATCTAACTAAATATGTCTGTAACTATCTGAGTAACTATCTGACTAACTATGTTATTAACAGGTGGCAATGATTGATATATGGATGAGAGCTGTCCTTGAACAAGCAGATGATATGCTGCAGCAAGGATGCCGGTACAAAATAGACACCGGCAAAAGCTCCAGCACAGAACTGAAAATGGTGGAAGAGGCTCTTAATGAAGATGAAATTAAAACAATAAGGTGGATTAAGAACAACTACAAGTCCAACCTGACTATAAGTCCGTTCAAGGGAAAATTGCCTCAACAACTATCTGATTCATAAATTTCTAAACCCAGCATATCTTAATAACTATCAACTTGTAACTGTCTGTAGAACTATGTTTAGTAAATATTTGAGTAATATCATCTTTGTAAATTCTCTGTGTTTTTATAGTAGTAACTATCTCAGTAACTATCATATCTGTAACTGTCATCTTTATAACTGTCTGACTTTATAACTGTCATCTTTATTTTGACAAAAACAGCGTCGACTGTGGAATATACGTGATGTACTTCATGAGCCTCATTTTTTCACAAGGTGATTTCACAAAGAAGTTTGGGAAGAACGAGGCTAACAAGTTCAGGGCTCACATTCTAAAGCAGTTTGCGGACAATCGGCATAGTTGGAGGCCCTCTTAGATGGATTAAACAGATTTTTCATGCTTTGTTTTGAACAGTTAAACAAATTATTGATGATAATTTGTTTAGGGAACAAATTTTGTATCTATTCAGGCTGACAAGTTTAGGGAACAAATTTTGTATCTATTCAGGGAACAAATTTTGTATCTATTCAGGCTGACAAGTTTAGGGATCATTTTCAGTAACTATCAGACTAACTATCACTTTTTTCATATACTATCAAACTAACTATCATCTTAGTTTATATCTATTTCATATACATTATTTGCAATATGATTATGTTTCTGTTTAGTTTGTAAACCCCTGTTTTTATGTCTAGTTTGAAAGGTGATCAACTAGACAAATGATTCTATGCATAGTACAGATCTGTTCAGAAGTTATTTAATTACAAACTATCTTTCTAGCTATCATTATAACTTTCAAACTAACTATCATATCAGTAACTATCAAACTAACTATCATTTTCGTTACTAACTTTAAAAGTAACTATCAAATTAACTATCAAATGCAGGAAACTAACTATCAAATTAACTGTACAAGTAACTATCAAATTAACAATCAAACAAACTATCATTTTAGTAACTATCTAACTAACTATCATCTTCCTAATTAACTTTCTAATTAATTAGAACAAAATACTGGTCACTCCTCCAACTTTCACTGACTCGACAGTTTAGTCCTTAAGGTTTCAATTTCAACAGATTACTCCTCCAACTTTCACTAACTCGACAGTTTAGTCCTTAAAGTTTCAATTTCAACAGATCACTCCTCCTACAACTTCAATTTCAACAAATCACTCCTCCAACTACATATTTTGAAATTGAAACCTTAAGACCTAAACTGTCGAGTTAGTGAAAGTTGGAGGAGTGATCTGTTGAAATTGAAACCTGAAGTACTAAACTGTCGAGTCAGTGAAAGTTGGAGGAGTGATCTGTTGAAATTGAAACCTTAAGGACTAAACTGTCGAGTCAGTGAAAATTGGAGGAGTGACCAGTAGTTTGTCCTTCTAATTATCTGTCATATTAATAACTATCTTACTAACTATCATTTAAGTTACTAACTATCAAAGTAACTATTATCTTACTAGCAATCATCTAAGTACCAATCAGGCTCTGTGTTAGTAACTATATAAGTAACTATGAAAAACACAATTGCTGCACAGAAGATCAACTTATCCAAGTATAAAAAATGCAGGACAGAATGCAGCGTGCCGCTGCACCGCGCAACGGCAGCGGAACGCTGCCAAACTCAACATGAATAAAATAATAAAAGTTACCTTTCAATTATTGTAAAACAAGTAAACAATCAATGTACATTTCAATGTAACAATCATAAAAAAAAAAAAAGAATAGAACTGCATGAATAGACAACATTTTAACCATCAAATTAACTGTACAAGTAACTATCAAATTAACTCTCAAACTAACTATCAATTTAGTAACTATCTTACTAACTATCATCTTCCGAATTAACTTTCTAATTATCTGTCATATTAATAACTATCTTACTAACTATCATTTAAGTTACTAACTATCAAAGTAACTATTATCTTACTAGCAATCATCTAAGTACCAATCAGACTCTATGTTAGTAACTATATAAGTAACTATGAAAAACACAATTTCTGCACAGAAGATCAACTTATCCAAGTATAAAAAATGCAGGACAGAATGCAGCGTGCCGCTGCACCGCGCAACGGCAGCGGAACGCTGCCAAACTCAACATGAATAAAATAATAAAAGTAACCTTTCAATTATTGTAAAACAAGTAAACAATCAATGTACATTTCAAATGTAACAATCATAAAAAAAAAAAAAAAAACTGCATGAATAGCTATCTAGGTAACTATATAATTTCTGTACAGCTTGTTCTGTTGTGACCAGCATATTTGTTACACCTACTGCACTTGACTGTCCTTTTCACTTCATTTTTACTTCTGTACCTCTGTAATTTTGGCCTTCCAGGTGGTCTCTTTGTTAATGGTGGTTGAACCACAATGCAGGCTGAGCTAGATCCACTGGCTTTGAAATAGTAGGAACCGGATTGATTGCGAAAGAATAAGTTTCACGATATTTATCCACCTAAAAAACAAAAACAAAAAAGGAAAATAAAGGATATAATGTCAAGTTCATGTAACTGTACCAGTAACTTCACTAGTATCTGTCAGTGTAACTATTTTATTTGAAGTAACTATCTTACTAACTACCTCGGTAACTGTTTAAATGATGTTAAATTTAGGAAAGGAGGTGCACCTTGAAAATTGGATTGACATATGAGTACACATTAGAACCGTGTTTCTGAATCACAACAAGGGCATGTGAGCAAGGAAATCCGTGAACTTGCCATTCTCCACATGAACAGTATAACGCTTCCAAGTTTACCATCACAGAATACTTTTGGCACTGAACTTCATAAATGTATGTATCAGATCTACTCACTAACCAGTGTCTACCCAACTCCAAATTGTCAACCAGCTTCTTTTCGAAATTTGGACACAGCTCAGTAACCCATCCAGCAGATTCTTCCTTCCGAGAAGCAATTAAAGCCATAGATTTAAGACGAATGCCTTCGTTAAATTCAATAATGGGAAGACTCTTCAAATCCTTCACCCAATTGTTGAAACACTCAGCCAAATTATTTGTCATTTCACCAAACCTTTCACCATTAAAAAAACTAGAAGCCCATGTTTCCAGAGGGAGATCCTTCAAAAACTGATCAACAACCTCACCACCTTCATGCTTCAACTTCTCAAAATTAATCTCAAAATATTCACGAGTGCGAGAATAAGCACACTTCATAAACAACAATGGAATTCTTTTGCTCAGATAAGAACCACATGCAAACTTGTTGCTCAGATTAGCCTGAAGATGCCTATAACAAAATCCATGAGGACTATTGGGAAAAACGGCACGAACTGCATTTAGAAGACCAATATTACGATCAGATATGAAAGTAATTTGCCTTGTAGAATATCTCGACAACTCTTCAGACAACATCTTAAGAAAGAAGGTCCAGTTACTCTCATTTTCAGAATCGACAATAGCATAAGCAACTGGATATAATCCTAAACAAAAAAAAGAAAAAAAATAATGTCAGATTCATATAAATAACTATCAAAGTAAAAGTAACTGCACTAGTATCTATCAAAGTAACTATTTATGCTGAAAGTTCCTGTAACTATAAAAGAATTTCCAGTAGTATGTATCAAAGTAAATGTATAATCTGAAAAATTCATTTAACTATACCAGTAACTACCATACTATCTATCAAAAGTAACTATTTGGTATTGAGCTTTCTGTAACTGTATAAGAAACTACCATAGTATCTATCAAAATAACTGTCGGTCTGAAAGTAATGGAAATGAAAACCAACAGCAATGAAGAAAAGAAAGAACAAAAAAATGAAGAAAGTGATGTACCACAATTCGCATCCTTTGTCGAAGCAGCAAGAAGCATGCCTTTGTATTTATTTGTGATGAATGTAGCATCAATACAGAGAATTGGTCTGCAAGACTGAAAACCATTCAACCAAGCAGAATACGTAACAAACATACGCAGGAACCTTTGTGTTTCAGATTCGTACTCTACAGCTAGCCTAGAATATGGGTTGCATTCATATGTGCGCTGGCAGAACCATGATAAATTCTGGTAAGACTCAGACTCAACACCAACCACGGCATCCCTTGCAAGTTCTTTGCCATACCAAGCAGTATGATAGGGGACATCTAAGCCGTAGTTTAGCTTTATGTCTTGCAGTATATCAATAGCTTTCTTACTAGGATTCTCACGAACCTTGTCAAGCATCACCTCCCTAATAATCTTGCTGCACATCATCTTACTATCTTGAAGCCGGATGACACAACGACATCTATGTTCGTTCACCAATTCATTGATCACAAAGAAACCATTATACCTGAATAAAAGGTGCAAAACTCAATCAACATATATACTTTTTCATAGTAACTATCCAAGTAACTAATAACTATCTAGTTAACAATTCCAGTAACGTTAACACTGAGAAATATAGAAAGTAACTATCTAAGTAACTACTAACTACTGAAGAAAAAAACAGGTAACTATCAAAGTAACTATCAAAATAAAAAAGTTTGTCTGAGTTCAAAACTAAGAAATATATAAATAAATATCTAAGTAACTATACAAGTAACTATAAAAATGAAGCACACAATGCAGCGTGCCGCTGCACCGCAAATATGGCAGCACAACACTGCTGATATCAACTATACAAAATTAAATTTAACAAATAAAATATACGTGCAACGGCTAGTGAAAATGTACCTGCATAAAGATGTCTTCACACACCAATTACAACCTTCAGAATGTTTTTTCTTGCAGAAAGCAACAACGCGTTCAGGCTTATTTCTATCAAAAAAATACTCAAAACCAATCTCCACAGCATACATCCGCAACTTGAGCCTAAACTCTTTTACCCCACCCTCAAACGTCTGACCCTTACAGTGAATAAGATCTTTCCATCCTTTAGAAAGATACATTTTTGGGTCCTCACGCCTATAACATCCCAAAAATTCATTCTCTTCCACCAAAACACTACTCTCCTCACTAATAGTATTACTAACTGCATTTTCGGAAACAGAAGCAATGGGATCCACACAATGAACATCCACATCAACAAAATCAGATTGATATCGTCCCAAAACTCTAAACATCATGTGCATATCAACCTCATTTTCCAGAAAGTAAACAGTAGGATCTGGATAAACATTGTACTTAAGTTTGAAAACCAATCTTTCCAAGTCGGGAAAACGATCACGTATCTTATGACAAAAATCAACAAAACTACAATTATGAACAAACGAAAGTGCTGCTCCTTCACCAGAATACACGAGCTTAGCAGTATAAAAATTGTCCATTGCACCTACAGGAAAAATCATAACAACATCAATAATTATAATACTATCAGAGGGCATCATAATTATATCTGTTACTATCTTACTAACCATTCTAGTATCTATCATCACAGTAACTATCTTACTAACTATTGTACTAACTATCATTTTAGTAATTATCTTACCAACTATTACTTAGTAACTATCTTACTAACTATCTTACTAACTATGAAAAATAAAAAAAGCAACAACTATCAGCCTAGTAACTAGCTTACTAACTATCGTAGAAGCTGAAATAATAACTATGAAATTGGTAACTATCTTACTAACTATTAAATGGTTGGAACTATCTTACTAACTATGAAAAATAAAAAATGCAGCAACTATCAGCCTAGTAACTAGCTTACTAACTATCGTAGAAGCTGAAATAATAACTATGAAATTGGTAACTATCGTACTAACTATCATCTTGGTAAATATCTCACTAACAGTAAGTCAGTAACTATCTAACTAACTATGAAAAAAATGCAGACCGGAAAAAAGATGATGAGGAAGTTTTCGGAGCAGTATGAAGAACTTTTCGGAGCAGTATGAGGAAGTTTTCGGAGCAGTAACAGTATGACAAATAACAGACGCAAAGTTTCAAAGGCAAAACGAAAATGCCAGAATGAGGAAATCTAAAAAGCTGCAAAACATTAACATACCTCATTCAGAGACAAATAGAAATCGCAACGCAAATATTCAGAGACAAATCTGAATCGCAAATTGAGCAATTAAACAGTTGAATTGCAGATCGCCGGAAGAAAACGAATTGCAAAATCGGCAGCAAAAATGGAATTGCAGATCGGCGGTAATGATGAATTGAAGATCAGAGGCAATGAGGAATTGAAGATCGGAGGCAGAGAGAGAGAGAGAGAGGCGGCACTGAGAAGAAGAAAAAGAAAACAGAGCTGAAAGAGGGAAAGTAACAGAACGGGAATACAAATTTGATGCTTAAGGGTAAAATCGTCCGTTAGAAAATCAAAAACAGCCCTTTTTATAATTTACTAAAAATGAAAATAGCCTTTTGTGATAAAAGTATTAAAAACCTGCCATTTTTTATGAAGTGAAAAACAGGGGGCTTTTTTTCTAATTTACAAAGCTAGATGGTCCTTTTCTCTAAAATATACTATAATTTATACGTATAAATTGGTTAGTATATAAATTGTTATATTAAAATATGTTAGTATTATTGGTTATTATATTAATTAGAATTTGTTATTTAATATAATATAATTTAATATCAATTAATGTATTAATGCCTCGGGCTTTAGATGGCCGATGCATTAAGAAACCTATTCGGAGGCCGTCGTGCCGGCAGATCAAGAGGTTCTAGAAATTCCGCCGGTTCCGCAGACTCCGAGAGGACCGCTAGCCAGCCTGAGAGGACCACCAGCCAGCCGCAGAGGAGTGTGGATTCCTCCCAGCCGCAGAGGACTGTGGATGCAGCCCAGCCGCGACGGAGTGTGAGTTCTCGGCACCAGACCCTTCTCCAGGCGGGGCGGCCGTCGAGCACTTCACTTCCGCATGTCGGTCCCTCTGTGGCTCCGAGGTTTAGTCGGCAGCTATTTCACGAGGACATAGCTGCCGACGTTACTCAGTTTCGTATGCCTGACGTTCATCGTGAGCCGATGCCGAGTCCGAGTCCGACGACGTCTGCTGCCGACTCGACTGAGGCTCATACTCTCCCAAACCAGCTCTTCCTCCCGTACAACATTCCGGCGATACCGGAGGTCGACTATCGTGGTCTGCCCATATGGCCTGATATGCCTCAGTACGTGAGTGCTGCGGAGGCATACCAGCAGCAGCCATTTGAGAACCCTGACCACCTTATTTCGGCGAGGAGAAAAGGAAAGTCGACAGACGAGTCATCCAGTTCAGGTAACATTTGATTTTATTAATTAAATATTTTATTAAAATTAACGCACTAATATTTAATTTTATTAACCAATCGTCGTTTTTGTGATAGGAACAGCCGCTAGCAGTTCACGGAGGAATACGAGAGGTGTCATATGTTTTGACACGCTCAGGAGAACTGTTGAGCGCAGCGGGAGGATTCATATCAACGAACCTCCTAATCAGGAGGTTCAGGGGAAGAAAAAACGCGACTACTCGGGTTGCGTGGGGTTACTGATTAGGGACAGAGTCCCTATGTTGTGGACCCGGTGGGCTGATGTGCCCGAAGAGATAAAGAGGGAGGTGAACAACGCCGCGTCGGTGAGTAATTTAAAAAATTTAATTTATTTATCGTAATATTTAATAATTTTCGGTATTATTACAATTGTAAAACTAATAAAATATTATATTTCAGACATTCTTCGAGATTGCCGAACACAGGCGGGATTGGGCGGACACCCAGCAGAACTCGAGGTACGTTTGTTTTTATGATATTATAATTATCTTATAATTATTAATATTTTATGATATTAATAATATTTCTAATGCAATTTTGTTTTTTTCGTAGGTTCAAAGAGTGGAAGAACGAGCTGCGTTCCCACTATAACGAATACGACAACCTTGGTCGTATGGGTACTCCCAGGGAGTTCATGTTCAGGGAGTACGAGTGGCGTTGGTTGAAGACAGTAGACTTCAACAACCCAGTTATGCAGGTAAATACTAAACTTCAGTAAAAATTTTTATTTTGTTAAAATTTTAATTATTAGTTTAATTATTTTATAATTATTACACTAATATTTTTTTATGCATTTTTCTAACATTTTATTATTTGTTTGAAGCAACGTTCTCGGATAAACTCTGAGAACTGCCGCCGGAACACAACCCCCCATCATGCTGGTTCACGGCCGTTTGCACAATATCAGGAGGAGGCGCTTAGAGATCATCCTGATAGCAACCCGTACGTGGAGACGTTCAAGATCGCTTATCCACAAGCGACAGAAGATCTCGTAAGTCGTTCATTACGATTTTAAAATTTAAATTATTAATTTTACTTAACTATCGATTTGTTAGAATATTAATTTTTTTTCCCCGTCCAATTAGGAGCGGGTGAACCGGGCCGAACAAGAGGTGCTCCAGCAAATAGTTCGGGAGACACAACCGAACATTTCAGAGGCAGATCTGGAAGAAGCCGTGCGCCAGGTCGACCGAACCAATGTCCAAACGGCGGCGAGGATGTTCGACGCAACCTTCCCACAGCGGTCCAACGAGTACTACTGCCGGGGTTTGGGAAGTTCTGGACTAGGGCTCCTGAAGACCACTAAGGGAGGTCAAAAGAAGGGAGGCGGGGAGACCCAAAAGATGAGGGGGGAAGTGCAGCGATTGGCCGCAGAATTGGCGACCTCGTCCCAGACAGTAGAGGAGCTGCGCCGCAGACAACAGCAATATCAATTGGATATGGTCCGTTGGAATGCTGAATGCGACAGAATTCGGCAATACAACTACGACGGCCAACAAAACTGGTTTTATGAGATGTTCGCGGCACAACAACAAAACCTTCCACCCCCGGCCCCGTTTCAGCGGTTAGTGGAGCCTCCAATACCTCAACCTCTCGAGTTCGGTCAGCAGGATGACGAGCCTGATGGAGAGCAGGATGCTGGGGATGACCTGGTGGACTTTAGTGGTTTAGGTGATGATTAGGGTTTAGGGTTTATGTATATTAGAACGAATTTAATAAAAAGGGTATTTAGACGTGTTTCTTGTTGGTGCAAATGCATGGACTGTTTTTGTGATTTGCAGGTTGCTTGGAATGGTAATTTAGAAAATAATTTAATTTTTTTTTCCCAAATGTAAGAAAAGCCGACGATTTTGGCATTATTTCGTCGGCTATAATAACTATAGCCGACGAATTTTACCAATTTTCGTCGGCTATAAGTTGTATAGCCAACGAAAATTACATTATTTCGTCGGCTATAACTAATTAATGCCTATTAAATATTAATATATTTCGAGGAAATAGCCGACGAAAATTCATAAAATCGTCGGCTATTGTTAAAACACAATAGCCGACGAAATTCGTCGGCTATACTTAATGAATTTTGTCGACCATACTCGAAAATACCCGACGAAATTCGTCGGCAATTTCTCCCAGGTTTGGCCGACGAAAATATAAGGTCGTCGGCCATACTCTACCATAGCCGACGAATTTGTTTTTTTCGTCGGCCATTGGTATAGCCGACGGGGTTATTCCGACGAAGTATAGCCGACGAAAATTTCGTCGGCAGAAAGTATAGCCGACGAAATTTGGGCATAGCCGACGAAAATTTTTTCGTCGGCTATGTCCTCGGATCTGGTAGTGTTGGTATATGTTTGAATATTGTTTTGCATAAGAAATTGGTGTAGCCTCCGAAAGCTTTATATAAAAAAAAAGTGCATTTTCTATTTTACACTCACGCGTGTGAAAAATCAGATATTAATTTTTAATTTTTAAACCCTTTTATATAATCGGTCATTAGGCATTAATCGGTCATTATTTATTGAAAAGGATTCAGGTAATGGACCCATAAAAAAAAGTGCATTTTTTATTTTACACTCACGCATGTGAAAAATCAGATATTAATTTTTAATTCTTAAACCCTTTTATATAATCGGTCATTAGGCATTAATTGGTCATTATTTATTGAAAAGGATTCAGGTAATGGACCCATAGAGAAAAACTTGAGGTTAACTATACTAATGTGTTTGCATTGGCAGAGAAAGAAATCGGGTACCTAAATTTTAGGAGGGCTGAGATTGTGTGAGGTTTGTAGGGCTTACATAAGAGAGGCTTGAAAATTTCTGTACAAAGTGTGAGGAGGAGACTACTGGCAGAAGTAAATGAAATCATTTCCATTTATGGCTTGAATTGTATAATAAGTTTAATCTTCATAAATTATCAACTCGAGAAACTTGGACCATGTTTTAGCAAGTTTGAAAGTAGTAGAAGATAGAAATAATGCATAGCAACGTAAGGCTGTTTTTATTGGTGCACAACTATGTTATTTCTCAAGAGGAATTAACCTTTCTGTCATTACTTTATTATGATCTGATTTATTCTTTCTTTCAAATATTTCATGTTTACCTAGGATTTTGATCATTGTGACTACGCAATTTTCTGATAAAGATATTTGCACTGCATTTCTTTTAGGTAACTCATTTCTGGAATTCAGTACAGGCTCATCATTCCAGTCCAAACTCGATCTCGACACATCTTCTCCATGTAAGCAATTCTGTCAGCTTGCCCTGCCAGCAATGTGGAGGCAAATCTCAACTTATGACAACAATAAATTGACTTAAGGTGGTCAGACTCATCAAATATTGTGATTTGGTTAGTGTTCACCTACATAGCGTCTTTCTCTCTTACTATCCATGTATCTAAGTTTATACTTTTGTGATTAAATCTGAGTTTTTTATTTTTATGGATCGAATAAATTCTATTAGAAACCTGAAGATAGTAGTGTTTAGTTGCTCATATGTACTTTAACGTCTGCCCTTTTTTAAACTTATCTTTTTCTTTTCCTGTAGGGAGGACTGATAGACCTTATAAAAGGTAGAGGTTTGAAAGTTTGTTGCTGGATAATCTAGATGAAGTACAGACCTTATTCTACTTCTAGTTTAGTGTGATGAAGCTAAAAGAAACAGGAGTTCCCTGTTATAGGTAATCAAATTCATATCACTCTCTAAAACATTGATAGACAATTACTTCTTTTATGACACGTTTACTTCAATTGTTGTCTTAGATGCACTTCTATACTATTTAAGTTGTATCATATTATCAAGTGCCTATCATACTCCTTCATTATACGTGCATTTTTGTACTCCCAATATTAGTATATCACTTATGCAGTCTCAAACACTGTTAATAATCTATTATTTTGCTATAATTGAAGATTGTCAAGCAGTGGAATGCCGAGCTTCTAAATAGTAGTGGGAAGTTACGAAAATAGGCAAATACAATAGCCGACTAGGACAAGAGGGTTTTGCAAAACCTTTATTTTCATACGCTTCAGGTGAGCTATTTCATACTATATGTACAAATACTGGTAATAAGTATATTTCAACTACGAGGACTTTGACGAGTTTTTGTTTTGTTTAAATATTCATAGAGTTGTAGTACTTGGACTTCACCAGTTGCTGCTGGTTGAATTAGAGTTTCGCCTGTTGCTTCCTACTTCTTTTATGTGTCTAGGAATTACTTTGGTCTACTCTTCTATATTGATATATTGCATCTCTTTCTATGTAGGAGACAACCTTTCTCCACTGAATGTTAATGACAAAACACTAAAAGGTTTGGGTCTAATAAAACCAAAGTTTGTGCTGTATCAAATTCATATACAAAACCAAGGTAGATCCACAAAGATGACTCTTACAGACTATGCATTCGTCAAGGATCCAAGCTATGAAACCAACATAAAAGTACAAGAGCAGCTACAGCTAGGTAAAAGCATGCACACTACCACTAAGTACTGATCCATTGTTACTAGAAGATACCGTTCGATGCTTGCATGGTTTAAAAGCAACTAAAGTGCTCATGACTATGGCCCATTAGTTTGTCTTTGGTTATAGGTAAAGGAAACTTATATCTAAACATGGATAGTGTCATGTTCATTTATGTTTCATTCACCTTAAGACAGACAATGAATTTGAAAAGTGTACTTTTCTTACAACCTATGATGATGAATATAGAAGATATTGTGATTTGGAATATACAAATATGTGAACAATATTTATTCGTACTTCAACTTTAATCATACAAATCAATGATATTCATGAATTGCGTGATTGCACGCTCTATTCCATTCTTTTCAGAGACCAATAAGGGGTTAAACTTTGTAGGGAGACTAAAATTAAATGTTTTTTCAATGTAGCAATACATAAATTCCCTAATGGGAATAAGATAAAAAAAATGAAGATACTGTAAGGACAAAAAGATAAAATCAGTTTTAAAAAATGTTACCTTCTTCTTGAGAGATATTTTTGGTTTTTGTTACATTCCGCCTAAAAGTTTAGGAATAATGCAATCAAGCATTGTTTTTTCTAAACTAAGCTCTCATTTGTTAAGATTTTGTAGGAACAAGCACCAGACAAATGGATCAAAGGGAGCGTGAACGTGCGAGCCATCAAGAATGGAGAGACTCAATGAGTCCTACACAACATGAAGCCTATTTGGCACGTCGACGAAGAGCACTTGCTCGAGGAAAACGACCGGCGGTGAAAGCGTGAATGATAACGGACGGGACGAGGGCCAAAGTAATAGGGATGAGGTTGCTCCAAGTATTACATTTTATTCTTTTTCTTTCTGTGTGCAGCACTGCTACAATTTCAACCGCTAGATACTATAGTCAAAAAATGTATGGACATGTGTCTTCAGTATTGACAACTTAAGTAACAACAATAATATTATAACTAGGAATTAAAACTTTATATTGATAGTTGGAATTACAATAATTGACGATTTCTTATTATCCATGTTAATAGAACGTACAGACAATGAGAACACTAGTTCAAGAGCTTCACCCTATTTCCAAAACCATGATCAACAGTCTTCTAGAGTGCGCCTTACGCATATAAGACATTTAGCCCGGTCATCTATATCTCGAACAAGCAATGTGGTCATTCAGAATTCTGTGCCTGAGGCCACAATGGATAATCACGTTGAAGATCATAACAACAGTGAGCATTTGAATAATTGGGAGGATCGTGACAACAATACTGAGCTACATAATAACCAAGAGAATCACGGGCGAGCCAGTGTTAACCCAGTACGACGTACAAGGAGGGCAGTAATAAATTACAATTGTGCTAGAGATTGCCACGAAGGATGTGGTGTCCCATTTTTCCGATTGTCAGCACTAAGAACGTGCCCATACTGTAATGCACGGTTATTCCATCGAGAGACATTCAATTTGTGTTGTCTAAATGGAAAAATTGCCTTGCCGCTAATACCGAGTCCTCCAGAGATGATCCAACTCTCTTCTGATCGAACAGATGTGGGTAGAAAGTTCAGACAAAATATTCGAGCCTATAATAACGTGTTTGCATTCACTTCAATGGGTGTGCATCTTGATGAATCCATCAATGCTCAACATCGTGGAATTTATACTTTCCATACTCAAGGTTCGATATATCATAAGATCAGTGGACTTTTACCAAGTGAAGGGGCGAGACCACGATATCTGCAAGCTTACATTTATGACACTGACCATGAACTTGATAATAGAATGTCCGAAAGTGCAGTTTTAGACAAGACACTGGTTGAGAAGATACAACATATATTGAATCTCTACAATCCATTTGTACGCCAATTTCCAAGTCTCGGACAACGCCAAGACTTGCTTAATTGTAGACTCATCATAAAAGAACAACCTTCTGATCAACGCCAGTATAGTTTACCATCTGCATCACAAGTGGCGGCCATTATAGTAGGAGAGGGGGACATCAATCCCAAGCCTAGAGATTTAATTGTGCAAACAATAGTGGACGACTCTGGAATGTGTAAGACTCAGTTGGATACTATGACCCTATGCAATATCCATTACTATTACCTTATGGAACGTATGGGTGGGATATCAATACTCATGATGAGAATGGAAGAGATATGACATGTTGTGACTTCTATGCATATATGTTACAAGTTAGAACCTTTTTGTTTTTAACCCACTTAAGCTTCAAATGCATCAAAAACATCTTTCTTACAAAAGTTGCTTAAAAAAACTTGATTTTGCAAATGCGCACCGGATATGAAAATCCCTTACTCCGAGGCGGACGCCTCTTGCAACAGTATGTCGTTGACACTTACGTGAAAATTGAATCACAAAATCTCAGATGGGTCCGCAGTCATCAAAAGGAAATTCGGAGCGAAATTTATCCAAGACTTCGAGACTCTTTAATTTCAGGAGAAAACCATGCCGGTACGTATTATTTCGTTCAACCTAAAGTTTGAGACATGTATTTTTATAAAAACTGTTGAACGTAAACATAATCTATATTTACAATTGCTTAGGTAATGTTGGTCGTAGAACCATTTTGCCATCAACATTTGTTGGAAGCCCACGTGATATGTACCAGCGTTACCAGGATGCAATGGCTTTGGTTCAAAAATATGGTAGACCAGATTTGTTCATCTCTATGACATGTAACCCAAATTAGGAAGAAATAAAAAATAAGCTCCTCCCTGCACAAACATCTCATGATCGTCCTGATTTAGAGGTCAGGGTATTTCATTCAAAACTTGAGCAACTGAAAGAAGAAATCGTCAACAAAGGGGTATTGGGAAGAGTTGTTGCTCATGTTTTTGTAGTTGAGTTTTAGAAACGCGGCCTACCCCATGTACATATGCTGGTCATGTTGGCTGAAAACGATAAACTCAACAACCCTGAAGATTATGACTGCATTGTTAGAGCTGAAATACCAGATAGAGATGAAGAGCCTCAACTTTATAATCTGGTGTTGAAGCACATGATTCATGGTCCATGTGGAACTTTAATGTCTTCATGTATGAAAAATGGGATATGCAAGAAAGATTTTCCAAAACGATTTTCAAGTTTCACCGTGCAGGGGAACGATGCATATCCTATTTATCGAAGGCGAGCAAGTCGTTTACCGGTCCCTCTATGTAGTTTCTGATAAAACCTGTGCAAAAGAATCAACCACATCAATAGCATAGTAAGGTTTTAAATCAGAAACCGGATACCTCATAGCTTCCAACACGTTGAAGCTGATCACTTAACCATCAAATTCCATGGTGAGGTTCCCTTCTGCAACATCAATTTTAGTTCTTGCGGTTCTCATAAATGGTCGCCCCAAAAGTAATTGAGTTGAATTGTGAGGCGAATCCTCCATGTGAAGCACATAAAAATCTGCAGGAAATATCAGATTATTAACCTGCCCAAGAACATCCTCAACATATCCCTCAGGATACTTGTTAGATCTGTCAGCCAATTGTATAATCACATTGTCTCTCTTCAATTCTCCTAGACCTAGAGACTTATAAATATTATAAGGCATCACATTAATTGACGCCCCTAACTCTAGTAAAACATTAGAGAAACAAGATTGACCAATAATACACGGAATTGTAAAACTGTCGGGATCTTTCATTTTGGGAGGTAGCTTTCTTTGTATGACGGCAGAAACTGTCTCACTCATTTTCACCACTTGCTCCTCACGTGTATGCCTCCTTGTTGTGCAAAGCTCTTTCAAAAATTTGGCATACTTCGGAATTTGCTTGATACACTCAAGCAATGAAATGTTCACCTCCACTTTTCTGAATATGTCTAGCACTTCCTCATCCGGTTTCTCCTTCTTTGATTTAGCAATCTAGATGGAAAAGGTAAACACGAAGATTGGTTAGTATTAACTAAACCACTTGAGTTAGCATTGTTTATCTTTTGTGCTTCTGAGGTGGCGGGATCTTTCTCTAAGTCCCTCTTCTTCATTGTGTCGAGCTCGTCCTTGCTCGGCCCTTTCTTAGCCAAATCATTGGCGTCGGCCTCTTTGATGCCGTGAGCTGCCCCTTTATCGTCGTCCAAGTCCACGGTCTCATTCCCCTTGCTTGTCACTTTCAGCCCCTCCAAGACTTTCCCACTCCTCGTTGTGATAGACTTTGCATGCTCATTCTTGGGGTTTGGAATCACTCCTCTAGGTAGCCTTCCTTGCTCTTGGATCTGCCCCATGAAGTCTACAACCTTTCCCATCTGATTCTTCAATTCAGTAATATCCTTTGTGTTGGAGGTTGTAGATTGCAACAAAGTATGAGTTGCATCATTCAAAGACTTCAATATAGAATCATAGTTAGGATTCGATGATGCTTGAGCATTGTTGTTGTAGAATGGTTGTTGAGGTCGTTTAAATCTCTGAAATTGCCCTTGAGGTCTTGGTTGATAAGCCATGCCGCCTTGGTTTGCTTGTGGTGGCGCCATCGGTTGAGGATTCTGAACATTATTGTTATTGGTCCAACGAAAGTTAGGGTGATCGTTGAACCTTGGGTTGAAATTCCCAAACCGCTGCCCTCCTTGTTGTTGAGGAAAGCCTAATGCATTGGCCTCCTCAAAGTGCTCATCTGCTCCTAATTGAGGACACAAATCGGTTGCATGCCCTTCCATGCAACATACACCACAAACTTGAGCTTGCTTCGGCTTCATCATTTGAGTCATCATCTGAGTAATCTTCCCCATGTCTTCTCGAAGCTCCATAATAGCACTTGACTCCTCAAATCCACTAGCCTCACTTACACGCTTAGAAGAAGTAGACCCGAACTGTTGTTGATTAGTGAAATGCATCTCTAACAAATTCTTAACCTCCTCTTTGCTCTTCTCCATTAGTGATCCTCCGGCAGCTGAATCAAAAAATCGACGCTCCATAAGGCGCAAGCCCTCATAAAAGTATTGTAGCAAAAGTCCCTCACGTATCCCATGATTAGGACATGTTGCCACCAACGACTTGTACCTATCATAGTACACATCAAAAGCTTCATCCGATTCTTGTCTGATTGAAGTGATCACCTTCTTAATCTGTGTCACCCTTGATGAAGGAAAATATTTTGTGAGAAATTCCTTCACCATTGTATCCCAAGGCGTCATCTTGCCAGGTGGAATAGCAAAGAACCACTCGGCTGCCCTATCTTCAAGTGAGAATGGAAAAGCTTTCATCCTCACATGTTGCAAATCCGCACCAGTTGGACACATGGTTTCACATCTGAACTCAAATTTCTGAATATGGCGATTTGGATCTTCTCCACTGAGTCCATAGAACTTCGGCAATTGGTGAATAAATCCACCCTTCAACTCAAACTATGCCGACTTGCCAGTTGCAACGGCAGGATAAGTGACATTGCTCGGTCTTGCCGCTCCTCCTTGTGGCGCATCAACTTGGCCATTTTCTTCTCTTAATGAAGTCATTGTGAAAGTTTGATCAGGTAAATCAAAGTTCAAATAGTTTACTGGAAGAGGACTTTGAAGTAACTCGAACTCTGAATCTTCGTGAAACAAGGGATTAAGTTCACACGAAGCTTCTGAACAGAATGGCGATGTTGGTGATGTGACAAGATTACGATCAAAAAGTGATGATGATGGTGACGTGAATTGATGCTCGAATGAAGGTGTGCTCGGTGATGCTTGCTCCTTATCTCTTTCTCCACAGATTCTAGTCAAACGATCTTCAATATCTTGAGACCAACCCTCAATTCTGGACATTCATGTACCTCAAATGTTTTGAAGATCAAGTGTTTAGGCAGTGAATTCAAAAGAATGAAAATGTATAGTTAGAATTCGTGTATATGTTTAGTATTGTATCTTTACAAGTGTAGTAAACGAAATTTCTATATATTACACACGACAAATCGGTCCTAGTCTTTCAAAAGTATCGAATATGTGATATGAGATTGCCGAACCTAGAGTTTTATTTCTTTTTATTCACACAACTTTAAAATTCGAGGTACGTGGAGCAGAGGAGTTAACAGTGCAATGGACTAATGCAGCCCCTGGTAGTATCATGCTTAATCCGATATACCTCAAATTTTAAAGACAAATTTGGTTTGAAGAAAATAGATCACATATGTCAAGTTATTTTCTAGCGTCTAAAGTGAGGTGATGCTTCGGCCCAAGCTATCGACTAGTTTGAGCGTATTTCACTTTTGAAAGGCGGTGTCGTTAAGAGTCATGGAGAGCGAACTCCCTTTAGGAACCAGGTAGGTCTCGTTGTTGGTAACCACGGAGAGCGAACTCCCTATCGACTCACTCACCGAGAATGAACATCAGTCTGTGGGCCTTGAGAACCAGTTTTACAAACCAGAGAACCAATCAATGAAAATAACTTGCCCTATACTTTGTAAAACGAACTCGATCACTAGCGGTCTACAAATGTTGATCAAAGCCACCCTCAACCTCATAAAAATAATACCAAGTTAGCGTCTTTATGCGTGGGGGGGACCTTTCCCACGTTTCCCAGTCTACACAAAAACATACCTAACATGGCATCATTCGTATGAAGGGTTAAGGGTAAGGCCAAAAAAATGTGGCTTCTCCCTACATATTACACTTTAGAAACTACAATAAACTCAAGCATACATAAAACTATCAACTTCCTAGAAATTTATCTAAGTGTTACAAACAATCACACACATATTACATCACATAATCGGCAAACTCATCAAAAACCAAAACAAAAAACCGAAATTTTCTATTTACTATTACAAGTCCGAAAATCCTATTATACATATCCCAAAACTAAGGAAAAATTATACACATCCAAAAATTGATACAAAGTTACAAAGTGACACTTCATGAATCAAAACTTTTTAATTTCCCCGGCAACGACGCCAAAATTGATGGAGATTATTATCCAAGCACATTGTACCTGCAAAACAACTTCATACAAATATTACCCTCTTGTGTCATTGTTAGTATAGGATAAGTAGGGATCGTTCAATCCGGGGAAATCAAGGGCGTTCAATCACATAAAACATTACAAAATCAAATTGGGGGTTTGAAATTTGATTCTAAAACCTACTGATTTTTACGAAATTAAATCCTAAATTAAATATATACATATGATCAACATTTTTCACACAATAAACATCACACAAAACTCACATAACATGTAACAAATCAAATCACGAAAACATGGCAGCAATACATCACCGATTTCATGCTAGCTTAATTCCAATTTAATTAGAGCCCTTCGTGGTTCATCTAATCATTCAAAACTCCTCAATTATTTAGAATTAGCTTCGTGCATAACCCTAAACATAGTGCTAATCAGTTTAAAGACACTTCGTGTAGAAATTAAACCAAGAAACACATAAGCACAATGAGTCGAATTGGAAACATGCAACAAGTATGGCGTCACCTCACCTTGCTTCAACATGCATATTTTCTGAATTACTCTACTCCTTAGAACCAATCCAAGATAAATCAACTTCGTGTATAACTTACCTCATATCAAGATTCGGCAACATGAAGAAATAAACCTAAGAATCGGCCTAGCTAAGGCTGTCCTCAAACTTATAACTTGTTATGCATACGAATTCAGAAAATAAACCAAACAAAATCATTAAACCATGAGACAAACTTACTGCCCTATTATCATACATTCAATTCGTCACATACATGTTCATCAATTAAACAAAAAGAAAACCAAAACACATAACAGAATTTCGGAAATCCAAAGAAAAATTAATAAAACCAAATAATCGTCCATAAATCCTTACAAACTTCATAGACAAAGTTAAGTAATTATACAGAAAATTACAAGCCATGAGAGATGAGTGAATCACACTTTAAAAGAAACCTTGAAGACGATTTGGCAAAGGTAGATTCAGTGGAGGTGAAAACTTGCAATAGGTAGTGATGAACAATAGTGGAATCGGCTTGAATTTTCTGTATGAATTTATGGTGCTAATTGGACAGAGTTTTTGGCTTAGTAAAAGTGAGAGAGAAGAGATGATTTTTCTGTCCAAGAGAGAGCTATATATAGAGGACCAAAAATTCAGAAGTTTCGGCAACAACAAAGAAACCAAAACCGAGTTGTTCACCAATTGCTTGCTCAGCAAGGCTTGATTTTTCTCCAATTATTTCTGCCGAAAATTCTATAAGATAATGGCTGAATAATTACTTAATATCTCCTTTGTTGACAGTAGCCACAGAGGGGCTACACAGGCCCATAGACCCGCAGCAAGCACGACCGGGGCCGGACTGAGGCCCGGAGCAGGATCACCATAACCCGGACCCAAGACCCAGCAGTCTAGCTTGTGACCAGGGGCCTGGGGACCGGGGACGCTAGCCTGCCGAACAGGCCACCAGAGCTGTCCTTTTGTGTACGAACAGAAGGAAACCAGTCCCACATCGAAGAGTAAGACCAGACCTCACGCCCGACTACCTATATAAGGGCCTCAACTACCCTCTTTTATAGGTAACTGATCTCTCCAACTGCTTATCATTATTGCTCCAGTTATCTATTCTTCCCAGCGGAACTAACTTAGGCATCGGAGAGAAGAAGACCGGCCCGCCCGGTATTCCCCTTAGTTAGTAGGTTTGCAGGAGGAGATCACATCTAGATTCACCAGTTTCCACCAGGCCTACGGGTTTGTGCAGAAACAATTGGCGCCGTCTGTGGGAACCGTATAAAAGTCTCTTAGGCATCACCAAAATGGCAGAAAGTTCAGAAGCGGGGCAGGAAAGAAATACAATGGAGGATCAGCGGGTCGCACCAGAGAAAGTGCTCATCTCCACCCTGGTCGCTGTAAGGGAGCAGCGCAGCGAAGAAGGCAACCAGGACGACGGTAGCAATGAGGGGCCGAGTGGCACGCCTGGGGCATGCAACGATAGCGCGCGCGGGAAAGGCCCGGTGATAGCTGACCAACCAACGTATCGGGGCTCTTCGCTAACATTCTCGGACGATCCGAGCGACAAAGAGGAGAGTCTGCTCGGTGACAGCGACCAGGACACCGCGTACAGCCCCGACCGGCACGATATGGCGGGGGAGATACAGGCGATGAGGGTAAAGTCTGTCGCCTGCGCGCAGATAGCGACCGGGATAGAGCAACATCCAATGCCCGGTACAAGGAAATGGAGACGGTAAACGCCGCCCTGAAAAGAGGACAGCAGCGCAACACCACTATGACAAGGGCACATGCACCTGCACTGGGCCAACCTCAGCGCTTTGAGGCGGGACAGTCGTCGGGAGGAAGGTCTAGCAACCCCAGGAGGGCGGAGTCCCCGGGCTGCGCGGCCTTGCCAAAGAGCACGCCGGCACCCCCGCAATCGCATGCTTCATTCGAGGATGAAGTTATGACCCCGACCGCGCGGGCATTACAGGTACTCACCGACTCTGTGTCGGATCTAAAGGCCCAAATGGAGGCCAACGAGAGAAGGGCAGCGCGGCCGATGGAAGGCGCGCGATTCAACGAACGCATGGGCCCCTTCTCGCACCGGGTTCTGGAATCAGGGAGGTCTGGTAACCAGAAATCCCTAAAGCTCACGTACTTAGGATCCGGCTGCCCATACTAGCATTTGGATAGTTTCCGGTCCCAAACGTGTGCCAAGGGCTACTTCGATGCAGTGTGCTACAACATAGTCCAGGAAACCCTGTCTGGAGAGGCGCTCAGCTGGTTCTATGAGCTCCCGGCAAACTCCATCAAGGCATTTGAGCAGCTGGCCGACCGGTTTGTAGGCCGCTTCATCCTCCGGGTCGAGGGAGCCCGGACATCGACCATCCTCTTCAACTGCAGATAAGCACCTGGCGAGGAGCTAAGAACGTTTTTCAACCGCTGGTAAACGGCGACGGCCAGGGTTCGGAACCTCGACAAGGGCATCGCAGAGATGGCGTTCAAACAGGGGCTTCGGCCGGGAAAATTTTCCTATGCCGTACGGGTGGAACTCCCGCAGGGGTACGATGAGCTAATGGCGATGGCCGTCAGGCATGCTCAGGCGGATCATGAAACGTATGGGCAACACCTGCTCAAGAGGAAGCTGGAGGAGTACCCCCCGGCCAGCCAAGAAAACAAGACCAGCCAGCGGAGCGAGAACCGGGTCGCCCAGCCAAGCAGACCCGGCAGAAATTGGGGGAACCAACCGCGGCAGAAGCCCTATCATGACAAACCCCAGGGCGAGCATAGGCCGGCGCAGTACCGACAAGAACGCCCCCTGGCGATCATGCCAGCAGAACATCAAGAGGTCTTAACCACTCTAACCTCTTCATATGAAGACATCTTGCACGAGAATTAGAACATCATTCCCCCACCGCCAAAGAGCAAGTACCCAAAAGGCAAACTCACCTAGGCGCGAATGGACAAATACTGCTCCTACCACGATGAAGCCACCCACCAGACGAACAATTGCTTCGCCCTCAAGACAGTGGTGGTGGGTCTGGTTAGCAGCGGCCAGCTTCAGCGGTACATAGGGGAGAGAAGAGCAGATCCCGATCGAGACCAGAACCAGGGTTGGTAAGCACGCCCGGACTCGGCGAAGGGTTAGGTGCTAGAAATTTCAAACAGTTAGTCTGGCATATCAACGGTTCAACCACCATAACATTATATATATGCCAACTATTTTGAGAAAAATCTAAGGCACTCCACCGGTGCAAAAATGTATATTCAAAATATAATACAAAAAACCATTCCAGCAGATTTACAAAAAAAAAGAGCAAACAAAAAATCTTAAGGAGCCGCATCTCCCTCCTCAGCAGGCCCAGCCTGTCCACCAGCTTCCTCAGATGGAGCCACCACCTCCTCTCTAACAGGTTCAGATGGCTGAGGCCCGCCTTCCCCTTCCGGCTGCTCTGCCAGCTGCCCATCAGCATCGTCAGCGGCCCCCGTGTTAGGCATTCGCGAGGTATCCAGGTACCCCTTCTCTTCCCACTCCACGTAGGCATCTGCAATACCCAACTCCCTAGCCTTCTCCAGGAGCTCGAGAAACTGATCACTATCGTGATACTTTTGGATAACCCGCTGGAAAAGCTCTGGGTCCTCTTCTCCAACTGCAGCGGCAGTGGCGGCAAGGACAGCGGCAGCTCCCACTTGGAGCTCATCCACTTTGGCCTCCAACTCGGCCCTCTCCTCCTCAACTCGCTCCTTCTCCTCTTCGAGGCTCCGGACCTGGCCCTTCAGCTTGGCCACCTGCCTCTTGGCCCTCTCCTCCAGCCTGGCCTTCTCCCGCTCAAGCCTGGACTTCTCAGCCTCCAGGCGCTCACGGGCTCCTGTCAGAGCGGCCACCTGCCTCTTCAACTCCGACAGCTCCTCACTCGGGTCCGGCTGGTACAGAGTGTACAAAAGCTGCAGAACGACAGGGAGCCGGTTAAGCAAACAACGAAAATAACAAGAAGTTTATGAGCGGTACCGTAGCACCAGGAAACTCTTACCCGGACTCCTTGCTCTTCTAGCGATTCTCCCCCGCCAAGGCTCCAGTGGCCCCAGGCCTATCCAGACCAAGGCCAGCCAAATTGCGGATGAAGGCACTCTCCGGACCTCCCCTCTGTTCCTCCGCAGGAGCGGGGCTACTCCGTTGACCTGCAGAATTTGAGGCAGCAGCGGCCCTGTCCCCAGTGGGACTCATCGCACCGCTGGTCACCTCGAGCCGTTTCGCCAAGTTCTAACCTGACGACCGGCCAGTCAGCGTCACCAGCGCGGAGGGAGGGACGTCCATGATCCTCCGCCTCTTCTCACCCAGGCCGTCCGGTGAAGAAGATTGTGCGCCTGTCCGAGAGACCTTGGTGACAAGCGGGACCGATCCCGGTCAGTACGGAATCCTATCCGTCCCACCAGGAACCTTTGGTGGCCCCCCGGTGGTCTTGCCCTTTCCGGGTCCCACCTTTGATGCAGCGGGATGAGTCTTCACACGCCTCAGGAGATAGGCGTCATCTGCAACGTCCAAGGCCATCGGTTCGGCATGAACGGTAAGTCGGTCAGACTCCCGATCCACCGAGGTCCGTGAAACGGCCTCCCTTCTCTCCTTCAACTTCGACACAAGGTCCTCACCGTCCATGGATAGCGTGTTGCCGGGCTTGACGACCGTCCGGGAAGATGCACCTGCAGAACAAACAAAGGGTTAGTGTCAACTCAGTCAGCAAGAACGTCACTAATAAAACCCTGCTACGCACCGGGATCCCGCCCGAGACAGCAGTACTCCAACACCTCCCGCGCTGTATGAAGTTGTAGGAGCTTCGCTCAAGATCGTCCCAGCACCCGAGTATCGTCGTAATCCTATCCCGCTACAACTCGGACAGTACGAACGATTAGTCGCCAAGGGGCTGGAAGGCGCCAGGAACCCGGTACATCCTCCTCTTCTTATGCCACTTCCCACCCGCCATCACCACCTTCTTCCTCCATTTATTGTCCACCCAGGAAGGCAGGTGGGTGATGATAGGCTGAAAGTGTCGGGCGTTAAAAGTCAGACAACCCCGACACCCTTTCTTCTTCGAGAAGAACAGTCTGTACAATGCCCGTAACTCGTTCACCGTTGGCATGCTCATCCCGGATAGTTCGTACAGACAACCAAGTCTCAGCAGCTGCCTCCACTGGTTCCCAGGAAGCTGCGCGGGAGACACATGTAGCGCGCTGAGCATGTACTGCACGAAGTCTGGCAGCGGGAGGGAGAACCCGTGACGAAACGGATCTCCGTGAACAGCAACCCAACCCGCCTCCGGGTTACAGGCCGATTCTCCGGGATTCAACGGCCATAACTTCACCTCATCAGGGATATCCCACGTCTCCCGGAAGGCGGCAATCTCTGCAGGGCTCATAGTACCCTCCGGCTCATCGCACACTACAGTCTCCTTTCTACTCCTGATAGTGTAACTCACGGGCGAAGTACCAGGAAAGCGCACCCAGTGCGGGATGCCCTCACATCCCAGAGACCTGGATGAGGATGCCCCGCCCCTGGAGCGGGCAGCGGCTTCGGACTCCGGGGAATCCGAACCAAGCCAATCCTCCAACCTCTCCTCATCGTCCACCGTAGGACGTCTCTCGGCCGATTCGGAAGCCCCGTCAGAGCTCGCAGAAGCCATTTAAACCTAGGGGGAGGAAAACAAAACCCCACCGCTGGTCAGCAACAGACTAGAACAGCGCTCTCTGCGGCTGCTCCCCAGGTTCGCCGCAGATGCCCCGCCCAAAACAACTCACAGTTGGCGACAGACCCCCCCCCCCCCCCCCCCCGCCGCCGCAAAACACCAACCAAAAAGAAAAACACGAAGCAAAGAAGGCAAGACTTACCGATTATTATGCACAATCGAGGAAAGTCAGTCCTGCGGAAACACCGAGCAATGGTAGGCAAGAACCAGAACGCTTGAAGCACGGGTAGCGCGAGATACCTTCACAGAACTTTCGCCGGATTCCTCTCAAACCTTCTCTTCTTCTCTCTGAGCCAAGAGCAAAAACAGAAAAAATGAAGACAAAGGAGGCCTATTTATAGACGAGTCCGATGCCCTAGGCACCCCTGTAATCCCCCCAAAATACTCAATCGGGACAAGTCAAGCGCCTGCGAATCCAGGCCCTCCTACTGACACGTGTCCCAACATCAATAACCTTCCCATGCCATCATAACTGATTGGACCGATGGGCTTCCTCCTTAAATGCATGTCAGCCACTTGTCCCGCCTACAAGCGGCAGTTAAGGGAGATAGGGGCGGGAACCGAGGCGTCAAGCCCCCCCCCCCCCCCCCCCCCCCCCACTTCCCCAAGAGCCATGGCATTCCACCGGTTATGAAGCATTCAACCGGCTCCATGGCATTCCACCGGTTAGATAGTATTCAACCGGCTTCATGGCATTCCACCGGTTAGGTAGTATTCAACCGGCTCCATGGCATTCTACCGGTTACGTAGTATTCAACCGGCTCCATGGCATTCCACCGGTTATGTAGTATGCAACCGGCTCCATGGCATCGGTTATGTAATATGCAACCGGCTCCATGGCATTCCACCAGTTACGTAGTATTCAACCGCCTCCATGGCATTCCACCGGTTAGGTAGTATTCAACCGGCAAACACATGGGCTTTATAAACCCGGGGGGAGTTTACATCTAACACATGCAAACTTTTCCAGCAGGCTAAAAACCCTGCATCACACTGAACTGTGATAAATATGGGACACCATGGCGAGATTTGTTATCTCCACGCCACCCCACCGAGCAGATTGTTTCTCTAACACAGAACAAGTCTCCCCGCAGGCTAGCAACCCTGCACATTACCCCACGCTTATTCCAACACAAACGGGGCCGAGCCACCGGGTTACTCCCCGGCCTGCCCCACCGTTGGCAGCAATTTTATTGAGGAACTTGGGGGACTCGTTCCGACATGGCAGTCCACCGGTTGAGTCCTCACCTCATCATCCCATGCACTCGTCCGGGTTTCACCCCGCTCCATATTCATTGCATGGCGGATCTCAACGTCACCTCATCATCCCATGCACTCGTCCGGGTTTCACCCCTCTCCATATTCATTGCATGGCGGATCTCAACGTCACCTCATCATCCCATGCACTCGTCCGGGTTTCATCCCTCTCCATATTCATTGCATGGCGGATCTCAACGTCACCTCATCATCCCATGCACTCGTCCGGATTTCACCCCTCTCCATATTCATTGCATGGCGGATCTCGACGTCACCTCATCATCCCATGCACTCCTTCGGGTTTCACCCCGCTCCATATTCATTGCATGGCGGATTTCAACGTCACCTCACCATCTCATGCACTCGTCCGGGTTTCACCCCGTTCCATACTCATGGCATGACAACACTTGAGCACAATACCATTAGTATTGCAAACATACTCATAACTGTCACACATCACCAATAACACGTACTCACATCACCACGCCTTTTTCTGCCCGAACGCCCGGTCACACCCAATCTTCAATACGGACTTGGGGGACTAGGCACCGTTGGGTCGGTAACCCTGCAGGCCTGTGGGACAAGGACAAGACATATTAAGTCCTCATTCAAGATTGCAATTGACCGGGAACTTGGGGGACTTGTTGACAGTAGCCCCAGAGGGGCTACACAGGCCCACAGACCCGCAACAAGCACGACCGGGGCCAGACTGAGGCCTGGAGCAGGATCACCAGCACCCGGACACAAGGCCCAGCAGTCTAGCTTGTGACCAGGGGCCCGGCGCCCGGGGCCCGGGGAAGCCAGCCTGCCGAACAGGCCACCAAAGCTGCCCTTTTGTGTACGAACAGAAGGAAACCAGTCCCACATCGAAGAGTAAGATCATACCTCACGCCCGACCACCTATATAAGGGCCTCAACTACCCTCTTTAATAGGTAACTGATCTCTCCAACTGCTTATCATTATTGCTCAAGTTATTTATTCTTCCTAGCGGAACTAACTTAGGCATCGGAGAGGAGAAGACCGGCCCACCCGGTATTCCCTTTAGTTAGTAAGTTTGTAGAAGGAGATCACATCTAGATTCACCAGTTTCCACCAGGTCTACGGGTTTGTGCAGAAAAATCCTTAATTTATCCATGAATTAATTCAGCCAAAAATCTTGTACAAAGGAAGGAATTCAGTCCACATTCGTAAACTAACTCCATGTAGAACTCGGATTGCTTCTCTTCTTTTCCATTCCGAATTCAATTTTCTTTTCTTCTTTGATTCAGCCGAATCCTACATGGATCAATACTTCATGGACTTGATGATGGACTAGGCTCATTCAAAGTTGGACAATTATCCAAGAACAGCCGTGGCTTTCCCATGTTGGGCCAGGAAAGCTTCCTTTGCGTCTTCTTCTCCTGTTCGTACTAGGGAAGCATTTTTTTCTTTATTCTCCGATTTTCTTCTTGATAAGATGACTCCCTAATACTCTATTATGTTTAGTAGCTCTTCAATAATGATCTTGGATACGAACTTGGTGAATAAAAACCAAAAACTCAGAAATCGGACAGAAGGTTTTCCTTCCCGGCAGTACTACTGCGATTCCAGTTGCATATGAAACTAGATACACATAGGTTTCATTCATATAAAATTCGCCTTTAAATTCCTTGTCAGTCGTCAGGAATAAATTCGGGAAGTTGAGTGACGTGCACTGAAATCTGCTGAAGTTTCTGGATTTGCATCCTATTTGAACTTGTGATTCTTTGCATCTTATTTTGCTCCGATTTCAGTGAATCTTGTCATGCTCAATCCTTTGTGTGTCAACTGCATATGAGAGAAGAAAAATCAATCAAAAAAAAATATATATGTTTTACAGATTCAATAGAACATCTCAGAGACTTATCGAATAAGTTTTTGATAGATTTATGTCCACATTCTTCAATTTAAGCACATTCTCACATTAAACACAACCAAAACTCATTGACTCTATTACATGACTCTATATTACAATACTAAGGGTTAAGCATTGGATAAATGAGGGTAAAACACATTAAGAACGTCGCATTTTATGCTCCTATCAACATTTATCTTTAGCATGACCATAACAACCACATTCAAAGCAGATTAGGGAGATGCCTTCATAAACAACATTATAAGAGACAGATTCAACTTCTACAAAAGGCTTCAGAGGCTTATTCAGATCAACTTTAATGCAAATCCTTTCAAATTTCCTTCTAGCTTGTCCTAAAGTGGTTGGATCAACTCTCACAACATCACCAATGATCATTTTAATTTTAGGAATAGCAAAATCTTTAAAATACTTCACAGGAAGACCACAAATTCTAACCCAGATAGCCATCTTCCCCATCACCTCTGTTGTAGGGTCAAAATCAGGGGTCCATTTTCGAATAGTAAGGGTTTGACCAGCTAAGATCCAAGGGTCATCACACAGAGCACGATTCATGTCTTCTTCCATATCAGACTTCACAATGAAGAAATCATTAGGTAAATCAATAAGTTTCCAGCCACCTTTAATCTGCCATTTCCTTCTCAGGCCTCCAAGCATGAAGTCAAAGGTGTTGGTGGAGTTAGGCTTACCCATGAGTTTGACCACAATAGCACATCTCCAGTCATAATCAAGCTTATTATGAACCTTCTCAGAGAAGCAAACATTCAGGCCATGTTTGTCTTGAGAGTAAGAACAGTCCTCAGCTGAGATTTCAAAATTATCCACCATGGTTTTGCTGAAGCGATCTGTTGGATTCTTGAGCATACTTGCATAACTAAACTCTCTATAGAAGGCTGTAGAGGTGCTTGAACTGACGAATCCAGCTCCTCAAGACGAAGAGCTTCAATCTCAGAAGTAACATCACCACCATTTTTGGTTCATTTTCTTTGCAGCATGGGAGACGTATGACCTCCGCCACCTCTTTGAGGAAGGCCGGAGAACGTTGATAGGAGCATTTTATGCGACGTTCTTAATATGTTTTTACCTCTATTTATGCTTTTCTTAACCCTTATTTGTGTAAGATCGAGTCATTTGAGTGAGTCTTGAGTCTTTGGCAGAAATAATATGAAATTGTGCGCATTGATATTGAATTAGAAAAGTTTCGGCAATTCCTAGTCAAACTAGGAATCCTAATTGAACCAGGAAAGTAAAAATGCTTTGTCGTTTCTAAAAACGACGAAGATTGAAATTAGGAAACTTCATTTGATTAGGAAACCTATTCGGATTAGGAAACCTAGCTTGTCTAGGAAACTAAAATGAATTAGGAAATCGGATTGAAGAAGGAAACCTATTTTGAATAGGGAAAATTACTCTTGCCGAAACTTACCATATTTATTTTCTTGAATTTTCAGAAAATATTTCCACAATTGAAACCCTAAAGCAAGAGGAAAAGAAGACCTAAAGAGGCAAGGAAAGCTCGGATACAAGCCTAGAAGCAACAAGAAAGAGGAGAAGAAACATAAAGAACTCTGATCAGAATCGGGCAGATTCCTGTCTGTCAACTTCCGGAATTTCTGCCGGACGAACCACAACGAATTTGGGGAAACCCTTTTATGGGGAGGAAGGCCTTTGAGTCTAGTTTCTTCAGGATTTGGAATCGCATCAAAAGCTTGCCTGCGTAAAAAGTTATGCTAGAATCATTGCCGAAAGGTCAGTCTGCCGATTTCAGAAAAGAAGAAAAGAAGAAGGAAGGTTTGGCCGGTTTGTCCTAGTTACAAAAGGGAAGGCTTAATTGCTGAATCTTACAAGAAAAGGGACATTATTCTTACATCAAATAGGTAAGAAACCTTTGTGCAAAAAGGAAAAGAAATCAGCCAAAACGAGAAAAGGAAAGAAGTCCTTCTACTTGCCGGTTTTGCACCATTCCTTAATGGCTAGGGTTTTTCTTTGTTCCCTATATGTTGAGGCCGGCTGCCTCTCTTCAAGATGATCATATTCTGCACAAAAATACTAGCAAAAGTTCTGCCCAAGTTCTCTCAAGTGAAGGAAGAAAATCATCAAGCCGAAACACATCCATTCTCCCACCACAAATCGCAAGAACCCTAACCTACCTTCATCCGTGCACACCACCACACCTTGCCGAATCTTCCAAGGTTTTTAAAGTTGTGATTCATCCCTATGGCTTGTATTATTTTCTGCCTTGTTACAATCTTTGTTGTAATAATACTTGGTTTAATTTTGCTTTTGTATGAATGCTTTAATTTCGGTTTCTATTGAAGTTATGATGTTTGTATAAACAATTTCATGTATGATTTCCGAATTCTTTGAATAGGGCAGTGGTATATTCGGCTATGTTTCTATGATCTGCTTGATTAATTTTCATGAATTCTATGCATAAAAATCGTGTACGTGCGGGCTGCCCTTGTCATGGCAGTTCCAAGGGTCTTGATTTCACTTGCCAAAGTAATTTAGATTGCATCATACGCTGAGTTGTTGTGTCTAAGTCACTTCAGAGGGTTACCATAATTCTGAAAATTTGCATGTTTAAACAAGATGTGTGACGACTTGCTTTTTTATGTGTTTCCAATTTGGCTTTTGTGCTTATATGTTCTTCGTGTTTAATTTCTACGCTGAGTGTTTTTAAACCGATTAGCATTATGTTTAGGGTGATACACTGAGTTAACTCTAAATATTTGTGAAGTCTTAACGATTAGATGGACCGCTGAGGGCTCTAATTAAAATTAGAATTAAGTTAAATCATACGAATTGCCGATTGTATGCTTGCTGCCTATTTGTTCTTTGGTTCGTGTCATGCATGATTTTGAGTTCTTTGTGCTATGCTTTGTGTGGAATTATTGATCACTTGTATATATATAATTTAGTTTTTTATTTTTATTTTCAGTAAGTATTTTACCCCAATTCCGAATCCCCCATTGTTATGTTTTTGTTAACACTTTAATTCTCGATTACCCTTCAAGTTCCCCGGATTGATCGAACACTATTTATCCATACTAACGATGACATTTTGCAGGGTTTTAAATTAGTGTGAGTTTCGGCTCCCACCAAACGTAAAGACTGGATTCGCCACTACTCACAGTGAAAGAGCAGGAGATTTGCAGAAAAAAGGAAGAAAATCGATGGCCAATGGATAGCTGAGCTGAGTAACGGATAGGGAGAGCAAGGGGCGTGTGGCGCGTGGTAGAGCAGAGCAGATGAATTAGTAGTGAATTGAGGTTCTTTAAATCCACCAAAACTCAACTTTTTTGTTCTTTTATGGACGTCAAAAAACCTACAACAATGATGATCATATAATTAATTGTTTCAATTTCGCCTCATTTTTCTTAGAATGTTAACAAATAATCAAGTTTCAGCCGTGAATTTTAACAAATAATTAAGTTTCTTTACTTGATTATTTGTTAAAAGTCTAATCTTCTTAGAGCCTCAAATCTTCTTAGGATCGTATAAAAGTGATTTGAGGTTCTTTAAATCCACAAAAACCCGATTTTATTGTTTTTCTAGGGAACCTCCCACTAGCTATAAGAAAAGTCTTTCAACTCATTGCTTCAGTTTTACCATATTTTTCTTAGAATTTTAACAAGTAAATGTTCTCGAAATCTACCAAAAACCACTACTTTATTCTTCTAGGGACCATGTTATACCAACGGGAGTCAACTTTTAGCTGATTCCTTCAATTATCCTTTTTTTTTTTTTTGTATTTTTCTCTAGTTTTTAACAAGTACCTAAGCATCTTAAGTGATTTGAGGTTCTTTAAATAAACCAAGAAAAAGTTGCTCTTCTAAGGACCTCTTAAGAATGATCTTTCAACTCATTGCTTCAATCTTATCATTTTTTTTTGGAATTTTAACAAATAATCAATAAGTGCCTAGATTTGAAATTCTCAAAATCCACCAAAACCCACTTATTTATTCTTCTAGGGACCTCCTTATACCAATGGTAGTGAAATTTTAACTAATTCCTTCAATTTTTTCTAATTTTTTATTTGTATTTTTCTCTAATTTTTAATTAGTTAAGGATCGTTAATGATTTGAGATTCTTAAAATCCACAAAAACCAAACTTTGTTATTCTTTTAGGGACCTACCAGTACATACAAAAATGATCTTTCAACACATTTGTTGGTTGCATCACCTAACTAATATTATGTGCAAATTTGTGATGCTTCCTACTCCCCAGAATAGGAGGTCAAGTTTTAGTACAAGGGGAATAAGTAAGAGTATCATACCCAAGGGATTAGAGAAAACTCTATCCTAACTAGATTACCGAAAAATAAAACTTAGAAAAAGCATGCAATCTACTTTTTACAACTCACAACTTTAGCCCTTTGGAAGCTAAGGTTAGATGATGGTATTAACAAAAGGTGGTGAATTGGCTTGATTGATTTTAGATTTAAACTAACTAAATCTTGCGTAAAAGTAATTGTTGACAGTAGCCACAGAGGGGCTACAGCAGGCCCGCAGACCCGCAGCTAGTGCACCAGGGGCCGGCCCAGGGCCCGGGACAGGATCACCAGAACCCGGCCTCGGGGTCCAGCAGTCCATCCTGCTACCAGGGGCCTGGGGTCCGGGGGCTCCTGCCTGCCTAAGAGGTCACCAAAGCTGCCCTTTGGTGTGCAAACAGAAGGGAACCAGTCCCACATCGAAGGGTAAGGCCAGACCTCACTCCTGGCCACATATATAAGGGCCCCAACTACCCTCATTAATAGGTACCTGATCCTTCCTACCGCTTATATACGTGCTTAAGTTATATCTATTCCAACCATACTAACTTAGGCATCGGAGAGGAGAAGACCGGCCCGCTCGGTATTCCCCTTAGTAAGCAGGTTTGTAGGAGATAGTACGAAGATTTATCTGTCTCTACCAGGCCCCAGGGTTTGTGCAGAAACAATTGGCGCCGTCTGTGGGAACGTTTTTGATCCGCGAGAAAAGTAAGCGTTGCTCTACCAGAGAATAGAACCCGATTGATCCTTTGGAAAGCAGTCAGATCCGCAATCCGGAGGCTATGGAAGGAAGGAAGATAAAAACTTACACGGGAAGGTTGAAAGAACGAATTCAGATCCCCGACCGGGCCCAAAACATAAGGGGCTGAGGTCGGTGCGAGGTTCGCCCTTTCTCCCAACCAAGACAGAACCCACGATCGCCGAGACTCAGAGAACCCCGACCGGTATGATGTGGGGGAGGAAATAAAAAAGATGAAGGCAGAGGTCGCGCGGTTGCGAGAGGAGGGCGATCGGGACCGGCTAAGGGCGGATGCCCGGTGCCGAGAATTGGAAGCAGTGAACGTCGTCTTAGTGGCGGCCTTGGAGAAAGGGGGCCAGCAGGGCACTTCTCGGGCGGCATCGCGGCCCGCGAGCAAGGCCAACGAATTCCCGCACCTAGAGGTGGGGCAGCCTACGGGAAGGAGAATGACCGCGCATGTGCCCACACATCTCTTTCCGGAAGCTTTAAAAAACTCCGGCCCGGTTGAACCCCCGTACCGCACAAGCCTGTCGTCGAGCGAGCAGGACAACCCCACCGCAAGGACACTCGAGGCGCTCTCCGCCTCAGTGTCGGACATGAAGGACCGCCTAGAGGTCAGCGAGAGAAAAGCGGGGCAGCCGCGGGACAGCGCACGATTCAGCGAGCGCACTGGACCTTTTCCGCGTCGAATTAGGGAGTCGGGAAGATCTGGTAGCCAAAGGCCCCTGAAACTGACGTACTCAGGAACGAACTGCCCGTACCAGCACCTGGACAGCTTTAAGTCGCAGACGGGCACAAGGGGCTATTCAGATGCCACGTACTGCAACATATTCCAAGAGACGCTCTCGGGGAAGGCGTTGAGTTGGTTTTACGAGCTGCCAGTGAACTCAGTAGAAACTTTCGAACAGCTGGCTGATAAGTTTGTAGGCCGGTTCGCCCTTAGAGCCAAGACGGCCCAAACGTCAATGATCCTTTTTGATTGCATGCAGGCTGACCACAAACCGCTACGCGCTTTCGTTAACCGGTGGCATATCGCCACGACCGGGGTCAGAAACTTGGATAAAAGGATAGCAGGGATGGCATTCAAGCAGGGGTTAAAACCTGGGAGACTAGTTGATGGCCGTGGCCGTCAGGCACGCCCAGGCGGAGCACGAGACGTATGGGGACAAGATGCCCAAGCGGAGTCCGGATGACCCGCTACCGCCGTCTCCCCGTGAAAGCAAGACCGGGCGGCAAGATCGCAACCATACACCTACGACTAGAAAGAAAGCCGAAGTACGGGAGGATTGGCGACCTCGACGGAGCAGTGACAACAGTTCACGGACAGCCAGAAGACCCCCACTTGTGCAACCGGCACGGCCCCTGGAAGCTGCGCCACAGGGGCGACCTCCGCGGGCTCTAGCCATTATGCCGGCAAAAAAGCCCAAAGATCCAGCCCTTCGATGTAGCAGCCAAAGACCCCAGGGGACGGTGGTGGACGGCCGAGTCCGTCCGGATGACCCGCAAAGGGAACGGCAGGCAGCTCGGCAAGTAGGGACCATAAGCACCCGAGTCCCCGGGGAGATAGAGGTGCACGGGAGCATAAACATGATACATGGCGGGGACTATATAGATCGACTCACCCAGAGTTCAAAGAAGCGGTGCTTAAGAGCGATCCGGGGAAAGGAGGTATATGCCTTTGGAGGAGGAAGTGGCCAGGCCGCTAAAACAGGATGGAACTCGGTTACTTTTTACGAGGAAGAAGAGCCGGAGGATCTGATTCAACCGCACAACGACCCCTTCCTCATTACGGTCCAAATAGACCACTGGATAACTAGCCGTATGCTGATCGATACTGGAGCTTCTGTCAACGTGATGTTCCGAGACGCATACAAAGGGCTGCAGAGAGGAAAGAATAAGTTATCCCAGGATAACGAGCCGCTGATAAGCTTCTCCGGTGAGGTGGTCCAGCCTTTGGAATCGGATTACCTACCGCTAATCTTCGGCGAAGGAGACAGGACGAAGAAGGAGTATCTGGAGTTCATCGTCGTGGATTGCCTGTCATCGTACAATGGCATAATCGGTCGGCCAGGGTTATGGAAGCTGAAAACATTCATAGCCCGCCATATGCTGATGCTGAAGATGCCTTCACCGGCCGGTGTCATTACCATACGCGGGGACCAGAGGATCGCTCGCAGGTATTATGCGGAGGCCCTGACCCACGGGAGAAAGAGGACCGAGGTCTTCACGGCCACTCAACAAGCGCCGGTGCCGGATTTGAGTCTTGACCCCCGTGATGATACTGATTCTGACGACGAGAAGCTAAAGCGACCCTCGGCCGTGGAAGAAACCGAAACAGTCTCCATTTCGGAGGACCACCTGGAGCGGAAAGTGGTGGTAGGGACGAGGCTTGCTCCGGCTGTCAGAAAAGAGCTCATCACCTTCCTCCGAGACAATAGTTCGGTTTTCGCATGGTCCTACGAGGACATGCCAGGCATATCCCCGGAGATAGCCGTCCACAAGTTAAACTCGTTGCCCAACGTTCCCCCGGTAAGGCAAAAAAGGAGGTCCTTCAGTCCGGCGAAGTATGAAGCAATCAGAGAAGAAGTACAGAAGCTAAGGGGCATAGGTTTAATCCGGGAAGTCCAGTACCCCCGGTGGCTTGCTAATGTGGTTATGGTACCAAAGAAGGGAACCGACCGGTGGCGCATGTGCGTGGATTTCACCAATCTAAACCGGGCGTGCCCAAAAGACAGCTTCCCGTTCCCCCAGATAGATCAGCTTATAGATTCCACGTCCGGCTTTAAGCTGCTCAGCTTCATGGACGCCTACGCCGGGTATAATCAGATAAGGATGAACCCGGACGACGAAGAGCACACATCATTCACAACTGACCGAGGTACCTACTGTTAAAAGAGGATGCCGTACGGTCTAAAGAATGCCGGAGCCACCTACCAGCGGGATGTGAATCGCATGTTGGAGCAAGAAATGGGTAAAACGGTGGAAGTATACGTAGATGACATGCTAGTCAAGAGCTTGACTGTAGGGGCCCACGTCCGAGATTTGGCGGTAGTCATCGGTAAGATGCTCAAGTTTGGAATGCGCTTGAACCCGAAGAAGTGCATTTTTGGGATTTCAGAGGGTTTGTTCCTAGGCCACATCATCAGCCAGCGAGGGATAGAAGCTAACCCACTGAAGGTCCAGGCAATCTTAGACATGGAAACACCAGGGGAAAGAAACCAGGTCCAAATGCTGACCGGCCGGCTTGCCGCCCTGGCCAGATTCATCTCCCGTCTGACCGATAAGTGCGCCCCATTCTTTAAACTGCTCAAAGCATAACAGTTCAGGAAAATCCACTGGGCGGCGGAGCATGAAGCAGCATTCCAGTCCATCAAGACGTATCTGTCTGCAGTACCTCTCCTATCCAAACCAGTGCCGGGCGAGATGCTATACCTCTACATAGCTGCATCCGAAGCGGCCGTCTCCGCGTCCCTCGTCAGGAAGGAGGGCACGCTCGATCTCCCGGTATATTATGCATGGAAGGGACTTACTGGAGCCGAGGGCCGGTACCCCGACATTGAGAGGTTGGCTCTGGCCCTGATCGTTAGTGCCAGGAAGCTCAGGCACTATTTCCAGGCTCATTCCATCACCCTATATACCAATCACCCTTTGCGGCAGATCCTGTAAAAACCGGACACCAGCGGCAGGCTCGTACGGTGGGCAGTTGAGTTGGGAGAGTTCGACATCACTTATGCTCCGCGAACGGCTATCAAGGGACAGGCAGCTGTGGATTTCATATGTGAGCTCACCCCAATGGTGGCAGAAGCGCACCCCAACCGGTACGAGGAGGAGGAGGCAGTTCAAGCCGTAAAGATCGAACCACGCCTTCCCAACGGTTGGAAGCTCTACGTAGACGGCTCCGTAACGAGTAAGCGGAGCGGAGCCGGCGTCATGCTAACCTCGCCCGATGGCCAATCGTACGAGTATGCCCTACGGTTCCTCTTCAACACTTCCAATAACGCCGCTGAGTATGAGGCCCTCATAGCCGGTTTGCAACTAGCCAAGGAAATGGGAATCCCATCCCTGGACATATACAGCGACTCGAGCCTAGTGGTGAACCAAATGAACGGGCTGTTCGAAGTCAAGGAACCCCAGCTAGCCTCCTACCAAGCTCTGGCCAAGGCCCTGATCGAGCCATTTCAGGGTGCCACGATCCAGCATATACCCCGAGAGGCAAATAGACATGCAGACGCCCTCGCAAGGTTGGCAACCAGAAACTACCCTCCAGAGTACCGAAGAGCTAAAATTGAAACCCTCCAGAAACCGAGTATAAGCAAGACCATCTTCGAGATATTTGCGGTAGAAGAGGCACCACCGAGCTGGATGGATCCGATAGTTAGATACTTGGCTGACAAAACCAGCCCCCAGGATGCGGTGGAGGCTAGGAGGCTACACCTCCAGTGCGCCAGGTACAGCCTTCTCAACGGCAAGTTGTACCGAAGAGGGCACAGTTTCCCCCAGCTGAAGTGTGTCACTAAGGAGGCAGGACAGGCTATCATGCGAGAAATCCACGAGGGAGTATGCGGTAATCACTCTGGCACCCGGTCCTTGTCTCACAAGTCGCTCCGGGCGGGGTATTTTTGGCCAGACATGGCAGCAGCATCAAGAAGAATATCAGGTAGCTGCCACAAGTGCCACATGTACGCCTCTACACCCCATGCCCCAGCAATCGCTTTATCAATCTTGTTAGCGCCATGGCCGTTCGCACAATGGGGACTAGATATCATCGGCCCTTTCCTAATAGCTGTGGGACAGTACAAATACGCCATTGTGGCCGTGGACTATCAGACTAAGTGAGTCGAGGCGGAACCCCTGGTAAAGATCACCGAGGAGCGGGTAAGAAAATTCATGTGGAAGAACATCTACTGCAAGTTCGGGGTACCGCAGACCATAGTCACGGATAACGGGACACAGTTCAACAATGCTGATCTTATCCAATACACGGCCTCCATGGGGACCCGGATGTTGTAGAGACCAATATGCCCAGCGGCAGGGTCGAAAATTACGACGCCGAGACAAACGCCGAGGGCATACGGCTCAACCTGGATCTCATAGAAGAGCGGCGCGACCAGGCGCATATGCGAAACCAAACCTATAAGCAACGGGTCTCGCTCGATACTATGATAGAAGGGTCCGGGAAAGGAAATTACAAGTGGGGGACTGGGTCATGAAGAAAGTTCAGAAAAAACCGCTGGCCTTGGAGCCAACGTGGGAAGGGCCCTACCAAATCACCGCAGCTGCGGGCCCGGCAACATTCCACATCATAGACGCCGAAGGCATCTATTCCACCCGCCCGTGGAATATCGAACACCTGCGGTTCTACCCTAAATGAAATCGGTCGTAAAGGGACAATAGTGTATTTGGCACCAACATTGCAATACATAGTTACTGCATTTAGAATAAACTACAGCTGGTCGCAAGGTATATACAAAAAAAAAACTATTAGCCAGCACCGCCGGAGCCCCCAATCCCGGACCCGCCACCTTTGAGAGACTGCTCTTGCTCCGCCATCTCAGCCAGGGATACATTAGCCGCCATCTACTCAGCATCAAGCCACCCTTTCTCCCTCCACTCCAGATAGGCATCATTTATGCCCTTCGCACGAGCGTCATCCAGCATCTCTTCAAGCTCCACCGACTCCCGGAAGTCGTCGACAGCTTTATCAGCCACTTCAGCAAGCCGAGATTCCACAAGCTTCTCCCCTCCTTTGAGGACTGCTGTCATTTGGGTATGCAGTTCCAAAACCTTCACCTCCAGCTCAGCATTCTTCGCTTCCCGAGCGGTCGCCTGACGGTCGGCTTCCTCCCGCTCCTGCGCCAGCTCAGTGGTCAACCGACCGGTTTCCTCTTTCTCCTGTGCAAGCTCAGTTGTCAGCCAACCAACCTCCTCTCTCTCCCGCGCAAGCTTAGCTTCCGCCAAGGATAGCCGCACAGTAAGCTCCCCCACTTGCTTCTCCAAACCCGCAACCTCCCCTCTAGGTTCGGCGATGTAAAGACTATGAACCAGCTGGCACAGATACACAAAAGGAACATTAGCTCGTACCACAAAGGGGAAAGGAAGCCCAGAAAACACACTTACCTGAAGAGCTAATTCCACGGGCTTCGTCGTGCTCTCGCCTGGCTGCCCGGTTCCAGGGCCCTCCCGATCAAGTCTCAAGGTTTCAATGGTAGATGCCATGAACCTACCAAAACCACCACGACCGGAATTACGATCGGTTTCCGGCCCCCGACTCCTTCGGCTGCCGGTCTCCCCGACCGGAACTAATGCTGACCCCCCACCAGCCGAGCTTGACGCCCCGACATCAAACGTCCTCGCCCTCTTCGCTGGGGCTTCACCACGATCGCTTCTGCGGTGCCCAGGCACCTCCGCTGCCTCTTTCTCCCGCGCGGTTTGTACCCTCATCGGCCGTGCTAGATGTTCCGAACCCGGTAGGCCCACCGACCTTACTTCCCGGATAACGAGTGGGGTATTATCCTCACCGCCCAGCCGCATGCCGTAGTGGGAGTCCGGAAACATGAGCGGCACAGACCTGTCATGCACTGTGCACTCTAGGGTGACCGGATCTACAACGGTTTTCGAAGCCAACTCCCCCATCTCCATCAACCTCAGGGCCACAAGCTCCTCATCCGGTTCGACGGTCTCCTCGTTCCTAACAGTGAGCCGGGGGGCATTAGCTGTAAAAAACCGAGCGGTCAGAATAAAAGCCACCCTGCAAAACAAGTGCAAGGTACCTTACTAGGTTTTCTCCCCATCTCGCATATCTCCAGCACATTCCACCGGATGAAATTGTAGGAGCTCCGGCCCAGAACGTCCCAGCACACAAAAAGTCGGGCTAGCCGTTGCCTCTCTAAGTCCACTAACTGGTACGACTGATCTCCGATCAACTGATAAGCCCCGGGTACCTGAAAGTTCCTTGAACTACGCTGCCACCTGCCCCCGGCCATCACAACCGACCTCCTCTATACATTCGAAACCGAAGACGGCAGGTGAGTGATGGCAGGATCGAAATCACGCGCGGCAAAGTTAACACAACCGTAGGCCTGGGCCTTTTTGGAGTAGAGAACCTTGTACAGCGCCCGAAACTCATTCACCGTGGGCCAGTCCATATTGCTAAGGCTGAATAGGCACCCGAGCCCAAGCAACTGCCTCCACTGGTTACTAGGCAGCTGAGCCGGGGACAGATTTATACTGCTCAGCATAAACTGGACAAACTTCGGCAGCGGCAGAGATAGTCCGTGCCGAAATTGATCATCAAAAACGGCAACCCAACCCGGCTTCGGGTTGCAAGCCAGTTCCCCGGGATACAGGCCTCGAAGCTTAATGGAGAAATCAATGTCCCACTTCGCCCGGAAGTCCCTTATCTCTCTCTCAGACATGCTTCTGGTTGGCTCGTCGCAGAAAATCACCCTATCGCCATCCAGTAGCTCATACCTCAATGCACGGCCGGAACCGACAGGATTCGCCCATCTCCCAGATGCCATAAAGCCTGAATAACGGAAGCTAGTGCTGTAACAAAATAGCAACACAGACAAACGGCAGGCAAAGGGCAAGGAGCAGCAAGATACGGCAGAAGGAGAGCGGAAGAACTGATAAATAGGGCAACCATAAAAGAGAGGCAACCCCAGCCACAGATTCCCTTCATCTCAGACCGTTCCTTACCGACACGTGTCCCAGCATCGATAAAGATTCCCATGCCATCATAAGTTGATGGGACTGATGGACTCTCCCCTTCATCGCATGTCCGCCACCTGTCCCACTTACAAGCGGCAGTTAGGGGAGATAGGACGCAGAACGAGGCGTCCACTCCTTTCACTTCCCCAGGAAGTCAACCTTGAGCCAAGGAGCAGCATCTCACCGGTTATGAAGTATCCAACCGGCTTGAAGACAAGTCACCGGTTATGATCTTTCAACCGGTCAGAAACGCCTCGAGAGCAGAGTTCCGGATATGAGCCATCCATCCAGTACCATGGCAGTTCACGGTTAGGTATCATTCAACCGGCTGCATGGCATCTCACTGGGGGACTCGTCTTGATATGGCAGAAAGCCCGGGCGAGATTCACCCAGTCCCATAACATTCCACCAGGCATGTAACATTCAACCGACTCCAAAGCATTCCACCGGTTGTCACATTCCTTCGCCTACGGGCAGGAACGAGCCAGCAACAACTCAAGGCTTCCAAACGCATGGGCTTTATAAACCCGGGTGAGTTTACATCTAACACATGTACTCTTGTCCAGCAGGATAAAAACCCTGCATCACACTGAACTGTGATACATTTGGGGATACTTGGCGAGACTCGTTATCTCAACGCCACCCCACCGGGCAGATTTTTTCTCTAACACAGAACAAGTCTCCCCGCAGGCTAACAAACCTGCACATTTACCTTCCCTTATTCCAACAAAAGCTGAGAGCTAGCAAGTGTTGACCGGTGCTTCGAAACGACCGCAACACCGGGGGCACCTGTTGGCTCATTCCACGCACCAACAGGCCTTCCCATAGGCTAGCACTCTCCGACTCGTACCGAATGGCAGAACGCCCGGTTGAGGTCCCATGCACTCCGACTCGTACCGAATGGCAGAACGCCCGGTCGAGGTCCCATGCACTCCGACTCGTACCGATATGGCAGAACGCCCGGTCGAGGTCCCATGCACTCCGACTCATACCGAATGGTAGAACGCCCGGTCGAGGTCCCATGCACTCTGACTCGTACCGAATGGCAGAACGTCCAGTCGAGGTCCCATGCACTCCGACTCGTACCGAATGGCAGAACGCCTGGTCGAGGTCCCATGCACTCCGACTCGTACCTAATGGCAGAACGCCCGGTCGAGGTCCCATGCACTCCGACTCGTACCGATATGGCACAACGCCCGGTCACGCCCAATCTCCAATGCGGACTTGGGGGACTGGGCACCGTTGGGTTGGTAACCCTGCGGGACAAGAGCAAGACAGATTAAGTCCCCATTCAAGATTGTACTTGACCGGGAACTTGGGGGACTTGTTGACAGTAGCCACAGAGGGGCTACAGCAGGCCCGCAGACCCGCAGCTAGTGCACCAGGGGCCGGCCCAGGGCCCGGGACAGGATCACCAGAACCCGGCCTCGGGGTCCAGCAGTCCATCCTGCTACCAGGGGCCCGGGGTCCGGGGGCTCCTGCCTGCCTAAGAGGTCACCAAAGCTGCCCTTTGGTGTGCAAACAGAAGGGAACCAGTCCCACATCGAAGGGTAAGGCCAGACCTCACTCCTGGCCACCTATATAAGGGCCCTAACTACCCTCATTAATAGGTAACTGACCCTTCCTACCGCTTATATACGTGCTTAAGTTATATCTATTCCAACCATACTAACTTAGGCATCGGAGAGGAGAAGACCGGCCCGCCCGGTATTCCCCTTAGTAAGCAGGTTTGCAGGAGATAGTACGAAGATTTATCTGTCTCTACCAGGCCCCAGGGTTTGTGCAGAAACAGTAATATATGATAATTAAATTGTAGAGACTAAATTAACAAGAAGAGAAGAGACTTAGGCATCACACCTACCCTAACTCATGCACAAATGTAATTTAAAAGTTGATGTAAAACATGCTTGACAAACATCTTCCTAGTGCTTTGGTGAAGCTACCAAGAAACTAACTAATCATGCAATTTAACAAAGTCTTTTGGAGCCAAGTTAAATCACACAACCTTAATCTCAATTATATTACCTTATAATACAAGTGGGCTATGTACCACAAGCCTAACGCTCCCTTACAGCAATTAAACTCATGGCACAAGCATTAAGACCAAAGTAAAAAATTCAAGCAACTTAGTATACTTCCCTTAAGAAATACTAAGCCACCACCTAAAGGCTACTCATGCTCATGGATTCAAGAAGTCGTTAAATTCAAGTTTCCAATTCATTAATTATCTAAATATGCTTCCTACTTGACAAAGCTAGTTAACACATTTAGTAAGCATAAAGTGTAGAAGCCATAGATTCAAACATGTATCAACATCAAACTTAAAGAAAAATTACATTGTTTGCACAAGTTTAGCTAGATGCAGCCCTAGCCTCAAATCCAACTACTCACTACTCATTACATACAACAAAGTAATGAACTTGAAATACATCAAAGTAAAAAAGGAAGAAGAGCAAGGAGAAAGAGGAAGATTGATGGAGATTATTATTCAAGCACATTGTATCTGCAAAACAACTTCATACACATATATTACCCTTCTTGTGTCATCGTTAGTGTAGGACAAGTAGGAATCGTTCAATCCGGAGAAATCAAGGGCTTCCAATCACATAAAGCATCACATATTAATATGGGGGTTTAAATTTGGATTATATACGACTGAAAATTATGAAATTTAATTCTAAATTAAATATATACATATGATCAAAATCTTTCACACAAAACTCACTTAACATATAACAGTTTCGTACAAGGTAGCAACATAGCAAAATCGGCAAGTACTCAAGATTAGTGTTAGTTCCAATTTAATTAGAGCCTTCGTGGTTATTCTAATCATCAAAACTCCTCAATTATTTAGAACCAGCTTCGTGCATAATCCTAAACATAGTGCTAATCAGTTTAAAGACACTTCGTGTAGAAATTAAACCAAGGAACACATAAGCACAATGAGTGGAATTGGAAACATGCAACAAGTATAGCGTCACCTCACCTTGCTTCAACATGCATATTTTCAGAATTACTCTAGCCTTTAGAATTAACACAAAAACAATCAACTTCGTGTATAATTATCCTCATGTTACATTCGGCATATGAAGTTATCACTAAAGAAAACCCATGGCCTAGGCAGCCCTTAAGTGCATCACTTTTGTGCATACGAATTCATAAAATAAACCAACACACAATCAAGAACACATGCGATTTGTACTATATCAAAACCCTACATAAGATTGAAACATATCAAGAACATAATTCGGCATTTAAAAATCCAAGTAGCAAATTCGGAAATCCAAAATAGAATTATTACAACCAATTCGGCAAACACAAATCCTTATAATCTTCATAGACAAAGTATTACAAAAATACAGAAAATAAAAAGCCATGTGAGAAGAGTGAATCACACTTTAAAAGAAACCTTGGAGAAGCTTCGGCAAGAGAGGATTCGGTGGAGATGAAGAGTTGCGATCTTGATGAACAATGGTGGAATCGGCTTATATTTTCTGTATGGATTTGTGGTGCTAATTGGACAGAGTTTTTGCTAGTGAAAAGTGAGAGAGAGGTGATCAATTTCTGTGTAAAAATCGTCCAATATATAGAGGCAAAAGATTGGCGGCAACTAGGGTTCACAAAACCTAGTTTTTCTCAAACTTATCCTGCTGACAGATTTGACCTTCGAGTGAAGATTACGGAATATCTTTCTCTAGAAAATAGATATTAAGATGATTCTAGTTGGGTTGGAAACTAGACTCCCATAGCTTTCCATCCATATATGACATGTCATCTGCTTCGAAGTGATCTATCTGGGAGAGTCTGTGGAAGTTGGATGACGTGCACCGGAATTCTGCCGAATTTGATCAGGATTTGTTGCGATTTTCTTCCTCTATTTTCTGCCGAAAATTCCCAAGATAATGACTGAATAATTGAGCAATATCTCTTTAGGTTTTCCATGAATTAATTCAGCCAAAAATCTTGCACAAATGATGGAATTCAGTCCACATTCATAAGCCAAATCCATGTAGAACTCGGTTTAGGTCTTCTTCTTTCGGCAGACTTGACCTTCGTGCATTAAAACCGGTATAACGTTTTTCTCAAGAAATCTTTTGTTGCGATTCCAATTGCATATGAAACTAGACACACAGAGCTTTCCAATGATATGTGATTCGCCTCCTGGTTCCTTGTGGATCGTCTGGCGTAAATTCGGAAAGTTGAGTGACATGCACTGAAATCTGCTGAAGTTTCTGGATTTGCATCAGATTTGAACTTGTGATTCCTTGCATCTTATTTTGCTCCAATTTCAGTGACTCCTTGTCTTAGTCAATCCATTATGTGTCAACTACATAGGAGAGAAGAAAAATCTATCAAAAGCAAAGTTTATATTTTACAGATTCAATAAAACATCTCAAAGACTTGCAATTCGGCTTTTGACAGTTTTTCTGCCTTTTCTTCTATTTTTAGCACGTTCTCACATATAACTCAACCAAAACTCATGACTCGATTACATAACTCTATATTACACAAATAAGGGTTAAACATTAGATAAATAGGGGTAAAAACATATTAAGAACGTCACATTTTATGCTCCTATCAAACTACCCACCACTTAGCTTTTGCTAGTCCCTTAGTAAAACAAAATAAAAGACTCTACTAAAACTACTACTGCCCCTAAATGATTGTCTCAGGATCTTTAAAACACGTAGCTTTCAAATTAAGCAATTTAAGTTTAAGCACACAAATCTCAAGCGTCATAGATAGTAATCACAATATAAATAAGTCAGAAGTGAGAAAAAATAAGCATGTAAACATGTCAAGTTAATTCAATCCTCCTCACTAGGCATACTCACTACCAGATCGGAGTGAATAGCCGACGAAAAAAATTTCGTCGACTATGCCAAATTTTCGTCGGCTATGCCTTCTGCCAACGAAATTTTCGTCGGCTATACTTCGTCGGAAAAACGCCGTCGGTAATACCAATAGCCGACGAAAATAACCAAATCCTCGGCTATAGTAGAGTATGGCCGACGAATTTACCGACGAAAATTTATTTTGTCGGCCAACGTGGGCGAAATATCCGACGAATTTCGTCGGGTATTTTCGAGTATGGCCGACGATATCGTAAACTATAGCCGACGAAATTCGTCAGCTATTTGTTCTGAAATATAGCCGACGATTTCATTTATTTCGTCGGTTATTTGGTCGAAATATATTAATATTTTAATAGGCATTAATTAGTTATAGCCGATGAAATAATGTCATTTTCGTCGGCTATAGAACTTATAGCCGACGAAATTTGGTAAAAATCGTCGGCTATAGTGCTTATAGCCGACGAAATAATGCCAAAATCGTCGGCTATTCTTACATTTGGGGAAAAAAAAAATTAAATTATTTTCTAAATCACCGTTCCAAGCAACCTGCAAATCACAAAGACAGTCCATGCATTTGCACCAACAAGAAACACGTCTAAATGACTTATTATTTAATTCGTTCCAATATACATAAAATATAACCCTAATCATCACCTAAACCACTAAAGTCCACCAGGTCATCCCCAACATCCTGCTCTCCATCATGGTCGTCATCCTGCTGACCGAACTCGGGAGGTTTGAGGCATTGGAGGTTCAACTAACGGCTGAAACGGGGGCGGGGGTTCAAGGCCTTGTTGTTGTGCCGCGAACATATCATACCACCAGTTTTGTTGGCCGGCGTAGTTGTGTCGCCGAATTCTCTCGCATTCAGCATGCCAACTGGATAGATCTAAATAATACTGCTGTGTTCTGCGGTGTTGCTCCTGTGATCTGCGTTGTTCCTCCTGTGATCTCTGGAACTCGGCCGCCAACCTTGCATGTTCTTCTGCCAATCTCCGCACTTCCCCCCTCACCTATTGGCTCTCCCCGCCTCCCTTCTTTTGACCTCCCTTAGTGGTCTTCAGGAGCCCTAGTCCAGAACTTCCCAAACCCCGGCAGTAGTAGTTGTTTGAGCGGTTTGGGAAGGCTGCGTCGAACATCCTCGGGCCGTTTAGACATTGGATCGGTCGACGTGGCGCAGGGCTTCTTCCAGATCTGCCTCTGAGATGTTCGGTTGTGTCTCCCGAACTACTTGCTGGAACACCTCTTCTTCGGCCCGGTTCACCCTCTCCTAATTGAACGGGAAAAAAAATTAATATTCTAACAAATATATAATTAAGTAAATTAATAATTAAAATTTTAAAATCGTAATCAACGACTTACGAGCTGTTCTGTCGCTTGTGGATAAGCGATCTTGAACGTCTCCACGTACGGGTTGCTATCAGGATGATCTCTAAGCGCCTCCTCCTGATATTGTGCAAACGGCCTAGAACCACCATGATGGGGGGTTGTGTTACGGCGGCGGTTCTCAGAGTTTACCCGAGACCGTTGCTTCAAACAAATAATAAAATATTAGAAAAATGCATCAAAAAATATTAGTGTAATAATTATAAAATAATTAAACTAATAATTAAAATTTTAACAAAAAATATTTATAGTTAAGTTTAGTATTTACCTGCATAAGTGGGTTGTTGAAGTCTACTGTCTTCAACCAACGCCACTCGTACTCCCTGAACATGAACTCTCTGGGAGTACCCATACGACCACGGATGTCGTATTGGTTAAAGTAGGAACGGAGCTCGTTCTTCCACTCTTTGAACCTATGGAAAAAATAAAAGTGCATTAGAAATATTATTAATATCATAAAATATTTCGAATTATAAGATAAGGAATTCCCAACGTACCTCAACGACTGCATCGCGTCCGCCCAATGCTGCTTATGTTCTGCAATCTCGAAGTATGTCTGAAAGATAATATTTTATTAGTTTTACAATTATAACAATACCGAAAATTATTAAATATTACGTAAAATAAATTAAATTTTTAAATTACTCACCGACGCAGCGTTGTTCACCTCCCTCTTGATCTCTTCGGGCACATCAGCCCACCGCGTCCACAACATAGGGACTCTGTCCCTAATCAGTGCCCCCACGCAAACCCGTGTAGTCGCGGCGTTTTTTCCCCTGAACCTCCTGATTAGGAGGTTCGTTGATCTGGATCCTCCCCCGGAGCGCAACAGTTCTCCTGAGCGTGTCAAAACATATGACACCTCTCGTATTCCTCGTTGAACTGTTAGCGGCTGTCCCTATCACATAAACGACGATTGGTTAATAAAATTAAATATTAGTGCGTTAATTTTAATAAAACATTTAATTAATAAAATCAAATGTTACCTGAACTCGATGACCCGTCTGTCGACTTTCCTTTTCTCCTCGCCGAAATCAGGAGGTCCGAGTTCTCAAATGGCTGCTGCTGGTATGCCTCCGCAGCACTCACGTACTGAGGCATATCAGGCCATATGGGCACACCACGATAGTCGACCTCCGGTATCGCAGGAATGTTGTACGGGAGGTAGAGCTGATTTGGGAGAGTAGGCCCTTCAGTCGAGTCAGCAGCAGACGTCGTCGGACTCGTCATCGGCTCCCGATGAACCTCAGGCATACGGACCTGAGGAACGTCTGCAGCTATCTCGTCCTGAAATAGCTGCCTACTGAACCTCGGAGCATCTGGCCCGACAGGGGGACGTGAACTGCTCGACGGCCGCCCCGCCTGGAGAAGGGTCTGGTGCCGAGAA